>JADMNL010000028.1:49242500-50442500 GCA_016271365.2 Neoceratodus forsteri
TTTTTGGCTGAACTGTGGAATAATACACATAAGCTGCGGAATGACAGTTCTGAGGAATTCTATTCTGTAGTTTAATGGAGTATTCCACAATACATTTAATTATTCTGCTGTTCACTGATCAGGTCTGTGAAATATATTTTTGTTTCTTCTTTTTCCCTCCTTGTCTAGTCAGTCCTCCTTCCAAGGATTGACCCAGCCCTGTCACTGCATCTTCTGCTGAGACATACCTGCTGCTGTTTTCCCCAAGGGCTTGCCCCCAGCAGGGTTGGTGGGGTTCCCCAAGTCCCACCACAGAATGGATGTGGTTCTGGTGATGAGCCCAGCTGTTCAGGTGTGGTGCCAGTAGGCATTCCTCGCCATCCTGCCACTGGTGTTTTCCTCTGGTTTTCACCCCCAGAGATGTGATGTGCAATGATGTCACAGTGCACACGTCATGCTCCCATGCAATATGCAATGACATCTGCTGTGTCTCCTGATCTGTCTTTGACAACAGGCTGCTTTGCACACAGCTTCCACAAGGGACCAGGCAAGCTGTGGGCTCAACCCACACTTCCCCGGAGAAGGAGAGCAGTCCTGCAGATGCTCAATAGTTCTTCCCCTAGCTGACCCTCTGACAGCTTGGATTTGTTCTCAAACCTGGGTCGTCGGCATTACAACTGGTAGCACTACCACTGCTCCAGCGTGCCAGCTGTAAGAGTTCTGTGGAATTTCTTTCTGCAGTATAATTCATTAATCTTCAATTCATACACTCATTTCACAGTTTAGTGACTCACTGAACTGTAGAATGAATGTATGAATTGCAGATTAATGTATTAAACTCTGGAAAATAATTCAACAGAACTAACCACTGATAGTGATCAGTTCTGCAGAATTTTTTTCCGCAGTTTAATACGAGTTACAATAATCTACAATTCATACATTTAGTCCACCATTCTAAGTTAGAATTTCCGTGAAAGTTACCAAAGTGCATTCTGAAATTTTGCAAAAGCAAAATTCCGAATTTACCAAAATTCTGCTGGCGGAAGTTTAATTTCACACAGCCCTAATTATATGGTGGGAGTTGTAAACCAGCATCTGAGAATGTTTTACAGAAATTGAATACATCTCACTGATACTAACTATATGCAATTGATCATGGAAGACTGAGGTTTCAAAAATTAATAGTGACTCATTTGCCATAGGAAAGTGTACCATGATACTTTCCCTAAGAGAAACACAAAATGGTCAATAATTCTCCTTCAGTTGGGGCCACCAGACACTGATATTCACTTCCACATACTATAACAAATCATACAAGTTTTGATAAATTTAAGAAAGCTTTGGAAAATTATTTACATGGCAACAGTTCATGTCAATGATTTAAATGATATTACACTGTCTTACAAGCTAATGATTATTTATTGTTTTTGTAACTGGCAATATAAATGTGATATTATTATGTCTTGTTCTACACTGATGGACGAAGTCTTTCAAAGTGGGCATGTGCTCATAGACTTTTCTGTTTCAATAAACTTGAACATAATTTAATTAGCACTAAAAGTATACACTAGCGATAAAACTCAAATGTTAGAAAAGTAGTTATTTATTGCTTTTTTTAACTACATGGGTACACTAAGTCACTGAATGCCTGTTTACAGGTAAGACTCAGAAGAGTACAAAAGAAAGCAAATTACATAGGATAAAGTCAAGTACAGTGTAGGCTGAACAGGCAAATATAATTAACAGCAGGTACAATAAACATGGATTAGACAAACAGTTAATCAATGTGTGAGCAACATGCTAATTTTATAATCAAATAAAGATGAAAAGCTATGGAAGAAAAATATTGGAGACTAATCTGGCAAGGTTCTAAACATTATTTATTTTTTGAGAAATAAGGCTATACAAATCAAACTTCTGTATTCAGAATATGTAACTCCAGAAGGGTTGTTCAGAATTTATAAAAATGAATTAAGAGCAATGTCAGTATCATTATCAATAGTATTTATCCACACCCTCTGGAAATCCAATCAGAGCACAATACTGCACCATGCACCACCATGTCACAAAATCACAAAGAAGCAGAACAACAATATACATTATACAATAAATACAGTATAAAACCTACATCAATCAGAGTTCCACAGAAACCGAAGCTCCTAGACAAAATTCATAATCCAAAAGTGTCCTGGAAAATGTGTTTTTAGACCCCCTTCCCCAAATGCCTATATTGAATTTTTCCATCTCATCTTCAGTGGAAGAGAGTTCCAGAGCCAAGGTGCAGCAAGACAGAGACAGAGAGGGAGAGAGAGAGAGAGAGAGAAAGAGAGATAAATACGAACATACGAACATACAAAATTTGCCAGCAGATAAAGGCCTAGAGGTCTATCAAGTCTGTTCGAATGTGCAGCTAGCACCCCTTATTCTGCAGCTGCCCCTTCCTTCCACCCTTCCCCTTCATTAACCCTCCCCATTGTCCTGTCCCATCCTCATTTGAAGCAGTCCACTGTTCTACTGCATACCACTTCAGGAGGTAACGCATTCCACCCAGCCACCACCCTCTCTGTAAAAAAGTGTCTCCTCATCTCCCTCCTGAACCTTCCTCGCTCCAGTCTCATATCATGGCCCCTGGTGTCCCTCCCCTCCCTTACTTTGAACAGCCCCTCTGTACTTGTCTTGTTTATTCCTTTCATGTATTTAAAGGTTTCAATCATGTCACCCCTCTCTCCTCTCCTCCAGTGAGAACATGTTCAACTCCTTCAACCTCCTCTCATATAAGTCCCCCAGCCCCTTGATCATCTTTGTCACTCTACGCTGCACCCCCTCCAGTAACTTAATGTCCCTATTCAGATATGTACGCCAGTACTGCATGCAGTACTCTAGGTGTGGTCTAACTAAAGACCTATACAGTGGCAGAATCACCTCCTCCCTCCTCGAGGATATACCCCTTGCAATACAACCCAGCATTTTGTTGGCCTTTGCAGCTGCCTTCCTACATTGTGCCGAGTTGTTCATTGACCCTGTAATGAGCACACCCAGATCCTTCTCCTCCTCTGTCTGGGCTAGCTGCACTCCCCTAGCTGGTAACTCCTCCTTGGTTCTTCACCCCAAAATGCAGCACCTTGCACTTTTTGGCATTAAAGCCCAGTTGCCAGGTGTCTGACCAGGTTTCAAGCTTTGCCAGATCATCCTGCAACCCTTGCCATCCCCCCCAGGTCATCCACCACCGCGCCTACCTTGGTATCATCAGCAAACAGACTGATCTTGCTCTTGATGTCCCATGATATGTCTGCAATGAATATAGATGATGGAATCTGTGTGATCACACTGGCTCCTTGATGTGGTAATACTGTACTTAAAGAATGGTGGATTGAGATGGGTCAGAGGATTTAAAAACCTATAGAAATTACTGCTAATTGTAGTTTAGAAAATGTTTATGTATTTATTTAAAATTGGTGACAAGGAATGGTAAACTGAGCTGAGACTCAGTGCAGCTGTGACCCAGGAAAGGGTATATGAGGTAAAATACAGACAATAGAAGATAGTACAGAGAATACAAAGAGTGCAATTATTTATTTGTAAATTATTGGATTACAATACATTTGAGCACAAACAGCTCTTTTACAAAGGTTCCACATCAGTAGGAAGGGTGACAGACATACAAAGGTAGGTATTGCATAACGTTTTAACAAACAGTAAAATTAAAATGGCTTAAGGGATGCAATAAATTATAACAGCTAGGTAAGAGCTTACAGTAATCCTAATAAAAGGAAGCAGCCCAAGGGCTTTGTCAAAAGGTATAGATATCCGAGGGTAAGCAAAGTAAGTGAAAGTGAGGATAGAGGGGGCAGTGGAGGGGGTGGACAAAGTGAGTGGGAGGGGACAGGAACAGGGGCGGTACAGGTGACATTGGTTTAAGAGGTGGAGGGAGTGTAGATGGCACTCCAAGGTAGGGTCAGTACTGCTGAGGTATTGCCTTGTCAGGAGAAACAGTCACAGGAACTGATTGTTGTAAGATGCTGATGAAGAGTGCCTTTAAAAGGTCCCAATTTTTTAAGGCAGTGATATCGCTAGGTAATGCATTAAACCACAGTGGTGCTCTATAAGCAAATGAGCGCTGTCCCTGGGTGGTCTGGCATCTTGGGACAGACAGAAGTTGATTGACCGAGCAACGCGTGTGCTGAGAACTGCAAAATGGGTAGAGTAAGTTGGTAGTTCCAGGAGGTAGAAGCCCGAGGAGTGCTTTTTTTGTTAGCAGGCAGGTTTGATATTGGATACTCCCGGTTAGCTGAAGCCAACCTGTTTGCTTATAAAGATTGCACGTGTGAGTGAGGCAAGCTGCTCCAGTGAGAGGCTGGCTGGCTTTATTAAGAGCCACTGCTATTCTGTGAAGGGAAGTGGTGGAAGCTGTGCCACATATAGCCAGTCCATAATCAACAATAGATAGGATGGAGCGGTAAAGGCATCAGGAATTAGACTATGTTTATGTCTGTGTAGTAATCCTAATCTGATATTGACAGAACTGGCAACATTCTCAACATGCTGGTCGAAGGATAATGAGCTATCCACAGTTACCCCTAGATACTTGAAATGCTGAATTTGTTCAAGCGGGATGCCAGAGAAGTTCCTGATGGTGAGGGACCTGGATCTGTGTTTGTTGCGAACATCGCTTAACATCATGACTTTAGTTTTTTTATAGTTCAGCATCAGCTTGTACTCCCTGAATCAGTTCTCCACATCTGTGAAGCTGAGTTGAAGTTGATGCTCTAGAGGTTCAGGGTCAGTGCTCCTAGTGAAGATGACCACATCATTCATGTATAGCAGGGCCTGTTGGTAACAGGCACAAGGGAGGTTGTTAAGAAAGATGCTAAAGAGATATGGTCCCAGTATAGAGCTCTTCGGTACTCTGGAGCTGACAGGTTAATGGTCCGAGGTGTCATTGGCTATCCTCACCTGTTGTGAGTGTTCTGATAGATAGCTTCTAAACCAGGACACAGTATCTGCAGAGAGCCCAATGGAGTATAGTTTCTGGAAGAGAAGAGCATAGTTCACTGTATCAAAGGCCTTTGTGAGGTCTATGAAGGTCGCGCCCACTAGGCTGCCTTGATCCAGAGATTTGTGAATGAAGCCAGTGAACTCTAGCAATGCTGTGGTGGTGCTGTCTGTTTCTGAAACCATGCTGCTGTGGGCACTGGATCGAGTATTTGTCCAAGTAATCCACCAACTGGTCAGCAACTATGTGCTCAAGCACCTTAGCGAGGGGTGGGAGAATAGAGATAGAGCTATAATTTGTGTGTAAGGAACGGTCTCCACTTTTGTGAATAGGTGCAACTAGGGCTGACTTCCAGGTTTGGGGGAATTGTGCCAGTCTCAAAGAGAGGTTCAGAATTTTTGTAATGGGAGCCAATGTTTCATCAAGGGTTAGTGCAAATAATTTGAGCTCTAAGGAATCACCACCATGTCTAGATTTACCGAGAACCTTTGCAAGATATTTCTTGAGACATGATCTGTGGAACCGCTTTGAAGTAAAAAAAAAAAGTAGGGAGGGACTGTGTCATCAGGTCATTGTTTGTTATCCTTTATGGAGTCCTGGGAGTCATCAAAGAAGTCAGGAGGAGGACACTGCTTAGGTCCATGAACGCATTATTGAAAGTGTTGGCTATGGTAAGAGGGTCAAGCGCTGGGGTACCATTAATTGTGAGCATGGTAGGAGCAGCCTTAGGATCTTTACCCATTACTTCTTTTATGTTCAAAAAGGTTTTCTGTCCTCCTAGGTGTCATCAAGTTGTTCCCTATGATACTTGCTTTTTGATGTTCGGAAAGCCCGGGTGCATTTGTTCCTGGTAGTTTTGTATTCGTGCACATCAGTATGCTTGCCAGAGATCCTTGCACTGTGCCAGGGGTGGTCTCTAAGATTCATCAGATTAATGAGGTCAGTGGATATCCAGGAGTTAGAAGTGCCTAGGATTTTCATCTTTTTGAGGGGAGCATGAATGTCACAGGCTTCATTAAGGTGCTTGATGAAGTGGTCAAGGGCTATATTTATATAATTTGTGTCATCAAGTAGGGACCAGTCAATGTTACAGAGGTATAGTTTCAGGAGCTTAAGGTGACCTCGCTTTAGTACCCTGCTGAAAATAGTTTTGGGGGTTAGTGAATTTATTTGACCAGCAACAGGCAATGAGTGAGTGATTGCTTAATGCATCAGGAAGCACATTAACATTAGAGATATGATCTGGGTGGTTGGACAATATCCAGTCTAGTAGGGTATTAGAACTCATCTTGTAATTAATCCTGATTGGAGATGAGACAGGTTGGGTAAGGTTGAGAGATGTGATTGTATCCTTAAAAGTTCCTAAGTAAGGGGCATACCAGTTGACATTGAAGTCACCCATAACTGTCATCTCAGAATTATGTGATAAGTTCCTGATGTACCCCATCCAATTATGGAAGCCTGTGGCATGTTCCTTAGGTGATATGTAAACAGACACAATTGTTAGAATTTTATTGTACACCCCAAGTAGAGCATTAACTAGGCAGTCCACTGGTTAAGTGTAACCATTGAGGGTTTCCTTGACATATATGGCAAAGCCACCCCCTCATTTTGTAAGCCTGTCCTGCCTGAAAATGGTGTAGCTGGGTAGAGCAAAAGCCGAATTTGGGATCTTCGGGGAGAGCCATGTAGGCACAATATAGTGCAGGTAAACAGTGTGAGACTGCTAAAACAAAATACTGCATATACAGTACAGTCACAGTGAGATTGATCAGTCATAACAAACAAGGCAGTTGACAATTTATAAATGACATAACAGAAAAAAGAAACACAGTCTGTGACCTGCTTCAATTATACCACTCTTAAGCTCAACACGCAGTCAAGATATTGATTTCAAAGTGTTCATGCAAGTGGAATCCATGTTCCAATGTCACATCTTGTGAAGGAAGTCAGTTCAAATGGTTACAGTCAAATCTAGTACTGAAATACAATATAGCATGTTTTATTTTAAACCTCAGTAACTAAGTCCTGGACTCTCTGGTTGGTGGGTTTCTTGAGCAGACACAAAAGCAGTGTACACAAAAGATAGCCACACCACAAAGTTCCATGCAATGCTTACACTTCTACTTTTATCAAGATGGTGGCTGATATGGGCCAGCCAGAATCACTAGCTCTAGGGTATGTTGTTTTAGTTTTTAGTTTTTAGTCTTATTTTGTGTTAATTTTGTTGTTTTTCAGTTAATTTAGGGTCCTTTAGTGAGGTAGTCCAGTTAGCGTGCAATGTATTTTTGGGGGGTTAGTTTTGGTTTTTATGTTAGCTCACGCATGCACAGCCAACATATTGTGGTAGTAGCAGATTTGGAGGTGCAGTCACTTTTGGGTGAATGCAGGGCATGCATCAGTAGATGCGTCCGTTATTCCCCAATCAGCCAGCAGCAGGGGCTGACACCCTGCATATCTAATGCGGCCCCAACATCTGAGAAAAGGTCCGCTGCAATGAGAGCGACGCTGTCATGCAGTGTGACCGCATCACGACTCCTGACATGCAGGCAACATGGCGGCAGTGACTGCCGCTGCCTGTCACAATGCCAACAGGGAGCCCACTCCCTGTCAGCATAATTCCTCCTCCCCCATTTCCGCTGTGTGCTGAGGGGGTGTCCAATCCCCCTCGGTATCATGCGCCCACAAAACAAATGCTTTTCTTTGTCAACGGGGCCCCAATTCCTGTCGGCTTCAGTTCCCCCCTTTCCCAGTTAGATCTGCTGATGGGGGAGCCCACTCTCCATTGGCCTGATGTCCTCCCCTTTCTTCTGTGCCGAGGGGGGGTGCCCAATCCCCCTCGGCTTGTGTCCCCCACTCCCCTTCTGTATGTGCTGACTGAGGTGCCCAGTCCCCATCGGCTGCTGCATTCCTCCAAAAAATACTTGGGACACTCTGGGAGCCCACCCGGCAAGTGTCAAACACCCTGTAAAAAAAATGTCCCACAAATGTTTTTCTATTTTACCATGAACAAATGGTCCCTTGCCGCCTCCCTGCCCCCGCAACCTGCACTCCACCCATTGCGCACTCCTGCCTCCCCACACCCCTCACCTCATACTTACTACTGAAGTCCAGCGCAATGATCTTTGGTGGACCAGGAACACATCTGCACTCTTCAAAGCCAACCGTGAACTGAGGAAATGCCAGTAAGCTGTATAATGGAATGAATAGGGTTTTTTCAACTTTGTTGCATATCTCTTGCAGTTTTTGGAATTTTGGCACCAAATTTTCAACATGGGGTTTTTGGGAACCCTCCTCATGAATTCTGTCACTGTCATGGCATTATTCAGCCCTGAAAGGTGATTTCGAGGTCACTGCGCGGAATCACCTTTCAGGATCGATTAACAAAATGACAGTGCGAGTGTTCATGAGGTGGGCTCTCAAAAAGCATATATTGCACATTTGGAGGAAAAAATTCAAAAAATGACTGTTTTATGAACGTGCATTGCGCAGTTACTACGCACGCTCGTAACTTCGCGAATTTGCAACATTTGCATGCCAGATTTTTAACATTAGCATATTTACACACCTCCTTGTCAACAGTACAGCTGTCATTTTTCACATCCTAGCCAAAATGTGTTTTTGTACTTCCGGCACAGAATAGCATGGTCGCTGTGGGAAATCAGTGTTTGGGAGAGATTTCACAAGCATTTGCCAATGCCGAATGTTGCTTGCTTCTATGTGCTGTTTAGGTATTTGGAAGTCATTGGAGTGCAGATATTGAAAATTTGCGAACTTATGAGCGTGTGTGGGAACTGTGCAACGCACGCTCGTAAAACAGTCATTTTTAGGAATTCTTTCACCAAATTTTCAACATTGCCATTTTAAGATCTCTGCTAATGAACAGTGACACTGTGATTTTAATGTGTCCCATACACTGAGTTCGCACACCGACCGCGCCATTGTGCGCCATGGCGGAACATGTTTTGGGCAGGATGAAAAATTACAGCTGTACTGCTCATGAGGAGGTGTGGTAAAATGGCAATGTTGAAAATCTGGAGTGAAAATATTGAAAATTTGTGAACTTATGAGCCTGCGTAGGAACTGTGCAACGCACGCTCGAAAAACAGTCATTTCTAGGAATTTTTTCACCAAATTTTCAACATAGCCATTTTAAGACCTCTGCTCATGAACAGTGTCACTGTGATTTTCTAAATTTGTCCCTTACATTGATTTTGCACACCGACTGCGCCATTCTGCGCTACAAGGACGGAAACACATTTTGGGTGAGATGTGAGAATGACAGCTGTATTACTCATAAGAAGGCATGGTAAAATGGCAATGTTGAAAATCTGGAGTGAAAATATTGAAATTTCATGAACTTACGAGCCTGCTTAGGAACTGCGCAACGCACGCTCGTAAAACAGTCATTTTTTGGAATTTTTGGACCAAATTTTCAACATGGGGTTTTTGGGATCCCTTCTCATGAATGATGTCACTGTCATGGTGGTATTCAGGCCCAAAGGGTGATTTTGCAGTCACTGCAGTCACTGCGCAAAATCACCATTCGGGCCCGAATTACGCCATGACAGTGACATCATTCATGAGAAGGGGTCCTAAAACCCATGCTGGAAATTTGGTGCAAAAATTCCCAAAAATGCCTGAGATATGCAATAAAGTTGAACCCCCATCTAGCCCATTAAACAGCTTACCGGCATTTCCTCAGTTCGCGGTCGGCTTTGAAGAGTGCAGACGTGTTCCCGTCCACCAAGATTGTCGCTCTGGAGTCCAGAGGTAAGTATGGGGTGAGGGGGTGGGAGGCTGTTTGTACAGTGGGTGGGTGCGGGTTGTTGAGGGGGTCGAGACGCTACGCTGACCTGTTTTTGTTTTATAGGTTTAAAAAAAAAAAGACGCCATGGAGACTTGCTACGCTGGAGGGCTCCCAGCGTGGCACAAGGACGGGGCTGTTCAGCCAACGGGGACTGGGGCACCCATCGGCCAGTGACTGATTGCCATGCTGGGGTGGGCTCCCAGCGTGGCACCAACTCTACGGGGAGACGACGGCTCAGCCGGCGGGATTGGGAACTTCACCAGCTACACAGCACGTGGTGGGGGGTGAGCGGTGCTTCATCGGTGCTCACTGAAGCATAGCTCCCACTTTCAATAGCATGCCACTGCATTTTGGGAGCTGTCATAAACATCTCCAAAATGCATTGGCTTACAGGCCAAAGGCCCCAGCTCACTGACTGAATTGGAGGAGGAGGTGACACACCTCCGAAATCTCCGGTGATGGCACTGTTTCTTGCACATGCATGCAAGCAACATAAAAATGATAGTGACACTGTTCATGAGCAGAGGTCCTAAAATGTCTATGTTGAAAATTTGGTGACGAAAGCCCATAAAATGAGTGTTTTACGGGCATACAATGTGCTGTATCCATGCACGATCCTAACTTCGTGCATTTGTAATATTTTCACTCCAGATTTTCAAAATTGCCATTTATCCACACCTCCTTATGAACAGTACAGTTGTTATTTTACATATCCTGGCAGAAATGTATTTTCACATGTCCAGTGCAGAATTGCACAGTCGCTGTGCGAAATCAGCTTTTGGGACAGTTTGAGGAAATGACAGTAACACTGTTCATGAACAGAGATCTTAAAATGCCTATGTTGAAAATTTGGTGGCGAAAGTCCATTAAATGACTGTGTTGCAAGCGTGCTTTGCTGTTTCAACGCACCCTTGTAACTTCACAAATCTGCAATATCTTCATGCCAGATTTTCAACACTGCCATTTTTTCACACCTCCTTATCAACAGTGCAGCTGTCATTTTTCACAGCCTGCCCAAAATGCGTTCCCACAGTTGTGGCACACAATGGCGTGGTCGCTGTGAGAAATCACCTTTTGGGACACATTAACAAAATCACAGCACCACTGTTCATGAGGGGAGGTTCCAAAATACCTATGTTGAAAATGAGACTAAAAAACTCCCATATATAATTGGGTTATGGACGTGTGTTGCACAGTTTCTATGCATGCTAATGATTCCACCAATTTTTCATTTTTTTCACTCCAGATTTTCAACATTGCTATTTTTGTACACCTCCTCATGAACAATACACTTGTCATGTTCCACATTCCTGCCCAAAATGTGTTTTCATCCCTGCGTCACCAAATGGCATAGCCACTGTACAAAACAACCTTTCAGCTTGCAAACTGATTGTGCCACTCTTCATGAGGTGGGGTCACAAAAAGCCCATGTTGAAAATTTGGAGTGAAAATACCAACACACGACTATGGTGTTAGGGTTTCCAACTGTAGCACCCCCCCCCCGAGACTGACAGGCGTCAGGGGTGTGAGTTGAGATAGACTGTAATGCTCATGCCATTCAACCCCCACCCCCACCCTGCAGCCAGTGACGGGCATCGTGGTGTGCCTTGCAGTGTTTGGCCACAAAGTTCACCCCATCCTCCTGTACTGCACCCATTTCCTTGTATTTCCTTATGTAATGGGGTAAGTATAATGCCCAAAGACCCCAAAGCACACCACAACACTTGCCAGTGTCTACAGGGTACGGTGAGGTACAATGGTATGAGCGTTATAGATGAAAACCCAAAGGCACACCCCAATGCCTGTCAGTTTCTACAGGGTGGTGGTGGGGTTGGCGTCACTGCAATACTTCACTGCCATTCCAATTATGCATCTCTAACTCTGGCACTACCAATGCCAATGCCAGAGAGACAACATTCAGCATTGACAAATGCTTGTTTTATTTGGTGTGCTTCCCGACTGTTTATCCTGGCCAGAGTATACAGCAGCGGGCTGAGGGCTGATTAGGGTCTTATCACTCTATTTCCAGTGCTTTCTATTGTCGCCTGCATTACAAGTAGTTTATTTTCCTAATCTCACTAACGCTGGTCAGATAGCCTCTCTGACCAACTTTTACACCATTTTTATATCCATTTTCATACTCAGCAGCTGTAGGAGCAAAGTACGCTTAACTAGTAGCTATGGGGAGCAGCTGGAAGTAGTCATTGTCCTATTCTCCCCTCCATTTGCCTAGCTTCAGTTGATCCTGTATTACCTGCAGTGGACAAAGTTTGCAAGCAGGAGAAGAGAGAGTACTTCTGATACATCCAGAAAAGGAGGAGATAGACTTGTTGGACTAAGAGGCTGCATCAGTTTTCGGCTTATCTTCTTCTTGGACATCTGGTGGCTTGATGAGGGAAGCATTTGGCTACCGGGGTCCATTGGAAGCAAGTAGGTGAGTGGAGCCTAGTCTGTCATGGCTGGGGAGTGGTAGCGGGAGTTGCAGATTGGCAGGCAGGTTGCTTCCATAGCCAAGGGGTATTGGAGAGCTTTTGCCTCTGGAGGACAGCTGCTGCTGTTGGGGCTCTGATTCTTGGTCCTCGGTGGCCAGCACCGATTGCTTCTCACAGCCTTGATTTTATGTTAGGCTGCTTCTCTCACTCAAGACTGTTGTGATCTGCGTTACCTGAGGTCTACTGCCTGTGGCCCATTTTGCCTATCTGCGGGGGCATGGTGCTGGTTGGGGTGTCTTTGTGGAGGGGCACTGGGTCTGGTGGCTGTAGGGTGACAGGACCTTAGTTGTCTGTGGGGGTCCCTGGAGGGGAGGCTGGAAGGTCTTTTCCTAGGGCTCCTAATTTTTTCAGCAGGATTACCTGGCCTGCGTTGCTGGCCCTTCGGGGGGGGGGGGGCTTATTTATTGGCCTGAAGATCTGAGCGACTGTTTGATTTCTCTCCTTTGAAATGGCAGTGTGAAGCCCTGCTTTTGAATCAAAGGCTTGAATTAAGGTTGTAGCCCTGGTGTACCTCTTTTGGACTTTTTAAGTCATTTTGGGGGGGCAGTGAGAGTGCCCCATTAACTGTTTTGTCTTCATTTTTCAGTGACCACTGGAGTGAGAGTGCAGTGGCCTTTCAGACAATATAAGCTTGCTGGTTGGTTGGGAGTGAGATCCCCAGCCACCTTGGACATGTAATTTCTGTAATGGTGTTCACCAAGTGTTTCACCATTTATGAACTGGACTAGAAGGATCTTTGCTATATTTATTTTAGGGGGGGTGGGATTATTATTTGGAAGTTTTGTTTATTGATTGAGAGTATTTGGAGTTTTATTTTGTTTAATTCTTGTTCTGAATGTTTGATCTGTTTATTTTCTTTAATCGTATAGTTTTGGATATAGTTTGGGTGATTGTAGTGTCTAGCCATTGTAGTCATTTGTTGGCAGCTTACTTTGGTGGACAGACACTACTTCCCCTCAGGCTTAGAGGCCTGCACCCTTCGATTGTCCTCCACTATCCATTAGGGTGTATAGGTGTTGTCAGTCCTTGTGGATAGTTTGGGGGTCGAGGGCACAGGCCCCCGACCGGGAGGGGAGACAGAGCCAGTGGGCGAATTGGGATAGTGGGTACCGGGAGACACCCTGGGGTGAAATGAGTCCAGAAAAGGGATCCTTCCTTCCTGGTTCCCATACTCAAGGGCTCCACATTGAGTGGGCAAATGATGCGCTCTCCCGTGGCCACTTATCTGACCCAGGCGGTGTTGTGCAAAGCCAGGTCGATTAAGAACAAGACAGCAGTTATTGCTGATCTTGTTGGAATATCTAAACTGGCATGCACCACAGTGACCTGGCTGGATGAAAATGCTGATCCTGTGTTGCAGGCAGCAGTGCCGGCCTGGTACTTGGCAATACACCACCTGAGATTGGATCGCAGGTGCGGGGGCGTAGCCATCTATTTCAAGATGGAACTGAACCATATGGATGTGCCTGTGGGGATCATTAGCTCCTTCAAGCATATCGTGGGTGCTGGTGTGGGTTATAAAAATTCTTCTTGTCTACCGTCCACCCGGGGATGGGAAAGAATTTTTGCAGGAAGTAGCAGACTTCATCGTTGATATGGTGTTGGAGTCCTCCAGGTGGTTGATCATGGGAGACTTAACTGCCTGGGTTGACTATGAACTCTCAAAATTTGGTCAAGACTTCCTCCAACTGATGACTTTGTTGGGCTTCACATAGGTTGTTACTGCTGCTACCCATAAATGTGGTCACTCTCTGGACCTGGTGTTCCTCCTGGGGATGGAGATCTCCGATTTGGTGGTGGAACCAGTCAGTTGGTCTGAACATCACACTATAGGGCTTAGTTTCCTGGCTCCCCCCAATAGACCTGCCCCTGTGGAGATGGTCTTGTACCTCCCATTAAGGGGTGTGTCCCTTGCTGGTCTAATGCAGTGCTGGACCTATCGGGGATGCTGTGCCAGAATGAGGATTTAAAACAGGCAATCCCCTTAGGTGTTCTATTTCACTCTGTTCTTTCTCCTTTTTTTTTCTGACTATCCTTTCTTTTCCCTATCAGGGTGTCCAATCTGATATCTATTTTCTATTCTTTTCTATCCCCTATTTGTTAAAATGCCTGTGTTCCATTTAAAAGCAGCTCCTGAAAAATAACTGGTGCCTTAAAGAAAGAGCAGTGGTTCCCTGCTGCTGCTAGCAGTATGTTGAATTTGGTCCCAGCTGATGTGTGTTTTGAAATGATTGTTTAACCACCAGGAGTGGTTTCTTATAAAGAAGACATAGCTCTGAAGTGGATGCAGAATTACAAAGAATGTACAAAATCTGCCCCTGTTGTTTCATGCTCCTTTGTCTTGCAGGAAGTGTGTAGACTGAGCTAACTCAGTCGGGGAGGGGGGGGACACAGAAAAACACTCCCTTAGAAAAAACTGAAGGGAGTTTAAATACATAAAACACCTGTGATGCCCAAATAAAGAAATGCTGCAGGTATCAGGTACAGCAAAGAAGCTAGCTTTGCTGTCAAGCAAAACAGGGCTGAAAATGAAATGGGAGCCGATGGCTGAAAGTTTTCAGCCAACAGCTGTTTTACAAAGCTAAGTTTGGTACAGAAAATGTTTATTTCTCTTAAAAAAGCATTAGGTTCCTAGTGCTTGCAAGAGTAGACAGATAAGGAGCGCGCCCTTTTCTGCTTACATTTTTCAAGCCTAGTGATAGCTACTGAATATTTTCTTCTGATTTAAAATATTACAATGAGCCAGAAATAAAAGAAAAAGGGTCATTACCTGATAATGTTTCCAGAGGTCCTGCTGTAGGGCTGGCAGCTCCTGAACTGACTGTATTTATGGGAGAAGCAGTCAGTGACATCACAGTAGGGGAGGAGTCAGCTCCCAAGTGTGATGTCATGCCCTGTAATTAAGGATTTATTTAGCCCTTTTTTTTTCAGAAGAGAGACTCCTTAAGAGCCTGCATGATGGACATAGAGATTTGCATTAAGCTAGGCAGGCTAGGACATTGTTTTATGAAATTTAGAGGTTAAAAATAAAGTGTTCCTGCTAATTGATGTTGTCATCTGACCTCTGATGTCATGTCAGGCTGCCATAAAAGGTTGTCCACCAGAGGGCTAGGGAGATAGATAGGGGAGAGAGAATATGGAAGATGGTCAGTTGCTTTCTGATCAGAGACTGAGCAAGAGCTAAGAAGAGCTGAGTGTGGAGGTTTACACACTGTCAAGAAGGAAGGTCTCAGGAATTCTTTGATTTGATGCTTAATGGAAGAAGAATGATGTCCTGATGATTTACATTGGTGTGAAGAATTAACACCCTCTTATTTTCCTTTTTGTAAATATCCTTTATTTTCTTTTTTGCTTTTTGGACAATAAATTGACAAACGCAGAATATGTGTTTTTTTTATGCACTATATTACAGTTGTCTGTCTAAATCTGTTATAAAGAATCCTCACTACCACAACTGGTGTCAGAAGTGGGATTCTCTTACCCTGGTACGTCGAGGCTGCCCGGGAGGTGTTGCCAGGGGGGTGTTGCTACAAAAGCACTCTAACAGATGAGTAAAAGTGGGCAAACAGACATTAGTGCATTTCATCTGACACGGTCCATAAGTCAAAGAACTGGTATACAACCATTTCCAGGTTTGACTCCAGTAATTAGACCGAAGATAATGTGGACCAAGGATGAGGATAAAGTGGAAGGTGCCACAGCAGCGGCTGGCAATCCTAAAAAGGAGAAGGAAGAAGGCCAGACCATCCCAGCACCAGATGACCCTAGTGAGTTGTTAAAATGGCTTTGTCTACACCAACTCGAGATGGAGTGACAATGAGAGGAAGACCGGAAGCAGAGGGACGAGGATCGGAGACTTCAAGCAGAGGAAAGACGACACCAGGATGAAAAATGGACTGCCACTTTGCAGGCCATCCATGATATGACACAGGGCCAACCAGATAGGACTGTCCCTAGAGGCATTAAATTAACCAAGTTGATGGAGAATGATGGTATCGAGGCGTACCTCACGACATTCGAGAGGGTGGCCCAGACATGCAATTGGCCTAGGGACCAGTGGGTGATTCGGTTGGTGTCCTATTTATCCGGAAGAGCGCAACTTGTCTACAGTCAGCTTAGTGGGACTGATGCTACCACTTATGACAAGGTCGGAGGAGATTCTGAGAAGGTACAACATCAGCACAGAAACCTACAGGCAGCGTTGGCCACAGAAAATGACTAGCCTGGATACCCCCCGAGAGACCTATGCCCGTCTAAAAGACTATTGTGGGAAATGGCTACAACCTATCAGCAAGCCAGTTGAGCAGATTATGGAGTTGATTATAATCGAGCAATTTATCCAAGTGTTACCTATGGATGTACAAGTCTGGGTGAGAGAACACAAACCTGAAACAGGTGAGAACACCATCAAGCTTGCAGAGGACTACTTGGCAGCACGGACCACCAGAGCCAGGGGTACCCAAGGTAACGCAGGACAATCCAGCACTCTGGTAAGAAACCAATTTTCTGATTTTAATTCCCAGAGACAGATCTATAGAAGGGAGAGAGGTGGTAGGATCCCTTACTCAGAGATTATTTGCCATGGTTGCCTAGGGGAAAGGGCATATCATGAGGAACTGCCCCAATAAACGCCCTGACCTAACTCACATAGCCCTAGCTAATTTTGGATATGTGACATCTGTAGGAATTGGGGAACAGCAAACCTTGGGCCTATTAGACTCAGGGAGTCGTCAGACATTGATCAGAGCAGATTTGGCCCTGGATGTACCCAAATGTGACTGTGATACAACTGTTTGTTGTGTTCATGGAGACATCCATCAATATCATACAGCTTGTTTAGACATCACTGTGAACAAGAGTCATAATATGTTGGTGGGATTGGTCCCCCGTCTACCAGTTCCTGTTATTGTTGGTCAGGATTTCCCTCACTTCGATCTCCTGATGAAAACCCATAATAACTTGCAAGAACCTGTACATGTGGTTACCAGGTCCCAGGCTAAAACACAGCTATTGCAGGACATTTTCCTTTGATTTGGCTATTTTGAGACTGGCAGCAAAACTAGAAAATCACGAAAAACTAGAAAAAGGAAAAGTAGGGTCTGGAAGGACTTGCATCATGTTGGGAGCCAGTCTAATATACTAGGTGCTGCGATGCAGGACATTGCACAGGAACAGAAACAGGATGTGACTTTACAATCTTTGTTTTTGCAGGTGAAAAAGGATGTACTGCCAGGACAATCATGTTTTATCCTTAAAAATAACATACTGTACCATAGCATTGTTGATCCAGTAACTGCTGAAGAAACTGAACAGTTAGTGGTACCAGTAAAGTACAGGGATAAAGTGATGTATTTAGCACATGACATCTCTATGGCTGGACATGAGGGAAGAGATAGAACAATGCAACACATTCTGTCTCGATTCTGTTGGCCAGGGGTTCACCAAGATATAGTTGCATACTGTCGGGCCTGTCCGAAATGCCAACTAGTGGCCCAAAAAGGGAAGAAGGACTCAGTACCCCTGCAGCCTATACCTCATGTTACTACCCCCTTTGACAGAGTGGCTATGGATGTGGTTGGTCCACTCCTTAAGAGCTCCAAGGGTAATCAATATATTCTAGTGATATGTGATTATGCCACTGCACCAAGCAATTCCAATGAGGACTGTCGCTGCCCTCACATTGCTGAGGAATTAGCTAAAGTGTTCAGTCGGATGGGAATCCTAAAGTCATTCTAACTGACAGAGGTAGCAACTTCACATCTGTAATGTTGCAGGATTATATAAACTGTTGGGAGTATCAGCTATTAGAACTTCGCCTATCATCCCCAAACTGATGGTCTTGTGGACGCTTTAATAAGACCTCAAAAGCATGCTACAGAAGTTTGTGCATGATGAAGGCAGGGACTGGATAAATTCCTACCCTATTTGTTATTCGCCACAGGAGGTGCCCCAGTCCACCACAGGATTCTTCCATTTACCCTATTATATGGGGGAATCCCAGAGGTCCGCTTGATGGTAAAAGAACATTGGGAGGCAGGGACCAAATGGGGTGTAAAAACATTTTAGAGTATTTGACATCTTTAAGAGAGCGTTGGTGAAATATGTGACAATAGCACATCAGAATGTAGACCAGACTCAGCGTAAGCAAAAACAATTGTAGATGTGGGGTTAAAACTAAGATGTTTGAACCAGGTGAAAATGTTGTTGTTACTGCCATCTTCTGAAAATAAATTGCTGATGCGATGGCAAGGGCCTTATGTGATACTACGCCAGACTGGTGTAGTCAATTATAAAATTGAAATGCCTCATAGACCCTTGAAGAAGATCTACCATGCAAATCTACTATGAAAGTGGGTAGAAAAACCACAGGCCCCAACACTGTTTATTAAGCCAGAACAGGGAGAAACTGAGATAGACGTAGCCTATGAAAGGTTAGAGGCAAAAGACAGAGGATGGCATACAGATAATCCCTGAGTTAGACCAGACACAGAGACAAGAGATTGATCGCCTCTTGGCATATTTTGCAGAGACTTTTACCAAAACCCCAGGTAGAGCAAAGGGGGTTGCCCATGACATAAGAGTCACACAAACCAAACCTATCCACCAGAAACCATATAGGCTTCCAGAAAAATTAGGCCTGAAGTTATTGCTGAGGTGATAAAAATGGAGAAGGCAGGGGTGATTGTTCCTTCCCAGAGTCCCTGGTCTTCCCTTTGGTAGTGGTACACAAAAAGGAGGGAGGACTTAGATTATGTTTGGATTTCCGAAGGATAAATGAAGTGTCAGAATTCAATGGCTATCCAATGCCTCAAATTGATTTATTAGATCAAATCGGGTCTGCCAAGTACATCAGTACCCTAGATTTGACAAAGGGGTACTGGCAGATACCATTAGCACCCCGAGCCCAAGAACTAACTGCTTTTTGCACCCCAATTGGACTGTACCATTTTACCACCATGCCATTTGGATTGCACGGAGCTTCGGCTACTTTTCAATGGTACATGGACCATATCCTAAGACCACAAAACAGTACAGTGCAGCGTATCTAGATGACGTTGTCATCTACAGCCCAAACTGGAATACACACTTGGTACACCTCAGTGCAGTTATTCAGAGTATTAAGGATGCAGGCCTTACCATTATCCCATCCAAATGTGCCATAGCCAGGACTGAGACCCGTTACTTAGGTTTCATTATCGGTAATGGGATGGTGAAGCCTGAGATAAGTAAAGTTGAAGCCATAGCAATAGTCCTGTGCCAACCACAAAATGACATCCAGTCCTTTTAGGTTTGTGCAAGTTACTACCAACGCTTTATTCCCGAGTTCTCTACAATTGCTACTCCTTGACTGACTTAACGAAAAACAAGAACCCTAACAAAGTAAAATGGAGTTCAGCATGTGAAGGGGCATTCACAAAAATAAAAGCCATCTTGTGTTCTACCCCAGTTTTACATAGCCCTGATTTTACCAAGCCCTTTGAACTACAAACAGATGCCTCTGATACAGGCATAGGGGCTGTTCTAAGTCAACATGACCACCAAGGAGACCATCCTATTCTGTTTATCAGTAGAAAGCTCCATGAGAGAGAGAAGAAATATTCTACTGTAGAGAAGGAATGTTTAGCTATCAAGTGGGCGATAGAGGCCCTCAAATATTACCTGTGGAAATGAATTCATTGTTGTTATTGATCACAACCCACTATGTTGGTTGAACCTGATGAAGGACAAGAATTCACGCATTTAAGATGGTATTTGTCGCCCAGCACATAAATTTTCTGTTAGGCATGGGCTGAAAGCAACATCAAAATGCTAATTTCTTGTCGAGGTTTGGAGCAGACCAGGTTCCTAATGGTACTGCTCAGTCAGTGGAAACTTTAACTGTGCATAATGCCATAGTACACACCTCAGGAAATGAACGTATGAAAAACGGTATTTGTTATATTGTATAAACTGAATGCTTTATACCGTTTAGTTGTTTAAGGGCCCCTGAGGGGAACTTCTGGAGATGGGAGGGTGGAAGTTCCAACCCTTCCTAGGGTGGAGGGCTTTACAGCAAACATCTGCATGATTGCCTTCTTGTGTGGGGAGGAGTGTGCCAGAATGAGGATTTAAAACAGGCAATCCCCTTAGGTGTTCTATTTCACTCTGTCCTTTCTCCTTTTTTTTCTGACTATCCTTTCTTTTCCCTATCAGGGTGGCCAACCTGATATCTATTTTCTATTCTTTTCTATCCCCTATTTGTTAAAATGCCTGTGTTCCCATTTAAAGCAGCTCCTGAAAAATAACTGGTGCCTTAAAGAAAGAGCAGTGGTTCCCTGCTGCTAGCAGTATGTTGAATTTGGTCCCAGCTGATGTGTGTTTTGAACGATTGTTTAACCACCAGGAGTGGTTTCTTATAAAGAAGACATAGCTCTGAAGTGGATGCAGAATTACAAAGAATGTACAAAATCTGCCCTGTTGTTTCATGCTCCTTTGTCTTGCAGCAGCGTGTAGACTGAGCTAACTCAGTCGGGGGACACAGAAAACACTCCTTTAGAAAAACTGAAGGGAGTTTAAGTACATAAAACACCTGTGATGCCCATATAAAGAAATGCTGCAGGTATCGGGTACAGCAAAGCTAGCTTTGCTGTCAAGCAAAACAGGGCTGAAAATGAAATGGGAGCCGATGGCTGAAAGTTTTCAGCCAACAGCTGTTTTCATAAAGCTAAGTTTGGTACAGAAAATGTTTATTTCTCTTAAAAACAGTAGGTTCCCTAGTGTTTATAAAGAGTAAACAGATAAGGAGCTACTTTTCTGCTTACATTTTTCAAGCCTAGTGATAGCTACTGAATATTTTTCTTCTGATTTTAAAATATTACAATGAGCCAGAAATAAAAGAAAAAGGGTCATTACCTGATAATGTTTCCAGAGGTCCTGCTATAGAGCTGGCAGCTCCTGAACTGACTGTATTTATGGGAGAAGGAGTCAGTGACATCACAGTAGGGGAGGAGTCAGCTCCCAAGTGTGATGTCATGCCCTGTAATTAAGGATTTATTTAGCCTTTTTTTTTTTTTTCTTCCAGAAGAGACTCCTTAAGAGCCTGCATGATGGACAGAGACTTGCTTTAAGCTAGGCAGGCTAGGACATTGTTTTATGAAATTTAGAGGTTAAAAATAAAGTGTTCCTGATAATTGATGTTGTCATCTGACCTCTGATGTCACGTCAGGCTGCCATAAAAGGTTGTCCACCAGAGGGCTAGTCAGATAGATAGGAGAGAGAATATAGAAGATGGTCAGTTGCTTTCTGATCAGAGACTGAGCAAGAGCTAAGAGCTGAGTGTGGAGGTTTACACACTGTCAAGAAGGAAGGTCTCAGGAATTCTTTTGATTTGATGCTTAATGGAAGAAGAATGATGTCCTGATGATTTACATTGGTGTGATGAATTAACACCCTCTTATTTTCCTTTTTGTAAATATCCTTTATTTTCTTTATTTTGCTTTTTGGACAATAAATTGACAAACGCAGAATATGCGTTTTTTTTATGCACTATATTACAGTTGTCTGTCTAAATCTGTTATAAAGAATCCTCGCTACCACAGATGCCAACGGGATGCATAGAGCCAGGTGACCTGCTTCTGCACTATAATAGTATGGTATCAGTGGCCCTAGACTCCATTGCTCCTGTCCACGTTTGTCCACTCACTCTTCATCCTCGGTCGGAAGGAGTTGAGGTGAGTTGGGTGAAGGCTGAAGTGTTATTGGTGGAAATCCAGCCTGGAGGTTGACAAACTTAGATTGATGGCCTACTATAGTGACTATCAATCATCCATCGCCAGTAAGAAGGCAGAGTTCCTGTCCAGGGAGATTGCCGCTGCAAGGAATCAACTAGCCCAGCTCTTCTGTACGGTCAACAGGTTGTGCAATCCAACCTACCTTCAGAACCGGAGAGCCTTTTCACAGCTTAAGTGTGAGGAGTTTTCTCAATTCTTTGCAGATACGGTTGCCACCATCAGGTTGGAGATTGGCTCTGTACATTCCAGTGAGCAATATGGTGGATGATGGGAGGTCGCTAGCACCCAGTTTGTCTGGTCCGACTTTGACCAGATGGTGATCATTGATATCATGAAAACTGTCCAGGGTATGCAACCGACTTGCTGTAGTTTGGATCCTGGTCCAACCTGCCTCCTTGTGGAGTGTGTGGATGCCATTGGACCGGTCCTTGCTGAGATAGTATGGAGTTTGTTGGAGAAGAGGGTGTTCCCTGACCCCTTGAAAGAGGCGATCGTGACCCCCCCTTTTAAAGAAACCCTTCCTCGACCCAGACTATCTCGCAAACTACAGACCTGTCTTTAACCTGCCCTTTGGGGGTAAGGTTATTGAGAAGGTAGTCGCGTTGCAGCTTGAGGACCATCTTACCACCCATGAGGTCTATGATCCTCTCCAGTCTGGATTTAGGAAGAGGCATAGTACCGAAACGGCACTTGTTTGGGTACCTAATGACCTCCTGATGTCAAGAGATTGGAAGAGCCATTCGATCTTGGTTCTCCTTGATCTCTCAGCAGCATTTAACACTGTGGACCATGGGGTGCTACTGGAGCACCTGCGACTGATCTGTTGACTATCTGGCACAGTCCTCAGATGGTTCCATTCTTTTCTCATGGGCAGGACGCTTGTTTTTTTTTTTTTCCTTGGCCCCTTCCCCCTGACCAGAGGTGCCACAGGGCTCTGTGTTGTCCCCATGTTGTTCACGGTGTATATGCTGCCGTTGGAGGACATTATAAGGTGGTATGGGCTGAGTTTTCACTGCTATGCAGATGATACTCAGCTAAACCTGTCCTTTGTGCCTGAGCGGGATGATGCTGTCACAGTCTTTAACAGCTGTCTTGCCGTGATTCAGGACTGGATGAGTGCCAGCTGGTTGAGGTTGAATCTGGATAAGGCTGAGGTGTTGGTTGTGGACCCTGGCCAACAGGTACAGGGGCCCTTGGCTGCTCAGCCTTCTGGGCTTGTTCTGGGGGCAGGCAGCTGAGGTCCTCCAAATGAGTGCATAATCTGGGCATTATTTTGGATGGTGAGCTGACGCTTAAATCACAGGTGTCAGTCATCATCAAGGCCTCATTTTACCATCTGAGGAATATCACCTGGATAACACATCTCGTTTCGCTCAGTGACTTTCCTACCCTAGTCCATGCCTCTGTGACCTCCCACCTTGACGACTGCAATGCTCTCTACCTACTGTAGGGCTTCCGGGTGGACATCTGCCTCCTGCAGCTGGTGCAGAATGTGGCAGCCAGGCTGTTGATGGGTTTATCTCCATCTAGCCATGTCACGCTTGTGCTCTGCTAACTGCACTGGCTTCCAGTGTGGTGGAGGATCACCTTCAAGATTGGTTTGCTGACCTATAAGGCCTTACATGAAAAGGGTCCATGTTATTTGCAAGATCTCCTGCACCCCTACTGCCCCCTCTGCCTGCTCCGTTCTACTGATGAGGGATTGCTAGAGGCTCCCAGGGTTGTTTGAAGACCTCAGGGGTGAGATCTTTTGAATATACGGCCCCAACCCTGTGGAATTCTCTACCTCATCAGATTAGAGAGCCTGGCCACTGCCCCTCATGTCACTCTCTGTCTGTGTCTCCCCGGTGCTGCAGGCTACTGCTTTGTACTGGGCTCCTGCCTGCGTTGGTACCTCCTTGTTCTGTCGGACTAAGCAAATCTGCAGTTGTCCCAACAGAGTTCGCTGAGGCCACCTCTCTCTCACTGCTCATTCTGGTTCTCCCCACCGCAGACTGCCCTTTGTACTGGGCTCCCGCCCAGTTGGTGGCTTTCTGCCCACAAAGAAATCTGCAGCAGTCCTGACACAGGTCTGTTGAGCCTGCTGACTCTCTCTCACTCACTCATTCCGCTTGCTCGGTGCTGTGGCTGCCCTTTTCTATTGGGCTTCTGCTCGTGCTTGTTGCCTCATTCGCCCACAAAGAAATTTGCAGCAGTTACAATAGAGCTCCATTGAGCTCGCTCACTTCCCTCTCACTCACTATTCTGGTTTTCCCACCACTGCAGGCTGCCCTTTGTACTGGGCCCTCGCGTATGCTTGCTTTTTCTGCCCACAAACAAATCTGCAGTAGTCCCAACAGAGTCTGCTGAGCTCACTCTACACTCTCCCCTCACTCACTCATTCTGTGTCTCCTGCCTGCAGGCTGTCCTTTTGTACTGGGCTCCTACCTGCATTGGCAGCTTGGTCTGGCCAGAAAGACGTCTGAAGCAGTCCCGACACAGCTCCATTGAGCTCGCTCACTTCCCCTCTCTCACTCACTCATTCCGTTTCTGCGGTGCTGCAAGAAGCTGGCCTTTAGTACTAGGCTCACTGCATTGCGCATTTTTCTGCCCACAAAAAAAAAATCCACAGCAGTCCACAATACAGCTCTATTGAGCTCACTCACTCATTCTGTTTCTCTTGGTGCTGCAGGCTGCGCTTGTGTGCAAGGGTCTCTGGCTGTGTGGCACCTTTGTCTGTCCACAAAGAAATCTGCAGTTGTCCTCGACAGAGCTTCGTTGAGGTCGCTCAGTCTCCCTCTGTCACGCCGCCATTCTGTTTGTCCCGACACTGCCAGCGCTCCTTTTGTACGGGCTCCTGCCGCATTGGTGCCTTTTTCTGCCCACAAAAAATCTGCGTGAGTAGTCCTGATAGCGCTCGCTGAGCTCACTCAGTCCCCCTGTCTCACTCACTCATACTGTTTCTCCCACGCTGCAGGCTGTCCTTTCTACTGGGCCCTGCCTGCTTTGACACCTTTTTTCTGCCCACAAAGATACCTGGCAGTCTTGGATGAAGGGGCCCAGTGAGTTCGCTCACCTCCTCCCTCCCTCACTCTCCCGTTCTATTTCTCCCAATTACTTGCAGGCTGCTCTTTTGTGCCTGGGTTTGCGCTGGGGCCTTTTTCTGCCCAGCAAACAAATCCGTTCAGTAGTCCTACACAGAGCTCAGTTGAGCTTGGTCACTCCCTCACTGCTCGACCTTAATCTGTCCCAAATACTGATTTTCCACAGCAACCATGTTTTTCCGGCAGGAGTGCAAAACATATTTTAGCCAGGATGTGAAAAGACAGCTCGTACTGTTCATAAGGAGGTGGAAAAGTGCCACTGTTGAAAATGTGGTGTGAGAAAATATTACAATGCGAAGATACAAGGGTGCATGGAAACAGTTCAACTACACACTTGTAATATTAGTCATGTCATGGAGTTTGTCACCAAATTTTCAACATAGGACTTTTAGGACCTCTGCTCATGAACAGTGCCACTGCCATTTTCTTAATCTGTCCTGAACACTGATTTCCCACAGCGACCGTGTTATTCTGTACCACAACTGTGAAACCACATTTCAGTCAGGCTGTGAAAAATGACAGCTGTACTGCTCATAGGGAGGTGTGAAAAAATGCCACTGTTGAAAATCTGGCATGACAACATTACAAATAAGCGAAGTTACAAGGGTGTGTGGAAAGTGCAATGCACACTTGTAACACAGTCATTTGATGGGCTATCATCACCAAATTTTCACCATAGGCATTTTAGGACCTCTGCTCATGAACAGTATCACTGTCGTTTTCTTAATCTGTCACGGACAGTGATTTCCACAGTGACCACTCTATTCTGCTACCGAAGTGTGCGAAACACATTTCAGCTAGGTGAGAAAATGACAGCTGACAATTGTTCATATAAGTAGGTGTGGGAAAATGGCAATATTGAAAATCTGGAGTGAAAATATTATAAATTAGCGTAGTTACGAGCATGCGTGCAAACTGCGCAATGCACGCTTGTAACAGTCATTTTATGGAGTATTGTACCAAATTTTCAACACAGCCATTTCAGGACCTCTACTCATGAACAGTGTCACTGTCATTTTCTTAATCTGTCCCAAACACTGATTTCTCACAGATTTACGCTTATTCTAGTGCTGGAAGTGCGAAAACATATTTCCTACCGGATGTGGAACAATGACAGCTGTACTGTTCACAAGGAGGTTAAAAATGGCAATGTTGAAAATCTGGTGTAAAATATTTCACATTGGTAGTTACCAGCGTATAGTAACTTCTGCAGTGTATCGTTCAGAAATAGATCATTTTTGATGCTCCACTAAATTTGCAACATAGACTTTTGAGAGCCCACTTATGGAACACTGGTACTGTCGCTTTGTTTTGTTTTGATTGTTCTCGAAGGTGATTTCATGCAGTGACCGCAAAATCACCTTTCGGAGCCAATTAACGCCTGACAGTTCAAGAATTCATGAGGAGGGGTCCCAAAACCCATGTTGAAAATTTGGGAAAAAGTCCCAAAATGCCCGAGATATGTACTAAAGTTGAAAACCCATTTATTACGTTATACAGCTTACCAGCATTCTCAGTTCACACGGTCGCTTTGAAGAGTGCAGACGTGTTCCCCGTCCACCTACGATCATTGCACCGAGCCCGGGTGGTAAGTATGGGGTGAGGGGTGTAGGAGGCAGGGTGTACAGTGGTGGGTGCGGCTGCAAGTGTGGGGGGCCAGAGACACTATGAGGGACCGCTTTCCTTTTTGCAGGTAAAACAAAACAAAAAGACTTTGTAGGGACTGCTTTTCCCTTTGTTAGGGGCATGTGGCACGCTGGGTGGGTTCAGTGTGCCACCAATGGCTTTTGGGTAGTAGTAGCCAACGGGGATTGGGCACCCCTGCCGGCACAAAAAGGGGTTTATAGAATGCTGATGGGGAGGGCTCCATCAGCACCTGAAACAATGGGGCACCAAGGTCGACAGGGCTTGGGGCCCCGCTGGCACATAAACACGGTGGGTTTTAGTTTAGGAACAATGGCGCAACCTGCCGCCCGTGTTCGCAAATAAAATCAGGTTTTTACATCCCCCGCAATGACGTGGTCATTCTCACAGGCGCAGATGGCTGACGCTGGTCGATGAGGCAGTCCCGACAGCGGCAAAATTGTCAGTAGTTGGTACGAACATTCCAAACTATCACCAGCAGCCTGGCTGAGCCAATCGGAGCTCCAGGACACAAGCCTGAGCACAATTTAATTTATTGTGCTTCAGACCACTGCACTGAGCTCCATGGGGGCTAAACTTTCTCTGCGGGCCAAAGATTGTGCCAGTTGTGTGCTCCCTGACTAGAATCTGAAGTTATTTAGGATCATGGTGGATGTTGAAATATTGAAAAAAGGCTTCAAAATCCTCCCACTGGACTGCCCTGCTGGTGCTTTAAAAGGGGCCGTTTCTTCTTCAGCTGCTGACTGAGCTCATCAGAGCTCCAGGACATAAGCCCTGAGCACAATTTAATTTATTGTGCTTCATGTGCACTGCACTGAGCTCCACGGGGCCTAAACTTTTCTCCTGCCCACCCTCCCCATTCCCTCCTCCCTTTAAATTCGCTATAGCCCCTCCTTCCACTGGACGAGCCTATCAAGGTCCAGTATCCAGCTGCCTTGGGGTGTGGCTATCTTAGCCCCATCCCTCATTTCGTCCATGCTGCCACTTGATAGGTTATGCTGTACCCATTAACCCCTGGCTTGGTCTTTCCCTAGATACTCGCTGCTGTTAGAACTGTCAACTTAATGAATTATCTATCTACCTTCCTGCTATTTTGTACCCCCTGCTACTTGAACTGTCAGTGTTGGCTGTCACAGCTCCTTAGTCACTAAGCTGATTACAGAATTCTGCATTCTCTCTTGTGGATTCTACTCACCTGCTACTTTACTCCCTGTTGGTAGAACTGTTAATGCATGTCAATTAGGGAAAACTGCTAACAGCCCAAAATCCGTAATTGTTTACTGATTCCTGCACTCACTATTGTGAACCTACCTACCTGATCTGAATTTGGCAGTGGTGGCACTGCCTAAAAGTTATAGACCAATTGTTAAACTCTGACACACCTATCCATCTCACTGCATCTCGGCTGATCAATCCACTTGTCAGAGTGGAGTCCTGCTCACTATATCTCAGCCAACATATCCAACTGTGATTGGCATTGTGCTGCTGATAGCTTACCCTTCCCCCCTCCCCCTCAGCATGCTACCCCCCAGTGGCAGTACACTAAGGGCCTAAAGATTGCCCACTTAAACATCCGCAGTCTACTCGCTAACCTCTCATAACGGCCTGGGTCACCCTCTACAACCAGACATCCTGGGGATCTCCGAAACCTGGCTTAAACCTGCCCATCCTGACTCTGTCTGTGCCCTCTCAGGCTATCTTATGTTAAGACAGGATAGATTGGGTAATAAACGGGGAGGTGGCCTGCTGCTCTACTTTAAACCTCACCTTAAGGTGTCAGTCATACCTCACCCCCCCAACCTCGTCTGAATTCCTGCATGCCCTTCTTGTATTGGGCAATGCCAAGAAGCTCCACCTGGCCTGTGTATAACCCACATAAATGTGGAACACATGGCCTCTCCTATCTCCTAGACTGCCTCAGTCCCAAGGTACGCACAAATTAACTCCTAGTATTCGGAGATTTCAACCTTAACTGGCTGGGTGTAACTGCAAAATCATACGAACCCCTCCTGTCTGGTCTTGCCCTAGGCCAACTTATCACAGAGCCCACCAGGTCCCTTCTCAGGGAGAAAAGGCACGCTTCTAATTGGATGCTGAACAGGCCTGACTGCATCACTGCCTCTGGCCTCTCTCTGACTCAGTGTCGGACCACTACCCTACTTACTGTATCTGGAAGGTCCTTACTACCAGTGTCCCCCCCCCCAAAGTAATTCAGATGCGGGACTACTCAAAATTTAACCATAACAACTTCCTTACTGACCTCTGCCAGACTGACCGGTCCCTGGTCTAAGCTAGCAGTGACTCCTCTGCTGCTCTTGACTGCTTTCTATCCTTCTTCACCCTCCTACAAGACGGTCATGCCTCACTTATCCAAAGAAGAGTGAGGGGCACTGTCACAAAGTGGCTGCATGGGGGCCTGTTTGCCCAAATGAAACTCAGGGATAAAATCTGACATAAATTTAAGGCCTACGAGGACAGAAAAGACTATGAGGACTATAGACAACTAAGAAACTGGTGTAAGCGGGTGATCCACTCAGCCAAGAGTGAGTTCTGTAAATCCTCACTCGTATCATTGGCAAAGGACCCCAGGTGCTTCTGGCGTACCATAAAGGACACCGTCAGCGGGCCTGCCGGCCCCCAGATCTCCGACATGCAAATCAAAGGAGTCAGCTGCAATAATGCCCTGACTATAGCCAATGCTTTCAATGACCTGTTCACTGATCAGCCTGCTTATGCCCACATGCCCCCAGCAGCAGTGACCTGGGCTCTACTGTCAGCCCAACCCTCCCTCTACCCTCCTTTTACTTTTAAAACTGTCTCCTGCAAGGAGACACAGGAACTCCTGACTGGTCTATCCCCTCACTCTGGAGCTGGGCATGACAATCTCGAGCCCAAATTGCTTGGCCTGGGGACCCCCTACCTGGCACGGTCCATCTCACACATCCTCAACTCATCCCTTATATCTGGGTCTATCCCAGCTATATGGAAGGTGGCCCAGGTAACCCCTGTCCTCCAGCGTGGTGATCCCCAAATCCTTGATAACTATCGACCAATAGCAATACTATCTGCAGGGAACAAACTCCTGGAAAAGGTAGTGTCCTCCCAGCTCTGTCACTTCCTCCAGACCCATGACCTCCTCTCCCCTGCTCAGCATGGGTTTCAAAAAGGGCACAGCACCTCCACTGCCCTCGCCCAGGTCACCACTACAATCAGAACTGTGACAGACCAAGGCAAACTCACGGGTGCCATTTTCATCGACTTGACTAAGGCCTTTGATTTGGTGGATCACTCTCTGCTGGGGGCTGCCCTGTGGTCCTTCGGTCTCTCCTCCCCTGTCCCAGCCTGGTTTGCAAACTATCTCTCGGGCAGGCAACAGTGCACGAGGTTCCAGCAAACCCTCTCTGAGCTTGTCCCAGCAACTCATGGGGTGCCTCAGGGGTCTGTCCTTGGCCCTCTACTGTTCTCTGTCTTTGTTAACACATTGCCCATGGTACCTGCCTTTGGGCATGTTACCCTTTATGCCGATGACCTGGTGCTTCTGGCCAGTTCCCAGAGACATAAACACCAGACTTCGCTCTGATTTCGCCTGAATTCAATCTTGGCTCATGACCAACAAACTTGTTGTCAACCTCGAAGACACAGGCCATGCTATTCGGGTCCCTTGCCAAGGTGAGAGCATACCTGGAACCCCTAAAGGTTGTTGGATTGGATGGTGCCCCTGTTAAGGTGGTAGACTCCTTCAAGTACCTGGGGGTCACCCTTGACCCTCAGCTGGACTTCTCCCTGCACATACAAAACTGCTGCAAGACCACAAACTGCAAACTGGGCCTGGAGCATAGGGCAAAGAGCTGCCTTACCCCTGCGGCTTGGCTTGCCATTGCTAAAGGGGTGCTTCTCCCCACGCTGTGCTATGGGCTCACCTCCTTCATGAACGCCCCCAAAATCTGGCTCACAAAATGGGACACAGCGTACAACAATGTTTGTCGCTTTGCTCTCAGTCCCCCCGTCTCACCCATCACTGTCAACTTTACACTAGGCTGGGGTGGCTCTCCCCTAGTAACCATCGATCCTTTATCCTGAGCAATTTTACTGACAACATCTTCCATTCATCCACCCCTCCTGCACTCGCTGCTCTACTTAAACCTGTCCTTTCTGGTTATACACTGAGGTCTACTGACTCCCAGGCTGTCGTGGTCCCAAAAACTCACTCCATCACAGGGGACCGTGCCTTCGGAGCCCATGCCCCTAGAGCTTGGAATCAACTCCCTGCTTATGTACGGACTGCCCCCTCCCACAGGAGTTTCAGGACCTCCCTCTGGGACCACCTAATACAAGCCTCGGCCTGCCTCTGTTCCTTGCTGTCCTCCCCTCCATTGTGCCCCGAGGTCCCCTCGGCAGCTCATGAGCAACAGTATAGATTGCCCTCTTCGTAAGGGCTCTGCTATATCTGTCTGGCCCCCTGGCCACCTCCTGTGGCTGCCATGCCCTTTTTCTGCACTTACTATGTATTTTCTATCTGCCTGCACCTGACTGCAGTCTGCTGCCTATTTCTGTCTGTACCTCGCTGAACTGTTGCTATCGTGTTCCACACTGTGTGATTTGCCTGGACTCCCTGCCAGCACTGGACTGTACAGTACTGACTAATTGTTACCTTGTCTTTGACTTGTTTTTGCCTTTGTAATTCTCCTGGGTTGCTCCTGAAAATAGGCACTTGACTGTCTAGTGTGCTTACCTGGTAAACAAAAGCTAAATAAACAAGCATTTGTCAATGCTGAATGTTTGTTTGCTGGCATTGGCAGTGGTAGTGTAGAAGTTACAGAGCTGCGTAATAGGAATGGCAGTGAAGTATTGAACTGAAGCCAACCCCACCACCACCCTGCAGAGAGTGACAGGCATTGGGTGTGCCTTTGGGTCAGCCAGGCATAACGGCCACGCCATTTCACCACACCCCACCCTGCAGACACTGACAAGTGTCACGGTGTGCCTTGGGATCTTTGGTTTTATGCGCACCCCATTCCATCAGAAATACGGTGAGATGGGTGTGTATAGGAGAATGGGTGAACTTTGGGGTTGAAGTCCAAGGCATACCACGATGCTCTCACTGGCTACAGGGTGTGGAATGGTATGAGCATTACAGGCAAGAATCCCAAGTCACCACCCCTGATGCCCGTCATTCTCTACAGGGTTGGGCGTTATGGTTGGAAACCCTAATACCTCAGGCATTCGTTGGTATTTTCATTCCAAATTTTCAACATGGTTTTTGTGACCCCACCCACGTGAATAGTGGCAATATCAGTTTGTTAGCCGAAAGCTGCTTATGCACAGCGTACTACGGGCATTTAGCACCACAGGTGCAAAACATTCGAACAGGATGTAAAAAATTACAGCTGTACTGTTCATGGGGAGTGAAAAAAATGGCAATGTTGCAAATCTGCAGTAAAAATATTAAAAAACTGAAGTCATGAGCGCATAGAAATTTGTGCAACGACACTCTGTAATGTAATTAGTTTGGGGATTTTACAGCAGATTGTCAACACAGGCATTTTGGACCTTCGATCATGAACAGTGTCACTGTGATTTTCTTTATCTGTCCCGGAACAATGATTTCCACAGCGACTATGCATCTCTGCGCTGAAAGTGTGAAAACACATTTTGGCCATGTTGTGAAAATGACAGCTGTACTGTTCATAAGGAAGTGTAATAAAATGACAATGTTGAAAATCTGGAGTGAAAATATTGAAAATGTATGAACTTATGAGCGCTGTGAGGAACTGGCATAGCAATGATTGTGAAACAGTCATTTTTAGGGATTTCACCAAATTTTCAACATAGCCATATTTTAAGATCTCTGCTCATGAACAGTATCACTGTGATTTTCTTAATGTGTCCCATACATTGATTTCGTGATAACCGACTGCGCCATTGTGCGCTACATGGGCAGAAACATGTTTTGGGCAAGATGTGACAAATGACAGCTGTACTGCTCATAAGGAAGTGTAATAAAATGGCAATGTTGAAAATCTGGATTGAAAATATTGAAAATTCGCAAACTTACGAGCGTGCATAGGAACTGTGCAATGCACGCTCGTAAAACAGTAATATTTAGGAATTTTTTCACCAAATTTTCAACATAGTGATTTTAAGACCTCTGCTCATGAACAGTATCACTGTGATTTTCTTAAGGTGTCCCATACAATGATGTCACACACCGACTGCGCCATTGTGCGCTACATGGGCAGAAACACGTTTAGGGTGAGATGTGAAAAATTACAGCTATACTAATCATAAGAAGGTGTGGTAAAATGGCAATGTTGAAAATCTGGAGTGAAAATATTGAAAATTCGTGAACTTACGAGCGTGCATAGGAACTGTGCAACGAACGCTCGTAAAACAGTAATTTTTTGGAATTTTTCCACCAAATTTCAAAATTGGCTTCTTGAGAGCCCACCTTATGAAAACTGGCAGCCTCGTTTCGTTAATCGGTCCCGAAAGGTGATATCACGCAGTGACTGCGAAATCACCCTTCGGGCCCGAATAATGCCATGACAGTGACAGCATTCATGAGAAGGGGTCCCAAAAACCCCATGTTGAAAATTTGGTGCAAAAATTCCAAAAAATGCTTGAGATATGCAGCAAAGTTGAGAAAACCCTATCTATCCCATTATACAGCTTACCGGCATTTCCTCAGTTTGCGGTCGGCTTTGAAGAGTGCAGACGTGTTCCCGGTCCACCGAAGATTGTCACGCCAAGGTCCAGAGGTAAGTATGGGGTGTGGGGTGGGGGGTGGCAGGGTGCGCAGTGGGTGGGTGCGGTTGTGGGAGGGGCAGGAGAAGCGCGAGGGACAGTTTTTTTTTTATTTGCAGTTTTTAATGATGACGTTGACGCTTTGCCACGCTGGGGTGGGTTCCCAGCGTGGCACAAGGATGGTTTGTTGGGGGGGTGTGGAGCTGATGGGGCATTGGGCACCCCTGTCAGCCATAGCATCTGTTGCCACGCTGGGGTGGGCTCCCAGCGTGGCACCCTGTACTCTCGGAGGGGGGAGGACAGTGGAGCCGACAGGGGATTGGGCACCCCCGTCGGCTATATGATGAGTTACCACACTGGGGTGGGCACCCAGCGTGGCATATGAAAGGCTTTTGGGGCAGCACAGCCCGACGGGGATTGGGCACCCGTCGGCTACACAGTGTGTGCATGGGGGCAGCACGCAGGCGTGTGTGTGTGTGTGTGTGTGTGTGTGTGTGTGTGTGTGTGTGTGTGTGTAGAGGGAGGCGCATGAGCAGGCGATATCTTATCGCTGCTCACTGAAGCATAGCTCCCCCTTTCAACTGTACTCCACTGCATTTTGGAGCTGTCATAGACAGCTCCAGCAGGCATTGGAGAACTGCGGCCGCGCCTGCAATCACACTGCCTGAATTGGAAGAGGGCTGCCACACCTCCAAAAACTCGGATGATGGCACTATGTTTCTTGCACATGCGTGCAAGCAAACATAAAAATAATAAATAAATGGCATTGGGGGAAGCGGGACAAGGCTTTGCAGGCTGTGGGGGCATTGGCCACAACAGTGTCACGCCTCCACAGCCTGCTACTGAGAAAGCTGGAGCAATATCTTGTTTGCGCTGCACGCAATCGACATAAAAATCAAATAGATAACAGTAACAGTTGAGATGATAAAAACAAATCTGGACTAACATTACTGCATTTACTAACCCAAAAGAGAGAGGACAAGTTAAAAAGATAATTGTTGAAGATTCTGAAGTTATTCATCCTGAGAATATTGCTGATTTGCTAAATAAAAAATTCACTGATCTATCTGCATTTGATGCTTCTGAATCTGGAATACTACAGTATATGAACTCAAGGAAGCCATCAGAGAGTTATGTTGCCCCCTTCTGATTGTTTTTAAAATTTTGTTTAACTAAAATTCTGTACAGTAAACTCTGAAATCTGTCTATACACTTTATGATAAAAATGGTGACAATGCATTTGGTTTGGACTCGCATTTATTAAACTGATCCCCCCCACATTGCTGTTACTTTATGTACTATTTTTAATTTCTCTTATAATGCAAATGTTCTCTTCAAATTGGAAAAAAGCCCGGGTGGTACCTGTATTACAAAAGGTGAATGCAGAACTCTGGGATTATAGTTGATCGATTTCAATTTTAAATCTCTTAAAGGAAAAGTCTCATTATTCACAATGCCCCTGTTACGGTGTGGGTTCTACAGACGGACACAGGACTCAGTAATTAAGGTGCAACCCACGTTGGCTTGTGGGATGTTTATTAATCTTCATAAACTTTTCTTCTGCACCATCAAAGAATAACATAAACTTCAAAAAGAAATGAACAAAAAAACAAAACAACTTTGTTAATACAAAGAAAAACAAGTATAATCCTTACAGTAGGAACCTTCTCTCTCCACTGGTCAGAAGATACTGACCCTATTTAACAGGTACCTATTCAGGTAGAATTTATATACCCGGCTACCTGAATCAGGTGACACAGCATCATCAAAATAAAAATATCTTTTAATAGCTTCCAAAACAATTTTGTACATATTCCTTAGTATATTACTTGATACAAACAACTTGTTTTAAGGGCTATCTCTTAAAAGTATTCTTTGGTAAAACTTTACCTTGCCATAGAATGTTCTCCAGACAATGACTGACAGGTTCTTGTTATAAATGTGGGCCACTAGGGGCCGCTGATCCCCTAAAGGAACAGTCCGACTGCAGCAGGCTTTATCAGAGAACAGGCCTTTCCTTTTTGTTTCCAGGAGCAGCCCAAACAGAGTTCAGGTAACCTCCTTATCTGGACATTTCTTTCTCTAATACCTTCTTGTGGGAATCTTATACATAACCTCTTTTTAGGTCTACCATAATGTTTGTTTCAAATGAAGGGACATTTAAAACAAATTTAAATTGTATTTGGTTCTTTTTTTTCAAGAGCTTTTCAGAACAGGGGACAAGCTTTGCCTGGTAAGAATGCAGCTGATACACAGAAGGAACAAGTCTCAGTGCAGCAGAACTATGACAAAACAGCATTCTGTACTGCAGGGTTAATGCTTGCAGCAGGAAGTGTGCTTACCACAGAAACCCTGTTCAAACAAAAACAAACTCTTTCTCTTAGTGAGACTCAAATGATAATTTGTAACATACGGTCTTTTGTCTATTTTCCAGACTGCAACTGAATATTATTCTGTCCTTTTCTTGAACAGAACCAGTAAATAATACTGGAATCAAACAAATATTCCAGGGAAATGAAGTCTGTATTTACCTATTACTGCAGGCAGTTAATCTGTTATTTCAATAACCTGATATTTAAGAGTACTCAAGGAAAAAGAGAAATAAAGCATGAAGAGGGTAGCAGGGATTGGGGGCTGTGTAAGGAGGTGGCCTGCCTCCATACAGAAAATAAAGGGATAGCCTTAGAAGAGGGAAGGAAAGTGGTTGCAACCAGAGAAAGAAATAAAGGATGGGTACTTTTATTTAGTGGCAGAGACTAACCCTGTCACATTTACCCCCCCCTTAAAAGGAGGGAAGACGTTACAACAGATTCCCCCTCCAGCTACCCCGGAGGGGGTGGAACTCCCGCCCACCCACTCTCAGAAGTTCCATCCCAGGGTCCCACAACAAAACACACTGACATAAAGCATGTCGGTAACGAACATACCCTGGGATATTCAACATCATTTGGGACAACACATAGGGTGTATGCAACAGACTGAGGGACATAATGTCCGTCTTTTATGATCATACACTGTCATGTTCTAAAGTCCAACCCCCTTACCATACGAGGGTTGTAGGAGCTCCAGCCCACCCACTCCGTGAAGCTCCATCCCAGGGTCCCAAATACATTAGCACCAAAAGTGCCAACACAAACAAAAAGGATATATTATTACTACATTACCCTGAGATCTTTATTAAGTACCATTTTCCACTATGCGCTTTCAATTCAATTTCAATGTTCAGCTATTAAACCATCAGTAATTATTTCTTAATGTTACTTGCTGAATTCTCGATTCCTGCCCCATATCAAGAAAGGAAACCAGCATTAGCATGTTCACTTCCCTTTTTATGTAACACTGTGAACCGGTATGGCTGTAAGGCCAAATACCATTTCATTATGCGGGGGTTTTCTCCCGCATCTGATGCAACCAACAAAGGGGGTTGTGGTCTGTGACAACTGTAAATTCGGCCCCTCAAAGGTAATACTTAAAGGCTTCAATTGCCCATTTAAGTGCCAGGCACTCTTTCTCAATGGTTGCATACCTAAGCTCCCTTTCATGTAGTTTCCTGCTCATATAGATAATGGGATGCTCTTCATTATCTATAACTTGTGTCAGGACCACCCCCAAACCTACCCCTGATGCATCAGTCTGCACAATGAAGGGTTTAGTGAAGTCTGGGCTTCTCAACACTGGATATGCACATAGGGAGGCCTTTATTTGTCTGAAAGCTTCGCCACATTACTCAGTCCACTCTACTTTATACCTCTTTTTAGCTAATTCTGTTAGAGGGCCTGCTACTGCTGAGAATCTGGGGATAAAGCATCTATAGTACCCCGCTAACCCCAAAAAGGCACGGACCTGTTTCTTGGTCTGAGGTATATCACAGGTAGAGACTGCTTCTACCTTGCTTATTTCTGGGCGTATAACCCCATTCCCTATAATAAAGCCAAGGTATTTAGTCTCAGTCTGCCCCATACAACATTTTGTGGGGTTGATAGTAACTCCTGCTTTTGGATCGCCCAGAATTTTTCTAGATGCTGTAAATGTGTCTCCCCAATCAGGGCTAAACACCACCACATCATCCAAATAGGCAGCACAAAAAGATGCATATGGTTGAAGCATTTGGTCCGTGAAACGCTGGAAGGTAGCCGGCGCTCCATGGAGGCCAAAGGGCATTGTAATGAATTAAAACAACCCTACAGGGGTACTGAATGCCGTTCTCTCTCTAGACTGAGGGGTAAGAGGTATCTGCCAGTATCCCTTTGTGAGATCAAGCGTGGAGATGTACTTGGCATTCCCCAGGCGGTCAATAATGTCATCTATCCTTGGCATGGGATATCTGTCTAGAAGGGAGACAGCATTTACCCTCTGGAAGTAAGGCAAAGGCGGATACTACCTTCCTTTTTGTTAACAATTACTAAAGGAGATGACCAGATGCTACGGGAAGGCTGAATGATTCCCAACCATTCCATAGATCTTACTTCCTTTACTACCTCATCCCTTACATGTACGGGTAGATGATAGGGCTTTTGATGTATAGGTGTACTCTGTCTCATTCTGATGTCTTGCTCTATGCCAATAGCTTGACCAGGTACATTGGTAAAGGTGTCTGTAAAGGTAGTTAACAACTGTTGCATTTGGGTGTGTTGGTGAGGTGTTAAGGCAGGGTTAATTTTTACTTCCTGAATCTGTCCAGGACATTCTAATCTCCTATAGGCTACCTCTAGTTCAGATTCTTGAGGTTCTGTCTGGATGTAACAGCTCAGCCTAGGGGACTCTGGTCTCATGCCATAATTTTAGCAGATTGGCATCGTATATCTGCTTATTGCACCTCCTATTAGACAGGTGGACCTTATACGTGACCAGTCCTACCTGTCTAATAATTTTGTAAGGGCCTTGCCATTTCATCAAGAGCTTGTTTTCACTGGCAGGTAGAAGGAATAATACCTGATCTCCTATGGAGAATTTTTTATGTCCTACCCCTTTGTCATACTCTGCCTTCTGTTGGACTTACTTGCCTAATAATGTTCGATGGGCCATTGTGACATATTTAAGGCGCTGCCTTAATGCTGTCATATACTGTAACACTCCCTGTTTTCCTATTTGAGAATTTTCCTCCCAATTTTCTTTAATATCTAATGGCCCGTGGGGGTTTCGGCCATACAAGAGGGAAAATGGGGAAAAAACAGTTGAAGCTTGGGGTACTTCTCTGTAGGAAAACAGGAAGTAGGGCAGAAATACGTCCCAATTTTTTCCCTCGCCATTAACAAACTTCTGCAGTATTTTTTTTGAGCGTTTGGTTGAACCTTGAACCTTTCCACCAACCCATCCATTTGAGGATGGTATGGGGAGGTTCTCACAACTTGTATTCCCAGCAACTTATATAGTTCTGTGAACATCACCGAAGTAAAATTGGTACCCCTGTTAGTTAAGATCACCCTTGGGATACCCATTCTGTTAAATACCTTAGCCAGCTCTTCTGCAACCCTTTGGGCTGTTACAGTTCTCATTGGGATTGCCTCTGGATACCTGGTAGCATAGTCACAAATGACTAGAATAAATCTATTACCCTTAGAATTAGTTTCTAGGGGCCCTACCACATCCATGGCAATCTGATCAAAAGGCTGGCTAACTAAGGGTATACTCTGGAGGGGCACCATATCCTTCTTCCCTATCCGGGCTACCTTCTGGCATTCTGGGCAGCTCTGGATATATTCAGCCACTCACTCATGAATACCTGGCCAATAGAATCTACTCAGAATTCTATTCAGAGTGGTGTCCCTCCCAGAATGCCCTGCCAGAGGGATATCATGAGCCAAACATATGATGTCATTTTGATACTTCTGGGGGACAACCAATTGCATTACTGTATTCCCATTTCTGGGACGGTACACTCTCCATACAGTATATCATTTACCAACAGATATCTAGGAGATCCATCATCAACATATTTTTCAACCTGAGAAAAATAATTAGTTAGTGATGCATCTTGTTTCTGGTCATGAGCTATAGTCTCTGGCTTAATGTTCACAGGTCCCATAAAGTTTTGGTTTTTCCAGTCTTTCTTTTCTTTCCTTTTCGCTGCTTTCCCTTTCCTAGCTTTACCTGGTGCTTCAAACAGTTCCTTGGTAAAGGGAAAGACCTTGTCCAGCTGTTCGTCTATATGTTTAGCTTGTGACCGGGTTGTTATAGCCACAACAGGTGACATCTCATTATTTAACATCAGGGTGTTCTCCAGACAATGATTGACAGGTTCTTGTTATAAATGTGGGCCACTAGGGGCTGCTGATGCCCCAAAGGAACAGTCAAACTGCAGCAGGCTTTCTCAGAGAACAGGCCTTCCCTTTTTGTTTCCAGGAGCAGCCCAAACAGAGTTCAGGTAACCTCCTTATCTGGACATTTCTTGCTCTAATATATTCTTGTGGGAATTCTGTACATAACCTCTTTTTAGGTCTACCATAATGTTTGTTTTAAATGAAGGGACATTTAAAAGAAATTTAAATTTAAATTGTATTTGGTTCTTTTTTTTCAAGAGCTTTTCAGAACCGGGGACAAGCTTTGCTTTTCCTATAGTCTTGGTAAGAATGCAGCTGATACACAGAAGGAACAAGTCTCCGTGCAGCAGAACTAAGACAAAACAGCATTCTGTACTGCAGGGTTAATGCTTGCAGCAGGGAGTGTGCTTACCACAGAAACCCTGTTCAAACAAAACCAAACTCTCTTTCTCTTAGTGAGACTCTCAAATGATAATTTATAACATACAGTATTCTGTCTGTTTTCCAGACTGCAATTGAATATTATTCTGTCCTTTTCTTGAACAGAACCAGTAAATAATACTGGAATCGAACAAATACTCTGGGGAAATGAAGTCTGTATTTACCCATTACTGCAGGCAGTTAATCTGTTATTTCAATAACTTGATATTTAAGTGTACCCAAGGAAAAAGAGAAATAAAGCATGAAGAGGGTAGCAGAGATATGGGTCGGGGGGGAAGCTGTGTAAGGAGGTGGCCTGCCTCCATACAGAAAATAAAGGGATAGCCTTAGAAGAGGGAAGGAAAGTGGTTGCAACCAGAGAAAGAAAAAAAGGATGGGTACTTTTATTTAGTGGCAGGGACTAACCCTGTCACAGTCCCACTCCTGAGTGCTTTAGCCCCTGGTTTAGCTTTTGGCACAAGAAGGACATTTTTTTGCAGGTTTACTTAAAGAATTTTACTTTTGAAGAGTCTGTGCTTCCCAAACCTGGTGGACGGTGTGCGGCTCCATTTCATCTGAAGTTGCAGCGCCGTACCACTAGCCCCAATGCAGAAGTAAAATATTTGCAAAAAAATTGTAGCTGGACAAATAAACAACTATTTGTAAAACTGGAATCTCCTCTGTATGCAACAACATGGTTTTAGTAAGGGGAGAGGCACAGGTAAAGTATTGGTAGGGTTCACAAACATGGTCCTCCAAGGTATGAAAGAGGGATTCTTCACAGGGGCCGTGTTCTTGAACTTAACCAGGCATTTGGTCTTTTAGATAATAAATTGCTTTGCACTATATTAGAAACTCTAGGGATGTCTGCTAATGTACTATCTTGGATAGGCAACTATCTTTCTACTTGTGAACAGTAAGCTGGAATTGGATCAGTAATGTCTTTTTCCAGGGCAGTCACTAGAGGGGCTCTCAGGCATCCATTTTAAAACCCCAGTTATTTTTTTGATTATTAATGCTGACCCTGAGGTTTGTTTAGATTGTGAAACTATACTATATGAAGATGATTTAATTATTTTTAAGAGCTCTAAGTAACCTTCTAAGATTTCCAGATTGTTTTATAGCACATCTTTTGTCTCCCCACTGCTGGTGGGGCTCAGTGGCAGTATTACTGACTATCCATGCTCTGTCCTCCCTCCAACCTGTTGGTGGGTATCGTGCTGTGTGGCAGTGGGGCTTACATTTTTTAAATATTTATTCATTTATGTATTTATTGATTTATTCATTCTAGGATTACAAATACCTTTGAGCACCAGGCAGCTCATTTACAAAGGTTCCATGTCAGTACAGAGCGTTACAAACAGTTGCAGGGAAACAGACAAGTCATGCAGAATATTTCAGAACAGATGTACATGTGTTTATGTTATAGTATAGGACAATTAAGCTTCAGTTATATACACATTAAGCAAAACCTGATCAGAGGCAGAGGGAAGAAAAGTAGAGGGAGGGAGGAAGAACCAAGAGGGAGAAGAGCAGCCAGGGAGCCTTGTAAAGTTGCAACTATGAAATGGAAGAGGAAATAGTCAGAAAGGGGAGTGAGAGGGGAAGAGGGGGAGAGGGGCAAAGACAGGGAGGAGGGTGGTAAGATGGGGGTGATAGAAGTGTCAGTGAGAGGAGGTCCAAAAAGGGGGGGGGAGATGGACTAGTGGAGATCCTGAAAGGGACCTGGAAATTAGGTGGAACAATCACAGGAGTTTTCAGTTAGGTGCGTTTGGAGCTTATGTTTGAGCTCTCCAAGTTTAGGAAGGGTAGCTAGAATATTGGGGAGTCCACTGAACCAGGAAGGCGCTCTGCTACCAAAGGCGCATTGGCATAGCGTGGTCTGGCACCGTGGGACTAGTAGGAGTTCAGTGGATGAGGTATACGTATGTTGGGTCTTTGGAGATTTGTGAAGCAGACAACACAGACCCTTCAACATGAACCCAAGTAGAATCTTTTTAGTGAGAAGGCAGGTGTGGTATTTAATTCTCCCAGATAGATTGAGCCATCCAGTCTGTTTAAAGAGATCACAGGTGTGGGTGAGGTGGGATGCCCCTATTTGGAGTCTACAAGCCTTGTTTAGTGCAATAGTGAGCCTTCTGAGAGCAGTATCGGTAGCAGCTCCATAAATGACAAGGCCATAGTCGATAATAGAGAGCACTGAACTGTGAATAGCCAGATTGAGAGCTTCAGGTGTTAGACGCTTTCTGAGTTGATAGAGAAGACCAATCCTAACATTGACAGCTATGGCTACATTTTTGATGTGGGGTGTATAGGTGAGGTGACTATCTATGGTGATCCCAAGGTACCTGAAGTGCTGTATTTGTTCAAGGGGGTCATCTTGGCAATTTCTGATATGAGAGCATGTCCGTTGTATCTACTGTGGCAGAGGAGAACAACAGGACTTTTGTCTTCTTGTAGTTTAACACTAGTTTCTCTTTGGAGAACCAGTGCTCGACATCCAGGAAACCATTCTGTTTGTTGCTTTCGAGCACGTGCAGGTGAGAGTGGCTTGCAAAAAATGACAGCCTCATCAGCATAAAGCAGTGTGCGCAGGTGGCAGGCAGATGGTAAAGTGTTAATGAAGATGCTGAATAGTAGGGGACCCAGAATTGAGCACTGGGGTACACCAGACCAGACTGGTTTTTGGTCTGAGATAGCGTTGGAAATCTTCACACAGTGTGATCTATCTCCAAGATAGCTTGTAAATCAGGAGAGTGAATCAGTGCAGAGGCCAGTTAGAGAGAGAGAGTTGATTGAGAAGGAGCTGGTGATTTACCGTGTCGAAGGTCTTGGTTAAGTCTATAAAGACTGCCCCCACAAGACTGCCTTGGTCAATAGACTGGTGGACAGAGCTGGTGAGTTCTAGGAGAGCAGTGGTGGTGCTGTGCCCTTTTCTAAAATCATGTTGTTGTTCACACTGCAGGGAGTATTTACTGAGGTAGTCCACTAGTTGGTTGGCAACAACACGCTTGAGTATTTTGATTGGGTAGGGAGGATTGATATAGGTCCATAGTTGCTATGTAGCGCACGGTCCCCAGCTTTATGAACTGGTGTAACAATGGCTGTTTTCCAAACCTGTGGGAACTGAGACAACAGAGAGAGGTTAAGGGTCTTAGTGATAGGTGGGAGTACTTCCTCAGCGGTAAGTGCGATTAGTTTGAGGTCTAGGGAGTCCCCACTATGCCGTGACTTACCCAGCACTTTGCTCAGTAGTTTCCTGACTTGGGCAACAGAGATGTGTTTAAAGTAGAAAAGAGGGTGATCATTTGTCTTGTTCTCCTGCTGGCATGCAGACTTTCAGGTGGTATCATCAAAGAAATCTTGTGGTAGGACATTGCTAAGATTGGTAAAGGAATCATTGAAAGTATTTACAATTTGGAGTGGATCCAGTATGTGGGAGCTGTTGAGGTTTACCATAGTTGGTGCCCTTTTTTGGTCTTTTCCAGTTATATCTTTAATATTTGACCAGAATTTCCTGCTATCACCCCAACTGTTGGTAAGCTGCTCCCTATGGTGATTGCTTTTCACTTTGTGGATGGCCCGAGTGCAGGAATTTCTTGCAGCTTTGTAGGCTTGCCAGTCCTGAGGTTTGCCCAATGATTTAGCAAAGTACCAGAGGTGGTCCCTCATTTTGATGGTAGCATGAAGATCAGGGGTAATCCAGGGATGTACAGTGCTGCGCACCTTCATTTTCTTGAGGGGTGCATGTACATCACAGGCAGCATTGAAAGTACTGAAAAAGTGCTGAAGGGCTTCATTAGTATTGGTAGAGGAGTCCAGTAGAGACCAGTCCTGACAGCGAGGGTGTTGTTTTAGGTGCTCCAGGTGGCCACGTATAAGCACTCTGTTGAATATAGTCAGAGGCGGTGGGGATTGGAATTTGTTGGTCCAGCTACAGGTGACGGGAGTGGTCACTTAGACAGTCAGGGTGCACAGTTACATTGGAAATCAGGTCAGGGTGGTTTGAGATTACCCAGTCAAGAGTGGTGCTTGTCCCAGTTTTGTAGTTAATTCTTGTGGGAGAGCTGACAAGTTGAGAAATATGTAGCACCGATAGTGCATCCTTTATGGAGCCTGAGAAAGCTGACAGCCAGTTTATATTGAAGTCACCAAATATACAGTAATTGCCTCAGCTATGTGTTTTTGGGCTTTTAGGTAATCCAAGACTTTATAAAGGCCAGTGTTAGGGTCTTTGGGTGGTATATAAACTGACAGTATTGTGAGAGCCTTTTGATGTGTTCCCAGTAGTACTTTGATCCCTAATGCCTGAGTTGGGCATCCAAGGTCAATCACAGGCATGGCTAGACCCTTTATTTTTTATTTTATTTTAGTCTTTGGTAACCGGGCAAGGCCCACTAGGCACAAGTGCCTGTTTTCAGGGGCGACCTGGGAGCACTGGGCAGTTAAGTGACTTTCTCAGTCACACAGTCTGCAAGTTGAGGTTGTGAGTATCAAACTCAGGTCTGGTCAGCTGGATGTATCAAGCTCATTCACACCTCATTCCTCTAACCTCTAGGCTATACTGCCAGCTTTAGTGAGTCTTTTAGGTAGATGGCACAGCCACCACCTCACTTGGTCAGCCTGTCCAATCTGAAAATTGTGTAACCAGGTAGGTGAACCCCAAAGCATGGTATTTTGGGGGATAACCATGTTTCCATGACAGACAGTATGTCAGGGTTGTTTTGTGAAACCCAAACTTTAAGGGAGTCTATTTTACACAGGAGGCTGCAGATGTTGAGAGTAGCCAGAGTAAGGGTTCCCTGTTTGCGGCGAGAAACATTTGGAGTGCGTTGTGCTGGTCCTAGGTTAGGGTGGATGTTGCCTGATAGTAGAAGTAGCAGGAGGGCAAGCCTAAGGAGGTATTCTTTTATCAGTTTAGACAGCGGTTTAGCAGCCCTTTTAGAGCTATGTTGCCTTTTCATTTTCCCTTTCTTTCCCTGGTGGTGGAAGACAATGGGACCTGAGAAGGTGGTGATAAGGTTAGGTTGGTAGTTAGAGATCCAGCTATCATGTTGGGGAAAGTTAAATAAGGGGGACCATGGCCCAACTACGATGTAAGAAAAATCCCCAAATGTCCAGCCAGTAGTGTAATGGAGGTATTGCCCTGGCGCTCGGTTGGGGAGTAGAGTCCAACTAGTGGATGTGTTACAAGGGTGACTATGCAAGCAGAGAATGATACAAAGGAAGGGCAGTGTTGCAGTGGTAAGTTTGAGCATAGTGACTTGTTAAGAATTAAAAGAGAGAGAAAAAAGCAGGGACCAAGGCTGCGTAGGTGGTAGACAGCTGACAGACAGCCTAGATAAACAATAGCAGGCTGCAGATATTCATCGTAGCAAGTTTCAAGCCATTTCCCTTCGGCCCGGTATACCCTGGCCCACTCATGGGGTTAGGTTGCATTCTTGATGTAATATTAAACTATGCAGATAGTTATGTTCAGGGATATGTATTATAGAAATCTTGTCCAAGGTACCAGAAGTCAAATGATGAAAAATAATCAAATCCACAGGAAATAGTAAACTAGTGGGGACCAGTAAACTGTTACTATAGATAAAACTACTGTTGCTCTTTGGTCCCCAAAACCCCACACCCTGAGGATGCTGGTATAAAGGCAAAGAGTCCAGGCTGCAGATGTGCAAGCATACTGTACATTTCAGCAGCCACCTAATGGCATCTTCCCCTCTCCACACTGAAGTCTTGTGCTGCTACCCACACATCCAGAGGTGGTGGTAGTGGGATAATGTGACATGACAGCCTCCCCCCCCCCGGAGGAAGGCAGCATCCCATGGGATGCTCAAAGCTCCTCCCGTGGGGCGGCCCCTGATGCCCCAGGCTCATTCCTGATCCCAAGTGGCTAGCATCGTGGGCGGGAGCACTACTGCTGTGCTGACAGGGTGGGACATTTCCAAACTTTTGAATATGGACTTTTGTGAGTTAATAAGTGGTTTGGATGCAGTCGTCTGGTTGTGAATTCTCAAAAAACAAGATCTATTCTGTTCGGATCTACTAAGCTTTGGGACAAAAATCCCTCCCCCCTTTAATTTCTTATGACTCAGATGCCATTATTATTGAACAAGTAATGCTTTTTAAGGATCTAGGTTTTTTTTTTTTGAACCCTCATTGTCTTGCTCGGAACATATTACAATGTGTTGTAAAAACATCAATCAGAAGCTCATTGTAGCTTACAAGTTAAAGGAATATTTTTCTTTGGAAACCCAAAAAGCTATTGCTGTAAGTTCATTACTCCCTTCTTATGTTGTCTTGCGCACTAGCATGAACAACATATTGTGGTAGCTTGGAGGAACAGGTTTTGGAGGTGTGGTCATGTTGTGGCCAATGGCATCATTGCTTTTTTGTGCTGGGCTCTGTGGTACCAATGAAATAGCACACTGTCTAGGACAGCGATGCAAAAACATGCAACCAATTTGAAACTATTTCGCCGCTGTAATGAGGGAGTGACCTGTCATTGCAGGGTGTGCCTTGCCTACTGTAACATTTCAATAAACATGGCAGCAGCTATCGCCATCCACCTTCCCCCTTCATTGACCCTCACCCTTGTCCTGTCCCATCCCCTTTTGAAGCAGTCCGCTGTTCTACTGGATACCACTTCTGCAGGTAACGCATTCCACCCAGCCACCACCCTCTGTAAAAATGTGTCTCCTCATCTCCCTCCTGAACCTTCCTCCCTCCAGTCTCATATCATGGCCCCTGGTGTCCCTCCCCTCCCTTACTTTGAACAGCCCCTCTGTACCTGTCTTGTTTATTCCTTTCATGTACTGTACTTAAAGGTTTCAATCATGTCCTCCCTGTCCCTCCTCTCCTCCAGCGAGTACATGTTCAACTCCTTCAGCCTCCTCGCGTATGACAAGTTCCCCAGCCCCTTGATCATCTCTGTTGCCCTGAGCTGCACCCCCTCCAGTAACTTAATGTCCCTCTTCAGATACAGGCACCAGTACTGCATGCAGCACTCCAGGTGCGTCTAACTAATGACCTATACAGTGGCAGAATCACCTCCTCCCTCCTCAAAGATATACCCCTTGCACTACGACCCAGCATTTTTTTGGCCTTTGCAGCTGCCTTCCTACATTGTGCCAAGTTGTTCATTGACCCTGTAATGAGTACCCCAGATCTTCTCCTCCTCTGTCTGGGCTAGCTGCATTCCCCCCCAGCTGGTAACTCCTCCTTGGGTTCTTCATCCCAAAATGCAGCACATTGCACTTTTTGGCATTAAACCCTAGTTGCCAGGTGTCCGACCAGGTTTCAAGCTTTGCCAGATCATCCTGCAACCCCTGCCATCCCCCTAGGTCATCCACCACCACTCCTACCTTGGTATCATCAGCAAACAGACTGATCTTGCTCTTGATGTCCAATGATATGTCTGCATTGAATATCCCAAACACTGGTCCCAACATCGAGCCCTGTGGAACACCGCTCATCACTACCCTTGGGTGTGAGTGCCCCACCCACCACCACCCTCTGTTGCCTTCCCTGCAGCCAGTTCCCTACCCATCTCACCAGCTTTGCACCTGCCCCTGTGCCTTCTAACTTACTTCCAAGCCTTCCGTGCGGCACCAAGTCGAATGCCTTACTGAAGTCCAGATACAGGACATCAACTGCTTGGCCCCTGTCCAGTTGCCTAGTTACCCAGTCATAGAACTCCACCAGTTTGGTTTGGCAGGATCTGCCCCATATGAAGCCATGCTGTCTGCTGTCCTGTAGTTCTTTGGCCTCTAGAAGGGCCACCAGCCTCTCCTTCAGGATAGTCTCCATTGGCTTACCCATGATGGATGTGAGGCTCACTGGTCTATAGTTTTCCGGTTCATCCTTGGGGCCACTCTTGTGGAGGGGCACCACATGAGCCATCCTCCAGTCCTGAGGTACACACCCCGAATGTAGTGAGGCATTAAACAGGTCTGCAAAAGGCCATGCAAGGACCTCTGCCAGCTCCTTCAGTACCCTGGGGTGGATGCAATCTTGGCCTGGTGCCTTGTCCACCCTCAGTGCCTTCAAACCCTCCCGAACTCTGTCCTCCATGATTTCCCCATCTGCCACCCCTTCCCCCCTATTTCTGCCATTTCTTCCCCTTGGGTGTCACCCCCCCTCTTCTCTTTAGTAAATACTGACCAGAAGTACTCATTTAGTGCTTCTGCCTTATCGCACCCTGCTTCCACCCAATCCCCCTCCTTCCTAATCCTTACTATGTGGTCCTTACAGCTCCTTTTCTCCCTGATGTACCTAAAGAAGTCCTTCTCCCCCTTCTTAATGCCTTGTGCCAGCCTGAGTTCCTTAGATGCCTTGGCTCACCTTACTGCCCTTGTCACCTCCTTCACTTCTGTCAAGTACTCCTCCCTGTCCTCCCCCCTCCCTGTTTTCTTGTACTTCCTAAAGGCAGCTCTTTTCCTCTTTACCTTTTCCATGACCTCCTTGCTCAACCAGCTCGGTTCTTAGCCCTAGCCTTCTTGCTCTGGGCCTTGCAGCAGGTTTTGGTTGCCTCCACTATCCCCAGCTTTATGAGCTCCCACCTCTGGTTAGTGTCCATACTAGATTGAATTCTGGCCAGGTACCCCTTTACCACTTCCCCCATCCTCCCAAAGTCGTCCCTCCTGAAGTTCAGCACTCTTGTGCCAGATTCCACTCCTTCTTTGTCCATATCCAGTGTGAACCATACTGAGTGGTGGTCACTCCGTGACAGCAGTTCCTCCACTGTAAGTTCTCTCACAAAGTCCCCATTTGCCAGCACAAGGTCAAGGGTATTCCCTAATCTGGTTGGTTCCCTGACCATTTGCAGCAGGAAGTTGTCCTGGAAGGCATCCAGCAGTACCTGTTCCCTTCTGTTCCTGGTTGTTGGGGTACTCCAGTCCACTCCTGGCATGTTGAAGTCCCCCACAATCACCACACTACCCTTCTCGCAGGTCATCCTGATCTGTCCAGCTAGTTCCCTGTCTTATTCCTCCATCTGAGATGGCGGCCTGTACACCACTCCCATTCTAAGAATCCTATTCTTAGAATCCTGGATTTGCATCCAAAGTGACTCCGTACTACTCTCCTCCCCCTCCTCCCTTACACACTTCAGTCCTTCCTTCACATATAGTGCCACACCCCCTCCTTTCCCAATCACCCTGTCCCTACAAAATAACCTGCACCCCGGTACAGACAGGTCCCATTATAGTGGGTATTTACTTCCTTCTGCTAGTTCTGTAGTTTGAGTATATACCATTACGTTTTTACATTCTGTACTTATTAGGACACATTGTCTCATTTACTTGGGGGTTCATGACAAGTGTAATTACTTTTTGGGTAACTTGTAGTGATTGGTGCAACTGATGGTGTATTAGGATTCATGTACATATATTTCCTTTTAAGTATTTACTTTCCCCGGGGGGGATTTAATTCCCATGAATTTTTGTTTAGATTCCTTAGACTGTTTCTGTAAATGTATTGTTTCTATTATACACTGACAATTTATTGAAATCTGTACATATCAGACTGCATAGTCTCAATTTCTTGGGGGTCCTTGACTAGTACTTCTTTGTATCTGGCACTTATACTGACAATTGACATTATCATGTATAAAATCTTGTTACAACACTGAAGGCCTTAAAGTTTCTGGAACATAATAGCTGGTTGAGAATGTTGGGAATATTTCTCCAGCTAGTTGTACATTCATCAGTGTGATACACTTTCTCACTTTGGGTAAACATCGCTTTAATCCTTCTATATGCCATGTAAAGATAATTTCTGTTGTAATTTTTGGGACTTACTTTTTATTTTTTACTTGCTTATATGTTGCATTTTGGCATGCAATTGTTTTATCCAGCATCATTTTCTTGTTATTGGCCATATTCTCAACTGCCAGAGTTCTGAGTAGAGTTGAAGCTGGCTTCTACTGGTGTAATCTTACCTCACTCTTGAAGCATGTGTCTTTGGGAGTTTTTTTCGCTTGACATATAATTTAGTGGGTACAGAATCCTAGTGTTTTGTTATTCATTAGACTGATACATGGTATAATATATGTGGGTTGAACTCTCTGCCTGCTGTTGTCTCTGGACAACCTTTGACCTTTAAGTCTGGTTCAGCTGAAAGCACACTTAAGATATTCAAGCTCTCTTATGTCACTTTGTTTTTTTGAATGCCTGTTTTAAACCAATGAGAATTATTTCATTTTTTTCTGCATGTTCTAAGTGTTAATAATATGGGATTTTCTAAATAACTGTCATTAAAGTTCTGAAGAAGGATTTGTTGGTCCGAAAGCTAAAGCTATTTGTTATTTTTGTGACATCCTTGTTGGTCCAATAAAAGGTATCAAACCATTTGTTCTGGATTTGCTTCTCCTTCTGGAACCCTCAACACGAGGGGGATACAAAATCATTAGAGAGGGTTCAAAGATGAACTACAAAGGAATTAGGTTAGAGGAATCGATTACCAAACTAATACAGACAGGTTAGAGGAATTGATAACCGAAACTAATACAGACAGGTTAAAAAATTGGGAATGTTTACACTGAAACGAAGAAGTCTAAGGGGGGATATATTGCAACTGTATAGAATAATCAGACAATGCCCTTATGACGTCATTGACTCTAACCATTAAAACTAACACATATAGTTTAAGGGGACACAAATTACAACTAGTAGTAAAACCATAGGAAAAAAAACTAACAAAGGATGCTTCTTTACTTTAAGGATGACAAGTGTGTGGAATGGTTTGCCAAAGGGAGTGGTGAAGGCAAATACAGTAGAAACATTTAAAAAGAATTTGGACAAATACATGATAGATAAAGACATTAAGGATACAGCCACTGACAAGTGGGAGATGGTTTTAAAATGAGCAATCGTATTCTATCATCTCTAACAACAAGTGTAGCATCAGGTGCAGTATACAAAAACACTTAAGATGCCTGAACTCTGAAATCATCACCCTTTTACCAAATGGAAGTTCCAAACTAGTGTGGGTGGCTTGTCATGACCCTTTTGCTGTTGCAGTTGATATTCTTTCAGCACAGTATCAAACAAGTCCAGCTTCAGCAATGCCAAATGGGTGTGGGGTTGATGTTTAAGGAACAGTTACTTAGGTGTATGGTCTGTGATGTGTGAGTTTCTATAGGCAAATAAGTGACAAGCCAACCTCTCAGTTCCAAGTACTGACTAAGAGCCTTGTTTTGTTTAGACTGTCTTGAATGTGTGTACAGCCAATTCAGCTGCACCATTTGATGCTAGATGGTAAGGGGAAGAAAAACCAGTGTCAGACCCCATTCTGCTTTAAAAACAGCTTAGGCTCTTGCAATGAAAACTGGGGATCATTGTCCAACCTGAACTCCTGTGGCAGTCCATATGATGTCAAGAAATGTCTCAGAAGATTCATGGTGTTCTCTATAGTTGTCACTTCCAAGGGAAGCACCTTGATCCATTTCAAGTGGACATTCTTTACCACTAAGAAATGCTGTTTATCCACGTCTACTTAGCCAATGCATCTGCTTTCCCCAGGCCTGGTAGCCCAGGATCAAGGATGCACAGTTGCAGATTGGTTGCAGCATCCTCACAAAGTGCACATTGGCTGACAAAAGGTGCTGGATATCTTGATCAAGTCCCAGCCATCAGAGGTACCTGCAGGCCAATGTCTTAATCAGAAATATTCTGGGATTTGACCTTCACCTGGGGCCCCCATTCTTCTCCTCCCCTTCATGGCAGCTAGACCCCCTCTTACTGAGAGACCCAGAATTTGCCCCATGGCTGCAGAAGGAGGCTAGCATGTTTTTTGGGGAGAATCCCATTGTGGACACATCTGCAGTAACACCTGGGAGGTAGTCAAAGCCACCCTGAGGGTGCCATCATGGGATACAGCCACAGAAGGGGAACAATGCCTCCTGGAGCTAGAGAAGCAGCTGGGTGAGGTGGAAGCACAGTTCAAAGCTCTGTGCCACCCCTCTCTACAATCAAAATCCAGAAGGGCGGTCACTGCCCTTAGGCTTGAGGTTAATGAACTGCTGGCTAGGAAGGCAGAGGTCTCCATTCTTCAACTCAAGCACAAATATTGGGAGGCTGGGGAAAAGGGGGAATGTCTTGACCTACCGCCTCAAGAAACAGCAGGTGGACAGACACATTGCTGGTCTGACTGATGGGCAAGGGAAGGTCCACACCAAGTTGGAAAAAAATAAATAGTATTATGGTGGACTTCTATGCCACTCTCTAACTCCTCTAGAACCCCGAACCCAGAGGGGGTAGCCCCATTCTTAAAAATGCTTAACCTCCCCACACTAACCAGCCAGCAGGCTCAGGCTCTTGATGACCCCCTCATGACCGAAGAAGTGGCTTCCACCCTTAAGTCTTTGAAGATGGGGAAGGCCCCTGGTGGGGATGGCTTCCCATTGGAGGTATGGTAGCTCCTACATCAGATAGTCTCCCTGATCCTTCAACAGATTTACTCTGAGCCCTTGAGGCTTGCACCCTCCCTCCCTCCTTTCAAGAAGCAGTCATCACTGTCCTCCCAAAGAAGGGGAAATACCCCCAAAAGTCCTCTAGCTACAGACCCATTTCATTGCTGAATGCTGATAGCAAAGTCCTGGCTAAACTACTGGCCACTAGGCTTAACTCCCTTCTGCCCAATCTCATACATTCCTCACAAGTGGGTTTTGTGAAAGGCTGCTACAGCACATACATCTCAGGTCATTGCTGAATCTGATCCACAAAGCCAAATTGCTCCCCACCCCTGCTGCAGCAGTGGCAATTGACTTCAAAAAGGTGTTCAATTCCTTGGAATGGTATTTCATTCAGCAGGTCCTGCAGACAATGGGTTTCGGCCAAGGGTTCCAGTCATGGGTCAGGGCAATCCACTACCCCCCCAGACCAGGGCGCTGACTAATGCCATGATGTCCTCATCCCTACCATTAGGCAGGGGAACATGCCAGGGCTGTCATCTCTCACCATCACTCTTTGTGTTGGCTGTGGAGCCCCTGGCTGTGGCCATAAGACAAAATCCCCACATCAGAGGGGGTGGAAGTAGGTGTGGAGTACGCTACCCTCATGTATGTGGATGACCTTTTGCTCCCTTTGGCAGACCTCGAAATGTCCATCCCACCCCTTCTGGATACCCTATCAGACTTTGCAGTCTACTCCAGGCTATGCCTCAAACAGTCCAAAATGGAGGTTCTCCCACTGAATTGTAAGTGCACCCACAGATGGCCACAGCCCACAGTCTTTGGTGGGCACCAAACAGCATCACATGCCTAGGGATACTAATAACCCCAGACCTCTCCAAAATCTGGGAGACAAATCTAAAACCTCTGCTTTCTGCCATCCGCACAACGCTGGATAGGTGGAGACCTCTCCAACTCACCCTAGCTGGCAAAATTTCTGCTATAAAGATGATTACATCCCTCAAGATCCTGTACATCCTGTCTCACCTCCCCCTTAAATTACTCCCTCTATGGTACAACAAAATCAATAGCCTACTGGGGAACTTTCTATGAGAAGGGAAAAAGCCCAGGTATGGCAGGAACAAGCTGCGCTTACTAGTCTGAAGGAGGCTAGTACATGCCATGGTTTGAAGGGTACAAGTGGGCCTTCCAAGCCACCCAAACACTTAAATGGTTCCTGGGCTCCACTTCTGAAGCCCCACCATGGCTAGACATGGAGTGGGCATACAGTAAAGTGGCTCACCTATCTCTGATCTACAACAGTCCCCCCACAGGGGATACGCTTCCACCCCACCCTATGATCAGCCCCTCAATAGAGTACTGGGGGAAACTACACAGGAAGCTGAACACCAACCCATCTCTCCTCAGCTTAACCCCACTGTGGGGAAACATGAACATTATGGTAGAACATAAACCCACCATGTGGCCCAAATAGGCTGACGCAGGGCTGCTGTTCCTTCAGGACACCTACAGTATGTACCAGGCAATAATACAGTAGACACATACAAGGAAATAAGTGGCCACTACAACATCCTGCTCACCAAGTTTTGGAGATACCTACAACTTAAAAGTGCCATTAATATCTCTGCAAGAACTCCAAAGGCAACCCCATGTCTCCAATCATACGCTGGCTGGCCCTCAAGAGGGGCCAGACCAGTGTTATTTATGCAGCAGTCAGAGCCCAAATCCCCTCCTAATCCCTGGAAGCCAAGGCTAAATGGAAAGCCTCTTTGAAAATCCAAATTCCCAACCAGGAGTGGAGAGCTTGCTGGAGGCTCACCCATGGGGCCTATCCTGACTCCAGGAGTGCATTAATTCAGAACAAGATCCTTCAGTCCTGGTACAGAACCCCTGCAGTGCTTTACAAGGCCAGGCTAACCCAGAATGACCTCTGCTGGAGGTGCCAATCTCACAAGGTGGATCTGATCCACATACTATGGGACTGCACTGCAATTAAGCCCCTTTGTCAGTATGTTTGTTCTTTAGGCTTCAAGATAATGCAGAAGCCAGTCCCCCCCATCACCAGAGGTGCAGATTTTATGCCTCCACACTACCACCCCCCCATTTTACACTTCAAGATCAGAAGCGGATGGCCATCTGAGCACTCTGGCCAAGAGGTTTATCCTCTGCAGGTGGAGAACACAGGAGGTCTCCTCTGCCAATGAAGTGCTGAATGCCCTAACGCAAACTGCCAATTTGGCAAGAATGTCCCATGTAGTGGTAAACACTCTACCGCAGTACAACACCTTTTGGTGCCCTTTCATCTCCTTTCTGAAACCTGGAGAGGGGACTGAATGAGCAAGGCACAGTCTGTTTAGCCCCCCCCCAGTTCCCCTGACACTTTGGGATGGCAGAGATAAGGCACCAGGACTAATTGTTTGAGCTCATAATATACACCATTGTGCTTTCATGTACTAACATTTACCACATTCCTAAGACCTTCCATATGCTTTGTGTGTGGCATATTCTTTCTGTTTCAATGCAGATATGCTCCCACTGACATTCTGTGCAGCACCCTGAGAATCACCTCTTAGAGATGATACATCAGGCCAAACCAGGTAGGTCTTGTTAAAAATGTTTTGGGATGTGTTACTCCAGAAAGCCTTTAATACCTATGGTCCTCATGTAACAGGGCATATGTTTGGAAGCCTGAGGCAGTAGGAGTAGTTCAGTGTGCTTTTCTCTTTCCCTGCATTGTATGTGTTGCTTGTGCTGAGTGCTTGTATGGATGTTATTTTTCTGAAATAATAAAAATCTTTAACAACAAAAAAATAAATATTCTGGGATGACTCTCGTGTTAGTTGGAAAGTAACTGCTTTTGGAATTTTGAAGGTATCATGATTCAGACGCCCAACAGAACACAGCCTTGATCCAAGGATAGCTGCTACCTCTTGTCAAAGAAAAGCTGAAGAGTCAGGTCTCTTGTGAAGTTGGACCATCCATTTTAAGTAAAATCCAGGACCTCTGAGAGGACTGAACCCCATGTAATATTCTTTTCTACATCCTGGAAAGCAATGGGTAGCACCTCCACGTGCTAAAGTTAGAACACTGCCCCACCATCTTCCTTATTTTCTGCCTCTGGGCATGGTAATCATCACAGTGCATCCAATTTTTATGGTCCTGAGACAGAGTGAGAGGATATTCAATGTTAGAGTTGTAGATCAACAGACTGTAGACCCAGTGCTGCATCCTTAGAACTGTGAGCATTGGTATTGCTGCCCTCAACCTCAGAATGGCCAGTAGACGCTTGTGATCTGTTAGCAGTCTGAATTTCCATTCATACATATATTTATGGAATTTCTTGATTCCAAAGATTATGCTCAAGGCTTCCTTCTGAATCTGAAGATAGTTCCTTTCACATGTAGACAAGGTCTGTGAAGCAAAAGCAATTGGATGTTCTTCTCCTGAAAACATGAGATATTTCTGCACCCACTCCATATGGGGATGTGTTGCAAGCCAGCCATATGTTATCTCAGAGCTTATTTAGACAGTTTGTTTATATTGCTCACCTTAATATTAAACATAGCCCCTAATACAATTATCTTTGCAAAAGTCATCCAATTTATTTTTAAATTCCAGCATGGTCCTGATACCCACCACCTCCTCAGGCAGGGAGTTCCAAAGAGAAACTCTGGTTATACCAATTTTGCCTTTTGGATGAATGTCATAGTTCCGCCTTGATTTGTAAGGTACGGGCATGTATACTGTGTGTACAATCCCTTATTTCCATATCCAAACTTTCCCATATGTCTTCTTTCATAAATGCCCTAAATAAGAGGCACATATCTCCTCTCATTCTCCTATACTCCAGCATAAACATGCCTAGTTGATCCAATCTGATGTCATAATCACATGCTTTTTGGTCTCTAGTAATTCTTGTTGTACTCTTTCCAGCATCCGGATATCCGGTTTCTTATATGGTGCCCAAATCTGAGGAACAATACTGCAGATGTGGCCTGATCAGGGATGAGTGCAATGGCACAATAACCTCCTTTTCTCTAGTTTTATATGTTGAATTATGCTATTTAGCACTCCACTAGCCTTTTTTGAAATCGCTTGGCAGTGGCTCTTAAATTGTAGATCATTTGAAATGATTATGCCCAGGTCTTTTTCCTCAGACACTTTCCTCAATATACAACTGTCCAGTGTGTATTCCACCTTTCTGTTTCTCCTTTCCATATGCATATCTGCATTTTGTTTTTAATAGCCCATGTCTCCAGTCTTTTAAGTACTTCCTGTAATTTTAGTGAGTCGTCTACAGTTTTAACTACAGAACCAATTCTTGAGTCGTCTGCAAACTTAGCCATATATTATCTTCACAACTCATGGATGTAATATAAATATTAAAAAGGCAATGTCCCAGGACCGATCCCTGTGGCACGCCACTAATCACTGCAGTCCAATCCGAGTAAGCCCCCTGAACACAAACCCTCTGCTTCCTATTGGTTAGCCAAGATGTAATCCAGCTAATGATATTGCTGTGTAATCACAGGTCTGTTAGAACTCCAATTAACTCCTCATTATCTTGTCTACTTCTCGTAACCCTGTATCACCTGACTGTATGTACTGTATTGCTTCTGGATCACCTTGTTACATGAGGTCCCTGCACCCTAATTGATACCCTCAGAGGTACACCGTAGACAGCTAATGCTTATGTATAGGTTACACTAATACTTAGGTCTAAGGGCATCTACCGTATAAGAGTAGATGTCAGGATATGAATGCATAATGTTGTAATCCACTTTGCTTGCTAATGCACACATATTATACTATGTATTTTCTGTCTATTTCTTACTTGTCAGATGCCAAGACACCTGTCCTTGAAGTAATTATAATATGTAAGGCAACATTGCCATCCTTTGGTGATGTGCACCACTACACTTGGTTATGTAAGACTGTATAAGAACTTCTTTGTTCTAAAACTGATGACTTTACAGAATTATATAATGTTATCTTGGACCGTGGAGCCACCTCTAATTTAGCCAATAGAGCTCATCTCTGTAACTAGAAATGTTTCTATCTTACAGTAACCATAGTAATTATCATAGGTATATAATGTAATGCACAGGCTTTACACCTCAGAGACCCGAGAGATCCCAAGAGACTACAGAGAAACCTCGAGGTATAGGGAATGCTTAGCACTGGCTCCTGGTTCGTATTGGTAAGAACTGCTTAGGGCAACTGTGATTTATCCCTTTTGTAGTAATAAACTTGTTTATTACTTGAATGCAACTTGTTTGTGATTACTTGCATTTCCAATATTGTCAAGAATCTGAAGGTGAGGTTCAGACCTCCCAACAACCTGATTGTATGTATTGTATTGCTTCTGTTCCCTGGGTTGCCCCTGAAAAAGGGACCTTCGTGGGCCCAGTGGGCTGACCTGGCCTTCAAAATTCAATAAATAAATAAATAAATAACTCATAGTGTGATAGTTTATCAAATGCTTTGGTGAAATCCAGGAAAATAATGTCCACTGGTTTACCCAATCCCAATGCCTCACTTCTCTTCCATAGAACTCTAGCATGTTCATTTGACGCAATCATCCAGGGGCAAATCCATGCTGTTCGATTTTTCCCTTATTATCTATTATGTGTAAGCCTATATAATCTTTTATAATTCCTTTAAGGGCTTTACATAGGATTGACATTTTTTGCAGTCTTTTTGCTTCCTTTTTTAAAAATGGGCACAACTGTGGCTACCCTCCATGAGTCAACTACAATGCTCTCATCCAAGGATTTCTGGAAAATCTGTGTTACTGGTCCTGCTAATTCACTGGCCAATTCCCTAATAACTCTGAGGTGGATTTCATAGGGACCTGGGGACTTGTTAGGATTGATATTTAGTAGCCTAATTCTGATGTCATCCCTGTGTAAAGTAAGGGGGTCTATTAGTTACTCCACTAGTGGGAACATTGATGCTAGCTGTTTTGTCAAATACTGATGAAAAGTACTTATTATGTACCTCTGTAATCTACTTAGGTTCCATCACCAATACCCTGTCACTGTCTACGAGTGGTCCCACCTTTGTATTATTCCCCTTTCTGTAGTTTATGTTGCTATAAAAAGATTTATAGTTGTCTCTTGCTTTGGCTGCTAAACTTGTTTCATAGCCTTTTTTAGCTTTTTTAATAACTCTTCTGGCTACTATAAGGGTCTTTTTGTAATGTTCCCATCCTCCAGGTTCATTACTTATTCGAGCATTCTTAAAGGCTCTATTTTTTTTGATTACTCACATTTTTAACCCTGTTATCCACCCATACTGGTATTTTACAAATCCTATATTTCCTTTCCTCTGGTATGTGTTTTTTAATCATATTGTTTAGTTTGATTGTCAATATGTCCCACATTGTACTCAATGATTAGCCTGCAAAATCATCCTGCTACTTACCACTACTGCTGGATGCTTTCCAGGATAGCTTCCTGCTGCAGATGGTCAGTGGGCCAACTCAGTTGGAAAACACTCTGGAACTAGTGCTAACTAATGGGGAGGCTATGAGGGATCTGAGGATGGAGGACCCGCTAGCTGGGAGTGACCATCAATTGGTGTGGTTCACGCTCAGCATGGGCAGGGAGACCGTAGGTACAGCAACCAGGATGGTTAACTTCAGGCAGACAGACTTTATCTAGATGGGGGAAATTCTGGGGAAGGCACCTGGTAGGAATTAGGCCTGATAAGGATACAAATCAAAAGTGGGATTTTATTGAACTTGGGCTGATTGAGGCTACTGGGCCATGTACCAAGACGCTGAGCAAGAAGAGTAGGACTAAGAAGCCAAGCTGGCTGAACAAGGAGGTTTTGGAAGGGGTAAGGGCAAAAAAGCAGCATTTTGGAGGTTCAAAAAGTCTGGGAGGGGGAAGGACAGGGAATTGTATGCGAAGAAGTCCAAGGAGGTAACCAGATTGGTAAGGGCAGCCAAGGCTTCCAGGGAGCTGAGGCTGGCACATGGCATCAGGGAAGGGGAGAAAGACTTTTTCAGATACATAAGGGACAGAAGGAGCTGCAGGGACCAGATAATGAGGATTAGGAAGGATAGAGAGTGGGTGGAGAAGGGGGAAGAACAGGCAGAAGCATTAAATGAGTACTTCTGTTCTGTGTTCACGAAGGAGAAGGGGTGGACAGCTACCTCAGAGGATGGGGAAGGTGGGCAGGGGGGGAAGGGGTGACAGATTAGGTAATTATGGAGGGCAGGGTGCTGGAGGGTCTGAAGGTACTAAGGGTGGATTAGGCACAGGTCCAAATGGCATTCATCCTAAGGTGCTGAAAGAACTGGGGTGGTATTAGCAGGGCTGCTGGCGGACCTGTCCAATACCTCTCTGGACACAGGTTACTTACCACAGGATTGGAGGATGGCTCACGTGGTGCCCTTCCACAAGAGCAGCCCAAAGGATGAACCAGGCAATTACAGACCTGTAAGCCTCACATCCATTGTAGGAAAACTTATGGAAGCAATCCTGCAAGAGAGGTTGGTGACCTTTTTGGAGGAAAATGGACTCCAGGACAGTTAGCAGCATGGATTTGTCTCTGGAAGATCCTGCCAGACCAACCTAATTGAATACTATGACTGGATAATGAGGGAACTGGATAAAGGTCATGCAGTAGATGTGCTGAATTTAGACTTCAGCAAGGCCTTTGATTCAGTGCCTCATGGGAGGCCTGGGGGTAAGTTGCAATATGTGGGGGCAGGGATAACGATGGTAAACTAGATTGTGAACTGGCTGAAGGGGAGGAAGCAACAGGTGGTGGGGGGCACTGTCTTCCCCAAGGGCGGTGACAAGCGGGGTGCCGCAGGGCTCAGTCCTGGGTCTGGTGTTGTTTGGGTTATTCATATCGGATATCTCACATGGCGTTAGGAGCAACATTAGTCTGTTCACAGATAATACCAAGATGCAGGGGTTGGTGGATGACATAGAAGGGTTGCAGGGGCTACAGGAGGACCTGATCAAATGGGAAGAGTGGTCAGAAAAGTGGCAATTGAGTTTCAATGCGAAAAAGTGCAAGGTTATGCACTTCAGAGCAAGGAACCCAGGAAGGAGCTACCAGCTGGTAGGGGTTCAGACAGAGGTCACAGAGGAGGAGAAGGACCTTGGGGTGATCATAATGGGTAACATGAACAACTCAGCTCAGTTTAGGAAGGTGGCAGCTAAGGCCAACAAGATGCTGGGGTGTATTGCGAGAGGAATCTCATCCAGAAATAGGGATGTGATCCTGCCGCTGTACAGGTCACTAGTCAGGCCACATTTGGAGTACTGTGTGCAGTTCTGGTGTCCCTTTCTGAAGAAGGATATCAGATTTCTGGAGGGGGGGTACAGTGTAGGGAAACTAAGATGATCCAGGGGCTGGAGGGCAAAACCTATGAGGACAGGCTTACTGAGCTGAATATGTGTACCCTGGAGGAGAGGAGGGATCGGGGGGATATGATTGAGACTTTCAGATATTTGAAGGGGATTAACAAAATGGGCACAGAAGGGATATTTAAACTGAGGAGAGGAAGGAACACCAGAGGGCATTGTCTCAGGTTGGAGGGTAGAAGACATCGGAGAGAGAGATGAGGAAGCATTTTTTTCTCAGAGAGGGTGGTGGAGAAACAGAACACTCTACCTGAGGAGGTGGTATCCTGTAGCACAGTGGGCAGTTTTAAAAGGACATGGGACAGGGTATGGGGGGGTAAAGGTAAAGGGGGAAAAGGAGGGGGGACGGCTGTAATACAAGGGTGCTAGCTGTGCATTCGAGCAGACTAACTTGATAGACCGTGAGGCCTGTTTCTGCTGGCAGATTGGTATGTTCATATGTTCGTATCCTGCCAATCCCATTCTGCCATTTCCTGTCTCAGTGTCAAAGTTTGCTCTACCAAAACAAAATGTTTGTTACCCCATGATGGTTCATACTATGCTCTTGTAATTGAAATTGCACCATAGCATGGTCGCTGTTCCCAAGCGGCACAACCACTACACAATCCTGTATGACCTCTCTCATGTTACTTAGGACTAGATCTAAAATATTCCTGCCCCTGGTTTGTTGTTTTACATATTGCTCTAACTCTGCTTCCACAATTTCTTCTAGGTATCTTTCCTCAATAGGTGTTATTCCCCTCATTATTTTCCAGTTTATTCCTGGCAAATTAAAGTCCCCATGTAAAACAATTCTATCTGCCGGGTCCAGGTCTCCAATAAGATTACACAAGGCTAAATCCCCCTCAAGATGGTATGAGGGAGGTCTGTATAATACTCCCAGGACTATCTTTGGGCTGTTTTGGGGGGTAAGTTTGATCCATATTTGTTTCTTGTCAACCCTGTTAGTCATTAACTCCTCAGATATAATGGTATCAGCTACATATATGACTACTCCCCCTCCTTTTCTATTGGATCTGGATTTAATGTACAATGTGAATCCCTCGATATTCCTGTCCCCCCACCATGTCTCAGTGACTGCACACATTTTAATCAGTTAAGTACTTAGTATATATCTGAGCTCATCCATTTTGTTAACTAAGCTCCTAGCGTTTATCAAAAGACAATTCATCCTAGGGTTACCATTTCTTTCTCGCATCTATATGCTGTTTTGATGGTTTTAGCTGTGTAACCACCACCACCCCCGTGACTTTACTCAGTTAACACCCCTTTATTTAATCACTGGCACCCATACTAGGCACACACTCAAAAATTTAGAAATAGTACCACCCCTAGTTTTGGGAATGCATAACAGGCTCATTCTCTAGAGATTGAGGGGTGGGGGTGCACTAAATGTAACCGCTGGTATTTACAAACCAGGTCCTGGGGAGAGAGATTTTTTGCTAGGCATATGCTAGCCCTATCTTTTGGAGGGGTACCCAGTAAATCCACACAGGAAGCAATAACGTAACAGTCCAGCCCATAGTTGGGGTTCTAGAGTGGGACTTTATTCAAAAGATGTTCTTTAAAGCAAGGGTGGACCCCAAGGTTTATACATATTGGCACTTGAACTTGCAGAACACAAAAGCCCTGTTTACACTGCCGACTTTGCAGCTCATCAACCCATGTGCATGGGTTGATGTGCTGTAAAGTCGGCAGTGTAAACACCGCCAGGAATGCCTTAAGTGGCCCTCGGATCATTTCTTTGATCCAACACAGTTGTGGGATCGCTAACGGAGCGAGTGCATTAAATGGCAGTGTGAACTTTTTGCTGCGCTCGCTCTGCTACAAAGGCTGTTTTCACATCAGCCTCCAGTGAATTCGCAGTCCCTCCTTGAAGTGACCTGCAGCACTGCAAGGGCAGACTTTGTTAAACTGAGTGCAGCTGGCAAATTGGGAAGGGAGCAGCACACATTCCACAGTGCTGCCGCAGTATAAATACGGCTAAACAATCAAACTGTTTCTGACAGAAACTCTTTGTATTCCCACTGCAGTAGGACATAGGACACTTGCATTCAGTGGCATCTTGGCCACAACTGAAACACACTTTGCAACCATTAGCACAATTCTTCCATAACAGTGAAGAAACTGAAACACACTACAGGGGGTAAAATTCCTCTTTAGTCATTTGACCGCCTTTAACATTTGAATATATCTTGAAATGCTATTGAAGGAAACATGGCATTCAGCATTCAAAATACCACCTCAGTAGTGTAACGGTAAATGTACGAAATAGTGTGATATAGTCATACCTCTGGACATCACACACCTCAGTCAACTGTACTTGAAAACACAGATTTGCATGTCTGTACTTACAGGAAAGAATGTTGTTCCTTCCCTTTAGGTATGGAACACAACAGAACAGGTACTTGCTTCCTCTAGCAAAAGTCAGAATTCACTCATTTAGACATTTCAGGCAGCTTCAAACCACCCTGGTCCAAACAGGGGATTGGCCCTTGTATCCACCAACTAGCGGTCCTTTTCACCACTCCAGGGATGAAAATCAGGACAACTTGTTGTTGAAAAAGACTCCAACACTTCAATTGGCAAGCTGGGGAATACCAGAACTAGGGTGAGAACTTGGGGCCCTCAACTCAGAGCCCACTGACAGTGCAGCTCTCACTCCCACACTCTGACTCTCACTCTAAACACTTACTCCAGCTGACTGCTGTCTCAACATTCTATCTCCCACCACAACAGCTGGCAAAAGGGTTATGCTGCTGCAAGAGTTCCAAATGAGCTCATCACTTCAATCTCAGCTGAAGCCAAGTAAACAGAAGAGTGAGCAGGTGAAAAACCATTTAACTAGTTAATCACCAGCTGCCTCCCCCAGCCTAGCACTGTTACTGAGGGTGTTCTAGTAACCCCAAGGGACTAGGTGGTTACATCTGGTTTTTTTTTTGTGACTGGCTGCCCTCCCCCAATCCCCCCATTTATTAGTTTAAATGATTTAGGATTTGACTGTTAAACCTCTGGACTAATTTAGGATTTGACCGTTAAACCTCTGGGCTAAATTCCTAGTGCCATATTTATTCAGGTGCATCCTGTCCCCCATGAACAACCTATTATCATTAAAGGTGTCCCGATGATCCATAAAATCATGTCCTTCCCTAGTGCACCACATCTTTAACCACCTGTTCAATGCTACTATATCTCTGATTTTAGCTCTTTCGGCCTTATGTACTGGCAGGATTCCTGTAATTTTGACTTCTCCTCCTCTTTCCTTTATCTTCACTCCCACTTCCTCAAAGTCTCTCTATATACATCATTTAGACTTCGTCTTCCAATGTCCTTCACCTCAGCATAGACGATAGTGATTGGGTTATCTGAGTGTTCTTTGCTGAGTCATAGTGTGCTAGCCACATGCTTTTCAAAGGCTGTCACTTTCAGGATTAGAATACTGCCTCACACTGCGAAGACCAATTCCATTTTTCTTCTTTTTGCATCAAGTCATGTACTGGTCCTACTGATGTGGACACGTTCACCAAGAAATGTCCATAATAGTTTGACAGACCCAGAAATGATGGTAACTCACTCACATTTGTTGTTGGTGGTGCACTCACAATTGCCCCACCATTGCTCTCTGTTGGAAGCAGGCCCAGTGCTTCAATCTGATAGACCAGGTACTTGACAGAATCTTATAGGAACTGAAATTTGATGCAAGCCCTGCATCACCCTTTGAAAATCCAGCCCCATCTCTCTATATAATCACCGTCTTTCTCTACCATTTCTTTTAAGGTGTAGGGTACTGCTTGAGGTTTGTGGAAGATTGGAGTGGTACCCATTCACACCAAGATTTTTGCCCTCAAATCCTGAAGTGTGCTGTAGCCGTCCTGGAAAATAGGACTATATTTGTCCAACCCTGCATCCTGAGGCGCTTTGGTCACAGTTCAATAGGTTAAGATATTTTTCCACTTCAGTTTGATTTTCTCCATCCAGTTTCTTTCTGGTAATGCAGGTCTTGCACTATCACTAAAGGCAAGGTCCATGCTCCCCTCTCATAAGTGACTGGTACATAAATCTCCCCCAGGATAGACATTTGGTCTCAGGTATAAGATATGGGCTGCATATGGGATGGTGTAACAGGCACTTGTTGAGGTTCTCTTTGTGGATGTGCTCCAGGGCAAGAGATCTTGACAAACCAGTGTCAATCTACATGCTAACTGGTTTGCCTGCATAGACAGTAAACAGCTCCAACATATCTTCTCCTGGTTCCATCTTTGGCATGGTGTGTGTGACATACTGCTCACAAGCATTGTACTTTTGTGTACTCTTATCAGATGACCCTCTTTCCAACAGCTGTGGCATTTTTCCTGTTGAAATGTGCATGTGCTTTGATGGAGGTTACCCCAACAACAGTAACAAATTAGACGTTGCGGAACTGGCCTGTAGTACTGGCTTTGGACAGCCTTGTGACTGCTGAAAAGATGTTGGTAGAGCACTTCATGGCCTGGAATGTCCCTATGCCCCTGGCATATGGCTGACTCCATGACTCCCACTCTTTTGTGGTTCACAATGTCCTGCTAACTTCCTGATTTCCTTCTGGGTGAGCTCCGAAGTGAGCACAGTATCACAGGCTGATTTGAAGGTTAAGCCCTTTTCTGATAACAGTCATTTGTACTAACTTTCTTCCCACAAACTGCAGGCAAATTAATCCTGTAGAGCATCATTCAGAAACTGGCCAAAATCACAGGTGATTGACAGGCGTTTCAAGGTGATAATGTCATCAGTAAAAGCTTCCCCATCTTCTTAGTTCCCACAAAGAAAACAGAATTGATCTGCAATTAGAATCATCTTAGGCTTGAAATGCTGTGAAAGTGTCTCTGAGTTAGCATACAGCATGTCCAACGACCTGACTGGTGTGGTCAAACTATCAAGTAATCCATATATTGTGGGTAGAAAAATTGCTAGGAGGAAATCCACCTTCATGTTGTCAGTAATGTTGTTCCCAGACAGCCAGCATTCAAAGTGTTTTTGGAAGGGGATGAGGTAGTGCAGCGGACTTGCGGCAGGGTGTTTGGTGCAAATTGCGACTTGCACCAAGCAGTGCGGCAAGTGCGATTTTAAAAGAATGTTGCCACAAAATGCCCATCACAAGCCAGAAGGTGGGACACAAGGAGTTAGACCAGGTACTCCCTGGTCTAACATTGCTTCCGTGATAATGGCACTTGCACCAAACCTTTGGCTCAAGGTGCCGTAAAATAGAAAAAGTATCACAACTGTGCCAGCCCTTCTAAAATCGAACTGAACTGCGTCCGAGGGGCTCTGGTGAAGCTGTGTCAAACTTTGCAGTGGACACAGGGTGTGACATAAGCCCTGCATCCACCCTGCAAAATTGAGCCCAAGGTCCTTTTTGGTTCACTGAATTTTGGAATGCATCTAGTTTATGCCATATTACTAGCAATTCACTGTTGTGGTGCTTGATATGCAGATCCTGTGGCTTGTGGAAGTGGTATCACGTGGCAGTGGTGGGGTCACTGCTCTGTAACTCTATAGTCTAGAAATCTTTTTTCTTAGTTCTGTGCTCCCTACAGTAAATTAGCTACAATTCTTCTTTTTGGCCACTAGATGTGCCGCTTTTCCTGCCTAGAGTGCACTGTCGCATACTGGCTGTGCAGTGTCTGTACAGACTGAAGGAGAGCTGGGGCCTGCTTGCTTTTTCATCCTTTTGTTGGGATTTGCTAGGCAGAGCTGCAGAGAGTCTCCAGAATTAGCTTGCTTTTTTTGCAGGTACTTGTCTTTATATTTAAATACATATTTTTTATTTTGTCTCATGCCCCCCCACAGGCTGGCTGTACCTGTGCTGGTTGGGGGGGGAGATGAGTAAAAATGTGATCATACGAGCAATAGCCAGAGCGGCAAGTTAGGTCACAAAATCGCTCATTTTTTTCTTTTGTTGATTAGGCACTCGATCATCCTGTCCATGGCTCCACCAGTGCTGCAAAACGTTCCCTCTTTTACTCCTTTTCAGCTCTGAGACCTACTGGTGGGGAGAGATGCTAGAATCTGTGTGGAAACAAATTGGAGGCAGCACAGCCTGAAAGCAGGAGGGCAGGGAGGGGGTCACTTACTGTTGTGAAATACCTGTGCTATAGACACCTCTGGGCATTACACTTTTTTTAACAAATATTCAGCTTACCGACCACTAGACAGCTGGCACCCGGCAGATTCAAGAACAATCTTGTTGTTATTGTAATAAACTTAAAGGAGACAGATGGACTCAGATGCAGCCTTTGGGGTTAGCAGTCATTTATTCAGGACTGCAACCAACTGACAATTTGACCACAGGTTGTAACAGGAACTACCACAGACTATAGTTGTCCCAGGCATATGCTATAATCGACATGGCCTCTACAGTACTTACTATGGTAAGGATAGGTAGGTAGATAGATAGATAGACAGACAGACAGATATTACAGATGTATGTTTCTTTTAATTTGATAACTAGAAGACAGTAGACGTAGGTGGCAGGACTTACATGCCAAATCAATATATAGCATAAAACTATGTTTCAGCTAGACTGTTAAAAATGTTGTAAAATACATGCTTTAAAAAATACTATATGGGCAATAATGCCCAACTCAGCTAACATTTCCACCTCTGGGTTGTGATGACACAAGGCACCCCTGACTGTCCCTATGATGTCATCTCAATCCCTCAATGGATATGTAGCCATGTTGTTTATGGTTGCCCAGAAATTATTTTATATAATTGTGTTATTCAGGAACTGCTACTTATTATTAACATATACCTAGCTCCAGCTTCAGATCAACCAGAACCCTGAATTAGCACCTGATTTTCATATTTAGGCACAGTTATAAAGGAGTGGAAATCCAGTGGCCAAAGTAGGTAGATACTCCTAGTTTAGAGTGCTGCAACTTTTGAATTACATGAGTTAGAGGTACTTCCCATAGAGGGAGGCATTATATTCCTGTAATTAGAATTACTAGCCAGAGTTCAGGTCATTGTTAAAGTTCACCTCGACCCCTGCTAAAGCCACTAAAAAAATGTGATTTTTCAATGTAGACAGTGCACTGTGCCTTAGAGCTTGTGTACTGTGCTGAACTAATGCTGCAATTTGATACACATTGACACCAAATGAATTGGAGCAGCAACAAGAGACAACACAAGAATGTCAAATTTTGCACAGGATGTCAGCATATCTCTAAACCTCCTGTCTTGTGAATCAGAGACATGGCTTAAAAAAATCAGGGACAGGCGGAGAAAATCAGGGACACATCTTAAAAATGGGAATATAAACTCGAGAAGCCTACTACATTTTGTGGCTTAATATAAAAAGTATTTTCTGATAGAGAAATATAATGTAACACTAATGCTTGCCCTAATTTTATGCTTAAAATCCCTACTTTTCAGGGACACAAACCATAATTGTAGACAGAAGCAAAAAATTTGGGGGGCAAAATCAAGGACATCCCTGAAGATCAGGGACAGTTAAAAGGTATGGATGGCAGAGAAAAAGTCAATTATTATCTACAAAGGCCCCAACATAGCGTCCTTGAGTTCTAGAATATAGTGATAAAGTTTAGTCTTGAAGCAGTTGAGTACAGACTTCTTTAAGGCCCTAGTCTCACAATAAAAATTCAGAAATCCAATTGTGAAAATGAAAAAAAAATCAGTTACATGTAAATAATCATTTTCTGCATACAGATGTCAATGGTAGCATTCACATCACTTGCAAAGCAGGCAGGTGGGTGCTTATACACATTTATGCAGCAGTGGACAACAGGCAGAGGGGGCAAGGTGAAATGCTCATGCAAGGCTGCCCAGGCACACGTGTACAACAGAGTCGCTGCCCCAGCACGCATGTACAACAGAGTCACTGCCCCAGCACGCATGTACAACAGAGTCGCTGCCCAAGCACACATGAACAACAGAGTCACTGCCCCAGCACACATGTACAACAGAGTCACTGCTCCAGCATGCATGTACAACAGAATCACTGCCCCAGCACACATGTACAACAGAATCACTGCCCCAGCACACATGTACAACAGTCACTGCTCCAGCACATGTGTACAATAGTCACTGCACCAGCATGCATGTACAACAGTCTCAATGCCCCAGTACACATGTACAACAGAATCCCTGTCCCAACAAACATGTACAACAGAATTGCTGCCCCAGCACACATGTACAATAGAAGTGCTACCCCAGCACACATGTACAACAGAATCACTGCCCCAGCACACATGTACAACAGAGTCACTGCCCCAGCATGCATGTACAACAGAATCACTGCCTCAGCACACATGTACAACATAATTGCTGCCCCAGCACACATGTACAACAGTCACTGCCCCAGCACACAGGTACAACAGAATTGCTGCCCCAGCCCACATGTGTAACAGAGTTGCTGCCCCAGCACACATGTACAACAGAGTCACTGCCCCAGCACACAGGTGCAACAGAATTGCTGCCCCAGCACACATGTGTAACAGAGTCGCTGCCCCAGCATGCATGTACAACAGAGTCACTGCCCCAGCACACATGTACAACAGAGTCGCTGCCCCAGCATGCATGTACAACAGAGTCACTGCCCCAGCACACATGTACAACAGAATCACTGCCCCAGTACACATGTATAACAGAATCACTGCCCCTGCCCACATGTACAACAGAATCATTGTCCCAGCACACATGTGCAACAGAATTGCTGCCCCAGTACACATGTACAACAGAATCGCTGCCCCAGCACATATGTGCAACACAATTGATGCCCCAGTATACATGTACAAAAGAATCATTGCCCCAGCACACGTGTACAACAGAATTGTTGCCCAAGCACACATGTACAACATAATCACTACCCAGGCACACATGTACAACAGAGTCGCTACCCAAGCACACATGTACAACAGAATCGCTGCCCAAGCACACATGTACAACAGAATTTACATGTAAAAATGATAATATTGGTTGAGGTCATCAAATAGCAAAGCATGTTCTTTCACTGCTATACAGATGATAGTCAGCTGTATCTGTCTTTTGCACTGGGCAAGACAGATGTGGGACTGTTTTAAACTGGTATTTGCCTGAGGTGGAAGACTGGATGACTTTCACACTAACTATGTCTCAACCCTGATAAGATGGAGGTATTGCTGGACAAAGGTCACATTCTTTGGTAGTGACCATTGGGAGATGCCAGGGCTCTTGCTGTAGATGGTGTGCTTCTGAAAGCCTTGTATATGGCTAAGAATTTGGGAGTCACACTCAGCTGTAGGTTGTCACTAGAGCTGTCTGGCATGTGGAGTAAAATTCTACCAGAGGAATTCAGGTGGAATTACTATTTCGATTTAACAAAATTTCACAGTACGTCTGTGAAAATTTCACAGAATTTTGCCAGAATTTGAAATTCAGTTATTTTAGTCTAATTTTAAAATTACACGTCCAAACATTAACAAATATGGCAGGTATACAGGTCCAGACCATCTTTTTAGGTGTAAATAGGTCAAAAATGTTATCACAATTTCATTTCTAGTAATTCCCATCTAATTTAAAAATTTCTAATCCAGGTTTCTCCATAGTTTCAAGATTTAAAGCATCATAAAACATTGATGTGTATCAAATTTTTTGTTCTCAAGTTTTAAAGGGGACTGTGTTATACACAGCCAAACATTTTGCCAAATTTTAAAAACACTTGTCCAAATGTTACAATATTTGACAGATATGCAGATACATACCACTTATATATGGGCGCCATTCAACCGATTCCTAGTTTTAAAGGGGACTGCATTATAGGCAACCAAATATTTTGCCAAAATTTAAATTTCAGCTATTTCCTTCTAAATCCAAAGCAACTTATTCAAATTTCACCAGATGTGAAACATTTAAGCTAATATACTACATATAGGTATGCGTACATTATTTCACATTTATAACTTTAAAGGGGACTGAATTACAAGATACAATACTTTCAGAAACATGTAAAGTAATGCTTAAGTGTGTAAAATGCAAAATTATACACCACTGTGACTTTAAAACTAGAGAACACAATCACATTACATTTAGCAGGGCCATAGACATTAAAAGGAGACTGTGGGCCTGATTCAGGAAGTGGACTTGCGTTGTAGGGTCGGTCTCAAGGGCTGACTATCGGCAATCAGTGAGGCAACTGAAATTCACAAAGGGTGCCAGCCACAACCTCCAATGAAAGTCTCTCGTGGCAGCCACATCATGTTAGACCAACTCCCACCTGGTCTAACCGTATGCCACTGGGGGAGCCAGTTTACAGGGCTTGTGCCAAAGCCTTAGTGCAACCCACTGTAAACTGAAGAAATTGCCACAACTGTGCCACATGTTGCTGAATTGGGTGCAGTTGCAGAGGATGCATTTGGCACAGTTGCACCAAAGATCAAGGTTGATGCTTGACTTGATGCAAGCCCTGCATCATTCTTCTTGGATCGGGCCCGGTGTGTTAGTTTTATTAATCTCTACACAGTGTCAGTACTTAAAGCTGAATTCCAGGAATCTTTGTAAAAAATTATGGACCTTCTCGATAATTATGTGGAAGCCATATCCATGAATATTCCTCAGCCATACACCTGATCTGCCATGCAGGAGAAAGGAAAAGGTTAGTCAGAGTAGAAATAAGGTTGGATTCATGGGGTGCTCCATTGATAAAGTAACAGGATGGTAGGCGGGGCTTTATGCTAATTCAGGCAAGGTGATTTCCCTGCTTACAGTGCAGGTCAAATGAGTTTAACTGTGACCAATAGGCATTACATGTAGATGGCATAGCTGACTGTTTTGGGTATTTTGATAGGGGGTACACATTCTGAGGATGTGAGGGTGTAAGTTATTTAAATGAGAGATGTTGCTTACAGAAAATATGTCCAGAGGGTCTTCTCCAAGGCCCTCATGGTTCTGGATCCTGTAAGGAATGACAGTAGTATCAACTAAATAAGCTATCTTTTTCTAAGGGTTTTACTATAACGCTGCGATAGCACTCTCACCGACATCCCTCACAGTGACATACACAATGCAGAGTGTCGGCATTTTTCCGTTGGGGATGTCGGTGTGTGTCTATAGGGAGGCTGCACCTCCTGACCCCCCCATGTCTCTAAATATCTAACTCCAAGTTGGAGTTGGACCCGGGGGGGGGGGGTGCAGCACCAGGAAATGCACCATCAGTGTCTTCCTCGCACCAGCACAGCAACTCGCCACAGACAGGCGATTTCTGTTGATGTGTTGGTGTTCGCGATGGTGGTGTTGACCTTGTGTCGGCACACCTTTTCTAGGATTCTTTTGAAAGAGGAAAGGTCCTTTCTTCTGGCATGAAAGAGAACATTCTAGGTGTGGAATGCTTTCATGCTTAGGATGTGTTGCAGTTGTGCCAAGAGGGAGGGAGGGAGTGTTGGTCTTGTCAAAGGACACAAAGTCTGGCAGATTCACATTATAGAGTAGGGGTTGACAGAAGGGATCTCTGGTTTTATAGAAACCATTTTAAAACAGCATGTCATGGCAAGGGACAGCTACAGTATATTCAGGAAACTGCACCCTTCATGTGTAAACTTTCTGCTTTTAGGGATTTACCACTAAATACCATCTTAACCATGATGAATGTGACGTCCTTCTACACTAATATCCCACGTAATGATGGCATATTGGCCTGTGTTACATACTTACAAGAGAAAGAACTGCATCACAATATCCACCCAAAATACATTGCAAGACTTATTGAATTTATTCTGACCCACAACAACTTCAGTTTCAATGGTAAACATTATGTTCAAACTGTAGGAAGAGCATTGGGAACCAGGATGGCTCCGAAGTATGCCAACCTTTTAATAGTGTATTTGGAGGAGGATTTCCTAAAACAATGTACACACAAACCACTTGCTTATTTCCGGTATGCTAATGATTTATTTATAATCTGGACTGAAAGGACTCACAGACTCAAATAATTTCTTCAGGAACTTAATATCTTCCACCCATCCATTAAACTTTCCTTGGAGTACTCTAACACCAGCACAGCCACACACTCAATCTGGTGTTCCAGTTGGGTCTTGGGGTCGATAACCTCAAGACTGATCACGTCACTTGGTCTGATTACTGTTTCACTGAGTTCATGTTTGCCCCCCCCCCCACTCGTGGAAATGGTCAGCTCTCGCCCTTTAAGAGGTGTTCACCATAAGGGACTGTTGGTGCTAGCTGACCTATCTCAGGTTGCTGCAGCATGTGCGATCAGATCTGGAGAGGCGGCGGCCACTTATAATAGGTTGGTCTCTGAAGCTCTAGATGCTCTTGCACCAGTTAGTATTTGACCCAGATCTTCTCACTTGAGGTCCTCCTGGTTTGATGGGGACCTCAAGGTGATGAAGATCAAGGGTTGGAGGTTGGAGCATTGCTGATGGAGGACCTAGCTGGAGGCCGATAGCCTGGCCCTACGTGCTCACTATGTTGAGTACCAGGGGGCAAGTTCCTGTAAGAAGGCAGAATTCCTGTCCAGGGAAATTGCTGCTGGGGAAAAAAGACCATCTCAGCTATTCTGGACTGTAGTCAGGCTTCTTCACCCTGCCTGTGATCAAAAAAAGCATTGTCATCCATTTTGTGTGAGGAGTTTACTCTGTTTTTCCTCCAACAGTGTGCTGGCTATCCAGTTGGGAATCCTGCCAGGGAGGCATTCACCTCACAGCAGTCAGCTGGGGGATTCAGAGGCACTCCACCTGTCTGGGAGGAGTTTATGCCAGTGGAGGTGTCTAAAGTGACCTTAGAGCTGAAGCACACTTTTTGTGATCTGGACCCAGCCCCGACACATTTCTTAATGGACGTGTCAAGGCTGTTGGCCTGTTGTTCACCAGGATTGCCAGGTGTTTGATGGTGGAGGGGGTCCTCTCAGCAGCTTTAAAAGAAGCTCTGGTGAGGCCCCTCCTAAAAAACCTTCCCTTGACTCTTGGGTACTGGCGAATTACTACCCTATCTCCAATCTACACTTTTTGGGCAAGGTTGTTGAGAAGTAAGTAGTACAACAGCTGGAGGATCACCTGGTGTCCTTGGACAGCTATGAGCCATTTCAGTCAGGTTTTTGGGCTAGACACAGCACAGAAACGGCTCTAATGAGGGTGCATAATGATCTGCTCAGGGCTACAGATAAAGGAGGCAGGTCAGTTCTTGTTTTCCTCGATCTCCCCTCAGCCTTTGACACTATGGACCATGTTGTGCTTCTTGATTGGCCATGTGAGTTTTGTGGACTCACCAGTACTGTCATCAGATGGTTTGAGTACTATCTCTCAGACAGGTGCAGTGGGTGGTGATGGGGAATTTCTCCTCCTCCTCCCCAATGCCCCTGTCTTGTGGCATGCCACAGGGCTTGATCTTGTCACTGATGCTGTTCGCAGTGTACATGCTGCCCCTGGATGAGATCATTTGACAGTACAACATGGAGTTTCACTGTTATGCAGATGATACCCAGCTGTACTCATCTTTTGCCACAGAAACATCAGGAGCTGTTGATGTGTTTAACAACTGTCTGGCTAAAATCAATGACTGGATGGCTTCCAGCTAGCTGAGACTAAACTCAGCCAAGATGGAGGTACTGGTGATCGAGCCTGATCGTGGATGTGATGGATTGCCATATGGGGCTGATACAGGGCTTCTCCTGGAGTCTGCTCCATTGGTGGCTTCCCCAAGGGTGCAAAATGTGGGCATGATCCTTGATAACAGATTGACTTTTGAAATCAGGTGTCATCTGTTGTCAGACTGTCAACTTCTTCGACTTGGAAGTTGACTTACAGAAATTCTTTAGAAATTTACAGTTAAAAAATGTGTTTGGCCAGGTATATAATCAACAAGAAAGTAAATATGTACCAGAACTCAAAATATGCAAATTAAATCCAAATACAGCCCTCCATTGGATGAACTCATGGAATAGAGTCCTTTCATAAAAATGTTGAAAAAGAGGTGATAGTACTGTTCAGTAACACAGTCCCTAATGTCTAACAGTAAGAATCTCACAATAGAAGAGAGAAAAGCATTGGACAATCTACAAAGAGACAATAGTATTGTCATAAAAAGTGCAGACAAGGGGGTGAGGCATTGTTATCTAGGATCGGGAAGACTATAAAATAATGCGTTTGAAGCTCATAAACAGCGCAAAAGTATGAGATTTTATCAGATGACCCCCTAATAAGGATACAATTGGAAATGAAGTACATGGTGGAAGAGTACACAGTCATTGGGTGCATAGAACCCTGGGAGGCAGATATATTGATTTATGAAAACCCTAGAACACCCACATTCTATGCCATCCCTAAGATCCATAAAAATGCTAGTGACCCACAAGACTGGCCCATAGTCTTTGGGATAGGTTCAGTGTTCGAACCATTTTCTAAACACATCAACTTTCATTTACAGCCATTAATTGAACAAACACAGGCATATGTGAGGGACACAACAGATATGATCACCAAACTAAAAAGAATTTCTGAGCAAGGACTGGGAGAGGGAACATATTTAGTCACATTTGATGTGACTGATTTATATACCTCCATCCCACATGCACAGGGAGTGGAATACATGGGGGAAATTCTAGACAGAAGGCTGAGAGCATCCAAGTCACTCACTAGGATATTACAGGATATGGTGGAAGTAATCCTGAGTAAAACCTATTTTGAATTTGATGGAAAATTCTGTTAGCAGAATCGAGGCACTGCTATGGGGTCAACCATTGCGCCAGCATATCCTAACATATATATGAACAGATTTGAGGTGACATATATATTTGATACAACAACTAACCCTTTTAGTCAAAAAATAAAAACCTGGCTACATTTTATCGATGACATTTTTATGTTATAGCAAGGCAGTCATGAAGAACTAGAACGTTTCTGTGAAGTATTAAATACAAAAGATCCATATCTCAAATTTGTGATGAACAGTGGTGAAACACAAATTCCATATCTAGATTTAAGAATCATCAAAAGAGAGGGACGTCTAGAAACCAGCCTCTTTAGAAAGCAAACAGATAGGAATACAATCCTACATAACAACAGTTATCATGAACAAGAGTTAAAAAACAGTGTTCTCTACTCCCAAATAACAAGGGTCAAAAGAAACTGCAGCAGCCCTGAAGATGCAGATATGGAAGTGGGAAAAAAGCTGGACAGATTCAGAGAACGTCGATACAAGCCAGGGACACTTGTACAAGCAGAAAGCAGGATCAAAAATAAAAGCAGAGAAGAACTGTTAAAACCAAAAATAAGTGACACGGAGCAGCAAACAGTCATCTTTTCCACTAAATATAACCAGAGAATGACAGACATAAGAAAAATAATTAATAAACACTGGTATTTAGTTCAAACAGACAATGAAAATATGCAAGTACTACAAAATAAACAGATAATTGCAGCCAAAAAGGTTCCAAACATCAAAGACAAAGTGGTCCAATCACAGTTTAGGAAGCCTGAACAAGAGGGTGGCCAGTTATTACTGGGTCCATCGGCACCAGGAATGGTGCCTTGTGGACATAGTTCCATGTGCAGTCACACATCTAAACAAGATCTGGCAGAGCCACTAAGACTGTGAATGCATTAACTAGATAAGGGTGTTTCATGGGTTTAAACATAAACATTTATTTATTTAAAAAATATCAGATTTGCAAACCTTTGTGTCAGAGACTCAGATGCAAAAGCACCTCATTGAAAATAATACAAAGACAACACAGTTAACAAGTCAAAAAACAATGGCTCGGAGAGCAGACTGTTATAACAATCATTCACTGGAGATGCATGGGTAGCAGTAGATAAACAGATTACATAGTTTAGGCACACAGGCACCACATCATGAAGACCAAAGCAGTTCAAACAATATACTATAGCTAAAGCAAATAGACATCAGGAGTCAAGAGAAGCCCAGAGTGTTCAACATGAAGGCTGTGCATATATACTAACTGAATCAAAGTATAGTACAGTGAGAAAGGGCATATTTAAGCAATAAAGCACAACATGGTGTGTGTCATGTAATAATGTCACTCCTGGGGTGGGTTGAAGCATGAGGCAAAGCCGAGTGCTTCCACCACCCGAGGAGTGACAGTATTACAAGATAACACACACCCTGGAGTGCCTTATTGCAATTATACAATGGCTTATTGTTATATACAGAATAAAAAATACATTTTAAAGGATGTTTTTGCTAGTGTGGAAAAATATTTCTTAAGAGAAAATGCAAGGAATGATCCAAATCCAAAGCTACGGTGATGTTATTGTGTAATAACATCACCGTTTCAGTGGGTCAGCAGCCAATCTGCTTCTTACATTTTTCCTTGCCATTGTATAATTAAAAATAATGCCACCATCTGTATTACAGTTACCTATATGTTTTGCATTTTATTCTATGCACTGTTATAGCAATCAACTCAACAGAACCAGGCCATCATATACATGAAGGTACTGCACCCTGACTGAAAACAGTGCTGAGACAACTGTATGTTGTGACAAAGTAGAAAGAAGTAGGCTGCTGGTTAACTAGGATCTGCAGCTTATCCAGTAGGTAGGGAATGGGCAGACTGGGTGGGCCAAGCGGTCCTTATCTGCTGACAAATTCTATGTTTCTATGTTAAACACAATGTTGAGACAAGTTTTTGAAGACATTTGATGTGTTTCATTTTTTTTTAGAAACTGATATACAGTTCACATACAAAATTCATATAATATAAAAGTGCATATGCCCAAATGTCAATGTAAATTCAACACATTTCATTACAAGCTGTTCTGTTGAAGGAAGATATTACTATAAAAGGCCTAAAAATAGGCATCAGGTAAATGTAAACTGGGGTAGGTGTGTTATTGAGGGTCTTGCATAATTTATCTTTTATTGCTGCTCCACTGGATCAGCAATATGTGCACAAGCTGTGCCAGTCCAGATTTTACAGCTCTGGCCTGGGTCTGGTGATGTGGGTTTTACCCATACCCCAGTGCATGTGGCTTAGTGGTATACTGTACAGATGGCTACAAAGTCTAAGCCGTTGAAGGTTGAAGTTTCAGAAAACCATTATGCTAAAAATATCAAGACTCATTCCTTCCCTCACTCCCCAGTCACAATTAATCCTCTACCAAAGTCATGCTTAAATACTGGTGCCTCTACATCCATGCCACTAAGCTTTTAATGCCAATATGCTTCTTCTGCTGCTGTGACCAATTCAGTGTGTGATCTGCTCAACCCTGGCTTTATAAATGTATTTAATTATTTTTAGAGGGGCTCCTGGTTCTGACCAATATCAAACAAACGACTGAAGTCCACTGTGCCCCCCCAAACTGCCCAAACAGGCCTGTAATGGAGGATTTTTCTCATATATCATGTCCCAAATAGGAGCTCTTAGTTATCAAACTTTCACCAAAATGTGAACATGCCAAACCACTGCATCAAAGTGGCCCCAATCGGTTTGGTCCTGCACTTTAAATAATGTAAAATGTACCTTGCTGATCTGAGTTAGAGTCTAGCTGTTTCATTCTCTGTTTGCAAATGCAATACTCCAGCTTCCTTGTCTCACATTTATAAAGTGCAGTCTGCTAGGTGTGGCTGGGAGCAAATCACTAGGAAAGTGATCACAGTTTTTCCCTAATCATGAACCAATTCAATCTGTGATCTGCTCAACCCTGGCTTTATAAATTTATTTAATTATTTTTAGAGGGGCTCCTGGTTGTGACCAATATCAAACAAACAATTGAAGTCCAGTGTGCCTTCCCCCCAGAACTGCCTGCCTGAGAATGAAGTGGGTATATTATTTGGAAAAATGCAAGGCTGAGTCTCTTATTATGCAGTGTCCAGCAAAGATGGTGTTGTCAAATGGCTTAATGAGGTGCTATGAGGTACCTATGGGAACTTGTCATGTAGAAAGTTCCAGGGACACAGTCATAAAAACTGGAATTACAGGTTCCAAGAAGTAATTAACTCGGGAGAAATGTTAGAAATTCAACTCCACTATAAACTGAGCTAGGAAAAAAGTGAATAGGACAAGAAAAAAACAGAATTTTGTTTCTAAAATGAGTTGCTAATTGCAACTGGTATTTTTAACATGTGCAAGTCATCTCCACTTCTCATACCTAAAAAGAAAAATACAATTCATCACAGACTGTATTTACCAAGTACTGTGCCCATTTTAGTATATAAATGTTTAAGAAATACCTGAAAGCTGTCTATTTTCCCATAGAAGACGAATCCTTAGTAGTTTCGGACACTTTGAGACACCAGGTGACTCTGATAATCATTTGTTCCAAGGGTTTTTCAGTCAGTTTGAAGGCATTAAGTATTTTCTGTTCTCATACTCTTTAAAAAAAAAAATGCAGGGATTCCACAGACATATTGTGTTCCTAGGTCCAGCTCCCAAACTAGTGAATCTTATTTCAACATCCACCTCAAGCCCCTCCCACATGAATAAAAAAAAAGTGGGCTGGATCTTTAGGAGCTTCTTGGGTGGAAGGGGGTTGGATCTTACTTTCCCCCAAAAAGCAATGCTGCCTCCCGCTACTCAGGTTCCAGTTCTTGTACCACCCATTTAAGAAAGAAAGTAGTACCCTGCAACCATTGAGTAACATGAAAGCGTATTTATTTGAGGGCGGAAAACATTTCTTGGAGGAGGCTAGGGCGGAAGTGACTATTTACACCTTCAGTCAGTTCCATGGACAGAAAACATGACATCACTCCTTTTGTACATGCAAAACTCCTGTAGGCTCTGCCCATAGTTGTAAAAAGCACAATATACACACCCGCATACAGGAGAACATTTTAACATCAAATAGCACATCACATGCACAGAGGGGATGATCTATTTAATTCATAGGTCAGACAGGCAGGATGCTAAACCCCATATTCAAGAGCACAAAGGGGATATAAGAAGAAGGGATGAAACATCCCCAGTCACTTACCACTTCAATGAAGCAGGCCATAATGGAGCCTCGTTAAGGTTTTGGAGCCTTGAAAAAGTATACGAGTCACCCAGAGGGGGCAGCTGTAGAGATCAAGTTTTCCAAGCAGAAATGCACTGGATATTCTACATGAAAACATTGGATAGAAACATAGGCATAAACATTGAAACAAACTGGCAAGCATGTACAACAACAATCAAAAACAATGGAAACTGCTGTGGTGATTGGGAGCAGTCAGGCATTTACTCAATACATCAAACCTCTGTAAAAATGTAAATAGAATATTTGTTAGTTACTATGTATCTCGTAAACATATGTTAGTATAACATAAAAACATGTCAAATACAAGTGTAACATGAAAAAAGTAAATTCTGTATAAATTACTGAAAATGCTTCCTTGTGCAAAATGTTTGGTTACAACTGATGTTTATTATGAGCAGAGAAAAAAACTAACACATCTTCTGGAACTATAGTAATTTCTATGAAAATAAGACAAAAAACATTTTAGTTAAACCAAGGCGACCTTTGTTGACCTCCCGCCAGAAGTCATCCTTGCCATACTGTCCCATACACTGAATTTTAACCTCTCAGGCTATAAAACAGCATCCCTTCGGTAACCTATTATTGTTGAAAACAAAATAAAGATACACTAATGTAGTGCCTCAGAGTCCTGTTGCCCTCCAAAAATGTTCTAATGTCCTGGCCAGTCCTTCAGCGATTGCTCCCTCTCTATAGTTGGTGGCTGTAGTCCACTGGTTCTGGTGCCACATCAGCGGCAAGGATGTTCCGTCGGGAGGCAGGTGTAAAGGCCATCCCCTCCATCCAGTAGCCCAGCAGATGGTTGTTGGAAGGGGCAGCAGGTCCAGGCTGTCACCTCCATTAGTCCTGAGGTGGAAGGTGTTCTGGGAAGGGTGGCACCAGCAGGGTTGGGCCGGCCCCTCCATCCAGCAAGCTGGCAGCACAGCAGTCCAGTTGGAAGGGGCAGCAGGTCCAGGCTGTCACCTCCATTAGTCCTGAGGTGGAAGGTGTTCTGGGAAGGGTGGCACCAGCAGCGTCGGGCCGGCCCCTCCATCCAGCAAGCTGGCAGCACAGCAGTCCAGTTGGGAGGGGCAGTAGGTCCAGGTCGTCCCCTCCGTTGTCCAGCATCAGGAGGTGTTCTGAGAGGGGCAGCAGAGGTACACTGTCCCCTCCACCAGCTGTAGAGGTTAGTGGGAGGAGGTGGGTCCAGGCCTCCCCGTGGAGCTCAGCGAATGTCCCAGTCCCAGGATAAGAGGGCGGAAGGGTGAGTGGTGGCAGCACCAAGTTCAGGTGATGGTCGCTGCCTGGAGCAAGAAGTTTTTTTTTTGATAAATAAAAACTTGTGCTCACCAGGTGCCAGCAGTGACTGTGAGGCAAGGGCAAGGCCAAGAATATAGGACAGCGCATGGGGTGGGTCAGAAAAGGCTCCGAGGAGCCAGGGAAATGTGGGGGCAAGCAAGGTCCCAGCAAAGACCGCCCATGGGGAACAGCTACGAGAGAGCCCCATTGACAGAGAGAGAAGGGGCTGGGATGATGTAAACATGATTGACTGCCTGTACAGTGGTCTTAAAGGGGCAATGACAGACTCTAAAGAGTTAAGGGGGCAATGACAGGCCCCCTCCAGTCTAAAAGGGGGCAGGAACCATATAATGACTGTAGGGGGTGGGCAATTCCTGCCTCTGAACCACCCATGGGGTGGAACTACCTAAAGAATACAGCCCCATAGACAGTGAGCAGGGGGCAGGAACATGAAATGAATAAATGAATATTTATTACTGCTTACAAAAGTGGCTTAAAGGGGCAGAATAAATGCAAGGCTCCATAGAGCAAGGAACTGTAAGTAAGGAACTGTATACCTTAATGTAGATTAATGCCTGACATCTGAATTCAAGTGGCCTGCACCAGAGGCCAGGTTTAAAAGGGCAACGCACTCTCGAAAGTGAACTGTTTATAAATAAATGTGCATAATTGTTTTATTGCAATGCTTTTTGGCCCTTGTGACAACCTTGTCCCTATACCAGTATCTGTGTGCCAGCTGAAGATGGCCATGAAGTGATAGTGCCCTGCGATTTGATGCAATCTGATAATCTGAATTGTTTTATCTGTCTATAAAGTGCCCTAAGTAGTAATGTTTGCTAGAAATAAAGACACAGGCACATGGTTTTAATAGAAATGTTTATTGTGTTACTACCCTTCAGCCTGCGTGTGATCCCAGGTGCCCGATCCTGTTTTCCCAGACCAGCTGTCATGTCCTTGTGTCCCAGCAGCCCATGTAGGGGCTGTGGCTGGGTGGAGTTGGCAGACTTTTTCCTGAAGGGGTGTCATTTTTGGTGGTCTATGGAGACCTTTGTGCCGATGACCCACCCCACCTCTGAATAGTCCTGGCCTGTGTCCAGTTTTGTGTTTCCCCTGCCCCAGGCAGCTGATTCCCCGTCTTGCTTTTTCCCATTCCCCATTTGGACATGCAACGCAACGGTGGCTGGCTTAGAATGTTTATAGCTGATTTTTGAGTAGGGTACAGTTTGATTCTAGGCATCTTATCTTATAGAGTTTTGAATCTAGAAATGCAGTGTATTACTTTTGTAATGTTCTAGTCCTTTATAGAGCTTAGAGTTTAAATATTTAGTGTACTGTTATTGTCTGGTCATGTTTAATAAACTTTTTTTTTTATTTATGCTCTTGTTCCTCGGCCCTCTCAGTCTGGGGGGGGAGCCCCAGCCCCATCACCCTGGCATCCACTAGCTGTCACAAGTACCCCAGGGATTAACCCCCCCAGTGGGTCAACAGAGGGGGCCCTTCCCCCACTGAACCAGATTCACTGTGTGCCATGGCTAGCCAGGTGTAGGGCCTACAAGCTCCCCCTTGTCATCCTCCAGGAGCCTTGTTTTTCCTGTTTTTTCTCCCTCTTGTGGAAGTGCAGCATGCAATGATGCCAGCGACTGGATCCGCACATGCTCTTGTGTGCAAACCAGTAAAGCGTCTGCTGCCCCAACCCCCTGTGATGCAGCTTCATGCTGTAGAGCCCCAGCCTCCACTACAGGTCAGATGAGCATCAGCCACTGAAATCCCCTCCTCCCCGGCAATGGAGAGCAGTCCATCAGATGCTCAATCCATCTCCTACCAACCGACCCACGGCAACCCATGCTCATTTCCGAACACACGTAGCCAGCGTGGCATGAGTTGTGTCGTTCAATGCCTCTGCCCTCAGTGCCACCAGGCCAGCCCATCTTTAATAAATTTTTACATTGTTCTTTGCATTTGAGTCAGCTTAATGCCTCTCTTTGTGTCCCAGTATGGCATTTGAACTCGGGCCCCTTCCCCAAAATTTCCCTTGACACCCACTGGCTGGGGTGTCACACAAAAATCCACCTCCAGGTGGTTGGCATAGTCAGATCATCTTGTGTTTTCCCTTCCGATTTGTAGCTGGGGTGGACCTGTGCCCCGACCCGACCAGGCCATTTAGAGAGCGGTCAGCATCAGTGGCTTCCCTCGCCCATTACACTAAGTCAAAACCACACTCAAAGGAAAATAGGCTGGTAAAGAGTCCATTTGTGAAGCATCCCCTGTCTCTTTATGAAGAGACTAGCTTCTAGGTTACTTAGCAACCTTTTTCAACTTCTCGTGGGATTTCACAAAATGAATCAGGAGGAAGCACTAGAACAGTGACAAAGATAGCTTCAAAGCAGGAGCGCCATTTTCAAATGAACCAAACCTCAGTGTTAAACACCTAAGTAAAACTAGCATTTGCAAATTGTCTCCTCAGGCAAAAGGAGACAAACACTCCAAACAGACTAACATATGCTACTATGCTAAGCAACTTGGGGAGTCAGACTTTTAAATAAGCAGCAGTTAAAACACACCAGCACTTCCTTTGACCTTAATGAGGGATAGATATAAGGCATGAAACATGTTTTTTGTCTTTACAAGTGTTTGAAATTAAGTTATTTGATATAACAGAAGCACTACTTTATACACAGAGAAAGCAAAGCTGTATAAAGGTAGAAAATATGCAAGCCTGATGGTGAGGCATTACTCTGAATTTAAAACAGATGCACAAATGTTTATGTAAGCTAAAAAGGAAGATGTACATAAACACCACCATAAAAATAATTGTAAAATATTTATGTATCAACAGAAAACAGCTTTTAAACCCTGTGAACAAGCTCCACTGGGGGCAAAACTTAGGGGAAAGAAAAATAAACAAGATTGAAATCTACTTGTTGCACCAAGAAGTTATTTCTTTAAAGGGCCCCCTTAAAACAATGGAATTTTTTGTCATCTGTGGTCAGCAGTAGTTTTTACCATCTGCGGGACGTTGGCCAGAATATTGCCCGGATTAAGCCCCTTGTTCCGCCCGAGGACCTCCAATGTTAGTGCATGCCTTTGTGATTTCCAGACTACTGCAACTCTCTGTACTTCGGGCTCATGGGAGGGACTAGTACAGAATGAGACAGCCCAGTTAATGATGTGCCTCTTGAGGTCCAGTCATGTGACCCCGGTTCTGCGGGTCCTGCACTGGCTGCTGGTCAGGTGGAGGGTCCTTTTCAAGATGGGTCTTCTCACCTTTAAGGCCCTAAATGGACTGGGTCCCGGTTACCTGTCAGAGCTCTTGACACTGGTGACCTCTGCTCATGCCCTCCACTCCTTTTCAAGGGACCTCTTGAACACTCCCAGGGCTTGGCTCAGGAAATCAGGAGATCACGCATTTAATGTCTCTGGGCCGACCTTGTGGAACTTGCTACCATCTTCAGTCTGAGAGGCTCCCTCAATTGAGGTGTTCAAGTGGAGGCTGAAGGCCCATCTCTTTGTCCTGGCTTTCACAGATTCCTGATTCCATCTTGATCTAGTCCCCTTATACAACAGTCCAAAGACCTTTTATCATTTTAATTGCTGTATTCAGTGCTTTATGAATTGCCATTGTTATAGTTATTCATGTTTGTTTTATTCCTGTGCTCTTGTTATAATCTCTGTTAGGTACCCAGAGCCCCCCAGGATTGGGGACCTACAAATAAAATTGCCTTGTCTTGACTTAATCTCCTGGACACCACAGTTACCATCAAAGATGGAACCTTACAGACCTGTATTTACAGGAAACTGACAGACAGACAGACAGATACTTACACAAAAACAGCAATCACCCTAGGCACACTAAAACATCTGTATTATACAGTCAAGCACTTCAATAACACTGAATCTGCTTGAGTGAGGAGGACAGAGATAAACACATGGCCACGCTGAAAAAATAATTATTGAACAGGGGCACTCTTCTAGAAAAATTGACACAGCTGTGGAATGTGCTACTCTTATGTCTAGAGAAACAACTACTACAATATAAAGAAAAGATCACCACCAACCGGATACCCTTGGCTGTTATATACAACCCTGATTTGGAGCCCTTAAATAACATCATTAAGGACCTCCAACCAATATTATGTGAGGATTACACCTTGAAATGTATCTTCCAAGAACTACTCATACCTGACCAAAGCAACAGAACAATAAGTAGCACTAAACCCTGCAAAAGCCCTAAATGTAAGACATGCGAGCACATTTCCACTTCAGACTTTATCAACATCCCCAAAACAAACAATTCAAGATATAGGGGAGTTATACATGTGCATCTCAGAATGTTGTTTACTACATCCAATGCAAGAAGTGTCCACATACAGGCCATGTGAGGGAAGATGGACCACCCCTTTGAATGCAAATGAACTCACACAGAAATGACATTAACATGAAAACTATTGTAAAACTTGTGGGGTAACATTTCTCTGTCTGATCACTCCATCTCTGACCTCTCTGTCCTGGTTCTCAAAGGACACTTCAGAAATACATAAAAAAAGGTGAGCCTATAAGGTCAGACTTATTTTTCTTTTCAATACATGTAATGTTAGCATGAACATAGACCTTAGTTTCAGGACCCATTGCACAATTTAAACTGAAACTGCATTTTTCTTGTCTCAGGTACAGCACATAGACATGTCTTACATTTGCTATAAATATTTTTAATATGTCTTTATATTTTGACATGGTTCTATTTTACATATATCTATATGTGTATATAACTATGTTTATTTATATGTTTATTTTCATATTTCTTGAATTTATAGAAAAAATATTGCTGTTCATACCTAATGGTCCTCATGTTTGCAAACTTTTGAGGCTTAGGTGACAACCTTGGAAGATAAAATCATTGTTAATATTGGTGGGGGCAATGAATACGATTGATTTCTTGGTGCTGTGTGCTTTCATGCTTTGTTGCAAAATTTAATGCCTTGAATAATGTTAAGAGGGCACACTTACTAAATATTTTCCTGGAAGAACTGATTCCCCAGGTTTTCAAATAAAACTACAGAGGTCGTTGATGTTTCAAATTTTGCTCAGTACACAGAAACTATCAGGTGATTGGTGCTAACCTGATTAATATACCAAGAAACCGGTCTCAGTTCAATATTGTGGAAGCCTCTATCTACGTTTTTAAATCAATGAAGCTGTTTGTTTCATGTGTACTGGTTTAAAGCATCACACTCGCTTTGTGTGACCTTGTCTTTACCAAACATGTTTTTATAAGTCATTTTCAAGTCTTTTCTTCTATTTATGGCCTTGATCTGCCAGCTGTTTGTATAATTGCTTATTTCTTTATGATGCCTACATGTTTAACGTAACCTAATGTTCTTAAATAGGTATTTCAGTTAATAATGTAAGTGGTTCACATGGACCTTGTTAAACTGCTATTTAATATAGGTTAACATGATGACCCTATCAAGAGGTATAAACTATACCATCCAGGATGAGTTTAGAAATTAGAAAAATAGGAAAAGGAAATAATTTTAAAAAACCTGAGCTTCGGCATAATATAATTTTAAAGTATAGTAAGACTTTACATTTTAGGAACTGAATAGGTTATTTCATGCAAGATGATTTTCAGCTTTTTTGCAGATTATACAAACTGGGACTGTCATGACATGTAAGGATGTAATATAATTGTAATTGTGGTCAAAGAACATGTGGAACTTAAGGGCAGTTTTGCAAGGAAATGTTTTAAATTCTGCCTGGAATAATAACTAACTATACTTAAACTTCAGGGATGTGTATATCTGATTATCTGGTGTATGTATTGCTATTTTAATTAATGGTCATTTTTATTGTATATATTAGATGTTTTATTAGCTGTTTTGTTCTTTTTGTAAAATAGTAATGACCTAACTGGTTGAACAATAAACTAAAACTGATTGACAGAATTCATACACACAGAAGGGCTGTTTCTCAGTGTTGAGCACACACCACACACACACACACACACACACACACACACACACACACACACACACACACACACACACACACTGCTGTCTATTTTCGGGAAGGTAATTAGGAACTGACAATGTATTTTCTGCTGCCACATCCCAATCTATCCTGAAAGGAGTATATTTTTACCCTACTAGGTTTTCAAAGACTGTTTTCTTATCTCTGTTTTATACCAATTCTGCCCTTAAAGTGATTTCTTTGCATAACTGCCATCTTTCTGATGAAGAACTCTGTGTACGTTTGTAAGCATAAAACATTCTGTGACTCTCTTGTTGGTCCAATAAAAGGTATCAATCACCCATTTTGTTCATCTTTGTGTATAGGGATCAATACAGCAACAAACTTTCTTTACTACTACATATGTAGTCATCCTTCATTCCAGGTGCCTCACTCAATAGAATACATTATGGCTAAATACATTTTTAAAATTCCATGAAACGTTAATGAAATTCCTTAGAATTTTGTGGAATTTCATTGGAATTCTGTTCTTTTGGAATTTTCTAATTCCACTCAGCTATAGTTGTCACCGTAGTGACAAGTGACATTGATTACAAGGCGTGGACTCTATCATCAGAAGAATGTGCCCAGATTAAAGCCATATCTGGTGGAGCAAAATCAGGCTATAATAGTCCAGGCATTTGTGACATCATCTCTTGATAACTGTAATGATCTGTACAGAATGTAGGCCTTCCTAGGGGCTGTATGCACTACCTGCATCCAGTGCAGAATGCTGCAGTCATGCAAATTAATGCAAGCCTTCAACATCATATCATGCATGCACTGAGTGAGCTGCACTGACTGCCTACAATATGTTAATATGAAAAACAAAACTGAGGCTGCACAGGGCTTCGGGTGCTACCAATACTGACTAAAATGAGAAAACAAACATAAAATCTGGCACTTACAACCCTGCAATGATACAGCAAAGATGCAGCTACGAGACATGTTTAAGTGCAAACACTGAAGTTTTGTTTAAAGGCAAAAGCTAAAAACATGCACATTCTCACACTTGGTGTGTTTTGAAAAGCATTTGACAAAGGAGAGTTTTTTCTTGGAATTACATCCTTGCTGTTTCATTATAGGGTGGTGCATGTCCAATTTCAACTAATAAAAAGGAATGTGTCATGAAATATTAGTAGGACCTTAAATCATACTGATTGGTAGCTTGTTTTAATAATAAGTTTCCAATAAAGTATTTTATGATTAAATTAATTTGCTAGATAGAGTTATAACTGGGTACCAGGATACATCAATTTGAGTATAATAAATTAGTAGCATACCAAATAAATAATATCCCTTAGCTAATTCAGCAAAATTGCCAGAATGTAAATAAGTGTTTAATGGGTTCAGGTCTGGTTACCTACATCCCCATATAATATATATAACCTGCAATCCTTTTTCCATAATTGGACTGAAGACCTACTTATGGTCATAAAATGGGGTTTCAGTTCTTTGGTTAACTTTACATATTCAGTGTAAAACCAATGGAGGAAAATATAGTTCCTTATATCTATTTCCAATAATTTGTATTGCATCTTTTAGCTATCTGCAATCTTGAACCTATAGTCTTTCTTTTCTATACCCTTCTTCAAATAGAAAGCTATGAATTATGATAAGTGCAAGGCATACAAGTATTTTTTTTAAAGATTAAATATTTCTGGATCAGCACTTGTAAACAATGTGACCATTGCTTCCTGTGGAGAAGTGAATGGATTACCTGGGATTTGTTCTAACCATACCTTCCTATGCTTCAAAGATTTCAGACAATACAATGCTAGATGTGTAAGGTCATCCACTTTACTGTTTCCATGTTCACAAAACAGAGAGATAACATTATCCCTTGTTTGTTTGTACAATAATAAATTAGACCTAAAAATATCCATTCTAAATCTTGCTAATATTACTATTTTCCATCTGCAAGTACCATTAGATACTTCTATCTGTTTCCCTCTCTCTTAAAGATTTTGGACTTGATTCACAAAGAATGGTGCAAGCCATGCCAAAGGCAGCTTGTGCTGAATGCCGGTGCACCAGGAACCCTGCGCCTGATTCACGATCGGGTAGGGTCCTGGTGGCAAAGACCCACAGTTTGTGGCAACCCTAGCAGTGCACCCAACAGAGGGTGCTGCATCTGGACAATTTGCCATAAGCCATGGGCATCCATGTGGCAATGTCCCTTACTAGTCCCTGCTGATCTGGTGGACCCCCCAGCCCTGATCACCACTTATAAATAAATATATCCTTATTCCCCTGGTGTCTAGCATATGTCCCAGCCCTGATCACCCGTTATACAGATATAAACAGAACATTCACCTGGTGGTCTAGTGGAGACCCACCTGGCAGTGCCCTACCATCCTGTCCCCCTAACCAGTATCCGAGCCTTGATTGGCACAGCCCACTGCTCACCACTGCAGCCAGCCACTGACTGATCTCATAATGAGCATGTACAGTATATAGTATGCACTCAGTGAATGCCAGCAGCTGTCATTCACTAAGCGCATACTATATACAGTACACGCTCATTCTGAGATCAGTCAGTGGCTAGCCACAGTAGTGAGTTGTGGGCTGTGCAAGTTGCTGGTTCGGATATGGGTTGAGGGAGTGGGGTGGTAGGGCAGTGCTGGGTAGGGGTCCATTAGACCACCAGATGAATGTATATATTTATATAACAGGTGATCGGGGCTGGGGGTGGGGGATCCATTAGACCACCAAGGGAATAAGGATTTATTTATTTATTTACAATGGGTGATCGGGGTTAGGGTGGGGGTCCACTAGATCACCAGGGGAATAAATATCTATGTTTATAATGGGCGATTGGGGCTGGGATGGAGGACAGCAGGACACTGCCATGAAATTGTGTTCATGTCACACAGGGGGCAAATCTCTAAGTACCCTTAGACCAGCCTGGGCTGGTCTAATTGTACTTAAAAAGTCACCCTCTGGTTCAGTTTTGTAAATACCAATTGTGAAGCTTGGCAGTATGCATCTGACACAGGCCCCTAGCATCTTGCTGCAGCCTATGTTGTGACCCACAGGTGGCGCTAGACTTTTTTTGTGCAATCAGCTCATGGTAGACACAGGCTATCTTTCTGAATTACTCCCAGGGCATCATTTGGTGCAAGAGGTACCTTGCACCACATATTGGGGGTGCAAGCCCCTGACGCCACCACGGAAGCTTTGTGAATCAGGCCCTTTGTATGAAATATGTATTTTAGGGGAATTAATTCTAGCAATATCCTTTTATATTGCTGTATCTCTAAATCTTCTTTTTATATTGCTATAAAAAATGTATTTTGGTTGAATATAAATATCAGTTAAAACTGAACCCAATCCTACTAAAAAAATATTTATTTTAATAAAGCTGCAATATGGAAAAATAAAACCTAAGGCTGAATACTCAATTTCCTCTTCAATACATGCAGCTGCAGAATAAGGGGTGCTAGCTGCACATTCGAGCAGACTTGATAGACCTCTAGGCCTTTATCTGCTGGCAAATTTCATATGTTCGTATACATATTTTAGGTAATCTATTCTCATTCAATAATTGTAATTCTAGTAAGAAAATTGTTGTTCTCTCTTTAATTAAGATATGGAGTGAAAACTGACCCAGTTCTAATCCTAAAATATAACCTGGAACAAAAGTTGGAAGACCCAGCAAGTAACTATATAATTTATTCACAACTACCTTCAACTGCAGTGCTGTTGCTATTCCCCATACTTCCAAAGCATATAAAATTGTCACTTTAATTTTAGCATTTTTAAATCCATAGGCTATCCTCTATTGACTGACCTCCATACATGTTTATAAACCTACGAACCCCACCAACTGATTTTTTGCAACTTATTTCCCATATTTTGTGCACGTAGTTTCCAGTTTTAATTATGAGTATATACTAGACCAATGTATTCATAAGATTTTACTTTCTCATTTTCCCTTCACTATAAAGTGTATATTTAGATCAATATGAAGTGCCAAAGATGACTAATGTTTTAGTGTGATTTATGGTTAATTACTTTGTTGCTGCTAACTTTGTAAATCTATTACTTTTTCTTTGCAGTCCCAGTAAAGAGGTACTGCAGATATTAACACATTGGCATCAAAATAAGCTAATTGTGGTATTATTTGGTTTTTAACTTTGGGAGAAAGGAAATATTCATCATATACATTTTTTATTATTTCATTTATATATAAATTGAAACGTGCCGGGGCCAGGATACATCCTTGCCTCGCGCTTAAATTTGTTTTTATTACACTTGTCAGATTTCACTTCAAGTTATACCAAACATTGGATAGTGCTTCATGCAATCTGATGAGAATGTCTACCAAAAATCTATCTATACCTAAGTTATAAAGTGTTATCCATAACATTTTCTGACTTGCACTATCAAAAACCATACAAAGGTCAATGAAGCAACAAAATAGCTTTCCTTTTTTAATTCTAACATATTTATATGTAGTATAAGATGCGATAAAGTCATGCAGTTCTGTATTGTGGAACAATATTTCCTAAAACCATTTTGAATTTCATCCAACAAATTATTGGTTTTGATACAGGCTTCCAATTTTGTCAAAATTATACTGGCAATGATCTTTTGCGATGCACCAATAAGGCTAATGGGTTGCTACATAAGGGGATCCATCTGGGAACCCATTTTGTGCATGGAAAATATAATATTACCCCACCATGGAGATGGATATTCCTGAAACTGGACTATATTACTATAAAAAATAAATAATAATGGGATCCACCAATCTGCAAAGTGTTCATATATCAGCCATTATTTTATTTGGCCCAGGGCTTTGTTTAACTTTATTTTCATAACTGCTTCTTAGACTTCATTTTTTTATATTAAGTATACTTTATTGAGTTTTCTTGTCTATTATACAGACATCATTAAACAAACAAGTCATACATTGCTGAATATATGTACACAAAATACATTTTCTAAAAACTTGAAAGTACAGCAATTATCAAACACAATTATGGATCAATGCATGTATCCCCCCTCCCTCCTACCTCCAATCACCCCAGCCCACCCCCTTCCAACCCCACTTCCCCCATCCCTCCCTGCCACAAGGGTAAAGCCATATATAATTTCTGGGTATATTCTCAGGCATTCCTTAGAGAAAAGGGAAAGTTAGATTAGAAGGGGGCACTTATACTAGAAGTTGCTGGAATAGACTGGATTAACAACAGATTGTAAAGAGGGTCCCAAACCTTTTTGTATTTTTCCATTCTATGGGTAATCCCAGCAATAACTTGTTCTGCCTGTATGGCAAACATGATTTCCTTGTACCATTCAGTGTGGGAAGGTGTAAGTGCATCCATCCAGTGTCTGAGCAGTACTTTTCTGGCACATGCTGAGATTAATGCTTTATAAGCTCTTTTTTTTTTTTTTGAAATTGTACTTTATTAAGTTTTTTTTTTTCCACAGTATTCATAACAGAGTAAAACATAAAGGAGGATACAGAGGAAAACTCAAGACATTGGAACAAGTAAGATTCACAATGGAGGAAAGAAAGAAGAAAAAAAAAAAGGATAGGACCCCCCCAAGCCCCCAGTCCCCCAACCTACTCCACACTAAATTACTTAATCTTGGTCTAATAGAGTCTAAGCAATATAAGGATCCAGTGCGCCCTATTACAGCAACCAATGTGTGGCGCCACTGATCTCCTTACAAAATAAAAAATGAGACCTTTATAGGTCTGAATTTATTTTCATTTTATGTCTAAGCCAGTATCGCTCTAACCAAAAACTCGTCAACTGCTTATTTAGACCAACTAAATCAATCCCTCCCCTTCCTCCCTTCCTCCCTCCCTCCCTTGGTGAGCGGCATTCCATATACTGCTGATCTAGGCCTATCTTTGATTGCTTCTGTGTTTCTCTGTGTCAACTATGGGGGTCAAGTCTGCCCGAGAGAGCCGGCCTTCCGTTGACTCTTAATCTAAAGCTTCCCTGGCCAGCACCTCCAGAACGTCCTCTCCCCCTTTTAATGCTTGATATTTGAAAAAAGGTAGCCATCTAGCCTTGAACCTGTCTGTCTGTTGAGCCAGACTTGCAGTCAACCTCTCCATTATTTTCATCTGGTCGGCAATTGTCAACCACTGCTCCAGAGTAGGGGGTGCCTTATCCAGCCATCTCTTTGTAATAGCTTTGTGGGCAGCTGCAATAAGAATAAAAAATGGTATTTCGTCGACTGGTTCCCTACTGTCGGGGGGGGGCTCCCCCAGTACAAAAAATCTAGGATGGCCCGGAATTCTCATATCCAGGATTTGTCCTATGGCTTGGGTCACTTGGTTCCAGAATCCCTCAATTTTGGGGCAACTCCAGAATATATGTTCATGTGAACCAATCATTCCACATCTCCTCCAACACATGTCTGATTTGTTATGACTGTAATGCTTTGTGATAGTGGGCGTTCGCTTTATAAGCTCTTTGAGTACGGCCGTGGAGATTTGCATAGTCTCCTAAAATACAGATCTCAGGGTTAAACTTATCTGAAAGAGATAATAGTGGATCCAAACAGGATCTGATACAGTTCCAGAATGGAGAAACCTTGTCACAGGACCATAACATATACATCAAATCTCCAGGGAACTGTGAACATTTTGGCACAGAGATTTCACAACAGGGACCCCATCCGATGTATTTTAGCTGGGGTGTAGTACAAATTATGATTAATCTGAAACTGCATGTATCTATATCTGTCTCATTTAATGTATCTATATAAATGCTTCCAGATTCTTGGCCAACATCTAGGGGATGTAGAAGTTGGTAAAGAATGGTCCTACCAGTAACTTCTTGGTCCTTCTAGTCCAGCAACTGTGGTTTGCAAAAATCCGTAAGCGTATGTGATTAAGTGAGCTGATGGAAGGGAGTTAACATAAGGGGTAAAAGACAGCTGATAAGGCCTTAGTCCACAATCCAGTGCCAAAACGTTGCAGTAACATGTGAGAAATCTGCAAGAATTTGAATATGTGGGTGGAATTCCAATGATAGAGAGTACAGGCCTCCTGAAATTGCATCTGTTTGTGATGTCTAACTAACCTATCCACACTCTCAACTCCCATGTTGGGCCAAAAAAAAGATTAGACTTGAGTGGTGTACCTGAAATTAAAAAATTATTATTACTGAAGAGGGGTTGTGTTACATCTCTATACCCTGTAGTCTTAAGGAAGGTGCTGAATTAGTGTTGTGTGAGCAGAAGGGACTCTAACAGGGAGTCTTTCAATTTTTTAGGGAGGTTTGTTCTAATTAAGAAGGGGAGGACCTTCGGATTTACATCTTGTGCAAGGCATAGAGTCTTCTCAATTTCCAACCAGATAGGAGAGTAGATGGAGTCAGAGGAGTAACCTGAAGGGATTATCCAGTGCCTCATCCTAGTTAGATGGATAGCAAAATATTGTAAATAAAAATTAGAAGCTTGTTTGCCACCATCAATTTTCTGACAGGTGAGCTTACAGCAGCTTCTTCTTGATTTTTTCCCAGCCTGCAAAATGGAATTGATGGTTTTGTAAATTTGAGCAAGCCAGACACCTGACAGGGCCCAGTTGTATATTTGCAAGGGAATATAGTATACGGATAACATGTTCATTTTTACTATATTCATACAACCCCACAAAGAGAGAGGAAGCAGAGACCAGTGTTTGATATCATCCTTTATAGTACTTATGATGGTGTCAAGATTACGTTTTTTCATTGTCTTGGGGGAGGAATGTAGAAAAATATCCAGGTACTTAAGTTTATCTGATCTCCAATGTAGACCCATATTAGCTATCTCTAGTCTTTGACAGCACTGATTGAGAGGGGAAGCTTCTGTTTTATCAAGATTCAGTTTATAATTAGAGTTACTACTAAATTGAAAGATTATTGTAAGTGCAGCAGGGAGAAATTGAGAAGGGGACAGGATATGCAATAGAATATCATCTGCATACGTGGATAGTTTGTACTCTGAGTTCCCTATTGTGATGCCCAAAACTAATGGATAAGAGTTTATTTTTCTTATGAGAGGTTCTAAGAAAAGGTTAAATAAATAGGGTTAGAGGGGGCAGCCCTAATGAGTACCCTGTCCTAAGGTGAAGGGTGTGGAATGCACCCCATTGCATTAGACGCATGCTGAGGGAAAGGAATAGAGTATTTTAATCCATCTTAGAAATTCCTGAGGGATACTGTGTTTGGGAAGTAAGGAAAATAAATATTCCCAGGACACTCTGTCAAATGCTTTTTCTCCATCCAAGGAGACTAAAGCGTGGGGATAAGAGAATCCTTGGACATAGAAAAGAGATGAGCCAGTTTCCTAAGGTGATCAGATGAGTGATGACCCCTAATAAATCCTACTGGCTCTGCACTAATTAAGAACAACCAAACCTGGCCTAGCCTTAAAGCCAAGATCTTAGCCAGAATTTTTAAATCCACATTGATAAGTGAAATAGATCTATAGTTATATGCAAATAATGGATCCTTACCAGGTTTAGGTAGAACCACTATGGTGGCCTAGGTTAGGGAAATATCAGAGATACCATTGTTGTAGAAGTATTGCAGTGTGTTCAGAAGGAGAGGTGCCAATATACTTTTAAGGGCTGTGTAAAAATTATAGGAAAATCCATCTGGGCCTGGGGATTTATCCAGTGATAATGAATCAATGGCATCCATTATTTCTTCTATTGCAAAAGGGGCTTTCAAACTAGCAGATTGTAGATCAGACAGCCTTGGTAAATTAGTATAATTAATAAAGGAATCAAGCATCTGTTAAGAAAAAGATGAGTTGGTAGGAGTATATCGACATTTGTAGTAATCGCTGAAAACTTCACAAATATCCTTGGGCGAGGTGAGGAGGGTACCTGCAGATGATTGAAGGGAAGTAATAATCCTGTCAGTTACCTGAGATCTTAGCCTAAGAGCTAGAAGTTTTTCTGCTCTTTCACCTTGGTCAAAATATGCTATCCTAGGTCTAAGCATCAGGAGTTCAGCCTTTTCAGCCAATAGCTGGTTATATTGAGCTGAAAGGGACCCGGCTTTCCCCCAGTCCTCTTCAGGAGAGAGGGCCGACAGGTTTGCCTCAGATTTGGTGATCTGGTCAAATAGAGAAAAGATGGCTTGTTCCCTCTGTATTTTGCATTTTGAAGTTAGGCGTATCAATTCTCCCCTTAAGGCACATTTTAATGAGCACCATAAGACATCAGTTTTAGGCATAGATGGAGAATTATCTGTCATGAAATTAGTAATGAATGATTGCATGTGGTGTATATGGTCTTTAGATTTTAAAATCTGATTATTAATCCTCCAGATTCTATCACATTGAATATTGGGTGCAATGTTTAAAAGTAACTGAGCAATGTGGTGGTCAGAGAAAATTTCTGATGAGTAAAAGACTGATGTAGTCCCAGGAAGATGGTCAACACTCATTAGGAAATAATATGGGAGAATGATTAATGAACAAGGGAATGGAATGAGTGCTCTTTCCTATTTGGATAAGTGATTCTCCAGGGGTCAGCCAGACCTACTAAGTGCATTAATTCATGCAAGGCCTTTTGACTTGGGGATAAGGAAAATCTAGAATGATGTGATCCATCAAGGCTATTTGATAGAATTTGATTCCAATCCCCTCCAAGAATTATTGGGATAGTGGACCAGGGGGTGAGTGTAAACATTAATCCTGCAAATAATTCTGGATTATAAAATGGGCAAAGAATTTCAAGCAATCTGATTGGTTGCTAGTCATGCATTAGATGTGTCTAATGCACAGCTAAAACTAGAACTCCCATTTAGAATACACAGGCCTATTTTATAAGTGCAATAAGCCACTCTGAGGATGTGCATTAGACAGTTCTAATGCACGGCTAGAGGACTGGACGCACTCGGCCTGCGACCTCGGGCCTCACCACGTCCCCCTAGTCGTGCATTAGAACTGTCTAATGCACACCCCATCATGTTTTATTGCTTACTTATCAGAGTTGAGTCCATAAATGAAACCAAGAATAACCTCTGAGTGACCTAAAATCGCCCTTACAATAATGTAACAGCCTTTTGAATCAGTTATTTCTTGCAGTAAGTGGAATGGGATTCTGTGGGCAATTAATGTGGCAGTTCCCCTTTTATGAGAATTAAAACCTGAACCAAATACCTGACCCACCCAGAGCTTATGGAAGTAGTGCACCTGGGTGGGTAGAAGGTGTGTTTCCTGTAAGAAGACCGCATCAGCTTGTATACTGTGGAGATGTAGCAATGTCTTTATCCTTTTGGCTGGAGTTTGTGCCCCTTTGATATTCCATGTACAGAAACAGTAATCAGACATTTTAGCTATCTATCAGTGGATTGAAATTTGAATATTTCAGGGAGGAGGGACCTACAAAAAAAAAGTATAAACATTGACCCTGTTATTCATAGTGCAGAGTAGTAGTATTATAATATTAACCCCTTTACTTGCAGCAGGGTCCACCCCCCACAGACCCTTGAATACCACCCCCCTCCCTCTAAAAACCCACACTTCCAAAATAAATCTCTTACATAGCATATACCCGAACCCCCCAAAACCAAATTAATGAGCATATGAAAGTAAGCCCCATACAGGGCAAGCAGTGGTGAGGGTTCTAAACCCCTTAACAAAGACATGATTGCTTCTCCCATGATGATACAGCACTACACCTCCCTCCGCCCCAGCTGAAGAGCAAGAAACATTAACCAGGAAAAGTTAACCATTTGGTAATCATTATTTAAAGGGAGTGTTAATTCCCAACCAATATCCTAAACATTGCCAAAGGGTAAACAGTTGCAACAACTTATCAAGTCTAATTTAATTATCCATAAATTCCACACCTAACAATAGCAGGCAGAACTAGTATGTAAAGTCGTCAAAGTTCTTTAAGGCAATTACCCTACTTTGCAAATGTTTAACAATGTTGACCCCCTATTAGCCTAAAACGCTAATTTCTCCAAGGAGGGAAAAAGGAGAGAGGAAAAAAAAGGGGGGTAGGCTACTAACACATGAACTTTGTTAATTAATAGATTAATTCAAGCTATATGTAGAATTAGTTGTAAGTGGACTAATAAGAAATTCTGAACCATTGTATGTGAGCATGTATCAGGCTACTGCATGACCAATTTACACTGAAGTATGAAAATGTGAGCAAAAGTAATTCAAGGAAAAGGGAAAAAAATTAAAAGAAAAGGAGAAGAGAGAGAAAAGTTGATTGATTTGTTTTGTAGACTGCCAGTCAACAATTATGGAGTTATGAGCTTATTGGTAAAAGTCCGTTCCAGTCATAGTAAGACATCTCGGGTAGTTGGCGCTTGCTGCAAAGATTGCATATTTGCACTGGGAGCTCTGTGGTCATTCACACATCTGAGTTATCTGATGAGTTGTATGTTCATGCTGGGGGATCCAACAAGCAGGTGTGTCAGGTCAGCAACTGTGAGAGGTACATCAGGGAGTGAAGGAAGACCAAGGAAGGGATAGTGAGGCTTAATAAAGGGAGGGGAGGGTGGGCAGAGGGAGATCTGTGAAAAGGCAGAGATACTAAACAGATATTTTGCTCAGTATTTACAAATGAAGAGGGGAGGTACCTAAAACAAACTGTAGAAACACTCTGGATACAGAAGTTGATACCAGCCCATTTACAGAAGAAAGGGTTCTGAAAGAACTCTTAAAACTGAAGGTGGACAAAGCAATGGGGCCTGATGGGATTCATCCCAGAATTCTAAAAGAACTAAGGTAGAACTAGTGACACCACTGACTACCCTTTTAACAAATCATGGAGGATGCGGTGGTACCCGAGGACTGGAGGAGGGCAGATGTGATTCCCTCACAAAAGTGGGAGCAAGGCAGAAGCAGGAAACTACAGACCTGTTAGTTTAACCTCAGTGATAGGAAAATGATGGAATCACTTCTGAAGGAAAGAATTGTCGAGTATCTAGAGGCCAGAGGGGCTCAGGACCCAGGCAGCATGGATTCACAGTGGGAAGGTCATGCCAGACGAATCTGATAGATTTCTTTGACTGGGTGACCAAAATAGTAGATCAGGAAGGGGCTGTGGACATGGCCTACCTAGACTTTAGCAAGGCATTTGACACAGTCCCACACAAAAGATTAATATACAAGTTAGCCAGCCTGGGAGTGGGTCCCAAGATAACAGCCTGGGTAAAGAATTGGCTGGAGAATAGGACACAGAGAGTAATAGTAAATGGAGTCCACTCAGAAGAAAGGAGGGTTACTAGTGAGGTACCGCAGGGTTCAGTATTAGGACCGGTCCTCTTTAATGTCTTTATAAGCGACATTGCAGAAGGACTGGAAGGAAAAGTATGTCTCTTTGCAGATGACACAAAGATCTGCAACAGAGTTGATGCACAGGGTGGGGTGGAAAGGATGAGAAGGGACTTGGCAAGGTTAGAGGAATGGTCAAATGTATGGCAGCTTAGATTCAATGCTAAGAAGTGCAAGGTAATGCACCTGGGAAACAAAAACCCAGGGGAAGAGTACACAATGGGGGTGAAGATACTAACAACAACAAAAATGGAAAGGGACCTGGGGGTCATATATCAGATGACCTAAAGGTGGGCAAGCAATGTGAGAGGGCAGCAAGGAGGGTTGGGGATACTGGGATGCATAGGGAGAGGCATCACCAGTAGAAAACAGGAAGTTATTATCCTCTGTACAGACAGCTGGTGAAACCCCATCTGGAGTACTGTGTGCAGTTCTGGAGACCCAATCTCTGCAAAGACATAGACAGGATGGAAGCTGTCCAGAGGAGGGCAACTAAAATGGTGCAGGGTCTGCACCGGAAGACACATGAAGAGAGACGAAAGGAGCTTAATATGTATAGCCTTGAGGAAAGGAGGGAGAGGGGGGACATGATAGAAATGTTCAAGTACCTCAAGGGAATCAACAAAGTCCAAGAGGGTAGCATCTTTCAAAAAAAGAGGTGTGCAAGAACAAGAGGGCACAATTTGAAGATAGAGGAGGGGTGGCTCAGAGGTAATTTAAGGAAGTATTTTTTCACAGAGAGGGTTGTGGATGCATGGAATGGCCTTCCGGAGGAGGTTGTGGAGTCAAAATCAGTGGTGGAATTCAAGCATGCATGGGACAGTCATAAGGCAATTCTAGGGGGTGGGGGTAGGAAGAAGTAGGCTGCTGGTTAACTTGGATCTGCAGCTTATCCAGTAGGTAGGGAAACGGGCAGTCTGGGTGGGCCAAGCGGTCCTTATCTGCCATCAAATTCTATGTTTCTAAGTTTCTAGAGCAGACCAATCATGAACGGCGAGTGAAGTGACAGATCCTAAAGGAGGTGAAAGGTCGAGTGTGTAATCTCAAATGAGAAGGAGACAGGTAGATCAAATAGGGGAGAATAGCAGGCAATTTAATGCTGTTTCTCGCTAAATATATGCTGCAAGCAGGGTAGTTTCACGAGGAGCACTGTCATGCAAGAGAAGAGGGTATGTAGGGAGAGAGAAAAGTAGCCTGGTACTTTGGATGGTCAGACAAACGACTGGTCGACCTCTTGAACTACATCATAATCCTTTAACATGACCTCTTCAGTTCCTTAACAAACACTTGAAGGACACAGAGCTAGCACAATCAGCAGTGGGCAAACAGGTCAGGGAACATTACGTAGAGATCTGCTGCAGCTTGTTCAGCATTTTCAAATGGTTTCCAGCTGCCCTGTCGTAACACTGATAACTTGGCTGGGTAGATCATCCGGAATTTGATTCTGACAGCAATTAGTTTGGTCACAGAAGCATGATAGTCAGCTTTTCTGTTGAATTGTCAAGGGCAAATCTTGTGAGATCTGGAAATATGTGTCCTCCCACTTTATCTCCTGCATCTCCTTGGATTTAGCCAGGATATGCTGCCTATCTATGCAACTCACGAGAAGGATAATAAGTGGTCTGGGCTTAGCGCTGGGAGGAGGTTGAGGCCATAACAAACAGTGGGCCCTTTCCACATGATAAATGGTGTAATGTGGTGGTGGCCTGAAATTTTTGCCAGGAGCTTTTGTGTAAACAAGATTGGGGAAGAACCTTCGGTTTCTTCAGGTAGGCCAAAAATGATTAAATTGTTCCTCCTATTTCTCCCCTCACAATCTTCCATTTTGATTTCCATTTTGTTCATTTTATGCCTCAATGCTATGATTCCTGGGTCTAAATGGGTCTGCCAGCCTTCCAACTAGGTTGTACGGGCTGCAACATCAGAGATTTTCTTATTGGTATCTTTGAGATCTGCTTGTATAATTTTTAAGTCAGATACCAATTCCAGGAAGGCTGCCTTAATCAGAACCATTTCGGCAAGGAATTTGTCCTCTGAAAGAGGAGTGATGTTGCTAGATGCTGTAGGTTTGCCCACAGATGCGGCTTGTGTTTTGGAGCGTTTAACATTTTTATCTGGGGTCTGAGGTATTGTGTGGGCCGGGAGGGCCTGACACATGTTGATCTATGTTTTAGTGTCTTAGATTCATTTATTTCTCTTCAGAAGGTTACCACCACGTTTCCCATTCCATAAGGATTTGTTCAGATGTCTCTTTATCTCAAAAAGAGCTGTTTTAAAAGCATTTTTGTAAGCTGGGGTGGGAGCTAGATGTTCATGCATCCTCTCTGGCAGATGGCAACACGTGATCTCCCTTAGACTTCATTTTAACTGATAATCAGAATTGGATTATAAAAGTTAGCAATTTGTCTTAATTTTGGGGTAATATCCACCTTCTGTTCTTCTTCATAATCACAATAAACTTAAGTGAACTGTTCCACCCAGTTTTCCAGCTATATAAAGGCATCCAAAAAAGAAAAATATGAGCTAGAAACTTTAGGTACCAGAAGTCAAAATTCTTACATTTTTTCTGCCATATTGTTGTAATCTTAACCACAGGGGCTTTGGTGTTTTGCTTTTTTCTGATTTTAATATACTATAATACTGTTTCTTTCATTATGTAATAACTTTAGGTTACTAGGAGTCCTACATTTTTATGTTGCTTGCACGCATGTGCAAGAAACAGTGCCATCATCGGAGATTTCGGAGGTGTGTCACCTCCTCCTCCAGTTCAGTCAGTGTGTTGGCAGGCGCGGCCCCTGTAAGCCAATGCATTCTGGAGCTGTCTATGACAAGCTCCAAAATGCAGTGGCATACAGTTGAAAGGGGGAGCTACGCTGAGTGAGCAGCGATAAGATATCGCTGCTCACGCCGCAGCCCTCCCACAGACACCACGCAGGCGCAGCGCGCCCGCCTCCCCGCACGCACTGTATAGCCGACGGGTGCCCAATCCCTGCGGGCTGAGCTGCATTCCGTAGAGTGCCACGCTGGGAGACCACCCAGCGCAGTGATCTTAGCCGACGGGGTGCCCAACTCGCCAGCTGAATGCCCCTGTCCCAGGCCACTCGAGCCCATCCCAGTGTGGCAAACGTCCCACGCCGTCCGCTTTTTTTTTTCCCTGCAAAGAAAAACGTCCCACGTAGTCTCCCTGGCCCCTCCCACAACCCGCACCCACCCACTGTGCACCCTGCTCTTCACACCCCTCTCACCCCATACTTACCTCTGACCTTGTCTCGACGATCTTCGGTGGACCGGAACACGCCTGCACTCTTCAAAGCCGAATTCGAACTGAGTAAATGCCGGTAAGCTGTATAATGGGCTAGATAGGGGGGTTTCAACTTGATTGCATATCTCAGGCATTTTTTGGAATTTTGCACCAAATTTTCAACATGGGGTTTTTGGGACCCCTTCTCATGAATGATGTCACTGTCATGGTGTTATTCGGGCCCGAAGGGTGATTTCGTAGTCACTGCGCAAAATCACCCTTCAGGCCTGAATAACGCCATGACAGTGACATCATTCATGAGAAGGGGTCTCAAAAACCCCATGTTGAAAATTTGGTGCCAAAATCCCAAAAAATGACTGTTTTACGAGCGTGCATGTTGCGCAGTTCCTACGCAGGCTCGTAAGTTCGCGAAATTTCAATATTTTCACTCCAGATTTTCAACATTGCCATTTTACCACACCTTCTTATGAGTAGTACAGCTGTCATTTTTCACATCTCACCCAAAATGTGTTTCTGCCCATGTAGCGCATAATGGCACAGTCGGTGTGAGAAATCAATGTACGGGACAAATTAAGACAATCACAGTGACACTGTTCATGAGCAGAGGTCTTAAAATGGCTATGTTGAAAATTTGGTGAAAAAATTCCCTTCAGATGTTCTGCAATATTACTAATGAAGACATTGAACAGAACTGGCCCCAGGACCGATCCCTGCAGCACTCCACTGTTCGCCCCCTCTCCCTAGACTGCATACCATTTACCACCACTCTCTGCCTCCTGTCTGTTAGCCAGTTTCTAACCCAGTTTACCACCCTTTCCCCCATGCCCAGCCTACCCAGCTAGTTTATCAGCCTCCTATATGGGATAGTGTCAAAGGCTTTGCTGAAATCATGGTAAGCGTTGTCCACTGCCCCACCCTGATTCACTTCCTTTGTCATCCAGTCAAATAAATCAACCAGATTTATCTGACATGATGTCCCCACTGTGAATCCATGTTGTCTATGGTCCTGGGTTCCGATGGCATCTAGATGCCCCACTATCCTTTCTTTAAGCAATGTCTCCATGATCTTCCTCACTACTGAGGTGAGGCTGAATGGCCTATTGTTCCCTGCCTCCTCCCTGGTGCCGGACTTGTGTAGAGGGACCACATGTGCCCTCCTCCAATTCATTCATGTTGAATGACTGAGTGAACATGGCTGCCAGAGGTGCTGCTATCTCCCTTCGCAGTTCTCTTAATATCCTTGGGCGTATACCATCTGGTTCCATGGCTTTGTCTACCTTCAATATAGTGAGCTCCTGCAGGACTCTTTTGCCTTTGAATGGACTATTGTCCACCTCTTCACCCCCTTGGCAACTGCTGTACTGCTGTGGCCCTTGCCCCTGCCACTCTTCTGTGAATACAGAACGGAAAGACACAGTGGATGTCTTGGGAGGAAGGCATGAAACTGTCACTTCCAAATACCTAAACAGCACATACAAGCAAGCAACATTCGGCATTGACAAATGCTTGTTTAACTTGCCTCAATAATTTGTTCCAGTTTCTCTTTGCCAATTTACAAGTCTTATTGAACCATGTATTGAACCATGTATCTCCCTTCTTGTGATTATTTATCTTCAGATATTGATACAACAATGGAACTACAAATTTTGCTGGTTCTTCCCAAAGCCTTACCATATCAGTCTTCATTATTTCATTTAAAAAAAGCTGCTATGTAGTTTGGCTTGTATATGAAAAATATAGTATTTGTGCTAACTTCTCTGTTAGTATAAGACCATTTTGTTTGCATTTAATATATAACACAAATGTATATTGCTTCTTATTTCTTTTGCTTCTGGTTTAGCATAATTTAATTCTAAGTTAAGTGGATAATGAGTTTATTCTATTTGCGGATATACATTTGAATCAGTAACAGACTTTAATGTATTCAAGTTAACCAGACACAAATCAATTTCAGATGAACTATTATGTGAATCAAAAGTGTTAGACCCCCTCGTAATTGTGATTTTTTTCTTCCATTTATAAATAGTAAATTCATGTTGAAAGCTATGTTATTAAGAAGCAACCCAGATTTATTAGATTTTTTGCCTTGCGTACAACCTATATCTTTGAGATTTCTATTTATAGCAACTTTCCTACCTTCATCTTAATTATCAATAAACAAATCTGGAAGATGTGTTTGCCTATTTGGAAATCTTTCATTAAAGTCTCCCATAATGATTGTGTCATAATCTGAATATCCATCAATTACTGATCCTAAAAAGAATCATAGACTAGTGAACCCAGGTACCATCTACTCTAATGGCAATCCCCCAGCACTACAGCAACATAAATACAGTGTATATGTATATATATATTTGGGATACATGATGGGAATGAGTGTGATATGGCAAATATTGTCACTCCTGCAGAGTGAGCTCTTGATTTCTCACAAGTGCCGAAGGTACGAGTAAGATATCCAGAGCTCACGATGCAGAAGTGACAATATTTGCCATAGCACACGATCTGCACATCATGTATTTGATTTATACAATAGGGCTAGGAGTTTCAGAAGTATTGTTATGTTGTCTTGTGTTCTGTTCCTGTTTATGTGTTTGCTCATTCTGTGTATGAGTTTTTCTGAATGGGCTGGCAGTGTTATAAACTCTGGGAAACAAAATGCTAAATGAGTTAGTTTTAGGTAGGAGTAAGAAACGGACTATTTTGTGAAGCTGTATTCTTTAGAAGTCTGGCTGAAGTCAAGCTGAGAGTATCACAGTAATTTTAATGGGCTGAGTATCAGAACAGCTGAGGCTGTTTTTAGTGGTAATTGAGTTAGCTGCAGGCAGCAGTGAGGAACAGTGTGTTCTGTGAAGCTGTGCTCTTTAGAATTCTGGCTGCAGTCAAGCTGAGAGCATCACAATAATGAGCTGGAAGTTAGAGTGGGGAATACATGTGTTTTGTAATGCTGAGTTAGCAGCTGGCAGCAGTGAGACCTCTCATGTAGTTCTGCATTTTTGTCTATGGTAACAGCACAGGTGTTTCTTATATGCTGAGGGGAAAGCTGTCTAGAGTGATGATATCAGTGACCTTTGTGTGACCTGTGCATGTAAATGGCTGATATCATCACAGTAGAGCAGAGGGTAAAAATATCACACTGCGGTGGATGATATACTGTTTTAGCTCACTCATTTATCACTCACCACTATTGTATATGTAACACGTCGGGGTCCCCACCCCTGCCTTTTTACTAAAATGACAGGTGGCATGCTGTTGGCATTTGGCAGCAATACCTGGTGGAGGACCTGGGTTCGGGGAAGGATGAGGTTACCTGGCACAAGGGACCTAGGTTTGGCTACTCTGCACAGGGGCACCCAAGTAAATCCAACTACAGGAAGCAATAACTGTAATGTCCAGAACCAGAATTGGGATTTTTCAGTGTGGCTTTATTTATTAACTAACTGAACATAAACAAAGCATTGCATGGTTCCCAAAGGGCTACGTTACTGTATGTGCAGATTAGAGGTTAACACAGCGGTACATTTGAGGAATGAACACATTACTACAGTTGTCTGGCTTTGGACCCACCAGGCACTCAGCCCGGACTTTGCATGCGCATTGGATACATAGTCCGACTGGCCCGGCTCCCCTGCCGGCCACTCGACTGATGGTCCACTTGAAGAATGAACCCAAACTTTACTTGGAAAGACATCCCATCAAACAAGGAGACTCCCAAACTGTGGCTCCCCACACCACTTAGAGTCTGTGACTCCTAGAGAGATTTGTTTTCGTACTTCCAATCGAACTCCCATCAAACAACGAGACTCCCATCCAACAAGGAGTAATTTTCCCATCCTGTGGCTCCCCACACCACTTAGAGTCTGTGACTCCTAGAGAGATTTTCAAGTTGCGACCCACGTCTGGGTACCCACCCCATCACTGGCCACGTGCATGAGGCAAGTAGCAAAAACACAGAAGAAATCCATAGAGGTGGACCTGGTTACTAAAGATGGGGGGTATTCCCACCTCCAGCTCCCACAGCCCATACCAGGCCATTTCTCTGGATACACACAGAAAATTTTAGGACTTCAAAATGTAGATTGAACGGTGGATGACCTGAAGCACCCCCTCTACAGCGAACTTTAAATCCATTTAAAACTTTAAACTGTTTGACTACTCTATTTGTTTGTCCTAGTTGACGTAGTCCTCCCAAATAGCAGTCCACATTTATTTCCCAACTGAAGAAAAGAAGTTGTTTGCCCCTTCAAATGGAGCCAAACACTCACACATTCATTGCAGGTCCCCGCAGGTGAAGTACTGTAAGCTTTGCTGTTATACAAGAACAGACAAAACAAAATCAGGCAGCTTCCTTCCATGGTGGGAGAAGGGCATTGCCCCTGGAACCCACAGAGAACTTTTCCTCCCCCTCCGGAGGGAGGGGGTACTGAGACCGAGGGAGCGGTCTCCACCACTTTAAAAAAGATAAAACACAGGAACACTTCCTTTTTCTTAGTGAGAGATCAAACAGCAGACTGATGTTTCCTTCTTGTTTAAGGACAAACGGAAGACTCACTTTGAATTTCCCAAAGTTCTAAACTCACTCCCTGAGCTGTAGATTCCAAAGTGGCTCATGCAGCTGCGACAGTTCTATAGTCATGTCATCTCTCAAGTCTCAGCTGTGACTGAGGACAGAGTGAGACAGTGTGAAACCCATTTAACTGGAGTTTCACAAGCTGCCTTCCCTGCCTACCACTAGGTCTTAGTGGGATTCTAGTAACCCCGGGTAACAATAAATATATATTTATATATATATATATTTATATATATATTAACATAATAACATAGTAGTTTAATGTAGGAAGTACTCTAGGTCCATCAAGTCAGCCCCACCAACACTTCTTAAGCAATGATTCTTAAGTATTCACTGCAAACCTGTATTAGTTTATAGCAGGGGTTCTCAAATGGTGAGGCCAGCCTCCTTGGGGAGGCTCCAACCTGTTCCAGGGGAGGCTCAAGCAAGTCTGAAAAAGTACTGTATTTAAATTTTGAGTTTTATGTATTTTGTGTGAAGAAATGAAGCAAACTGAAAGAGGATAATAGTAGGTGAATTTTATGTATTTATTCACTAATAGGTGACAAGGGAAGGGTAAATGAGCCAAGGCTCATTTCAGGTGTACCAAGGGAAGGGTAGGTAGTGAATACATTTCAAAAAGTAACTGCAAAACAATCAAGAAATATACAACGAACAATAGTGTAAACACATACTGTATGAACAATAAACTAATAATGAGTGGTGGTAACTGATCAATTTGTAGACTGATGGCAGAGCAGCCCAAATACAAGGGTTGAGCATGGAAGTGCTAAGAGCAATAGCAAGTAGGAGCAAAGTAATCCCAGAGAAATTGCTTAGGAGTAGGGAAGGAGGGGAGAGGCAAAGTATGTAGGAAGGTTATTTCATATAGAGAGGAAACAGAGAAAGTAGTCTGACCCATGAAGGTACTGCAACAAGGAGTAACAATGGTTCAAGAATGAAAATAGCAGATCAAGTAGGCTGGTGTGTGTGTGTGTGTGTGTGTGTGTGTGAGTTGGGGGGGTACAATAAGCTGAATAATAGTATTTATTTTATTTATTTTTTATTCAGATGACACCTTTGAGCACAGGAGCTCTTTTTCAAAGGTTCCACATCAGTATGAGACAAAGAACTGAATGAAAGTACTGAATGTGAGCCAAGTACTCAAAGGGGTTTCAATTTATTCATGGTATACTATGCAAAGTACAGTATGTTATTTTTCTTTGGGGAGGCTCAAGATTTTTTTAGTTTTTGGGGGAGGCTCAAAATATTTTCCATGGATTTGGGGAGGCTCACTGTGACAAAGTCTAAGAACTATTGGTTTATAGGAATATTCTACCCATTCTATAACTCAGGGTACCTCTATACTTTCAGGCATCCTCATAGCCCATTTGGCCAACAGTGCCTCAGACTGAGGTCTACACACCTTCACAGTGAGAAGAGCCTGCTGCCACACTCCCTGAGCCCTTGCTAGCAGGTATCCTCATAGCCCATTGTGCTAACAGCACCTCAGATGGGGGTCTACATGCCTCCACAGTGAGAAGAGCCTACTGCCACACTCCCCGAGCCCTTGCTAGCAGGCATCCATATAGTTCATTGGGCTAACAGTGTCTCAGAAGGGGATCTACATGCCTGCACGGCAAGAAGAGCCTGCTGCTACACTCCCCGAACTCTTGCTAGCAGGCATCCTCATAGCCCATTTGGCTAACAGTACCTCAGATGGGGGGTCTACACACCTCCATGGCGAGAAGAGCCTGTTGCCACACTTCCTGAGCTCTTGCTAGCAGGCATCCTCATAGCCCATTGGGCTAACTGCACCTCAGACGGGGATCTACACACCTCCATGGCAAGAAGAGCCTGCTGCCACACTCTCCAAGCCCTTGCTAGCAGGTATGGCCTAGACGGCATTCTGGGAACTCAAGGCTGCATGGCTGTCTCTGTAAATTTTCTAAGGACAATTGCCTTTTTCTTGAGGCAGCTCTTATTGGCTGTCCAAGCAACACAAACTCCTTGTTTGTTTCCTTATCCAGTCAGGCATTTCCAAATTCCTCCTGACTGGACTATGTCACTACCATTGGCAAGCTTATTTAACCTTCTCCCCCAATCCAGTATTGCTGCTGATATCTGGTCTGTTTTAATATTCAGTGCTGAATTTCTTCAGTTTAAGTTTTTTTTTTTTTTACTGTACTTGTATGCGTTTGAACTTGAAAATTTAGATGGCTAGACTGTATTCCTAATTCTGTGCTGAGTCTGTTACCACATTGGTTATTTCTGTGAAACATTACTTTCAGTTAATTTCTCTAGCCTCCACCCACCCAGCCACCCACCCCCCAATTTCTGAGCGACTTTTATTTCTTCTTCAGGGCAGACCCAGCCAGCACCTAGCTTGCTGCCTGAATCCCTCCCTACAATTTAAGCTCCCATTATTTGTGACAAAGCTTTTTTTGTGAATTGCAAAGCAGGATACCTCCCATTGTTTTGGGAGCTATATCTAACCCAAGCTTGTCCATTCTCCTTCAGGCATCCTCATAGCCCATTGGACTAACAGTGCCTCAGACATGGGTCTACACACCTCCATGGTGAGAAGAGCCTGCTGCCACACTTCCCGAGCCCTTGCTAGTAGGTACAGCCTGGACAGCATTCTGGGAACTCAAGGCAGCGTGGCTGTCTCTGTAAATTTTCTAAGGACAATTGCCTTTATCATGAGGCAGCTCTTATTGGCTGTCTGTGGAACATGAGCTCCTTGTTTGGTTCCTTATCCTGCCAGGCATTTCCAAATTCCTCCTGACTGGACTATGTCACTACCATCGGCCAGCTTGTCTACTTTTCCATATTATACTGTAAAGCCACTAGAGGGCAACAAGACATGTAGGTTGCAATCCTTTTGCCACTGCTCCACCTTAACACCTCTGTCCTATGTCATTCATACCTAAATTCTCTGCCTTTTGCCCCTTTCTGTAGTGTCCCTTGCACCATCTCCCAGACTATCACTAGACATACAATGCGGCATCCAAACCAGGGTTCAAACCAGGTATCTTTCACTCCAAAGGCAGCAACCCTACCACTGCAACACTGTGTCTGCCACAATTTTAGGTGTCAGCAAGAGCCACTCATACCTGCCCATGGTCACATCTACCACCACTGTACTCCCTCACAACACCCACCCACACAAACTAACCATACTACGGTTGCTAACCACGTTTACTCTGCTCAGCAACAAACCCCCAGTTGCCTCTGATATGCACACACCTTTGCTGCTGGGGGAGCACCTCACCCCTCATAGCCTCTCTGTCACTCTGTCTCTCCCCATAGCCCCCCTGTACCCCTCCCCTCTCTCTGTGTCTAGAGCCCTCCTTGTCTGTTCCTCCACCTGGCCATCCCAGCCCTCACACCACTGCCCATTCCCTGCTCATCACTTTCTAAGCTTGCCAGCTGCTGCTACTTGGCAAAATGCCACCAATTCATGGCCCTTGTCAGGATCTTCCACTTGCTTCTTCTGCTATCTGGCAATGTTCACCCCAATCCTGGCCCAGCAGCAACCCCCCAACTGCAGTCACCGATGGGGCTTCAAATAGTCGCTATGAATATCTGCAGTCTGCCTAAAAAAATGGCACCCCTGCAATGCTGGACGGCACAGCACCAACCAGACATTCTGGCTTTAACAGAACTCACCAAGACCCCAGACTCATTTGTCTCTATTCCTGGCTACTCTCTCTCATTAGGCTTGATCACAAAGGCAAGAGAGGTGGTGGCTGTGCCTTCTATGTAAATGACTCACTGCATTACCAAGCCCTGCCTGCACCCTCCCTAGACCATGGTACCCAAGCCCTCTCAATAAAACTCTCCCCTGACACAAACCGTGCTCCTCTTACTCTCACCGTCACCTACATCCTACCCAGCAGCCAATCCCCTGCCTGTAAAGTGCTCTCTGAATATCTAGCCAGCCATCCCCACAAAATGGAGAAAATACTAGTTGGGGATCTCAACATAAACTGGCTGGCGAGCTCATCAACACATGCCAAAGATACCTTTGCTGTGTTAGATATGACCCAACTGGTATCCCAGTCTACCAGGGCCAACCGCACTAATGGAACCCACACCCTACTAGATATCCTGCTCACTAATCGTCCCCATCATATTACCGACCTGGGTGTCCTACCCAACACCTTAAATGACCACTCCCCAGTCATCTTCAGCTGGTCCTGTTAGCTACCTAAACCACCACCAAATATCACCTTTCGTCATTGACTATGCCCAGGAGGCATAGCCAAACTCAAACAGTATCTAATTAACTGGGACTGGTCCCATATTTCCCAAGCCCAGCACATAGATGATGCATTGCACTACTTCACCACCACCTTTAACACCGCCTGTGATGCTTTTTCACCGACCATCAAAGTAACCACTAAGAAACATAGTGCCCCCTGGATCATCCCAGAACTACTACAACAGTTCAAAATGCATGACAGTCTCTGGCATCGTGCCACTGCCTCCAGTTTGCTAAGTGATAGGCAGGCCTATAATGCTGCCCGCAATGTACCTGGACAATCTGCAAGGCCAAGGCGGATCACTACAGAACCACCCTAGCCACCTCCTGTGGTAGTACAAGAAAGCTCTGGGACAACATTAAGGAGTGTAATGGTAAATCCCGCTCTCCCCCTCACAACTTAATGTTAGTGGTATTACCACCACAGACACACTTCACATAGCTGACTGCCTCAACTCCATCTCCTCTGACCTCAGCTCAGTCCTCCCTAGCAACTTTTTTTAATCCAATTCAGCCTACCCCACCGCCTGAGCTTCTCCACCCCCCTTCAAACTCAGAGTAATTACCCCCTACCGAAGCAAAAACCTACCTGTCCAAAGCCCTCCAGAGCTCCAATTACTGCAAAAACACCTTCGATATGTGTATCCTATATCTTGTGCTAGACTCAGTTATCTCCCCACTCACGGACCTTCTAAATCTGTCCCTGCACCTGGGCCAGTTCCCAAGCTCATGGAAAACTGCAGTGAAAACACTAATATTGAAATGTGGTGACAGTTGCCTCCCAAACAACTACCGGCCCATCTCAATTCTCCCCCACTCTCTAAAGCCCTTAAAAAGATCATGGCCAATCAGCTCACTGACTGCCTCCTCGCACACAACCTCTTATGTAGGGAGCAGCATGGTTTCAGAGCTGGTCATAGCACTATGACTGCCCTCACAGAATTCGCTAACTCCGTGCATTCCACTCTTGACAAGGGGCACCTTGCAGGGGCCATGTTTATAGACCTCTCAAAGGCCTTTGACACAGTTTCTAATCCCCTCCTTTTTAACACATTACAACAAATTGGGGTCTTTCATTGTCCACTCTCATGGTTCTCCAGCTATCTTTCATCTGGAACCCAATGTGTTAAAATTAATAATACCATATCTACTATGCTGCCTGTGCACTGAGGAGTTCCCCAGGGATCTATTCTGGTTCCCCTGCTATTCAGCATCTACCTCAACACCCTGCCTAAATCCTGCCCCGGCAACGTTCTCCTTTACACGGACAATGCTGTTCTTTATGCCACACATCCTGATCCTCTCTTTCTCCAGCGTACCTTACAAAACTCTTTCTCTCAGATTGAACACTGGTTTGCTGAACACAGATTCAACATTAAAAAAACTAAGACGATGCTTTGTGCCCACCTCCAAACAGATCAAAGGATTTCCCCCTGGAAATACTCTCTGCCTCTCTCATCCCACTGGAACAGGTCCAAGAGTATAAGTACCTAGGTATTATATTTGACCCTTCCTTCTCATTCCATAAACGTATAAAAATCCTCACCTCCGCCACCAATACCCACATTGGTCTCCTTTACAGACATAAAGACTGCCTGCCACCTGAAGCACTTCACCTAGCCATTACCTCCTCAGTCTTATCGCTGGTGGATTATGGCCTCACAATCTATGCTGCCGTCGACCCTACGGTGCTTCATTAAATACAAGTAGTCATCAATAAGACCTGCCGGCTCCTCTATGGTGCTGACAGAAATGCACATACCTGCACCCTATATGCACTCACTAATATTCTCTCCCTTGAGGAAAGACTATTATACCAGACCTATCTCTTCACTAAAAAATTCCAGCTGGGTTTAACCCCAATAGGTGTCATGGCTTCTCTTCAGGCAGTCACCATCTCAGTATCCACAAGGGCTTCCCCAAAAACTATCTGAAAGGTGCCAAATGTCAGGACCACCCTGGCCAAGTGATCCTTCCCCCTTAGAGCTCCATCCTGGTACAATGCCCTCCCTCCAGCTGTCACATCAATCACCAATCTAAGTCCTTTTAAAACTGCCTTAAGGGCCCTTATCCTCTCCTTACATCAATGCCAGTGTAACCGGTAACCTGTGGATCCTGCACCATGCCACTAGGCCACGCACCTTCCCTTGGCCAGGCAGTGGACAGCCCTCACTATTTCTAGAATACAGGCTCCTCACCTCCCTCGGTTACCATATAGTTACACTGGACAATGAATGCATTGTATTATTTATAAGACAAGGCCTTCCTGAGGCGACTTACTATCAACTCAAAGCATGCATTGCTTTAGCTACCAATTGTATAGGTCTTAACTGCTCACTAGGTAAATATGTCAATAGCTGTGTCCTGTTTTAGGTACCAAATGTATAGACATTAAACCAATGCTCATTGTACTTATACTCTGTATGACTGCTCACCCACATTTATTCTATGTATAATAATAATAACTTTATTTTTAAAGCGCCTTTCAGAAATATCAAGGAGCTTTACATCAAAACACAATATACAATATCAATTTTAAACATATAAAAATAAATTCATTAAAACATCACTTAGTTAAAACAAACCATGTGATCATTCATACGATCAGCAGATATTTACAAATAGTTTCCATTAATGTATGTACTGTATGAATGTCTATGTTTTATTCTGACGTGGAGCCTTTAGAAACTAGTCTATGACTCAAAGGGTTGTAATTCTGATTTCCTAAATAATAAAAAAAATACCCTGTAATTCACTGGTAATCAGAAGCTTGTCTAAGTTCACCTTAAAAGCCTGTACTGCCTCCATAGCCCCTGTCTTTTACTAGGTCAATATGTTGCGCGCTTAATAGCGTATGACATACCCGTGCACTCAGAACAGTGCGGTCAGGAATAGCAAGAGGGTGCAATACCGCTAAAGGATGTATGTGTGGTAGTGCACCCTCTCTCTCTGTTCCAATGCAGAGGATAAGAACTCTGCTAGTAAAGGGGCTGTCGAGATGTTGCTGTGGCTTGACAGGATGAGCCACGAGCAGCAAGGGAACCGGGCAGTGCGTTTGGGACCGGGTTTCGATTCCCGGTCTCAGACTCAAGAAATGTTATTTTTTCTGCGTTGTGTGATTTTAAGTGATACCCCTGAAGTTAGATATTTCCAGTGGGGGATTTAAAATGGGGGATGTGGTTGCCATAGCCCCACGCAAGACAAAGACATATGCTGTTGCAATATATTGCACTGTATTGACAGTGTGGTATATTGCGGCGGCATAAAGTCTTGCGACATTATGACCCAGTGCCCCACTGTCTCTACTAGTAGGCTGGTCCATATGTTCACTGCCCTCTGGTAGAAGAAGTAGGTTCATAGGTTCATAAATATTTATGAGTTTGAGGGCAAGCCCATTTAGAACTCGCTGCCACTAAACTAGTGTCAAGAGGTAAATTTGCTGTTGCCCATATGTAAATCCAAGTTTATTTTAAACTTATCAAGGTTGTCACATACTACCACATTTAATGGCAAGATGTTCCAGATCAGTGGTACTCTCTGAGTGACAAACAATTCCTCTGTAATATCTTATTGATGTCAGTTTTTAATTTAAGTTTATGAGACCTAGTATTGTTATTAGTGGGGTGCCATTCATTTGTTTATATCAAATTGATTTAGGACCTCCTTGTGAATGAGCTTGCTCCAGAGTTTTCCTGCAATAAACTTGAACTTGAACTAGACCTAGTGTTTCAAACAGGGTAGGGTCTCTGGTGGCCCTGAATACCAAACAAAGATCTCCTCTGAGTGATCCATATTCAAGTGAATAAAGTCCCAAAATGTAGAGTCTTTCAGCATATTCTACACTATGGAGATTACTGATGTGTCTAGTCAGTCTCCTCTGCACTTTTTCGACTTTGGCTAAATTGCTAGATGAAGGTGCACAAAAAGGAGCACAATAATCAATGTGTGACCTAACCAGACTTGTATATAATGGTATTAGAACTTCAGGTTCTCGACTCTTTATATGTTTTAAAATGCATGTTCTCATTCTATGAACTTTTTTAACTGTTTTATTATTAAATTCAGTAAATTTTAAATCATTAGTAATGGTTATCTCTAGATCTCTTTCTGAGATGACAGTCTGCAACTGAGTATCATTTAGGAAATATGTAGCTAATCTGTTATTTTTTTCGAGGTGCATAACCTTACATTTAGCCGTGTTAAATATCATTTTGTTATCGGTAGCCCAAGCAGCCAAATTATTCAAATTGGTTTGAAACAGTTTTATGGATTGCATATCATTTACAATACAGCCTTTTTTGGTGTTATCGACATACTTATTTATCCATACACCATTTGTTGTTAGCATGCTAGAGATGAGAATATTAAACAAAACAGGGCCCAAAACCAAGCCCGGTGGTACCCCACTGGTGACTGTACCCCATTTGGACTTATGCCCAAAGATGTTAACTTTTTGCATTCTATCCGTAAGCCATGAGTTTATCCATCTAATAATGTTAGGATGTAGATTAATCTTTATCAACTGTTCAATCAGCACTTGGTGGGAGACAGAATCAAAGGCTTTTTCATAGTCCAAAAAAATAACATCCACTGGTAATGCACTATCTAAGGCCTTCCTTACTCACTGGTTTGAAAACATTTGATCAGAATATTCTATATTTTCTCTTCTTTATCCCGGTGAGCCCCTCTGTCAGTCATCTGCCCTGGTCATGGCCCCTGGGACTTCCACCTGCCATCCATGGCTGCTTTTTCTCCTCAATTGCCCAGCTTACCCCGGAGGGGCTGGGGCATATGGCACAGACCCCATATCCGGAGCAGGGGATTGTATCTGGTCGGGAGGCGGCAATGGCAGGCTAATCGAAGCCCCAGGGAGGGCTTCACTGAGACAGAGGGCTCACCCCTCCTGTTCCTTTTTCTGCTTTTTCTTGGAGACAGGGATGTGCAATGACACCAGCATCTGCCCCGCCTCCCTGTATATCGAGCGCCAGTAGCATGAGTGATTCCTGGCCTCTGCCAGGGTCCTCATTGCACCGGACACTAACCCACCCGCCCCGGAGAAGGAGAGCCGTCAGTGGGATGCTCCATCCTTCTCCCCGGCGACCCTCGATGACCTGGATCCATTCCTGAACCTGGGTCGCTGGCATCACAGGTAGAAATCCAACCACTGTGCCGGTGGGCCAGCCTTGATCAGATTATTCTGACAGGATGTAACATATGTGAAACCATACTGAGTAATATCCACATGTCCACTGTAAACAATATGCTTATTAATTTTGTGCTGTAGCAGTCGTTCCATGATCTTGCCTATACATGAGGTCAGGCTAATTGGTCTATAATTTGCAACCTTCTGTTTGGTGCTACCTTTCTGAATTGGTATAATTGTTGCAGTTTTCCAATCTGATAATGCCACACCCTCCCTTATGAAAGTATTATATAGTAGAGTTAATATATCCGATATTTCATTTGAGAGCTCTTTCATGAATTTAGTTGGGATATCATCAGGTCCTGCAGATGAATTAGTTTTAGTTTGGCTAATGGCAATAGTAATGTCTTCTCTAGTGAAATGCAATGGCATTACCTGTTTATTTAGGTTGTCTAGTGACACTTTTTCTTTAGGCTTATACATACTTAAAAAATAGGAGTTAAATTCATCTGCCATATTTTGTTCAACAGAGATAAGGACATTATCCTTCATTATAAAAAGGGTCTGAGAAATGGAGCTTTCTGATTGGCTGCAAACATTCTAACAGCCTTATGTTAATCTTTTATTAACATACATGTAGAAGCTTAACTATATGCTGAACAAGGTTTAACACTGTTTAAAACCATGTTTTATTATAATAGCAATAAGGCACTCCCAAGGATTATGTTAATGGTCAGTTAATCACCCTCTAGGGGCATGTGGCACTCGGCTACACCTTGTGCCACAGTACACCCCTAGAAGGTGATTAACAGACCATTAACATAACCCTTGGTCATGCCTTATTGCTTAATTAAAGGTCCTACCTTAGGCCCATTTCCTTTTAAGAATCCTATGTAATTAAAAACCATGTTTTTTGTTATCCTTTGTCATTGCTGCTAAGTTATAGTCAAGGTTTTTCTTTGCTGTTCTTATAGCTTTTTTTGTTGTGTTGGCTTTTACTTTGAACCTCTGCCAACTCTTATCAGATTGTTTTTTTCTTGTATTTATTAAAAGCCCTTTTTTGTTCGTAATTAGTTTCTTTATATCGTTTGAAAACCACAAGGGGACTCTTTTTGTACTGTTATATTTATTTTGGTCAAGTACCCAGATATTTATGCAATACTCTATTTTCTTTTTAATAACCCTATACATATTTTCAGTACTCAAGTTTTGGAGTTCACATTCCCATTTCCAGTCTGTTAAATATTTCCTAATTTTGGAATAATTAGCCTTACAGAATTTTTTTTGTTTGGTAATACTATTTATTATATTATTATTATTATTATGGTATTTAAGGGACCACAAAACCTTACAGTGATCACTATCCCCAAGTGTTTCTAGAACTTTAGGGGGGATTCTACAGAATCTTAACTGTAAATATTAAATCAAGTATATTATCACGTCTAGTAGGTTTGATGATGTGTTGTTCCAAGTCAAGTTGTATTATAATATTGAGAAATTTATTATCCAACCAACTTTTTCCATTCAGAGACTGCTAAGATATATTTGGCAGATTGAATTCCCCCATTAATACAAGATCATCAAAATATTTCATGTCCTCAAGACTGTCCATAAAGTTATTATTACTAGTAGTATCTAAGTTAGGAGAACAGTAACAGAGGCAGATGAACAAGGTTCTAGTATTGATTATGATTCTTGCCTGAATTATCTCTGTATCAGGGGGCTAGATTAGCATGGTCAATAACTTCATAACTATTTAGGTTATCATTTATATAAAGGGCTACTCCACCTCCTTTGGTTATAGTCCGGTTTTTAAATATAGTAGTATAACCAGGGATATCGATCCCCCAGTCAGAGTCAGAGAACCAAGTCTCTATAACACCACAAATATCAATGTGATTTTTGTATAAAATATATTTAAGTTAATCAATTTTGTTTTTCAAACTTCTTGCATTGACAAACAGGACCTTGAACTCCTTAAACTTATTCAGTGACAGGTATGGTGGGTGACATTCCACTAGCGTTTGTTATATAATCTTTTACATCATTAATGACTAATGGGTTATGGTTAATCATAATCTGGTGATGATTAAAACCCTCCTCCCCCATTGCCTTAGTTTAAAGTATTGTCTATATAAGCATTTATCTGTTGTCCCAACAACAAGGAACCTTTCCTGTTTGGGTGGAGACCATCCCAGCAAGTGAGATCTCTTGATCCATAGAGCTCTTCCCAGTGGGTTATACAACCTGTAGTTTGTTTGAGGCACCATGACCTTACCCAGTTATTAACACGTTTGATTTTTTCTTCAGTATGTGAGTCAGCCTTTGGTACTGGTAGTATTTCAGAGAGGGCTATTTCACACCCTAGTTTGGAGAGAATATTAATTAATCCTACAAATTCTTCTTTAATGCTCTGGGCATTTTGATGCATGATATTGTTTACCCCTGCATGTACAATAACTAGGAGTTTAGTGCCACTGTCCTGCGGAATTTGCTTAGACTTTCTTGTTATGTCTTTTATCCTAGCCCCACGAAAACAAGACATTGTTCAATTTGTTTTGTCAGGTTCACATATGTGATGGTCAAGTTGTTTAACCATTGAATCGTCTAATAAAAAAAATTGTTTTGACTTAGGGTTAAGGGGGGGATCAATATCCTTAAGATTACTGATACTGTCTTCGATGCTATGAGACATTCTTGGCTTCTGCTTTGGTTCAAGAGCTTTGGAATTAGTGCTAATTGGGTTTTTGTGTATAGTATTGGTTGGGGAAGGGGGTTCCTGTACTTCAGATAAATCCACAAGGGAGTCAAAGCTATTATGGGTCGGTATTTGGAAATATGCAACTCTCCTTCTCTTTTTTATAGTTTTCCTGCTTTGAACCTCGAACCATTTATTTTCTAAGTCCAATTGGGATTCTTCTTCTGTTTCCCTTTTCTTACTAGAGGTCCCTAGAGGGATAGTGTTATTTTGACTGGTTATGGATAAGAGAGGAACATTGTTTAATTGTGTTTGGGTACTCTCATCTAGAGTTATTTTCACCTTCCTGTTTTCCAGTAATGTAGCTTGGGCAATATGTATTTATGCCTCAATATGACTCTGTTCTAAAGCATTTAATCTAGTACTAAATAGGCCAATTTCCAGAACCAGATCCTCATTTTGCTTACATTTAAAACATTTAAACCCAATATTGTTTGGTGCAGTAGAATTCATGCAGTACATTAAACAGCTGATGCATTTAATTCCTACACTGCTTACTGTTGTGGTTATTTGTTCATTCATTTCTGGTGTTCAACAGCCAGCTACGTACTATTGGGTTATAAAATTGCACGAACACGTGGTGTGATATAGACTGCTGTTAACCTGAACTATTTATAACCACTAAATCCATGTATTTCACTGTTGTTGCTCCAAACACTGCCAAACACACAAAACACGCGCAGATGTGCATGTCCTTTTATGCGATGTTTTGTCTGCGTAACAACTCGCCCTACTCATCATGAGCAAGTTGAAATAGCATCTGCTGACCCGAAGTGCTCCCAGTTCACAACACAATACGACAAATTCTAAAACAATATTTGGGCTTTTAAAGTGTTTTTAAAGAACCACTCATACATGGCAATCACAATAAAATGCAGGGAACAAGTCCCCAGAATAAAACTACACAGTAATAAATGAGCTGTAGTTCAAGGATAAAGTCAAAAAGAACTACAGCCCCTCTTTCAGCTCTGTCAACTAGCAGGGCTCAGCACTAACAATTTAGCAATGTTTCCTCAGCAGAGGTACACTGTGTTATATTGTATTGCTTGCACTCAACTGGCAGGCAAGGTGCAAAACTACCTTTGACACCAGCAGAAATGTTTAGCGCCTAAGATTACAGCTGAATTTCCTACACCTAAGTTTTAGAGCATGTTTCCATGTGCTGCTGGAACACATGGCTCAAACATCTATATCTGTTTAAATGTGTCGCTAATTTTGAGTGTGCTAAAGGCTAAGATCATGCCCCCCCAGTCTAATTTCTTTTGGGGAAACATGTTAAGAGCCTCCATTCCCTACTAATAGCTTTTGTCCTACATAGAACCTATCATTTTGAGGGCCCTGTACTACACCCTTATATCTGCTTCAATGTCATTTTCATACTGAGCAGCCCCAGAACTGCACAAACTACTCCGAGTGAAATCAGACTAGGACCTTATAAAACAGCAGGATTACTTCCTCTGCTCTGCTGATCACCACTGTTTTGAGGCGGCGCTCAGCATTGTGCTGGCTCTTGCAACAGCAGCTGTTAACTGCTTGTTCTACTTCAGTCCCTTGTCTGTTTGACCCCAGGGTTTTTTTCTCCTCCAGAACAGCAAGAGAAATTTGACAAAGTATATAAACCTTGTGCCCAATTCTTAAAGGTTAACGCAGGGCTTGCACAAACCCTGCATCAAACCCTGTGCTGTGCTGGACACACTGACGCACCATGCACCTGATTCTGAAAGGTTGCATGCATTTGCAACACTTCACCTTTTTTTATTGTGGCTTGCATCAAATATTTGGTGCAAATCCCGTTAAAAAGGTGAGCAACATTAGACCAGCAAAAGCTGATCTAACTTGGGGGTAAGTGGCACACAGGACTGAGAATCCCAATTGCTGGCTAGGGAATGCCCCAAGTCACATGAGTCCTGTGTTCAGCGCAGCCAGGGACTGCAGCATTCTAAAACATTTGAGAATCAGAACCCTTACCTTTTAAATCCTCAACAAGTGTTGGACCTTGCATTTGTCTATACTGAATTTGAGACTAATTGCACATCTTGTTCAAATCCACTACCATCCTGAAGTTTGTCTCCATTCTCAAGGAAGTCATTCCCCTTGTTCAGCTTAGTGTCATCAGCAAACTATAAATCATGACATCATTCTTAGCAAATCAGGATTGTTTATATCTAAGCATTCCAGGTACTCTTTTTTTTTTTTCCACAAGAGGCTGTCTCAAGTAAACAGTTCTAACATTCTACGGTTCTAAATTGTCATCATAGTTCATTTCTTCACATAGGGGTTTCTCTAATTTTCTACAAAGCCAAATGGTTTTATTCAAAATTCAAGTTGCATTTTTTCAAAAGCTGAAATCTTTGACATGATTTATGTTTACATGTACAGTTCCTTTGTCTCTTATGGTTTTAAGAGTTTCTTCTCAAGTCCTTTGTGTGCCAGAAGTACTCGGCTTTGCTTCACAGTTCTCTCACCCAAAGAACTTGAGAATGCACTCTTATAACCACAAGAGACACAATAACTGTACATATAAACATATATATACGCAGTCTGCTGGAGAGTCACACTTCCAAATCATTGATGAAAATGTGGCCCCAGCACTGATCCCCAAGAGATGCCACTGAAAAAAAAACTATGAAGCTGCCCTGATATGTCCACAGCAGGTGGCAATCAAAAATAAAGTGTCATTCTCTACCATTTCTGCAGTGTCCTCAGAGCATCCAGATGGATGAAATGCATAGGAAAATGTTCAGAATTACCACTGCCAGGAGCAGTCATATGGGACAGATCCCATTATGAAACAGCAAAGAAAATTATGCGCAGAAGGAAAATACTTAAGTCAAATGTTTTTTACTCAACTCTGCAGTGAGGATGAAAGTGTGAGAAAAAGAACTTAGTATTTTGTGAATCTTATGCTTTATCAGGGGGCATGGTAACACATCATGAAGGCCACTTATGCACATGCACACACACACACACACACACACACACACACACACACACACACACATATACAAGTCTTAAAGTGGCAGAGTTCTAATTATTCAACTGTGCACTGCATCTAGAAAAAACCTGTCTCAGACAAAATACAGTATGCACATCAAGCTGAAATGCATTGTAACTTCCATGCCTTTCACAGAAAATAGAGAACCCAGCTCTAGTAAATCATATACATGTCATATAGAATTAAAACACCCCAGTAGTGAAAATATTAATAGAAACATAGACTTTGTCGACAGATAAGGACCGCTTGGCCCACTCAGTCTGCCCATTTCCCTACCTACTAAATAAGCTACAGATCCTATTTAACCAAAAGCCAACTTTCTCCTACCCCCCCCACAATTGCTTTATGTCTGTCCCCTGTATTCTTGAATTCCCCCACTGTTTTTGACCCCACAACCTCTTCAGGAAGGCCGTTCCATGCATACACCACCCTCTCCATGAAAAAATACTTCCTCACATTGCCTCTAAGCTGACCCGCTCTATCTTCAAATTGTGCCCTCTTGTTCTTGCAACATCTCTTTTTCTGAAAGATGCTGCCCTCTTGGACTTTGTTGATTCCCTTGAGATACTTAAATGTTTCTATCATGTCCCCCATTCCTCTTTTCCTTGAGGATATACATATTAAGCTCCTTTAGTCTGTCTTCATATGGCTTCGGGTGCAGACCCTGCACCATTTTAGTTGCCCTTCTCTGGACTGTCTCCATCCTGTCTATGTCTTTGTGGAGATGGGGTCTCCAGAACTGCAAGTAGTATTCCAGATGGGGTCTGTTGTTCAGCCAGTGTTTTACTCAGGCTACAAGCCTGGGACCCACTCCGAGGCTGGCTAACGTGTTTATTAATCTTTTGTGTGGGACTGTGTCAAATGCTTTGCTAAAGTCTAGGTAGGCCACGTCCATAGCCCCTCTCTGGTCTACTACTTTGGTCACCCAGTCAAAGAAATTGATTAGATTTGTCTGACATGACCTTCCTGCTGTGAATTCATGCTGCCTAGGGTCCTGTGCCCCACTGGTCTCTAGGTACTCAACAATTCTTTCTTTCAGAAGTGATTCCATCATTTTCCCTACCACTGAGGTCTAACTAACAAGTCTGTAGTTTCCTGCCTCTGTCTTGCTCTCACTTTTGTGAAAGGGAATCACATCTGCCTCCTCCAGTCCTCGGGTACCACACCATCCTCCCATGATTTGTTAAAAAGTGCAGTCAGTGGTGTCACTAGTTCTCCCCTTAGTTCTTTTAGAATTCTGGAGTGAATCCCATCAGGCCCCATTGCTTTGTCAACCTTCAGTTTTAGGGGTTCTTTCAGGAACCTTTCCCCTCTGAATGGACTGGTATCGACCCCCCCCCATCCAGAGTGCTTCTATTGTTTGGTTTAGGTACCTCCCCCTCCTCTTCTTTTGTGAATACTGAGCAGAAGTATTTGTTCAGTATCCTTGCTTTTTTTACTGTCACCGTGTGCCCACACCCCTTCCCTTTATTAAGCCTCACTGTCGATCCCTTGGTCTTTCTTCACTATCTAATATACCTATAAAATGTTTTATCCCCCTTCATCACTGAGTTGGCTATCTTTTGCTCAGTTTGGGCCTTTGCTATTCTGACTGCCTTCCTCACTTCCTTCTGCTTTAACTGGTACAGTTATCTGTCCTACTCCTTCTGTGTTTCCTCATACCTCCTGAATGCTGCCTTTTTCTCCCTAACCTTCCCCGCCACTTCTTTTGAGAACCATAGTGTTTTTTTTCCTTTGTTTTGTTTTGTTGATTTGCATCACACAAAGGCTTGTTGCCTCTGTGACGGCTGTTATGATTTTTCCCCATTGTTACTCCACCACTCCTTCTTGCCTGTTTGCTAGTGCTTTTCTGAGACACTCTCCCATTTTCCCAAAGTCAGCCCTCCTAAAGTCCGGTACCCTTGCTTTTGTATGGCTTGACTTTATGGCTGTGTTCATCATGATAAAAGTAATGGTCCTTCTGGGAAATCGCCTTGGTTTTTCAAACAGTTGTAAAGGGTGGAGCCAGCCAATAAATCGGCACAAAACCTTCAAAATATAAAAATAGACTCACTCTTGCACAGAAACTCTGCAAACACCTCATTCATTGTTCCTCTGTAATATTTATTCACCAGTCCCAACGTTTCGCATATACATTATGCTTCCTCTGGAGAACTATAATACATTTACACAATATGTTTATTAGTGTTTTTATAATAATCAATTTTCTGTAATAAATTATCTCATTTTCTACAACCATCAAATGTGTCAATTAAAGTTTTAAATAATCAGTTCTGTTTTCTAAATCTCCAATAATCATTATTTTTATAAACCTTTTTTATATATAGCATTTTATATATAAGGTGAAGCTTGCTGGCCAAGGCACCTAGCTTCACCTGAGCTCTATTCTTCTAAGATTGCTGGAAAGGACAGAGCAGAGAACCTTACCAGAGCAAGGGAAAGGAGTAAGACTTATTTTGGCTAAGCAGATTTACTGTGTGTTGTTGTTTTTATTTTGTACTCACACGGATTGCTACTGTTTGTTGCTAACATTTCATTGCTTTATTTTTCTCTGATTCAAATTATTGTTGCTGGTATACCTTCTTCTACATTATTACAAGGTGTGCCTACAGGTGTGTGCTAACAGATTCTGTAATCTTCTGATTCAAGTTGTCTTTTGCAAGGTATATCTTCTGTTACAGCTTTATTTTTCTCTGTAGCAAAGTGTTTTTTATAGGGTATATCTTCTCTGAAATTATTACAGGTGGTGTTTTATAGGTTTTGCGGTTTTATTTAACATTAGGACAAGCTTTCAGGGTTACTGCATTTGTTGTTGACTGATTGTTTCTGCTCTTACCTCCTTGTTCTTTCATCCGTGGTTCTTTTTCGGCAGGAGAAGGTCCCAGCCACCCACCCCCATCCGCAAACACCCCACACTACACTCCTTTTATAGGGTACCACAGTTGTGACATTTCCTGTGGCAAAACAGGAAGGGGTGGATCAGTGGGGCATCTACAAGGTGAGCTCATTTACAGGGGCACTAGTAATTTAACTTGTTATAACATGTTATACGAAAACAAAACACAATCAAACCATTACTTGCATTTTTTTCCTTCTAATTACTCTGACCAGATTATAAACCCAACAACTTATCTGGAATGGATATCATTAACTGCAGGTACTGTGGAACACTTTTCAGAAGGATGGTCTTACAGGATTTAGGACACTGTCCTACATGCTGGGCCATTGGAGATCTTAGGGCTCAGCTCCGGGCAGCATGGGCAGAGATTGCGTGCCTCAAATTTCATATTCAAGAGGAAATACATTAGAAGAACCACCCACCATTTCCCCAACATCCAACAGAAGAACCTCAACTGCAGAGGGTAGTTGGTCCAGGAGGTTGGCAGGTGGTTAGGAGGGCCAAATCAGGTGCCCCATCGCTCTGTGCTCTCCAACATATTACCTCCAAAAACCATATAAACACTACAAACAGGTATCTGCCTCTATCTTCAAAATCAAACAAAGGGGCAGAGGACACTGCAGAGCAGGACACTGGAGCTAGCACCACAAAACTCACCCAAATCAGCAACCAAAATAAAAAAAGCAAAAAGGAAATCCAAAAATCTTCTGATCATAGGAGACTCCATGACTCAGGGAGTTGATACCATCTCCAGCCAGGGGTAATGGTCAGATGTCTCCCAGGTACATCAGCGTGGAGAGACACTGACTGCATTGCTAAAATTGTTCACAAAGCAGGAGAAAACATTGACATCCTGGTACAAATAGGGACTAATGATCTCACCAGCCAGTCAGTTGTGGAGACCAAGGAACACCTGACCAGGCTGGGAGACAAACTATCATCCATTTCATCCAAAATCTCCTTCCCTGAGATCCTGCCAGTCTGGGACAGGGGGCAGATGAACAGAAGGTCAGAAAAGGGGAGACAGGGGAGCTAAACATGTGGCTCAAGGGCTGGTGCCAGGAAAAAGGACACAGATTTGTAGGGAACTGGCAACAGTTCTGGGAGTGAAAGTTCTTTAAATTTGATGGACTGCATCTGACTAAGGAGGGAGTCAGTGCATTGGGGCAGAATTTTGATGTCTTTGAAGAATATTTAAACTAGCAAATGGGGAGAGGGGTGCAGCACCCCATACGTCGAATGGGAAGAACACCCCTCCCCATTCAGCTAGTGGTCAAACAGGGATTCAGCATGTTTGCAGTTCATTTGCAACACCAGGTAAGAAAAAAGGTCTGTCTGCCCATACGACACACAGGAGAAATGCCAAACCTCACCCAACAACTAACACACCGAAATCTGGCCAATGGAAAATCATGAACACAAATGCTCACAGCCTGGGAAATAAGATCCCAGACCTGCAGACAATAATGTCAGAGGCTAAACTGGACATAGCAGCAATTAGTGAGATGTAGTTTACCAGTAACCAAACTTGGGAGACTTCAGTACCTGGCTTTGTACTGTTCAGAAGAGACCAAGGTGCAAAAAGGGGGTGCAGTGGCCCTGTATGTCAATGAAAATATCAAAGCTAAAGAAATTCAGAATACACATAAGGAGCCAGAAGAACTGTGGGTCACCCTGGAAACAGGAAATGGGACAGCCATAAGAACTGGGGTTGTCTACAGGCCCCCAGACCAGGGGGAGGACATAGGCATATTACTGTTAGAAGATATACAAAACATGACAGCTAAAGGGCAGGTTCTGATAATGGGAGACTTCAACATGTTGGATACAGATTGGTCAATAACAGCAGGAACATCTGCCAGAATTAAACACATGGTGGATTCCCTGCAGGGGGAGGGCCTCAAACAACTGGTACAACAACCCACAAGAGACAGGGCTATCCAAGATCTAGTACTGACTAACATGGAAGGGATCACAGATCTCCAGGTAGAAGGTCATCTGGGGGCCAGTGACCATCACATGGTATGGTTCAATTTGGCCACTACATCTAAATCATCCCATTCCAAGGCAAAAATATGGGACTGCAGAGGAGCTGACTTCGATAAGATGTCCAACACAGTTAAGCTAGCCCTGGCAAAAAGAAACACGGGGGAGGGGTACAGGCAAAGTGGGCAAGCATTAAGGATGCAGTACATGAAGCAACATCCATTGTGTTAGACAGAAAGGAAGTGCAAAAGAGAAAAACCACTGGTTCTCAAATACAGTAGCAGGAAGGTCAGGCCAAAAGGCTGGCCTTCAGGAAATGTAAGAGAACACAGTGGGATGAAGATAGGGAGGCATACGAAACTGCCCTAAGGGAAGCAGGAAAGGCAGTAAGGCAGGCAAAGGCCCAAACTGAGGAAACACTAGCACGAACAGTAAAAGAAGGTGACAAGACTTTCTATAGATACATTAGTGCAAGAAGAAAGTCCAGAGGGTGTATTGCTAAGCTCAAAGGAGAAAAGGGGGCATGTGAGGAGGAGAGGACCCTGTAAAAACATATATCCTAAATATATACTTTTGCTCGGTATTTACTGAAGAGAAGGTAGGTCAGGGCCCACAGCTCAGCACCATGGACACGTGGGGGAGGGAGGTGAACTTCTCCCTTCACAAAAGAAAGGGTTCTACAAGAGCTCACTAAGCTCCAGGGTGGATAAGGAAATGGGACCTGATGGCATACATCCCAGGGTATTTAAGGAGCTAAGGGTGGAACTACCAGTGCCATTAGCAGAACTGTTTAGTGAGTCTCTGAGCACAGGAGAGGTCCCAGAAGACTGGAGAAGGGCTCATGTGATCCCGCTCCACAAGAGTGGTAGCAGGGAGAAGGCAGGGAACTACAGACCAGTCAGTCTTACCTTAGTAGTGGGCAAGATTATGGAGGCACTCCTTAAGGAAAGGATAGTGCAGCACCTGGAATCCATAGAGGCACAGGATCCAAGACAGCATGGGCTTACAAAGGAAGGTCCTGTCAAACTAATCTCATATATTTCTTTGACTGGGTAACCAGGTGGTGTTGGACCAAGGGGCAGTTGATGTAAGCCTACCTTGACTTCAGCAAAGCTTTTGACACTGTTCCACATAGAAGATTGATAAATAAGTTGGGTAGGCTCAGGGTGGGTCAGAAGTTGGTCAACTGGGTGGCAAACTGGTTGACAGGCAGAAAACAGAGAGTGGTGGTAAATGGTATTCAGTCAGAAGAGATGCAAGTAACAAGTGGGGTACCTCAGGGATAAGTCCTGGGGCCAGTCCTCTTCAATATCTTCGTTAGTGACATTGCAGATGGACTAGAGGGTAAGGCTTGTCTGTTTGCAGATGACACCAAGATATGCAACAGAGTAGATGATCCAGATGGGGTGGGCAGAATGAGAAGAGATCTGGATAAACTAGCAAAATGGTCAGAAGAGTGGCAACTGGGATTTAATGCAAAGAAGTGCAAGATCATGCACATAGGGAAGAGAAACCCTGAAGCCACCTATAGGCTGGGAGGGGAGCTGCTGGCAGTCACAAAGGAAGAAAGACTTGGGCATCATCATCACCGATGACCTGAAATCATCCAAGCAGACCTCTAAAGCAGTAGACAAGGCTAGGGGATGTTAGGATGTATTAGTAGGGGTATCACAAGTTGTAAGAGGGAGGTAATAATCCCTTTTTACAAGACACTGGTTAGGCCCCATCTGGAGTACTGCATGCAGTACTGGAGGCGACACCTTCACAAGGACATTAACCAAATTGAGGCAGTCCAGAGAAGGGCAACCAAAATAGAGCAGGGACTGCATCAGAAGATATATGAGGATAGATTAACAGAGCTCAATATGTATACCCTTGAGCAAAGGAGGGAGAGAGGTGATATGATCGAAATATTCAAACACCTTAAGGGCATTAACAAGGCGAAAGAGTTTAACATGTTTAAATATAAGAATAATAGCAGGACAAGAGGACACAGCATGAGACTAGAGGGAGTCCAATTAAGGGGGACTATGAGGAAGTTCTTTTTCACAGAAAGGGTGGTGGATGCATGGAACATCCTACCTAAGGAAGTGGTGGCTATGAATACAGTGCAGGGCTTCAAACAGGCATGGGATAGGCATATGGGAGAAATACAGATGAGTATGAATAGATAGGCCACTGACAGAGCAAAGGCGATGGCACATTTATAAGGTAGAAAAAGAAATGGGCAGACTGGATGGGCCTTGCGGTCCTCACTCTGCCATCAACTTCTATGTTTCTATGTTTCTATATTGATTAGTTTACATCAATCAGCCACCAAATTATTGTGTTCATTATGAAAACATTGCCTTACTTTGTAACTTAGTGCTTAGGATTCACTTCTACAGCCAGTACATTCCTTTCCTTGCTTCATCTTCTTGTGATTAATTTCAAAAAAATCATGCTACTGAACATTACATACAAGTAGTACATAAACAAATAAAAAAATTATTACATTCTAATTTGACACTAATGAAATTTAATTTGAATAAAAGAGAAAGATGCTCTATATAACCTGGAACATGATTCAAGTGTGGTTATTAAACCAGCTGATAAAGGTGGCTCCATAGTAATTCAGGATATGAGTGATTATATGAACATGTGTTTTGAATTGTTTAATGATGAATCAAACCATAGACTTTTGCCCAAAGATCCTCTTACTGATATGAAAACTCTTATTTCAAATACTTTATTTGAAATGGAAACAATGGGATGGCTATGTAAATGGGAAATAGAAATGATGGAAACTCAGTACACAAGGACCCTTGTTTTCTACTCGCTTCCTAAAATCCATAAATATCTGGAGAAACCTCCAGGTAGACCCACTGTCTTTGGGATAGGCTCTATTCTCGAATCCTTGTTGAAATTCATAAATTTTCACTAACAACCCTTGATAGGGAATATTCCCACATATCTATGGGATATACCTCATGTTTTACATTATTAGAGGACCTTAATAACTAGGGTATATCACCAGAATCTATTCTTTTAATGATAGATGTCAAAGATCTTTACACATCAATTCCTCATGACAAAGGATTAGAAGATATAGGAAATATACTTGATCAAAGACCATTAGGATCATTTCCTAAAACTAGAATTCTTTTGGAATTAGCAAAGATTGTTTTAAAAAAGAATTATTTCAAATTTGAAGACAGATATTTTGAACAAATAAGAGGAACTGCCATGAGAAGCACAATGGCTCCAAGCTATGTGAATGCTTTTATGCATAGTTTTGAAACTCAATATATTTTTGATGTGAATAAAGATGCACATTCCTTTTGTGGACAAGATTTATTTCTGGAAGAGAGATATTGATGATATTATATTAATTTGGATAGGAAACAGATAAGAACTTCATGACTTTCAGATTTATATGAAATCCTGTGATGAAAATCTGAAATTGGTATTCAATATTGATAAAGTACAGGTAAACTTTTGAGAGATTACTATTCACAAAGATATTAACAAGCTAGAAATGAAGCTTTATAGAAAATCTACAGATTGAAATATTATACTGTACTGGGATAGTTGCCATCCCAGAAATCTCATGGAAAGTATTTCCTACTCTCAGTTTTTGAGAGTGAAACGTAATTGCAGTGACTCACAAAAGTATGCTAAAGAAGAAAGGAAGTTGGTAGAAAGATTTAAGCAGAGCTCTTATAAAAGCAATAAAATTGAAGAATCTAGAGTGAAAGCTACATCAATAGCTCGACAGGATCTTATAAACCCAACGAAATAAAAAAACACAGATTCAAAACAAGATAGCAAAATTGTGTTCATTACTGAGTATAATAACATAATGAATCAAATAAGAAATATTATTTTGACAAATTGGAGAATACTTAAAGAAGATCCAACAACTGAAAAGTAATTTTTATAAAAATCTATAGTGGTTTCAAAGAAAAGGACAATTAGGTACAAACTATTGCACTCTCAACACAAGAGAGCTGGGAAACAAGGAATACAATTACTTTTGGGACCTTTAAAAACAGGTATGTCTCCCTGTGGCAGATGTGTAGCATGTGGGAATACTTAAAAAACAAACTATTTTAAGCATCCACATACAGGGAAAGAGCATAAAATTACATCACATATTACATGTGCAAGTACTGGAATAGTATATTTAATACAATGTCCATGTGGCCAACTTTATGTTGGGAAAATGCTGAAAGAATCAAGGGTTAGAATTTCTGAACACAAGAGTAGAATCAGGAATAAGGATGACAATTCCCCACTAGCGAGACGAGGGCATACTCTAATACAGATTAGATTCTGGGGATTAGAACGGGTACAAATACCAGAAAGAGGTGGTAATTTTAATAAGTTATTGGAACAACACAAGCTGTTTTGGATGTATAAGTTGGGCTTGATAGATGAAAAATGGGGCCTTAATGAAGAAATTAATTGGCAGGTTTTTCAAAAATAAAATAGCAACAAGTTATCTGAATTAAAATACAAAGACTGTTAAAAATAAACAATTCATTATATAGAAATTGATAGCTGAAACTAAAGCAAAGAGATGTAAATATGGTTTTATAATAGCTTTACATAATTCCCATTGTAACCTTGGGTATTAGGACCCAGCTGAAATATGTCCATGGGGGAGAGCCATTGTTGCCTAGCAACTTCGCTGCAAGTCAGAGTGTGATGACGGTAGCCATCACATGATCCTCCCCATGGACATAAAGAGGTCTTCGGTGCAGGAACGTGGTTGCTGCCAGTCGGAATATTAGAAGCATTCATGCCGTGAGGCTCTCTCTTCAAGCTGATTAGTAAGTACCTTACCTGAATGACTCAATACTGCAACAAGTACTGCCAGTGAATCACTTCACGTTGTTTACATTGAAGACTCGGTATATCCTTAAACATAGAAGAAAATGATAGTTTAAAGGATGTTAATGTCTATATTAGCTAACCTTTGTAATCTTGTGAAAAACTCAGGGTAAAAGCATTTATGCCGTGAGGCCCCCTTTTTTTCTAAGCAGGTTAATATGAGTTACAACTGAATACTCTACCAACGTAACAAGGATTACCAGTGAATTATTTTACACTGTTCATTGAAGACTGGCTATAACCTTTACCATAGAAAGAAGTGATAGTTTAAATAGTGTTAATGTTCACACTAGTTAACCTGTATATCTTTGTGAAAACCTTGACATTGAATTGAAGTTGTCGATTTTTATTTGAAGTTGACCAATTGTTACAACAAAGTAATGTTTCCTTTTAAATATCATAATGATAATTTTGAGGTTGTTTTCACGCAGTGAATTCTATAAGCGTGATGTAATCTTCTATATTAAAAGAAGTAAAAACACATACTGTGTTCACATTTACATTGATTATTTAATGAAATGCCTAGTAAGCGTGGAATAATTTAAGCTTTTGCTTTTAATTAGTACATATGACTAAAGAAGGATATTGTTGGTTTACAGATGCAGTATAAGATATAAAGACTAGTTTGATATTTAAGACTACAGTAGATTACATTCTACGGTGATATAAAGGTAAACAATTTAAAATATGATAAGAACTTTAAATATTTAATTTTGGGAATTCTAATTTAAACATTAAAATTTAAAAAGTATATTATTTTTTGGAAGTTAATCACAAGAAGATGAAGAAAGAAAGGAATGTACTGGCTCTAGAAGTGATTCCTAAGCACTAAGTTACAAAGTAAGGCAATGTTTTCATAACAAGCACAATAATTTGGTGGCTGGTTGGTGTAAACTAATCAGTATATAAAATGCTATATATAAAAAATGTTTATAAAAATAATGATTATTGGAGATTTAGAAGAAGCCAGAAGGTGAAGGAAGGAAACATATTCAATTCAGTGCTTTAGAGTAACTGGTAATTGGTATTTTTCTTTTAAACTTAGATTGTAGGCTTGTAGTGACACTATACTTTCTTTCTGTGTTGTCTTTACTTATAATTGTTTTTGGGCTGTTGAAAATTTAAAACATAGTGGTGGTGTAATTCTGTGCTGTCTTTAATTGCTGCAATTTTCACTCTCACCCCTTCCCCCAACTCTTAATTATATGCCCTGATAAATCTGATTGACAGGAGCTAAACACAGGGTATAGTAAGAGTTGTGAAGTAGGAGGGGCATAAGGGGAAAGAAGACCACCCTCAGCACGACAAGTGTTTTGACTCATTTATTTATTTATTGGTTTCTTTTTCTTTAAAAAAAATATATATCTAACGATCAGTTACAGGATTTTTAGTACTGTAAATAAATAAAAAGAGAACTAAGAGAGCTTCAGTAGCAGAGGAAGTAGTGGAATTGCAGTATAATGTGGGAGTGCAATGCAGTGGCTGTGGGCAGCCATATTCAGGCAGACCTTCTGGACACTGAGGTGCTGCCCTATCTGCATGCATCTCTCTGGACTGCGGGATGAGGTAGCCAGACTCAGAGCGGAAGTAAACTGGGTCAGGAGTACCATCACCCCCATCCAGGGACCACCCAGTCCATGCAGCTGCCTCAAAGGATGCCTAGAACGAGGAGCACTTGGATGACAGTGGCTCAGGGAGGGTTAGAGCAGTCAGGCAGAGGCACATCCCAGATCCTATTCCTCTCAAGAGTCATATGCCACACTGGCAAATGGAGGACAACCAAATAGAGGTACCCAGGGAAGTGGAAGGAAAGGATGTGGAGGTTAGGCAAGGAGGTGACCTCAGTGGGGAAAGCAGGACCCCAGGAGGAGGAGGGAAGTTAATCCTGGTGGGGGACTCCATCATAAGAGGGATCCAGCTAGGAACACAGGAGGGGAGAACAGGGAGGTGAGGTGCTCACCAGGTGCCATGGGCATGGAGGGATGGAAGGAAGATACTGGGATCACTGGGAAGGCAAGACGGAGGGTGAGCTGGATGTCATTATCCACCTAGGTACTAATGACTTGGCAAATGGGGAGCCAAAGGAAGTTCAGGAAGAGTTTAGGAAACTGGGAGGGTCTCAACAAGTAGCTACTTCTGTCACTTTCTCAGAAGTACTACCTGTGAGAGGCAAGGGAGAGCATAGAGTGCATGCACCAGAACTTTAACTCATGGTTGAAGAACTGGTGCTGTGAGGAAGGGTTTGGATTCATTGGTGACTGGGACCCACCTGGAGGATGGAGTTTGTTCAGCCTCGACGGCCTGCATCCATCCTGGAGGGGAATCCAAGCACTCAATGATAAGTTTAAATGCTACATTGAAGCTAGCTTAAACTAGTTAAAGGGGTGGCAGGCCAGCAAGGACGGTACCTACTTGCTCACCCCCACAGCTAGTAGTGAACCAGTGAACCAGAGGAGTGACTATCTCTGCAAAGCAGTGTGCAAAAGATGGAGATTAGTGTCCAAAAGGTGGATAAGCAGAAAGGGGCAAAATTCAGCAGAAGGGCAAACAGCAAGGAGAACCAGGGATAAATGACAACCAAGGAAGGGCTGGAGTAGAACAGTGAAGCAGTCTAGGAGGTCAAATCATGGAAAGCCATGTGCAAATGCCAGGAGCCTTAGCAACAAGATGGAAGATCTGGAGGCTGTCATGGTACAGTCAGACCTGACATTGTGGCCATCACTGAAACCTGGTGTAATGCTAACCATGACTGGGAGATGGCCATACCTGGCTACAACATATTCAAAAGAGACAGAGCAGGCAGGAAGGAGGAGGAGTGGCACTGTATGTGAAAAACATAAGGGCCACACAGATCCAGGAGGAACAAATGGGGAGAGATACGGGTGGTTAAGCTGGAAAGGAAAATGGGGCCAGCCATCCGAGACAGGTGTGGTCTATAGACCACCAGCCCAGGAGGAAGAAACAGATAGGGAGTTGATGCTACATCCAAAGGATGGCAGACAAGGGTGAGGTAGTACTGGTTGGAGACTTCAATATACCAGACATGGACTGGAGCATCCCAGCAGCATCAACTAGGAGCAGATTTATCCTGGACTCCTTCAGGTGCCTTCCTCAAGCAACTGGTCATGGAACCAACTCGGCAGAAGGCAATACTGGACCTTGTGCTCACAAACAGGGACAGTGTGATGGTAACAGTGGGGAGCACCTGGGTAACAGTGACCACTAGTCATTGTGGTTTGAAATCACAGAAAGAGCAGGACCAAACCACACAAAACACGATCCTGGATTTTAGGGGGCAGACTTTGGGAAAATGGGGAGCTACTTGAAAGAGGCATTAAGGTGAATGGGACAGGAATCGGGGTTGAGGAACAGTGGGCAGTATTTAAAATGGGGATTATAAGAACAACAGAATTATGCATTAAGCAGGTTAGCAAGAGGAAAAGGAAGAGGAGACCATTATGGTTTTCCAAAGAGGTAGCAAAGAAAGTGAAAGCCAAAAAGATTGCATTCAGGCAATACAAAAAGACACAGGCAGAAGGGGATAGGGAGAAGTACCAGGAGAAAAAAAGGGAGGCAGGGAAGTCAGTAAGGGAAGCCAAAGCTCAGACAGAAGAACACATTGCAAAATCAGTGGATAAAGGGGACAAAACCTTTTACAGGTACATAAGTGAAAAAAGAAAGACAAAGGGAGGGATAGTGAGACTGAAGGGGGAGGATGGGAGCCGCATGGAGGATGACAACAATAAAGCTGACATATTGAACAGGTATTTCTGCTCAGTCTTACTAAGGAAGAGGGGGTAATGGGTCTGAAGGGAGTACAAGGGGTGAGAATGGTGCAGAATGGACACAAGTCCCTTTACACGAGAAAGGTCCTGAAGGAACTGGAAGTAATAAGAGCTGATAAAGCAATGGGGCCAGATGAGGCACCCCAGGGTCCTTAAAGAACTAAGAGAGGTGGTGGCTGAATCCTCTGGCTATCCTGTTCAGCCAATCACTGGAAACAGGGAGGTACCCAAAGACTGGAGGACAGCAGATGTAGTCCCCTATACAAAAGTGGGAACAAAGAGGAAGCAGGAACTACAGACCAGTCAGCCTCACCTCGGTAGTGGGAAAGATCATGGAAGCACTACTGAAGGAGAGATTGGTGGAACATCTGGTTGTCAATGGACTACAGGACCCAAGGCAGCATGGTTTCACCAGGGGAGGTCATGTCAGACCAACCTCATTGAATTTTTGACTGGGTGACTAGGGAGGTGGATCGGGAGGGCAGTGGACATGGCCTATCTGGACTTCAGCAAGGCCTTTGACACTGTGTCACATAGAAGACTATTACACAAACTGGGAATATGGGTGTGGGCAGGACAGTAGTGTGGTGGGTAGTAACTGGCTGGGTGGCAGGACACAGAGGGTGGTGGTAAATGGCTGTCACTCCACAGAGGGAAGAGTAACCAGTGGGTACCACAGGATCTGTGCTGGGACCGGTCCTATTCAACATCTTCATCAGTGACATTGCACAGGATCTAGAAGGCAGAATTTCACTGTTCGCTGATGACACAAAGCTCTGTAACAGAGTAGACACACCAGAGGGTGTAGACAGAATGAGAAGGACCTGCAGAAACTTGAAGAATGGTCAAGGGTTTGGCAGTTGAAATTCAATGCAAAGAAGTGCAAGATAATGCATATGGGGCACAAAAACCCTGGCACAATATATCAGTTGGGGGGTGAGGATATAGCATGCACCAAGCAGGAAAGGGATCTTGGGATTGTCATCTCTGATGACCTCAAGGTAGGGAAACAGTGTGACAAGGCATCAGGTAAAGCAAATAGGATGCTGGGATGTATAGGCAGGGGCATCACCAGCAGGAAAAGGGAGGTCATAATTCCGCTATACAAGACACTAGTGAGGCCCCACCTGGAGTACAGTGTACAGTTCTGGAGACCATACCTATGTAAGGACATAGACAGGGTAGAGAAGGTTCAGAGGAGGGCAACAAAGATGGTGCATGGGTTGCATCACAAGTCCTATGAAGACAGGTTGAGGAACTGAACATGTACTCCCTGGAGGAGAGGAGGGAGAGGGGATATGATAGAGACATACAAGTATCTTACAGGGAGAAACAGGGTACAGGAAAACACTATTTTTAAGCGAAAAAGATGTTTCAGGACTACAGGGCATGGGATGAAGTTGGAGGGAGGACGATTCAGAGGAAACATGAGAAAGAATTTCTTCACAGAACGGGTGGTGGACAAGTGGAACACCCTGCCAGAGGAAGTGGTGGGGGCTGAAACAATCACGGGATTTAAGAATGCATGGGATAGACATAAAGGAATTCTAGAGGGCAGGGGTAAGGGGAAACAGACTTCTAGGAAAACAAACTGAACTTGCAAGCTCAAATGGGCAGACTAGGTGGGCCATAGGCCCTTATCTGCTGACACTGTCTATGTATCTATGTATCTATGTAGAAAACAGAACTGATTATTTAAAACTTTGACACATTTGATGGTTGTAGAAAATGAGATAATTTATTACAGAAACTTGATTATTATAAAACACTAAGAAACATATTGTATACATTTATTATAGTTCACCAGAAAAGCATAATGTATATTCGAAACGTTGGGACCAGTGAATAAATATTACAGAAGAACAATGAATGAGGTGTTTGCAGAGTTTCTGTGCAAAAGTGTGTGTGTTTATCATGAGCCACACTATTTGGTGGTCACTTGTTCACAGATGGCTACCCACTTCTAAATCCAAGATCCTCTCTCCGTCCCCATTTGAGAGTACCAGTTCTAAGACTGCTCCCTCCTGAGCAGGTTCCAGCACTAGCTGTCTGAGGCAGGCCCCTGTAGTGCATCAACAATGACCCTGCTCTTGGATGTGGCTGCAGCAAGGGTGCTCCAGTTAACATCTGGCATAGTCAGGTTCCCCATCAACAATATTCTCCCCTTTTTCCACCATTCTAAGGATGTTTTATATCATTTCCTTGTCCATTGCCTCCCCCTGAGAAGGGGGGTCTGTATACAACCCCTGTGTTGATTGTGGTGCCATTTCCTGTCTCCAGTGTGACCCACAGTGCCCTCTCACTTCCCTGTTCAACATTTAGTTCTATTGCTTTGATCCCTTCCCTTACATAGAGAGCTACTCCACCTTCTCTTTTACCCTCTCTGTCCCTCCTGTAGATTGTGTACCCTGGTATGTTGATATCCCAGTCATGGTTCTCTGTGTACCATGTTTCTGTGACTGCCACAATATCCAGGTGTCCCTCTTCCATCAAGGACACTAGTTCAGGGAGTTTGTTACCCAGACTATGGGCATTGGTACTCGTCACCCTCCATTTTATGATGGCCTTATCTCTTTTAGCCCCATCCCTGTCCTTACTGCCTTTGCCTTTTTCTCCATTTACCCCTGTCCTGCTCCCTATTGACTCCTCTACTTTGGTGTTTACCTCACTAACTACCCTGTTTTGTGGGGGGGGGGGACTTTCCTGCTCCTTTCCAGTGTCTCCCCCTTGGTTAGTTTAAATGCTTGCCAGTGAAGCATTTAAATCTATCACCTAGGATCCTGGTTCCCCTCCCAGACAGATGCAGACCATTGCACCAGTATAGGCCTGTATCCTTCCAGGTGAACCCCCAGTCCCCAGTGAAGCCAAAACGCTGAGCTCTGCAACAATTTTTCAACCATTCATTGAATCCCATGGTGCAGAGTACCCTAGCCTCACCCATGCCATAGACAGGCAGCACCTCTGAGAAGGTTACCGTATGTGCTACATGTCTAAGGCCCCTCCCCAACTCCACAAACTCCTCTTGCACTGTTGTGATCCCATTCCCAGCCAGGTCATTTGTCCCTAGGTGGACAATGACATCCAGCTCCTTCCCCCGTGCAGCTACTCCTGTGATCCTGAGGATTTGCTCCCTGTCCCTCCAAGCTATGGTGCCAAGCAGGCAAATTACTTCCCTCACCCCTCTCTCCCCCCCCAGTTCTACCCCCTAATGATTGAGTCCCCCACCAGGAGTTGTTTCCTTCCCCTGTGGGGTCCCATTCCACCCTCCTGTGGCTCTCCTTTGTGGAGGTTCCCAGTATCATCCTTGGTCTCCACTGCAGGTGCCTCTATATAGAAACCACTCTCCGCCAGAATGGTAAAATGTAAAATGAAAAGGGAAGAGAACTTTAAACAAAACAAAACAATAAATCTTTGTTTTGAGATAGCCAAATGATTATTCAAGTACTGTTATTAAATAGGAGCTATTTCATAGAACAACCAGGAATAAACTTTTTATTCACTCTGGAATGTTTACAACAATGCTGCCTAGCAACGAATGACTTGAGCAAAACAAACCCACTTAACCTGCGTTCCTCCAATCTTCCTCTGCTTGAAGTACTGTGCGTATATACTAGCATGGCCAAAATGGCTTTCTCCTGTGCTCGCCCATCCCTCCAGAACACTCTTTCTTTGGGCATCGGAACTGCCTCCTCACTCCCTCTCTTTAAATAACAGCTCTTGGATCACTTATTGAATGCATGTCTCTGCAACAGTGCAGCCCAAGTTGCTAGTTACTATCATTCAAGTAACCAAGCAGAACTAGTGCACAGCTGAAGACCTTTTCAGAATTGTGTGCTGTAATCTACCATTTTCAAAAAAATAGTACTAAAAAGGCAATGGTAACTTTTAAAGTAATCACTCATTTTATTCCGTTTCCACTTTTTTCAGTTGCGTTGTAGACAGATACTTTCCCATAAAAGCACATGTTAAAAAAAATACAGCAAGACTTTCAGAACCATCCAGTGAAAAGGGGATGGAGACAGACTCAATGTTACATCATAGCCAGTGAAACTGGCAAAAAGATGGAATGTGTTAGCAAGTGTCATAAGACTGAGAGACATATCAGTTGAAAGATCAAGTTCTGAATCAATAAATGGAGCAACCACACCTAGGAACAGCAGTGCCAGGTCCAAAACAGTCAACGTAGTTACAGTCTGTAAAGCACAGTGGGGACCGGCACCTGCTTAGGCTAGTGGAATGTATCTGTGATACTGTTTGCAAAGTTCATATCAGAAACCAGTTGAAAAGGACTCACGAAAGGATGTCTCATTCAGTGGTGTGCAAAATCTTGTTTTTATTCAAGTAATCCAGTGCAAAATGTTGTGCAACAAAATGCTGTGCAGAAAACATTACTTCTGGGTTCCTTGTTCCTGGTTTCACCCCACTCCCTCTGATTTGCTGTTATTGTCATCTAATGTATTTTAACAGATTGCTTTCTCAAAGCTTTGAGAAAGCAATCTGTTGCAAAATGCATCAGGTGACCATGGGCAGCCAATCAGAGGGAGTGGGGTGAAACAAGGAACCCGGATGCAATGTTATTATGTACTGCATTTTATTGCATTTTGTTGCATAACATTTTGCACTGGATTACTTGAATAAAAACAAGATTTTGCACACCGCTGAGTGAGACATCCTTTGGGTGAGTCCTTTTCAACTGGTTCCTGATACAAGTATGGGTACAAGTCCACTAATGTAACCAATGACTGGGTCCATTACCAAATGCTCAGATACCCATGTAAAAAAGGTTTAAAACAGGACAAGCGACAGTACCTTAAGAACCTACAAACAAAAAATCTCTCTAACCCCAAGAAATTCTGGTCCCAAATAAATGCACTCCTGAAAGGCCACCACACGCAAAATGCCTGTGACATTGTTGTGGGAGATGTCCACCACACAAACCCGCAAGATGCTGCAAATGCCTTTAATGAATTCCTCACTGACCTTGGCAAGTACAGGGTTCATCACTGCAGCCAAAAACAGCCATCTTCGGATGACTCGTTGAATCTCCCCTCATCACCTAATTTTCACCTTAGGTTAACATCAAAAACTGAGGCCCTAAAGCTCATTAGGAGCATTAAGACAAATGGTTCCCCAGGCTTTGACAAGGTTGAACCCAAGTTACTCAGACTGGCTGACCAAGAAATTGCCGTGCCAGTCATGTGGTTGTTCAATAGGTCACTGATGGAAGGCAAAGTCCCCTCAGTTTGGAAAACAGCTTTGGTTGCCCCGATCCCTAAGGGAGGACCCAGTGAGCTAGTTGAAAACTATAGACCGATTTCTATTCTCTGCACACTAAATAAAATGCTTGAGAAAATTGCATACCAACAAGTCCAGGCATATGCTGAACAACATAGCCTCCTCACTGCATGACAACATGGATTCAGAAAACAACATGGTACTGATACTGCCCTTGTGAGTCTAACATCCGACATCCTTGCTGCCCAAGACAAAGGCCAACTTACTGGTGCGGTCGTCATAGACCTTACCAAGGCCTTTGATCTAGTAGACCATAAATTGCTCATCCAGCAGCTTAGCTGTCTCGGACTGGACAACCACTCAACACAGTGGTTTAAAGATTATGTGCAAGACAGATCTCAGATAATCAGATGGCAGGGGGTGGATCAGGCAAGCACTCCATTGCTGAGGGTGTCCCCCAAGGTTCAATACGGGGGCCCCTTCTATTCTCCCTGTTTATCAACAACCTACCAAAGCACTGCGGCAGAGCGAAAGTGACCCTCTATGTGGATGATGAAGTACTATACAGATCTGCTTCAAATGCTGTACAGCTAAACCAACTCCTGAACCACGATCTCTCCCTACTGGAAACCTGGTTCCTGACAAATAGGCTAGTCCTAAATGAGAAAAAAAACAAAGTCATCCTATTTGGACCCAGTAAATTGGGCCTCAACAGAACACGTCTACTATCCCCTTATCTGTCCAGTGGCCATCCTATTAAGGTGGTGGTTTGCATCAAATACCTGGGAGTCTATATTGATCAAGACTGCTCTTTCAAGGTTCATGTTGCACAATTAACCAAGGCTCTAAATCAAAAGCTTGGGCTCATGTACCATCTAACCCCTTTTCTCACTCAGGAATCCAGGCTAAAGATAGCCACGGGCATGCTCCTGCCCATCTTATTTTATGGTGCCCCAGTGCTACATTCAATGCAAATCACAGAGATGTGAAAGCTAGGAACATTGCACCACAGAATAGGATGCTTTGCCCTAGGAGTTCAGCCACTAGAACACCACTGTAATATACTCCACTCACCGAATTGGCCCTCCCTGGAGGGCAGACTGGCTTACAATTCCCTATGCTTGGCTTTCAAGCTTCTACAAATGTATGCTCCCCCCAGCCTGAGTAGTACCTTAGTACTCAAGCAACCTAAAAGAACACTTAGATCCTCGTGTCGTCGACTCCTCCATGTCCCAAAAGTCCGAACAAGCCAAGGTCTTCGGTCGTTCAAAAATAACATCCTTTCCCTATGGAATGGCCTACCTAGCAATCTTCAAGACTGCAGCTTCTTTGGGGAGTTTAAAAAAGGCCTAAAGATGTACCTTCTAGAGCTAATCCTCTGTGCATGCCACCGCTGAGGATAGAAAACAGCACTCCACCTGTGATACTAAAAACCTGCCGCCTAACAGGTTGGTGTCCTATTTCAGTTGAATCTTATCACTTCTGAAACACTTGAAATTGTAACCCGTAAAACTGACATGATGAAAGAACCTTATGTAACTGCCACTCTTGTGAAACTAGTGTTTACCCCATGTTATTCTAAACGTTACCTAACCTGCCTGTGATTGTACTATATGTTCTGATTTTAATGTCTGTATCTGCACACTTTTCCTTGAATTGTTCCTACTTCTTATTGTACTGTTGACTGTTATAACCCCGGGTCGCCCCTGAAAAAGAGACCATTATGGTCTCAGTGGGCCTACCTGGTCACCAAAATTTCCTCATCACTTTGTAATATGGGTCAATTCTTATGAAATATTGCTCCTAGTCTGGGGGCTAAGCTGTATTCTGGCACAAAGGTAGCCGGAAGGCTCCTTTCTCTATATGTTGGTTTGCAAATAAGAAGCATCATACAATCCACGGCTTTGGCTTTCTCTGGTTCCTGATCCAGTAATACCTCAAAGTATCCCCTAGTGAGAAATCTTGTTTTTAGTTGAATTGCATGTTTTAAAAAAAGCTTCTTAACAGGTATAATGGAGAATATGTCCCAACATACTCCCTGCATGTATCAACCCCATCTCAACCCCACAGCAGCACTGGTTTTGGAGGGGCTGGGAGGTGATTTTAACCAAACCCTTCTTTCTTTAGAGCTGGTCTTTTAAGACCTCAGTGTTCTGCATGCTCATTGCTGGGCGTCCCTCTGTGGGAGAGGGGTGTTAACAAGCAACACTTGAGCCCAATAATAGGGGATGTGAACAATGGGAGAAAAAAAATAAAGGTTTCACTTCTCATTTTGTAGAGAGCCAGAGAGACTGAAGTAATAAGATGTGTAAAGCTGAATGCAAGTTCTTTTGTTGAAATAAAGCAATTTTCATTTACACTAAACTGGTGTCAGGAGTGTTCTCTCTGTGAGTGTTCCCCAAAAAGCTGCCCAGTTCACTACCCTGTCACCATGTGTAATGGTCCAAACTTGATGAAGGATTCTATGTAATCCGAAAGCTCAAGCACTTATTTTCTTTTGTAACATCTATGTTGGTCCAATTAAATGTATAAAATCATCTCTCTTGTTCTGGATATTTTATCACAAGGACTAATATGGCAACAAAACCAATGTTCTGTGTATGTACTCTGTAACTTTTCCATTGATCTCTCAGTTCCCCCTGCCCCCACCGCCGGGTAGCAACTAGAAATGAGTCCAAGGCTCTCTGTCCATACCTGGTAAAACATGCTTTTTATAAAATAAATAGACAATAAGAATAATTTCTCCTAAGGCATACAAATTGTCTGTAACAGATACTAGATATCAAATTCAGAATGTAGACAATTTCTGCTTCAATAAACTTATCCCTTCAGTTTATTTTCTGTATCCTTGGACTTCAATATTTCCTGACTGTTCTGCAATTAAAGTAACCTAGAAAATGGAATTTCTGACTATAGAATATTGAGGATGATTGAGCTCCCTGCCCTTGAACGGGGCTGCTTCAGCTCCCCCACGGTCGGCCGGCACCCAGCCAGCCACCGACCAAGACCAGGACACCCGTCTGCAGCTCCTTGAAAGGTACAGACCAGCACAGCCAATCGGAACATGGGCACTTCCAGCAATCCCGCTCTGATTGGTGAGGACTTTTCCCCTGCTTCTGCCACCTGGCATTTTTTACAAATAGATTTTAGATAGAACTAAGCATATTTCAAGTGTCTAATAGAAGTTTTTCAACTGTATTAGCTGGATTGTAATTTCTACTAGTGTTTTAAAGTGCTTACACCTCTTCTGTATCCTTGATCCTTCTGCATCCCCCCCCCATCCAAGCACTCTGCCTTGGTGCCAAAAAGTCTAACTCTCCTTTGTCTTGCTAAACTGCTCAATCTAAACCTATCCTACCTCTATGCTATTTAAGCCGTGCTATTTTTTCTTCTCTCCAGCTGTCTGCCCTTGAATGGGGCTGCTTCAGCTCCCCCATGGTCGGCCGGCACCCAGCCAGCCACTGACCGAGACCAGGATGCCCACCTGCAGCTCCTTAGAAGGTACAGGACAGCGCAGCCAATCAGAACATGGGCGCTTCCAGCAAACCTGCTCTGATTGACCAGGACTGTTCCCCTACTTCTGCCACCTGGCACTTTTTACAGATAGATTTTAGATAGAACTAAGCACATTTCAAGTGTCTAATAGAAGTTTTTCAACTGTATTAGCTGGATTGCAATTTCTACTAGTGTTTTAAAGTGCTTACACCTCTTCTGTTTCCTTGCTCCACCTGCACTGTCAAATAGAATTTCCCCCAAGTGGCTAGTTTTCCATTAGCACATTATACAGACCTGCCACTAGAGGGATTCTTGTTCTTTCTTTTAAAAAAAAAGTCTACCCTCTGAAACACACAGTTGCTTTACTTGCTATATACCTTCTTTCCCGCCCTCGTGATCCTCTCGAACTGGGTAAGACTTCCCTGAACCACGGGACTGCTAACAGCCACACCATTGGCCCCACGGTATCCGTACCACACCCTGATTGGATGCTCTCTTGCCTCCTGCTCGGGAATTGGCTCTTGAGCCAGCTAAAACTTTGCTCTGCTCGGGGCTGCTGCGTCCATTCATTTCTATGGCAAACGGCCGAAATTTTACGCCCGCCCTCCAAACTTAACTTTATAGACCTTCCTCCACCCCGTGGTAGCTTTGCCCCCCCACTCATGCTCCATTAGGTACCTGTTTTGGGACCCCCCATCTTTTAGTTGCCACCTCCCACTCCCTGGCTGCCTGGCCTTCCTGGCTGTATCCTCACTTCCCACTGATCCAGCTACTGCTCTTCCACCCCTTCTCCTAGCCCCACCAGCCTGTCTTAGCCCCCTCCCTCCGCCTACCCCAAATCCTACCTTAATCATGCGCCTCCACCGTTCTTTACCCCTATTCTATATCTTCTTGCCTGTCTTCTTCCCCTACTGCATGCCCCAAAAGCCTGCTTTCCCCTCCCTCCCCCACAGCTTCCACATTCCTACATCCTTCCTCCACATAGGCATGCTGCACACTGGTCACTGCCCCTTGCCCAGGGTCCATCCTACTGCCATGAAACTGTCCTACACCCACACTGGTCCTAGCCCTCCACTCTGGACCCCCCTGTCTACGCTTACCCTCACCTACTATCGTCAATGCTCTGCAATTTCCCGAGATGCTAGCAGGCAAAAGCATTCCCTTAAAGAAATATGCCGCTGCTCCTTGAGGCTAGTCCTCCTCCTCCTAATGCCGTCAGGCAACGTGCACCCAAACCCTGGCCCATTCTGCTCTAAAGCCACTAATTTGAGCAAGCCTTCAGGTGCCCTCTCATTCATATCAATCAACATCTGCAGCCTCCTTCCTAAAATGGATGCCCTACAGGCCTTCATCAGCCAACACTGCCCTGACATCCTGGCAGTTGTCAAAACCTGGCTCATGCCAGCAGTACCGGACCATACAATCAGTCTTCCTGGCTACAATGTCTTTAGGCTGGATCGCCTCTCTAAAAGAGGCAGGGGCTGCACACTCTACCTAAAAACTCCCTACAGGGGCACCACATCATTACGTCACTCCAACCCACAACTACTCAGATACTGCCAGTGAGAATCCTCCTTGGAGCCCAAAACAAAACCCTCACTGTTGCCACCATCCTCATCCCTCTCAAAGAAGAGGGAACTGGTTTAACAGCTGTTCCTGACTTTGTAAAGTCACTCCCACCAGACACCGAATCCATCCTCCTAGGCTACTTCAAAATCAACTGGCCTGCGGCCGATGATGATGCACACAGGGATACCATTGCTGCTGTGAACCTCACACAAATGGTTGACTCACCAACCAGGAAAAATTACAGGACTGGCACCAGCACACTCTTGGACTAGATCCTTATCAGTCACCCATCATGGATATCTAACACTAATGTCCTCCCTGACTCTCTCAGCGACCACTCCCCTGTTAGCTGCACCTAGTCAAATAAAGTCATCAAACAACCACCAAAAACTATCTCCAGCAGGGTTCTACCCAGTGGTCACCTTCCTCAACTCAAATCCCACCTCCTCCATCAAGACTGTTCCCCTATCTTCAATGCAACCAATGTAAACACTGCCCTTGACCACTTCATAAACATCTTCACTGTGGCCTGTGACACATATGCTCCTATTAAGAAACACAAAGTCAAATCACTCAGTAACTCTTGGCTCACAGGTGATCTTCTCAGGATGCTAAAACAAGAGACCACCTATGGAGCTGGCCAGAAACTCTGGAAGCAACGACATCCAAAACTACAAACGTGCCCGCACGATCGCACTAAACCATCCGGCAGATGAAGTCTGCCTACTATAAGCATGCCCTCACAAACTCCTGGGGCAATGGTCGGGAATTCTGGAGGAACATAAAGGAACTCACCAGGAATCCACCCAAAACCCCCCCAGCAATACTCAACATCAACGGAACCACAACCCTCTACCCGAAAACCATTGCGGATACCTTTAACAAAGCCTTTGTAGACCTTAGCACTGTTCTACCCCAGGACTACTTCAAAGATGGTGAAGCCCCTCTGTCTGCAATGAACACTACTCCCACCAACTCCCCCCACTTCTACTTCAAAGCAGTCAAGGCTCACCAAGTACGCAAATATGTTACCAAAGCCCTTGGTAAATCAAGATTCAGTAATGACTCCCTCGATCTCAAGATCCTGTCTCTCACACTTGATGAAGTGCTTAGTCCTCTGACCAGAATTATCAACCTCTCCCTCAGCCTTAGCCAGTTCCCAGACAGATGGAAATCTGCCACTGTCACCCCAATCCATAAAAGTGGTGACAAAACTGCCCATGATAACTACAGACCTATCTCCCTACTACCCCCACTCTCCAGGGCACTAGAACACATCATCTCGGAACAGCTCACAGAATACCTGGAAATGTACAACATCCAGCAACAACACGGGTTCTGCAAAGGTCACAGCACCTCCACAGCCCTACTTGAATTCACCGGCGCAATCCACAACACACTTGACTCCAGTGAACTACTAGGCTAAATCACCATTGACTTAACTAAAGCCTTCGGTACCATCAGTCACCGCCTCCTGCTTGTCCAGCTTCAGAACACTGGGCTGTCAACGACTCCATTGGCTGGTTTAAGAGCTACCTTGAAGAACAGTCCCAAACAGTAAGGATTGCTGATACAATCTCGGACCCTAGACCGGTCTGCTCGGGAGTCCCCCAGGGCTCCATTCTGGGAACCCTCCTCTTCAGCCTATTCTTAAACTCATTACCGGACAGCTGCCCAGAACAAATAATTCTCTAAGCCGACAATGCTGTGATCCTCACCTCAGACCCTGATCCAATCCAATTACAAAATAAACTTCAGCGGCCCTTCTCCTCAATCGAATCTTGGTTCCTAAATCATAAACTGCTTCTCAATCAGAAAAAAAAACAAGTCTATGGCAGGGGTGTAGCCAGGGATTTCAGATCTGCACACCAAGTGGACTCACTGCTACCCCCCCCTTTGTTAGGGTGAGCTACCCCCAGGTGTAGCCAGACAATATACAAATGTAAACCAGGACCGTGTTTGTTGCCTCATTTGGCACAATAAATACAACTTTTGTATTTCTTCACAGTGGTTGTTGCCATGCATGGGTAAATACAAATGCCATGCATTGTTCCCCAAGACACCCACATACCAGCCCAAAGCCTGTAAAGTTGTATTGTCCTTGGGATGCAAAGAGAGTATTAGTGACCAGTCCTTCTAGTTTCGACTCCAATGAATAAAATTACAGAAAGGTTCAATATTTTCTTTGTTAGTTTTCATGGAAAAAGGAAGCAGTTCAGAGCCTATTTGCTACCCCCCTTAAATAAAATTGCACACCATGGAGTGCTTGGAGTATGCCTGCCTACACCCATGGTCTATGGTCTTCTGCAGCCCCCACAACAAAAACAAACAACTCCACCTCTTTATTGCAACCGAACAAGGAGCCATCCTAGAGCAAACACAATCGTTCAAGTACCTCGACATCACCCTTGATCCACACCTCTCATACGCTGTCCATATCAGCAGTTTTGCAAAGTCTGCCAATGTGAGGTTAGGCATATTATTCCGGCACAGGAAATGCCTAACCCCAGAAGCACTGTAAGTGGCCGTCCAAAGCTCCATCATCAGCATCATAGACTATGGTCTTACCATATATGGGTCTGCAACTAGCACTGCTCTCAAACGTATCGTGACCTCCCTGAATAAGGTCTGTTGTCTTATCACTAGCTCACATCACCGTACCCACACATGTGACCTTTTTTCCCAATCTGGATGGCTTCAATTGGACAAATGCATAAAATATCAAACCTGCACCACGGCCAAGAAAATTATAATGGGGCTTGCCCCACCTGGTGTCTGTGCCCTCCTTAAGCCTAGGCATAGGAACATCACTACAAGAAGATCCAATTTCCATCTACTACATATCCCACGATGTTGCACGACCCAAGGACAAAGATCATTCGCCTATCGGGCATCTAACTGGCTCAACTCTCTTGGCAGCGACATAGTGACCACTCCAACACTTGGCCTCTTCAAGTCCAAGCTGCGCTCTCACTGCTTGTATCCTGCGATGACCCATCTTAACATTTCCACCATTCCAGCTGCACATGCCCCAGCACCCAGCACTTACAATCAGTCTTTGCACCCCTAGCACCTTTCCTGTCATATTCCCTCAACAAGGTCTCCTGGCTGCACTGTCTCCCGCCCTCACCCACCTCCCCCCGTATCTCCACTTCTGCCCCTGCCCCAACCACCTCCTGCACCCCTACCCCTGCACCTCCTACCCCAATCTCCTACCCTCACTTCCTCCCCACCCACCCCCTTTCCTTGTCTTGCTCATAGCTCATGTCTTTGTACTGGTTATTACATGTCTGTAAGTCAATGACTATATGTTTTAACTAAAAATGATGACTGTTGCACATGCTGACTTGGAACCTTTTGTAAAAGAGCCTTGGCTCAAAGGTATTGTAATACTAGATGAAATAAATAAAAAATAAATAAATAAAAATGAAAATTTCAAATTCAGTTCATAACAATTCAAGAACTGCACACCTTCCATAGCCTGTGCCTCATTGCTTTCCCATACCATAGAATTAATAGAGACTAGCATGAAAGCTTCCTATTACTTTGACCGACTGATGTGTATGCATGCTGGACCTCTAAATACCCAGGCAGAAGTATTTTTAATTCCACTGACTCACACACAGTCTGGAACCATGCATGCCCAGGTAGCTTAAACCATGGCTATGAGTCTATGTGGTGGCCAGATTTCTACTCTAGTATCTATTAATTCTATGTCTCATGGTGTCAGTAAGTCAACAATAGAGCTTCCCCAGAATCTAATTCGATCAAAAATGGACTGGTGCTAGGTGAATCTAGGTCCCTCACCTCCCACCACTCAAGAAATAGTTTGGTGTGAGAGGTTGGTGTAGAAGGGGGCCACAGTGTTTACCATTGCAATTCCATAAACTTGGAGTAGTATTTTGAATCAATCAAAAATTATGCATAAGAATAATCCAAGGAGAATACATTAAGCTCAAGTAGAGATGGTACACAGGGACCCATGACTGGGATATAGCTGTGCCAGGGTACACTCTGTTCTGAAAAGATAGGGTAGGAAAAAAGGGGGGAGGAGTGGCTAGCTATGTTAGGGAGGAAATAAGAGCTACAGAAGTACAGGGCATATGGGAGTAGGGGAGGCACTGTGGGTCATGCTGGAAATGAGGAATGGTACTGCCAATTGATTAGGTGTAATCTACAGACCTCCAGCATGGGGAGGAGTTGGATAATGTGCTAGTGGAAATAATCCATGAAATGGCAGAAAAAGGGAGATGTTGCTGATGGGAGATTTAAATTTGCCAGATGTCAATTGGAGCACCCACACTGCAGCCACAGCATGGACCAGAAACATCCCGGAGGCTCTTCAGGGGCGGGACTCAGACAGCTAGTGATAGAACAAACCTGTGAGGGGGCAATATTGGACCTGGTGCTCACCAATGTAGAAAGGATAATAGATGTAGAAGTGGGGAGTCACCTGGGGTCCAGCGATCACAGTATGGCATAGTTTAATGAGAGCATACTAGAGGAATCTAGCCACACAAAGGCAAGGGCCATGGATTTCAGAAGGGTTGATTTTGCAAAGATGGAGGTATGTCTGAAGAAACCCTAAGGGTACAGTGGGAAAAGGGGATGCAGAAGAACAATGGGCACATCTTAAGGGAGCCGTAACGGAAGCCATGAGCCTTTGCATTAGGCAAACAGGTAAAACAAAGAGGAAGAAAAAGTCACTCTGATTCTCACAAGAGGTGGCAATGAGGTTGAAGGGGAAAAAAAGACAGCATTCAGAAAATACAGAGAAACACAGAGGGAGGAAGATAGAGGAATGTATCTGGAAAAGCTAAAGGAGGCAGGGAAAGCAGTCAGAAAGGCCAAGGCACAGACAAAGGAAAGAATAGCCAAGGCAATTAAAAAAGGAGACAAGACCTTTTTTAGGTACATTAGAGAGAAAAGAAAACCAGGGGTGGGATTGTGAGACTAAAAAGGGAAGGGAGGGGGTCAGCAGAAGGGGACCAGGAAAAAGCAGAATTCCTGAACAAACATTTTTGTTCAGTGTTCACTGTAGAAGAGGACAGCGAGGGACCACAGCTAGGTGTAAGAAGTACCAACAGGAGCAGTGTAGATATCAGTCCGTTCACAGCAGAGGGAGTCCTAAAGTAATTAGAAAAACTGACAATAGATAAAGCAATGGTGCCGGATGGAATACATCCCAAAATTCTAAAGGAACTAAGACAGGAGCTAGCAGGTCCGTTGACTGCCTTGTTCAACAAATCATTAGAAACTAGCGTGTTTCCGGCAGACTGGAAGAGGGCGAATGTTGTCCCTCTCCATAAAAGCAGGAGCAAGGAGGAGGCTGGTAACTATAGGCCAGTCAGCCTAACCTCAGTAGTAGTAATATTGCTGGAATCATTACTCAAGGAAAGGACTGTAACATACCTTGAAACCAGCAAACAGCAGGATCTGAAACAGCATGGTTTCACGGCAGGCAGGTCTTGCTGAACAAGCCTGATAGATTTTTTCAACTGAGAGACAAGGGAAATTGATCAGGGAGGTGCGGTAGATGTGGCCTACCTGGCTTTTTGAAGGCATTAGATACCATCATGCATAAAAGGCTAATTAGCAAATTGAGCAGCCTGGGAGTTGGATCTGGGGTTGCTAACTGGGTTAGAAATTGGCTGAGCGGTAGATTGCAAAGGGTGGTAGTGAACAGAGTTCAGTCTGTAGAAAGGGAGGTGACCAGAGGAGTGCTTCAAGGATCGGTGCTTGGCCCAGTCCTCTTTAATGTCTTCATAAGTGACATTGCAGAGGGGCTGGTGGGGAAGGTGTGCTTCTTTGCAGATGACACACAGATCTGCAATAGGGCAGACACACCAGGGGGGTGAAAAGAATGAGAAGGGACCTGGGCAAGCTGGAGGATTGGTCCAATGTATGACAGTTGAGATTCAATGCAAAGAAGGGTAAAATTATGCACTTAGGTCATGGGAACCCAAGAGAGGAGTTCTCAGTTGGGGGGGGTATACTGCTGGCCACCAAACATTAGAGGGATCTAGGAATAATTATATCTGAGGACCTAAAGGTGGCCGGACAGTGTGAGAAGGCAGTTAGAAGGGCCAGAGGAATGTTGGGGTGCATAATGAGAGGCAACACAAGCAGGAAAAAGGAGGTGGTGATGCCACTATACAGATCATTAGTGAGACGTGATTTGGAGTGCAGTACCCAGTTTTGGAGGCTGCATCTCAGGAAGGACATAGACAGAGTGGAGGCAGTCCAAAGAAAGGCTACAAAAATGGTACAGGGGCTGCACCAGAAGTCATATGAGGAGAGGCTGAAAGGCCTCAATATGTATTCTCCAGAGATGTGAAAAGAATGGGGGGGACATGATAGAGATGTTTAAATACCTTAAAGGGATTAATAAGGTACAGGAGGGTAGCATCTTTCAAAAAAGAGGGACAAGAACTAGGGGACATGAGATGAAGTTGGAGGGAGAATGAGTCAGGGGTAATGCAAGGAAGTATTTCTTTACAGAGAGGGTGGTGGATGCTTGGAACAGCCTCCCCACAGGGGTGGTAGGGGCAAAAATGGTGGAGGAATTCAAAAATGCATGGTACATGCACAAGGGAACTCTAGAAAAAAGAAAAGAGTAGGAAAGCTGCAGATCAAGCACCATCTGCAGCATAAGTTAAAGGTAGAAAATTGGGCAGACTAGATGAGCCAGGTGGTCCTTATCTGTCAACAAATTCTATGTATCTATGTAACTAGTAGTTTCTCTTATGTTTCAAATTTCATTGACATATTTTCAGCCCCATGCCATGTATAATACAGGTGTAAAGTGATATCACATCACTCGCGAGCCACATGAAACCTGGCTCCCACACAAAGTCCTTCAGTTTCACCAGGCATCCATTGTGTTCTGTTAAGTTGCTTTGTGAATGATGTAAATTGTCAATTTTGTATCTGTCATTGTAGACCAGTACTCTACTTGGCCATGCCTGAAAATAGACACTGTATGTCTACTGCACTCACCAGGTAATCAAAAATGAAATAAATACATAAATTAACTAACTATAAGGAGAGGATGGTTTTAGCAACTTCTTTCAAACAAGAATCTATAATGATTGATAACTTTTTGGTAAGATCACTGTTTTCCAAAATGATTGGATGTATTGGGGAATTCAAGACACTTTTGTGTACCTAGGTGGGGGGACATCAGAGTGGGTATGTTAAGATTGTCCACCCTAACAGATGTGCCCTCTTCCTTAGTGATCCAAGTTGTAGGGATATATTCTTGTAAAAGGTTATTCAGTTTTTGTCTGAGAAATATTTGTGGGGTGTCCCTCCAGACATCAATGTTTTATTGTCGTTTGTAACATGGCAATAAATAACTCTGAAAATAAGAGTTATGTATTGGCCAAAAGACAACATGTGATGTGAATCTAGTGGGTATTAATCTCCTAGTAATGCCCGCTAGCCTAGTACAGCCGAAGTCCTGTAAAACATCGGGAGTGCATAATATTGCCCGCTCCTGTAATACTGCTGAATTCCACATCAGTTTGGCCAGCACATGTCACACAGTCTATAACTACAGTACTGTCCCTGTCCCTCAAACCCGCACACCCGGTTGGAACAGTGGCTTTCTCCATGGATTAAACTATCTGGTAGCAAATGAACAAAACTGACAAAATCATTATGAAAACCTGAGCAACCAAAGCTCAGACACATCCCCAGTATTCGTGCAGCAGGCTACTGTCCAGCAAAGAGATCTGCACACAGCAGTCCTGTAGCAATGGAAATGCAGCAAACACACAACAGAGAGGAGAATCACCTAGTCACTTGCAGTTAACTGCTCTCCCCGCTATCACACAAGCTAAAATCCATCACTGAGCAGCATGAAGGCCACAGAATACAGAGTTCAGAGTGAATACAGCCATGTAGAGCAGTTTGTTCAGTGTGAAAGGGGCACCATATGTAAAATATGTTAATTACATACGGACGTATCCCAGCACTGGCAACGAACATCGAAGAGGGAAGATTACTAAGTCAAATAAAAACAATTTCTACATATGGTTTTTAAAAATTAGAAAATGGTTGCACAAATGATTGTTTCCTTTCGAAAAAATGAATGTTAATGTGTAAAAAAAAAAAAAAAACACTATATAAATGAATATGGCTTGAAGAAACTCGGACTTCTTGTATTTTTCTCATTTCTACTCTAATATTGTGAAACAGTGCATCTTGATCTCTTGAATATTTTACAGTTTATGATCCAACAGTTTTGACTTCCATATTACCCATGTTACAAGAACATTAATCCACTCCAGAGTCTGGCTCTACTAGGGGATTAATGCCTGCTTGGTGGCCGGAAGCACTCGGCCTGTGGCCTCGTGCACCAATCCCACACCCAACCAGGCATTAATCCCCTAGTAGAGCCCTCCTCTGTCCTAGATTAATGCTTACTTGATTTTCATATGCCACTTATTATATTTCATCACAATAATGTTCCTACCCTTTTGGTCTTAGTTTTCAAGTGCAACTCTTTTCTCTGTTGTTAAATTCTGGGATCTTTTTTCCTATTCTGATATCAATAGAATATTTAATTATTTCAAACATTGTGATCACTGGTTGGTTTTGATACCTGGGATTAAAGATTGAGTTTGGTCCTAATCTCAGTCTTTCCAAAACTTCAGAACACCACTCTTCTATTTCCAAGTTATTTTCATTTGTATCCTGGAAGAGGGCTTATGATTTCAGCAGCTATGTCTGAGTCAAATGATAGAAGATAAAGCTCTGTTGTTGTAGAAATGTCCATTCTATTTGTAGCTGCTGAAATGGCATCATCATTTTCAACCAGCAACTCGATCCTGGTGATGAGTTTAAAATTATTTAAATTCCTTCTTCCCATTGTGCCTTTGTTTTTAAAGAAATTTGTCTAACGGAATTTTATAAATAGTATCAAAAGATTGATATATTCTTGAAAGTGATCACCCCGGGAGTTGATATAATGCTCCAACCATTACTCTGGTCATGTTCTGTTGGAGGATATCCAGAGAGAGTAATAATTTGTACTATACTTCATGTCCCTTAGAAGCTGTTTTGGCTGTCCATGTTAGTCTTGTTCTGTGCCTCAAAAGTAATACTGTACCTCCCTTCTGGGGTCTTTGGTGACTCAGATCTTGACCTTTGAGCTACAGAAGGGAGCAGTCCGGTATCCTGTGATATGGGCGAAACAGATTGAGTGACTTGGGTTCAGTGAATCAGTTTGCTAGCCCAAAGGAATAGCAACCATGGGGGAAGAGCGAGGGTAGCAAATAGCGAGGGCGAATGACTAGGGAGTGTAGGGTCATGTGGGCTAAATTGAGGAATTCCACATGCTGCTGCTGCCGAGCTGTCCTCCTGGCATAGTGGATAGGGTCACCACCTATAAAGCTCATAGACCCTGGTTTGAGATTGCCTGTAGGTAAATCTTTTGGTGAGCTGTTGAGGCTGATACAATTTTTTTTCACCGTGTCCTCCAATTCCTCCGACTTTGTTGCCCCCAACCATGGTATCCCCCTGCATATTGTAGCCCCTCTCTTGTGTATTCCCCTATCCCTCAATGTCCTACCCCCCAGGAGTTAATTATATATAGATAGGGGGGTGGGGGGCTCACCCCTAACAAGGGGGGTGCAGTGGGTGCTGCCCCCCCCACATTAAACAACTGTAACTTATCCCCATGTTTTTATATGTACTGTCATCACTGTATTGGCATTTCCTGTGGCTTTGATGGCCATGTTTTGGTTCGATGAAATGTAGTCGCCGTAGTGTAAGTCGGCAAAAGATTTTTGCTGTTATGACAGAGCTCAGCAACCCCCACTGTACATACAAAAAACCCTGCAGATGAGGCTACATTAGACCTAAAAAAACACTCATGTCAGTCCAGTAGTATCCTCTACAATGCACATGGGATGCAGGCAAAGCAGTGGCCATCACATGCCTGTACCAAATTGCACAACAAACAGTCCAGATGTCATCCCAACTGTCAACAGATGACAAGTGCCTCACCAACCACTAGCCAAAAGGCAACCCAGTCACTGAAAGGCAGCCCATCAAGTAGGTAACAGTCATCTAAAGTATCCCCATATCTGAACTTACTTGTGACAGCTCTGTCACTATCCCCAGGATGACTCTATGGTTGATATAACCTTGTTCACCCCCTCTCCAGCTCCAGAGGCAAGGTTCAGTCATGGCACTGGCCCCTGCATAGTTGCCATGATGCCCACATTGTTACATTGGGCATGTTCCAGCCGCATGTACAGAACCAAGACCACTTACTTAATAATTCTGGGGGAGGTATGTAAGAAAAAAGGAAAGGGACACGCAGTACACATATGGAACTTGTTGATATTCACGTCTTGCAAGGACCAATATTCTTACAGGTCTTCCATGGACCAGTAGCATTCCACCCCCTCCTCACAGTGCTGTTATCAGTACTGCTAGAGGTACTGCTGGAAAGCAACCCCCCCTTGTCTGTCTCCAGGATCCTGGTGGTCACTATCGCTCTGCGGTACAGCCTACCTCCACCATCACTGCTAGCAGAATGGTTGGTGGCAGGCTCAACAACATACCACTACCTACTGTGGGTCTCATTATGGCATGTGTATCAATACCTCCTAGTCAGCAGGTCAGGTTGGGTGGTATGTACAGCATCGAGGGCACGTGGGAGAAATGTAATTGAGTCATAAGAGCTATGTGGCCATCATGGATGCTGGGGGGGGGCAGCACTTGAGTATGCAGTATCTCCACTTGACATATTTACCATGTGCTTGTCTAATTGTATGCCAGGTAGGTGTGACTACTGTACATTTAAAATGGAACAGTCAGAACTAAGAGCCCCACATCCAGCTGTGGGGGTGGCCCCAATTTGCACTTTGTGTGCAAAACATACTTATTATTTACTGCTGTATATTTGATTGTATCCGATTGAGTTTGCTGACTCTCAAGCTGACATTTGCTGTATCCAGAAATCCCCGAACCCCGTGCAGCTGATGTCAAAGCTGGGCTGCAGCAGTTGCAGATTCAATAGCCTGCAGTGCATGTTACAGCTTTTATAAACTCACAATAGATGTTTGCCGGCCCTGCTGTTCTCCAGAGTTAAGTACAGCCCTCCGTGACTGTGCCTAGCACCAGGTAGACAGTGGGACTAGCAAACAAAAGATCAGAGCTTACAGCAACTCTAACATGCACTGCAGGCTATTGAATCTCCCACTGCTGCAGCATTTGATTCTACATGGGAGGGAAGGATGACCTGTGTGCACTACGGCACACAGGAAACCAACGTCAGACAATGCTGTCTCACATGCTCGGAGCTCCCACACAACACACTTGGTACAGAGCATTTCCTATGTGCAACTGTTGTGCTTAAAGAGAAATTGTGCCAACAGTGCAGATTTTGAAGAAGAGACAGCAGACATGATTGGCATATTTAAACAAAGTGGCTATACTGATATGACAGTCTCTAATGGACTGCAAAAGGCCAGAAATTTAGATAGTCACTGCTTTAAAAAAAAACAGAGACAATGAAGAGATTGAGATACCTAAGAGAATAAGATACCTTTTGTTATCACCTATGGCCCCATAGCAATGAACCTTAGGAAAATCATGTATGACAACTGGCATCTATTAGGTTTGGATGAGGACCTTACAGATGTGGCCAATGTAGGCCTGATGGTGTCATTCAAGACAGTCAACAGTAAAGGAGACATGGTGTACACAGTGGTTTCAGCAATCCAAAACTGAATGTCAGTTGATTACCATGCAGACCTTCAAGGTTTTCTCCCTGTAGAAATAGTGTAACCTGTAATTCTGCAGTACCAAGTAATACCTTCTCAAATCCAGCTCTGAAAGGTATAAGGGAAGTACACGTTTGACAGTTCATACACTGCCTTACTGCATTTGTTGTTAACACCCTGTGTGCTCCTGTGGAAAGGTTTTCAAAGGTTGCTCTATCAGAACCCTCAAAGAGAGGATACAGGAACACTACAGGCCTGTCAACAATAGGAGAACAGATCATCCCATATTACACCATCTTCTGTAAATGCAGGATGTGGGTAACCACGTCATTAGTTTCATGGGTATCAAAACTATTGTGCCCAACAAAAGAGGGGATGACAGGGTGAACACATTACTTTGCAAAAAATCACAATGGATTTTTAAACTCTGGACAATGAAGCTGAATGGCTTAAATGACCAAAAGGACTGGGAATTATTTTTGAAATAAAATCACCAACACGATTTTTATTCCAGGGTGATATGCTATGGTTCTGAATTTATGATCACCTGATTTTATATCTACAGCGATTCCTGTGCATAGGGCTATTGCCCCTAAGTTGGTTTGTACATGCAGAGAATGTTTTGCTGCGATCATTCAGTTGTTAGGACAGCTCATTGAGATGTTTTACAATCAATTTTATCAACCAGGTCTCAGAATAGTATTACCATTAGTTGAGTACCCCCAACTTTTCACTCTTTTACCTCCTGTACTTATTTTCTTACTCTTTCTATTTTTTCTTCTCCCTTTTTCACAGTCCTTGGCTTTATTGGTCCCCTTTTTCCCACTACTGTTTCCCCTCTCCCACACTATTAATCTGTCTGTTTTAGGGTTGTCATGATATGAAAATTTGACAGTATGATAACCACGGTGTGTGATACCACGATTATCGTAATACTGTGGTATAAGTAAGAAATAAGCCATGACAGGGTGTGCATTAAAGGATTTTATTGCATGCCCCAGGGGGCGTGCTAAGGCATGAGGCCAAAGGCTGCATGTCCTTACGCCCCTGGGAAGTGCATTAACATCCTCTAATGCACACCCTAGAGTGGCTTATCACACTTATAAAATGTGCCACTACCATAAAAGAATTAGTCTGATGTGCTCTGATAGAGATTAAGACTTATTTACTATTTTCAAAAGAGTGTACAATACATTACTGCTACAACATCTAAAATCTGAAAAAAGTAGTCCCTATTAATGAATAAAATAGCATATGTCATCAATAGGTTAACTAGTGCAGTACTTTGCAGTAAAAGTATTTATTATTAGAGTTGATTGAAAATAAATATTTTCTCTGTAACATGTAAATTATCATATAAATGCACTGTAACATCTGTGAATTTGTAAAACATAAGCAGTGTTTAAAACTTAATTTTCATTACACTGTAGTTATATACTTTCATTGATGGCATCCTTCTCTTTATTTTTGTTTTATATTTATGTGGTGTGGTCTAGTACATAAAAGGAAAACTGCTATAGGATTGAGGTGAAAGGTTGGTAAGAAAAAAAAATTTAAACCTGCCAAGTTGCCTTTTTTTTGGTGGTGGTGGTGGTGTAGATTTCACCTGAAAACACCTATATATGATTAAAATGTACGTGCTTTTATAAACATCAGCAACGTAGTTGAGCAGTTTGGATCTGCCTCTGCCTATGTAACTATGTTTTCCCACCTTTTCTCTTTATTTATAAAGTATTACTATATTGTCTACTTTCTTCATCCTGTTTTGTTTTCTGTTATTCCTGCATTCAAGACATAGAGGGCTGGATATTCAGACTGCCCCAGGCTGTGGCGCAAGCCTGGGTGCAGCGCAACTGGGCTGCGCAGGGGCGTTGACAGGGTGATAGTCAACGGAGCTGCATCATGGCACAGCGACGTTGAATATCGCAGCTTGGCAACCCGCAGAGCACATGGCGCAGTGGCACTGCAGCGCGCAAGTGGCCAAGTGGAATAGGGAATGAGCTAGCGCCAAGTTCAAGTTGCGCTAGGTGCAACAACTGCGATATTCAAAAGTGCACATGCAAATGGAGCCATAATGTATGCAAGATGCAAATGGACCATTTGCATGTCATTATGGCCCCATTTGCATGCAGGTGTGCCGATCCCCAGCGACTTACACCTGGCGCCCTGCCAGTGCAGCAGCCCCCTGCACATCGTGGCAAAGCACCACAATGCCCGATCATGGGCATGTGTATAGTGTAGAACACGTCCAATATCCCTAGTGGTCCAGTGGACCGTTTGCAGCCCGATCATGGGCATAAGTATATTTAAAAATAGTTAACTCTCTCCCTGGTGGTCCAGTGAACCGCTCGCAGCCCGATCGCAGGCATAAGTATATTCAAAAATAGTGAACTCTCTCCCTGGTGGTCCAGCGGACCATTCACAGCCCGATTGTGGGCATTTGCCATAAGAAATGACACCCCCATCCAACCCTGGTGGTCCAGCGGTACCCATACGGCACCATATGGTCAGGCTGTATGCCTATTGGTCCACAGCATGATCCAATGGTCGTGCAGTCTGTACCATACTACAGAGTCCAGATATGTGAATGGATCCATTTACATATCTGGACTGTGTCGTACGGTACGGGCTGCATGCCCATTGGCTCACGCTATGGACCAATGGGCATACAGCCCTACTGTATGGTGTCAGTCAGTGGCGGCAGGACGGCAAGCGGGTGGGGCTACCACCCGCCACTGACCGGGGTGGGAGCGAGGCGGTGGGGCCCAGTGGGCGGTGGGGAGGGGGGTACCGCTGGACCACCAGGGTTGGATTGGGGTGTCATTTCTTATAACACATGCCCACGATCAGGCTACGAGTGGTCCACTGGACCACCAGGGATATAGGACTTTTATTCTACTTCAAATGCCCGTGATCGGGCTGCGAGCGGTCCGCTGGACCACCAGGGAGAGAGTTCACTATTTTTAAATATACTTATGCCCGCGACCGGGCTGCGAGCAGTCCACTGGACCACCAAGGAGAGTGTTAACATTTTGAAACATACTTATGCCCGTAATCGGGCTGCGAGCAGTCCACTGGACCACCAGGGAGAGAGAGTTAACATTTTGAAACATACTTATGCCCGTGATCAGGCTGCAAGCGGTCCACTGGACCACCAGGGATATAGAACTTTTATTCTACTTCAAATGCCCACGATCGGGCTGCAAGCGGTCCACTGGACCACCAGGGAGAGTGTTAACATTTTGAAACATACCTATGCCCGTGATCGGACAGCGAGCGGTCCACTGGACCACCAAGGAGAGAGTTAACATTTTGAAACATACTTATGCCCGTGATCGGGCTGCAAGCAGTCCACTGGACCACCAGAGATAGAGGACTTTTATTATTCTATGTATGCCCACGATCGGGCATGGGGGGGCGCCACCAGGAAGGTGCAGCCGGAGCTCGAGTGGCCACCCACCGTGGCAGCTGCCGTGTTGCGCCCAGCGATACGGCAGCGCTCACCTGTCAGGTGTGGCTATTTACTCCTTTTTTTGGCTCACCTGTGTGCAGCACAGGTAGGGGTTGTGCATGCATGGGCTCAGCACATCCCGGGCTGAATATCGGGATGTGCAGAATATGCATGGGCACGCCCCCACCTGCCCACATTACTGATGCGCCCGCCATTGATTTGTGCAAGGCTCAATCCCCCTTTGAATATCACGCCAGGGTGCATCAGTGGGTTGCGCATGGTGCAACTGTGTTGCGCCATGAGCAACCCTTCTGAATATCCGGCCCAGAATGTTTATCATGGAATGTTTACCATGGAATACAGGGATTCAAAATTCTGCTCAGTTCCACTGGTAGAATGTTACTCGCCTAACATACTGTACATACAGACAACAAAGGCCTGTTTTAGAGCCAGATACTCAATTATCTCACTGTCAAGGCAAGCAGAAGAGATTTCCATGATGAGCAGGTAAAGATAGAAAGGGGATTTTTCACTGTCTGTAAAGAATCAATTGTAATGAAAACTATAAACAATACTTAATGTTTCTAATTTGTTAATGTGTGTAAGGAGAGTGTAACGATCAGGTAAACAAAATTAAATTAATTTGTTTTATTTTTTATTTAAAGCAGTTTTATTTTTAGGGCCCAGCTGAAGGTTTTTACAGTGTAAAAGTAGCAGCCATGTTTGTGATGGAAGATCAGCTCTGGTTGCAGGGGGACTGACAGAAGATAATTCTGGTTGTAGGAGGACTGATTTGCTCATTGTGAGATGTGGTTTAGGACCAGGATGACTGTGTACATATAGAGATTTAATGTACAGTCAGCTGATGTCTCTTGGCCAATGAGATTTCTAGATTTTTTCTTGCCATTTTATAATGCATTTTAATGGGAAAACCTAAAATATTCAAAAATAATGCACTTTTAACCAAATTTTACATGTAAAAGCAATTAAAATAATAGTAAATGACACACTGGGAATATAATGAGAGAAAAGAAAGATAATGAGTCAATTATGTGCGAGAGAAATGTAATTTTGTTTGTTGACCAAGTCAGATTCCATCCTGACCAGATGAGTGTTAAACACTATAAGTATATAATATATTATAAAAGACAAAGAACCTTAGTGCTCAAGCACTGAGGCAAGGGTTACCCCAAAGAGCACTGGCCGGGAAGCCAAGTCTCAAAGAAATACAAACATCACACATACCCCAATAATGCAAAGCATCATGGGTTGCATATGCAAATCACCACAAAATATTATGCTGGTTCAACTTTAAGCAGAAATGCATTGTGCCAAAAGGCCTCTCACACAGTCTGCAAAGGGTACCAATGGAATACACAGACATGTGTTTCATCCTACCAGGACTAATCAGTGTGCCTCGTCTGTATGACACCCTAGTGGAATGAACCAGTTATCCTAAGCTGGTCTGTCTGGGTTGGGTTGTGGTGAGCCCAATAAAAACAAAAAATAAGCTAAAAGACAAAGAACCTTAGTGTGCAAGCACTGAGGCAAGGGTTACCCCAAGGGTTTTTATTGTGCTCACCATGTGGAATGGCAGCATGTCTTTAGCCAAAAAATAAGTCACAGCTGCATTAAGTTCCTGGGCCTGCTTAGACTTGGCATCATTAAATTTGCTTGCACGCATGTGCAAGAAACATAGTGCCATCATCCGAGTTTTCAGAGGTGTGGCAGCCATCTTCCAATTCAGTCAGTGTGTTTGCAGGCACGGCCCCAGGTCTCCAATCACTGCTGCAGCTGTCTATGACAGCAGTTGAAAATGCAGTGGCACACAGTTGAAAGGGAGAGCTCCGCTTCAGTGAGCAGAGCTCCCCCCTCCACACGCACACATATTGCGTGCTCATGCACTCCTCCCCCCACGCACATACTGTATGTCTGACAGGGGTGCCCAATCCCCCGTCGGCTCCACGCCCCCCCAAAAAAAAGCTTTCCAGGGCCACGCTGACTCCCAGCATGGAACACATCGGCATGGCCGACAGGGTGCCCAATCCCGCCGGCTCCACGCCCCAAAAACAGCCTTACAGCTGCCACACTGGGAGCCCACCCTAACGGGCAAACGCCCCATCGTCAGTTTTAAAAAAAAAACCCTGTAAACAAGAAAACGTTCCCTCAGTGCTCTCCCAGCCCACCTGTGCCCACCCACTGTGCACTCTGCCTCCCACACCCCCCATACTTACCTCCGGAGTCCAGCGCGATGACTCCGTGGACTGGGAACATCGCCTGCACTCTTCAAAGTCGACTGCGAACTGAGGAAATGCTGGTAAGCTGTATAATGTAATAAATAGGGTTTTTTCAACTTTAATGCGTATCTCAGGCATTTTTTGGATTTTTTGCACCAAATTTTCAACATGGGGTTTTTGGGACCCCTCCTCATGAATTCTTGAACTGTCATGGCGTTAATCGGGCCCGAAATCACCTTTCAGGACTGAGTAATGAAACAATACTTCCACTGTTCATAAGGTGGGCTCTCAAAAAGCCTATGTTGAAAATTTGGTGGAAAATTCCTAAACATGACTGTTTTATGAGCGTGCATTGCGCAGTTCCTACGCAGGCTCTTAAGTTCGCGAACTTTCAATATTTTCACTCCAGATTTTCAACATTGCCATTTTACCACACCTCCTTATGAGCAGTACAGCTGTCATTTTTCACATCTTGCCCAAAACGTGTTTCCGCCCATGTAGCTCACAATGGCGCATTCGGTCTGCGAAATCAATGTATGGGACACATTAAGAAAATTGCAGTGACACTGTTCATGAGCAGAGTCTTAAAATGGCTATGCTGAACATTGATGAAAAAAATTCCTAAAAATTACTGTTTTACAAGCGTGCGTTGCGCAGTTCCTACACACGCTCGTAAGTTTGCGAATTTTCAATATTTTCACTCCAGATTTTCAACATTGCCATTTTATTACACTTCCTTATGAACAGTACAGCTGCCATTTTTCACATGTCGCCCAAAATATGTTTCCGCCCATGTAGCGCACAATGGTGCAGTCGGTGTGCGAAAGCAATGTTTGGGACAGGGTAAGAAAATCAGTTATACTGTTCATGAGCAGAGGTCTTAAAATGGCTATGTTGAAAATTTGGTGACAAAAGTCCATAAAATGACTGTGTTACGAGTGAGCATTGTGCAGTTTCCACGCACCCTCGTAAGTTCATGACTTTGTAATATTTTCAGTCCAGATTTTCACCAGTGGCATTTTTCCACACTTCCTTATGAACAGTATGGCTGTCATTTTTCACAACATGGCCTAAATGTGTTTTCACACTTTCAGCGCAGAGATGCATGGTCACTGTGGGAAATCATTGTTCGGGACAGATAAAGAAAATCACAGTGACACTGTTCATGATCGGAGGTCCCAAAATGCCTGTGTTGACAATCTGCTATGAAAAATCCCCAAACTAATTACATTACGGGTGTGCGTTGCACAGTTTCTATGCATGCTCGTGACTTCACCAGTTTTTTAAAATTTTCACTGCAGATTTTCAACATTGCCAATTTTTACACCTCCCCATGAACAGTGCAGCTGTCATTTTTCACATCCTGTTCGGAATGTGTTTTTGCACCTGTGGTGCTAAATGCCGTAGTCGCCGTGCAAAATCAGCTTTCAGCTAACAAACTGATATTGCCACTGTTCATGAGGTGGGGGGTCACAAAAAAACCACATTGAAAATTTGGAGTGAAAATACCAACGAATGCCTGAGGCGTTAGGGTTTCCAACCATAACGCCTCACCCTATAGAGAATGACAGGCATCAGTCGTATGACTTGGGATTCTCGCCTATAATGCTCATACCATTCCATACCCTGCAGCTAGTGAGAGGCATTGAGGTATGTCTTGGACTCTTCTGCCCCAAAGTTCACCCCATTCTCCTATACCGCACCCATCTCCCCATATTTCCTGATGGAATGGGGTGCGCATAAGGGCCAAAGACCCCAAGGCACACCGTGACACTTGTCAGTGTCTGCAGGGTAGGGTGTGGTGAAATGGCGTGGCCGTTATGCCTGATGACCCAAAGGCACATCCCAATGCCTGTCAGTCTCTGTGGGGTGGTGGTGGGGTTGGCTTCAGTTGAATACGTCACTGCCATTCCTGTTATGCAGCTCTGTAACTCCTACACTACCAATGCCAATGCCGGCAAGCAAACATTCGGCATTGACAAATGCTTGTTTTTTTTTCCTTTTTCAAGAACTGCAACCAAACTTGGCTGGTTAGCATCCAGTTTTCTTGCACTCTCTTGACAACAACCCCTGTTACTGCTGCCACCTCCACATGGCCCTCCTCCTAATCCGGAACTAGAAAACTCCACCACTCTGAATTAAAAATCAAGAAAGAAATTTGATAACTTACTGCACCCAGTTCTTTGAGTGACTTGAAGTTCACAAAACAGTAAAAGCTGGCTCAGGCAGGGCAAGGGCATAAAGAACGGGGAGTGGGTAACGGGCAATACTTAAGCAGATCATCCTGGATGCACTGGATCATAGAATGAGGATGGAATAATCATGGATGGTTTGGTTGTGGAGGGCGCGAGAGAGGGTCAGGAGGACACAGACAGGAGTCAGAGCATGAGACCGAGGGCAAAGGAGAAAGAACAGAACATTCTTTCTACTGCAGAGCACAGGTGTAGCAGCCGCCTGTGGCCACTGGGCCAGGATGGTAAATACAGCAGAATAGGAGGACCCCACCAGTCAATCTGTCTAGTACTCATGCTATAACACTAGTGTTGCATACAGTGTCTTGCTAACTTAACCTCAGCCTGACAGTGCAGCACTAGTGTGAGTGCTAAGGAGACTGGTGGGGTCTCGTCTCCCATCCTATTTCCTATACCACCCCGTCGGCCATGGCTGCTACACCTGTGTTCTGCTGTATAAACTAAGAATGACTGTTCTCTTCTGTTCTTCACCCTGGTTCCCCCTGTTTGTATCCTCCTGTCTCTCTCTCTCTCTCACTCCCCAACCCATGCAGACCATCCATGATCCCCTCGTCCCACCATGATCCATCCATGATCTGCTTATCCATTCCTACTCCGAGTCCGAACCAATCTGTCAAATCCCAATTCCCAATCCTGAATACCTAGCTGGCAGTGCTTACCTAGCTGGCAGTGCTGCACAGTCTGCACTCTGCACCCACCCCAATGACACACCACACGTGTCCACCCTGACCTTCCCTATTTCTACTCCCCCTCTCCCCCGGGCAGTGGGTGTGGGGTGGGCATGGGCACTGGGCAGCATGCAGCAGTGGCTCCCAGTCATGCCCCATCCAAGAAAGGCCACCCACAACCACCAGGACATTTAATGGTAAAAGAAGACAGTAGAGTTAGAAAGCCAAGACAGTAACACTACTCGCTTTGCCTCCACTCCTCCACACATGAAAAAAATCACAGAAAGTCTTTTTTTGACTGTTCTGTTCTGACTGTGATTGATGTGGTGAGTTCAAAGAATCAGCCTGAGCTTCACTGTATTAAAGTGGGTGATACTCTCTCGCAGTTGAGTAAGCAAACTGAAAGTGTTCCCTCCACGAGCTGCTACTTTTGTTTTGTATGTATGGCAGACAGGATTCCCATCCTCATATATGATATCTTCACTATTTTTTTTTGTAACCAAAGTAGGTCCATACTGTGGATTTTATTATTTTTCTTGGCAGAAAAAGGTCACATGAGTTTTCCTCCTCGTCCACTTTCTCATTCTCAGACTCTTTTGTAGTAGTAGTCTGACTCTCACAGACAGGAGAAGGAGGAGGTAGGGGGATCGGACGCTGCTGAGACTGGTCAGGGCTCTGACTCTGACAACCACTGTGTCACTGATTCTGGCTTTCCTGCTGCTGCAAGTCTTCCAGTAGCAGTACCAACTCCACATCCGCCATGTTTCATGTTCGACTCCTACAATTACAATTTAATTGCCAGAGTTACCGACTTACCCCAACCACATGAGGAAGATTACAATTTTTAGCTCATGAAATTGAAACAGAACAGATGACGGGATGAGAGCTACTTAAATCGACTGAGTTAAACAACCACTGCCAACTCTGCCAGGCCAGCCAGCCTGAGCCACACACAGACTCACCCTGACCCCACCCAGCCAGGCCCATGTATGGGGCAATGAATTGATTAGCCCACTACCTGACCAGACCACTGCACCCAGCCTGCACCCAGCAGTGGCTCCTGACCTGACGATGACCACACAACACACATAAAACCCAAGGCCACAGATTCAGTGGCCCACTGGCCAATGGCCATTATGGCCGACTCCCCTGGATGACCACAAGCCACTGTTGGCTTGATTGACATGGGAGGATGTGGGTATGGATGGCAATCAAATCATGGCACAAACATAACAAGCACACAGTTGCACCGGCACGACTGTAGCAAGCAAAGCAATCCATCATGGCACTTGGTCTGACTCTTAATGCAATAATGCAATGCATGCATGATTTCTGTAATGCTCTGATTTGCTGCCCTGCCTGACTGACATTTTGCACATCAAATACAAATAAAAATCCTACTGGCCTGGGTCTGGTTAGGATAAATTTGTCATATCATGACACCGGGGCCAATCATGACTCCGAGAAGATCACACGCCACTACGCCACCCACCAACCAGGAGGAGGAGAGGAGGACACGACAAGCCAGGACAGTGGGACACACATACATCCTGATAATTCCACACACAAGGCAACTCACCCTCCCACACCCCTCAAACATCCACTTTGGTTCCACCAAGTTCCACCAAGATATCCTGCTGCTGAAGTTCAATTGGCTCTTGGCTGCTTGCCTTCTGCCTCCTCCAGTCCTTACTCCTTCCTTCCTTCGCCAGTTTTTCCAAATTATAATGTAACAAACGACATGGCTGCCTGGTCTGGTCTAGTAGGGCATAGGCCGGGGCAGTGGAGGGGATGCTGTACAGTGAAATCTATCAAACGGCTTGCCACTGCCTGCATTAACGAGGCACTGTCAGCTTTGCAAGTCATTTGGCAAGTAACTCTAATCATTGTGCCTCTAGGCACATAAGTGTGCAGCAGTTACCATAGAATGCCCCTGTGCAGCCCCCAAAAAAGTTTTTTACCTGTTTCCATGAATTTAAGCTTTATTTTCTCTATATTCGTCCCGAACTAAAGTCTGCCATCACCGGAAGTATAGCCACTGGAGGAACGTGCATGTGATTGGAAGCGTGGTCCCGAAGTGTCCTTTTTGACATGCTAGTCAAGAAACTACGTTAACACTGTACATTTGCCTATAAGGAAGTGGTCCATGTATCTGAATAGCAAAACCGAATGCTAGTATTTGCACAAAATGCTTTTAAAAATGGCTTCCGAAATCAGGTGCATGCAGAAGAGCTGTAGGAGCAGAAATCCCATGCATGTGCAAAAGCAGCACACTCTTCCGCATGCACATGATTTCGGAAGCCATTTTTAAATGCATTTTGTGCAAATACTAGCACTCGGTTTTTCTATTCAGATACATGGGCCGCTTCCTTATAGGCAAATGTGCAGCATTAACTTAGCTTTTCAACTAGCATGTAGAAAAGTACACTTCAGGACTGCGCTCCAGAGCACACGCGCGTTCCTCCAGTGGCTATGCTTCCAGTGGCAGCAGACTTCAGTTTGGAAGGAACCTAAAGAAAATAAATGGAATCAGGTACAAAACTTTTGGGGGGGGCTAGACGGGGCACTCTATAACTGCTGCACACTTATATGCCTAGAGGCATAAGAATTAGGGTTACTTGCTAAACAACTTGCAAAGCTGACAGTGACCCCTTTAAACTGGGGCCTGGGAGTGATATCAGACCACAAACAAAGCATTATGGTTTCAGAAGACAATAACTAGTAGTATTGAAGCCCATGAAACAAAGATCCTGTATTCAGGCAATTTCCCCTAGTAATAAAGCTGCAGTGCTGAACAATAACTTACACGAAAACAAGTTTAAATTTGTACAGTTTTCAATTAGAGAGGTGGTCAGGTCATCACTAGTTCTTAAGGGCAGCTGCCAGCCTGCCACCTTTGGGAAAATGTCAGAAAGCGCATTTATTTTACACACAATTCAACTGCAGGCCAGGTTTCCCACCAAGGATCCATTCATACACTCCCCATTCCCCTCCGTCCCCGACTCCCTGCAGTGACAGCTGCCAGGTGCCAGTCAGTGACTTGTGCCACCTCAAAGATCCTCCTGTTTTCAAAATTCTGGCAATTTCGCCTAGTAATAGAGAACTGCAGTGCTGCTGATTGCTGAAGATAACAATAACATGCATGAAACAAGTTTAAATTAGGTGTCCCCTAGTATTAAAAATAAAAATATTTACAGTTTTCTATTAGAAAGGTTAGTGGTCATCAATATATCTTAAGGGCAGCTGCCAAGCCTGCCAGCCTGCCACCTTTGGGAAAACATCAGTTCAGAATCAGAAACACATTTATTTACACGGTACAATTCAAATTCAGGCCAGGTTTCCCACCTAGGATCCCATCCACAGCGTTCCGGGAACTCAAGGCTGCATGGCTGTCGCTGACAATTGCCTTTATCTTGGGACAGCTCTTATTGGCTGTCTGTGGAACACGAGCTCAGTGTTTGGTTTTGATGACTTTTCCATTAGCAGATTATATCTTTTAGCCACTAGAGGGCCCAGTTATAAGCACACTTACCCAATCCAATCCAATCCAATCCTCCTGACTGTCACATCAGGTTGTCCCTCCATGCACTGCAGTTTCTGCTTCTCTTACTCTTATCCCTCTTTCCGCTTTTCTTCCTCCCTGGAGCTTGCTTCCCCTCTACCCCCCCCCCCAACATCCTACTTGGCACTGCCTATCATCACTCAGGTACTCTCCATCAGGAGCTTGCCCCTTCCCCTGGGTGCTCCCCTCTGCAAATGGATGGCAGTCCCCGCCTACCACTGTACAAAGGCCCTGGACACTCTCATCACTCTCTCACATGCTATCACTCTGGGATCATTGCCACCAATCTAATGTAAGGTCCTGCAAAAAACAGGCATGTAGACTCACACTCAGGGACTTACGCTGGCGCACCCTGAAGCTTGTGCTCCTCCTCCTCCTGCTGCTGTCAGGAAACATCCATCCTAACCCTGGCCCAATCACCTCCAGCTCTGTCTACCAGGAAAAACCCTCAGGAGCACTCTCCATAGCATCTCTCAACATCTGTAGTCTACTCCCCAAGCTGGATGCCCTACAAATCTTTACCAATCAGCACAGCCCAGATATCCTGGCAGTTGTAGAAACCTGGCTTACACCCAAAATCCCCGACCTGGCTATCGCTCTTCCAGGCTACAATGTTTTCAGGCTGGACCGGAAGTCCAAAAGAGGTGGTGGATGTGCAATTTACCTTAAGATTCGCTACTGGGACACCCCATCACTACCCCACTCCCAGCCACTGCTGTGCAGATTCTCCCTATCAGAATCTTATTAGGTGCCCATAACAAATCCCTCACAGTTGCCTCACTATATATCCCACCGAAAGAACAAGGGATTGGCCTTAACACTGTCTTGGAATTCACCAGATCCCAGCCTCCTGACTCCAAAATGATTCTGCTTGGAGACTTTAATATAAACTGGCTCACGCCTGATGCAGAGGTCCATAAGGATGCCTTCTTATCGGCCAATCTCACCCAGATGGTTGTCTCTCCTACCAGGAAAAGCTTCAAATCTGGCACCAGCACCCTCCTGGATTGGATTCTTACCAGCCACCCAACTCGTATCACAAATACCTCAATCCTCCCTGACTCGCTTAGCAACCATTCCCCTCTCATCTGTGAATGGTCAAACAAATTCCGCAAGCCCCCTCCTAATATCATCACTAGTAGAGTCCTACCACGTGGGCAGTTGTCACACCTCAAAACATGCCTCAGCCTCCAAGGCTGGTCCCCTATCTACAAAGCAACAGATGTAAACACTGTGCTGGATTACTTCATCAACACTTTCAATGCAGCCTGTGACTCCTATGCTCCTTTTAAAAAGCGCAAAGTCAAAGCCCTTTGCAATCCCTGGCTCTCAGCTGATCTCTTATGTCAACTAAAATCTAGAGATCGCCTCTGGGATCTGGCCAGAACCACTGGTAAAGAAACTGACATCCGAAACTATAGATGTACACGAAATGACTGTACCAAATCTATCCGGCAAAAGAAATCTAACTACTTCAAGAATGCTCTCACGGATACCTGGGGTAACAGGAGGGCATTTTGGAACCATATTAAAGAGGTCACTGGGAAGCAGCCAAAAACCTCCCCTACCTTGCTCAACATAAATGGGTCTACAACGCTTGACCCTAAAATCATAGCAAATACCTTCAACACTGCATTCACCGATCTCTGACTTTTTCAAGGACTATGACTCTCCCTCTCCTCCCCCCGATGACTCCTCCTTCTCCTCTAGTCACCCACCTTTTTACTTCAAAGCAATCAAGATGCATGATGCCCGCAAATACATTACCAAAGCCATCACCCAATCCAGATCCAGCAGTGATACACGTGACCTTAAACTGCTGTCCCTCACCCTTGATGAGTGTTACAGCCACTGACATATATTTTCAACCTCTCACTTAGGCTTAGCCAGTTCCCTGACAAATGGAAATCTGCCACTGTTACCCTGTCCATAAAAGTGGTGACAGGGCCACTCATGGAAACTACCGTCCGATCTCTATATTGCCACCCCTCTCCAAGGCCCTTGAACGTATTGCAGCAGATCAGCTCACAGAATTCCTGGACAAGTACAATATCCTGTGCTCGCAACAACATGGCTTCAGGAAAGGACATAGCACCTCATCTGCCCTACTGGAATTCTCTGGCATTCTTCACAGCTCACTTGGCAATGGTCAGTTAATTGGGTCCATCTTTATCGATCTAAGGCATTCAACACTGTCCATCACTGCCTACTGCTTGTTCAACTTCTGAAAGCTGGGCTCTCTCCTGACTCCACTGCCTGGTTCAAAAGCCACTTGGAGAACTGGTCTCAAAGAGTAAAAAATTGCAGGTGTCCTCTCTGATACCAGGCCTGTTCACTCAGGTGTCCCCCAGGGATCGATTCTGGGCCCCCTACTATTCAGCTTGTTCCTGAACTCCCTTCCAAATTCTTGCTCCGAAACGATCATCCTCTATGCAGATGATGCTGTCATTCTTGCCTCACACAAGGATCCTAAGCCTCTACAAGACAACCTTCAGCTTGGCTTCACATCTATTGAAAATTGGTTCTCAAATCACAATCTGGTCCTCAATAATAAGAAAACAAAGTCTATGATGTTCAGCAGCTCTCATAACAAGCATAAGCTGCACTCCCTATCCATCAAAACCAGTCATGGAGTCACCCTGGAACAGGTTCAAGCCTTTAAGTACCTTGGGATCACTCTAGACCCTCATCTAACTTACAGTGCCAACATTGACTCTGTAGCCAAAGCAGCAAATACTCACCTTGGTCTTCTCTTCTGGCATAGGCAACATCTTACCCCAGAAGCCCTGAATGTCACCGTTCAGAGCTCTGTTGTCTCCATTATTGACAATGGGCTTATCATCTATGGCTCTGCCCCCACTACCGCTCTTAGATGCATATCCTCCTCCCCCCTCAATAAGGCCTGCTGACTTCTCACTGGATCCCACCACCTCACACATACATGAGACATCTATGCACAAACTGGATGGCTGCAACTCACCAATAAAGTACCTAACCTGCACCATGGTGAAGAAAATAACTATGGGCCTTGTGCCCCACTGGAGTGTGTGCGCTCCTGCACCCTAGCAATAACCCCCGCTCACCCAGGGGGTCTGAATCACAACTCCTGCAGGTTCCACATTATCGTACCTTACAAGGTCAAAGATCTTTTGCCTACAGGGTACCCAGCTGGTTAAATGGTCTAAACAGTTACATCTCCTCCACTCCTACCCTTGATGCATTTAAATCAAGGCTACACCTCTCTCTCACTGCCTCCAGCTCCTGTGACTGCCTCCACTAGCTGACCCCATGAATATTTCCCTACCCTTATGCAGTTCTCTCTCTCTCCTGTTAGCACTTGGTTACCCCTTAACATGCACTTCCCCACTTAATTTAATTTAATTTATTTGTTTAACCAGGTATAGCACACTAAGCTGAAAGCTTTTTTACAGGAGTGACCTGGGAGCACAAGGAGGTTAAGTGACTTGCTCAGGGTCACAAAGTATGCAAGTGGAAACTGCGGGATTCAAACCCAGGTCTGGTCTGCTGGATGTCACCAAATTTGCATCTCAGAGCCTTAGACCACTGCGCTATACTGCCTCCCCCATGTTATGTCTATGACAATGCCTCTGGCTGTACTCCTCCTCTATAACTCTCCGCACCCTCTACTCTTCCTCTCTCTTGTCCTCTATCCTCTCTGTACCTCATCCGCTATCTCCTTGCAACCTAGCCTCCAAAACTTGTTTTGTTTCTCGGATGCTTTGTAACTCTGTTTAGCTTACACTTTTGTAACCTTGTCCTATGTATTGAATTTGTAATCTGACTTACATGTCTCATGTTTTGAATGGTAACCTGACATGGAACCTTTGTAGAAGAGCCCTGGCTCAAAGGTATTGTAATCCTAGACCTAATAAATTAGTATAGAAATCCCCCATTCCCCTCCCCTCCCCTCTTACATTTATTTACAATACAAATTCAACTTCAGGCCAGGTTTCAAATTCCCACCCACCAAGGATACATCCATCATTAGTAATCCCCTCCCCAATCCCCTCACATTTATTTTAGTACGATTCAACTTCAGAGCAGCTTTCCCACAAGGATTCATCAATCAAATCCATCCCCTCCGTCCCTGAACCCCGACTCCCTCCCAATCCTGATTCTTGAGTGCCACCTGTTAAAAAATAACCCACTTCACCCACTATCCCATTTTGTGTAAAAAAAAAACAAAAAAAACAACTGGCCAGGGTAGGAGCAGGTAGCCTCCTCTCTCCTACAAGAGTCCTCCTCCATCTCCACTCACCACCGGATAGCCTGGGTTTCATTCTGTCTCTCAGTCTTTGCTGTGGCATGGAGACGATCACTGAAATGGTTACTCGGTCGGGGGTCCAAATTGCCTCAGTGCAGTGGGCCTAAATAAATTACTTACTGTATTTTATTTAAGTAAACCCACACTTTGCTCTCCTTCTGGTCACAACTCGCTCTTCTCTGCTGCTTCTGGAAGGATATCTCTCTCTCTTCTCAGTTCACAACCCCTCCCCCACTGACCAACTACCCAGAGGCCTAAAAATAGCCCACCTAAATATATGCAGCCTCCTACAAAAACTACCCTTGCTACCACCAATAGTGTTATCTCTGTGTCCTGACATCCTGATTATCACTGAGACCTGTCTGAAACCACACAACCTGGATGCAGAAGTAGCTATTCCTGGTTACTCCATTACTCGTCATGACTGCCCGGGCACCAAGAGAGGTGGCGGCATAGCCATTTACATATCATCCCTGGTAAAGTTCTCTCCAGTCTCGCTATCCGCACTCCCGCAAACAATTGACGCCTTGCTAATAAAAATCTCCTTACCCTACTAATCCCCATATTTATAGCAGGCTCCATTGTTCCCAGACTCCCAATTAAACTCCATCACGCATCTGGACACCCTAAAAACCATTACTTCAGGAGGGGAGCTCCATATCCTTGGTGACTTTAACCTGAACTGGCTCTCTAGTACTAGCACCAAGCTCCGAAACCATGTGGCAACATTAAATCTGTCTCAACAGATCACTGAGCCCACGTGTCTAAACCACAAAACTCTGAACCACTCCCTACTGCATTGGGCCCTCACTTCTCGCCCACACAGGATAATAGCCTCTGGCCTCCTACCAGACTCCCTGAGCGATCACCACATGATATACATAGTAAGAAAAATATTTAAAGCTAAGTCACCTCCACCAAGAACTCTCCTCACCAGGTCATATAAATCCCTTAATCTTGAAGGTCTCCTAATTGACTTAGCAAACTTGGACTGGTCTTTCATCCCCAAGGCCACCTCCATTGACTCCGCCCTAGACTTCTTCAAGTCCAAATTTCTTGCCGTCTGGGTCCACTATGCCCCACTCAAAAAGGTTTGAGTGAGAGGACCCCATTTGCCCTGGATCTCTGCAGACCTCATGGACCACCTCCGAGCCACTGACCAGGCGTGGAAAGCCTACAAAGCATCAGGTACGCACACTGACCACCTACACAACTGAACGCTTAGAAATGCCTGCATCAAGCTTATCAGACAGGCTAAAACCTAGTACTTCACATCATCCTTCCAAAACAATCTAAATCACCCAGCTAAGTTTTGGAGGTCGATCAAATCACTCTTCTCCTCCCACCCAGCCCCCACCCCTGCCCTAGTTGTAGGCAGCTCCACCATATCAGATTCACATGCAGTAGCCACTGTTTTCAACACAGTGTTCACTAGCAGTGTGTCCCCTCACAACTGTAACCCACCGCCTGCTACACACCACCCTACATCCACATCCCTACCCACCCAAACCCGCCTACCCGGCTTTCTCCTTCTCCCTGGTTACTCCATCCAAAGTACTCAAAGCACTGCTTGGCCTCAACCCCTCTAAGGGTAAATGCCCCTTGGGTTTGGATGCCAAAATGCTCTACCTGTCTGTCCCAGCAATCACCATCCCACTAGCATCCCTCTTCAACCTCTTCTTCACTATCGCCTCTATACCCTTAGATTGCAAGCATGCCACAGTCATTCCCCCTCCCTAAAGGCAGTGACCCATCCTCCCCCGGTAACTTCCGCCCCATCTCCCTCCTACCTATTCTAGCCAAAATCCAGGGAACATCTAGTCCTCTCGCAACTTACCTCCTTCCTCGACTCCTCCTCCTTCTTTACTCCTAACCAGTCAGGCCTTTGGAAATCCCACTCCACTGTCACTTCCCTCCTCAGACTCACAGACTCCATCCTGACAGGCATGGACAAAGGTCACATCACATCTCCAGTTTCATTGACCTAGCTAAGGCTTTTGACACTGTCTCACATGCCCTTCTCCTATCGAAGCTCTCCGGCACAGGACTCTTCAGTGCGGCCATCAGCTGGTTCAAATCATACCTGGCAGACAGGTCCCAGTCAGTCAGAATTGGTGCCTCCACCTCCAGCTCCCTCCCTGTCACCATTGGTGTTCCCCAAGGCTCTGTTCCTGGCCCAATCTTGTTTTCCATTTTCCTTAATGACCTGCCATCAACCTGCCCGCACACTTCATTCACATGTATGCAGACGATACAGTACTGTATACCTCAGGCCGCCCCCCCCCCCAAAAGTAGTGCCCAGACTCCAGCAAGATTTCAACAATGTTCAGCTCTGGTTTAGCACAAGTCAACTTATTCTCAATGCCAAGAAAACAGTCTCCTTAACCTTCGGGATGAGGCAGAGACTCTCCCAACTTCCTGCCTCCCCCACTTTCAAAACCCTAGATGGGACCCCATTAGAAGTTTGTACTTCCTTCAGATATCTAGGGGTCTAGCTGGACCAGCACCTCGACTTTTCTACACATATCGAAGCAACCCACAAAAAACTGCACCCCAGACTGGGGGCATTATACCGGAACCATAGCTGCATTCCTCTGTCAGCCCGTAAAGAAATATTACAGAAAATGATCTTCCCTATTTTTGACTACGGAGATGAAGTCTACAGTGCCGCCCCTAAGTCCACACTGGCTAGACTGGATCCTCTTTTCAACTCCTGTCATTTTGCACTGGACTGTTCACCCTCCACCCACCACTGTGACCTCTACTGGTCCCTTAACCTCCCCTCGCCTTTTGACAGGTACCAGTCCCACTGTAATAGACTCACAGCTAAATTCTGGGCCCAGTTATTGCCCTCCTACCTCACCACTACCCTAACTGCTCAAACACCACCTACATACTCACTCAGGAATTTCGACTCCCAGCTCCTTCAAGTCCCGTACATGGCGACCTCTGCCGGCCAGTCGGCTTTTAGAGCCCGACTACCCAAACTATGGAACTCCCTGCCTGTGGACATTCGGCATGCCCCCTCCTCTTGGCAACTAATTTCCCTCCTTATAGGGCAAGTCTCCACTAACTGCTCATGCTGCCTAGACTCACACTAGGAATGGGCCAGCTCTCCAGCTTGTTCCAACTGTGGTTTACTCGAAATGTTTAGCCCTGACCAAGTTAGTTGTCATTGCACTTTCTACCAATTGCTGCCTTATCTACTCAGATTTTTCTGTTGCTTGCTGTGTACATACTGTTTATATTCTTGTATATACCTTTTGTATATAATCTGTGAAATTTCGTTATTCTGTATTTTGTATTTCTGTATTTGATATGTATCATCCCATCCCCAACAACCCCCAGGATGCATCTGGAATTGAGCAGTAGTCTGCTCAGTATGCCTTTCCTGGTAAAACTTTTAAATAAATAAATAAGATCTCTGCATGTGAAGCCCGGTGGAAGGGGACTGGCTGAGTTACTTATATGTCCACCAATTATAACACTGAAAACCAAAAACAAAAGCTTTCAAATGGCACACTCCCTGTGTAGTGCACCCCTTCACACTGCCAGGAACGTGAAGTCAGAATATATCACGGAACACCGTGACTCGCGGTTACCGCAGTTTGGGAAAAAAGTCATGGTATCAATACTGTGCAGTTTCAAACCACGGAATAACATCACACTGGTATGCCATGACAACCCTAGTCTGTTCCCACTACCCTGATCTCACTGTTGTACTCTTCTCCCCCAATCTGTCCATTCCCTGCCTTGTCTTTCCTTCCCTCTATTCTTTACTTTTCTTCTTTCCATGACCACTGTGTCACTCCTACAGTTGGAATTGTATCCATTCTGATCATTCTCTGAGCATATATTAGAAACACATACATGTGTATGCACTTTATCATTTCATATGCCTTTACTATTTTACAGCCTTTTCTGATGAAAGTTCAGTCTTCCTCTCGGAATATCAGCTTAGGGACTCTGAGCTGACCAGCTGTCTGCAAGATGGGACTCTAATTCTGGAATATGGAGTTATTTCCGTTCATCACTAGCTATTCTACAATGCTGATCTAATTCATACTAGTGTAGCCCCATGTAATATACGAACATATAAACATATGATTAAAACAGCAGAAAAAAAAGGCCTTGCGGTTTATCTTGTCTGCTCAAGTTTACAGATCACTCAGTTTGTCTACTGAGGGATTGCTCCCCCCCTGCTATCTACTCCTCACTCCCTGCTGATGTCCTTCCCCCTACTCCCCCACCCCTACATGCAACTTCCCCCTTTGCTCTGTTCCAACTTCTTTTGAAGCTGTTCACTGTTTCAGGGAGACTACTTCTCTCAGCAACTCATTCTGCTTACCTACCACTCTCTTGATAAAGTTCCTCCTCATTTCTCTCCTGAATTTTTCCCACCAGTTTTAGGTAGTGCCCCTAGTGGTTCTGTTCCTACTAAGCCTGAAGAGACTCTCAGAGTTCATCCTGTTGAAACCCTTAAGCTATTTGAAGGTTTCAGTCACGTCACCTCTCTCCCTTCTATCCTGCAGGGAGTACATGTTGAGATTTCGGAGTCTCTCCTCGTATGTTCTTCCTTACTGTCCCTGGATCATTTTTGGTTGTCCTTCTCTAGATCATTTCCCAGTAGCTTGATATCCTTCTTTAGGTAGGAGCACCAATACTGCACACTGTACTCCCGGCATGAATGAACCAGGGATCTGTACAGTGGTGAAAGAAACTCCGCTTTCCTGCTGGTTATACCTCTGACTACGCAGCCCAGTATCTGACTCACTTTGGCTTTAGCTTTCTTGCAGTTTGCTCAGTGCTTCAGGTCACTTGTGGTGATCTCTCCCTTGTCTTCCTCTGACCTGGTAACCTGCACACCACCAAGCTAGTACTCTGTCCCCAAGTTCTTCGCCCCCAAGTGTATTACCTTACACTTTTAGACACTGAATCCCAATTGCCAAATACCTGACCATTTTTCTATCTTAGCCAGGTCCTTCCTGACATCATGTATCCCCTCCTCTGTGTCTACTCTCCCACAGAGCTCTGAGTCGTACACAATAATATGAAGTTATTAGGGTGCTTGACTGTTGGAAGTATAAGATCTACTATATAGATTTATACTATTTCATATATTGACACCTTTTTAATGTTTCAGAATTTTATTTCATTCACTAGTTCACAGTTTTCACATTGCACCTTGCCACTGTTCTTTGTCACTAGTAGCAGTTATCACTTAACACACACAGTTTGCCATAATGTCTGTTCTCTCAACTATGCAAAACTTGGAGTGCTATTTCAGCTGCACCTTATGGCCACCTACTTATGGGAAACAGGAAAGCTAGAATGACATTCTGTCAGCTGTAGCATGAAGTACTGATGTGTCTGACTCAACCCTAAGGAATTCTAGTTTTAGGGTCCACCATCTTGTGATGCCACATCAGCATCAGAATATAGGTCTGACATTCTTCTTGCACCGGCCATGCACCCAGAGGATGAGGGTACACGCTTGAAGCACCAGGGTACACAGGTATGCTCATCATGCTTGTTAATGTGGAGTTTTGCAGCTTTTGCACATTTTGGGAGTAGCTTTTGATACTTGTTGGTACGTGGCTTATTGCACTGTATTTTAACACTTTTCTACGTTTTTGCAAGCAATTGGTCTATTTGGCCCATAAATAAATGTTGATATACCCAACTATCAGAGTGCTCAGTTTTTGTGTTTTTGGTATACATTGGGAGTGCATGACTGGGAACTATCCTGATCACATGTACCATATTTGTTCTGAGATGAGATGGTACAGAGGTACCGTATCCCTATTTCCCACTGATCAACAATCATGAAACTCCAGACTCTTCAGAAATATCAGTAGGGTATCCAAGCAGCTCTAACAGATATTGCAGCCTTCTTTTGATGATATTGTTGACTGGTCTGCTTTCAGCGTGCCACAAGACTGCATATTATATATGGTAGGAACACTAGGCAACAAAATGTCTCATTCCAGGCACAACCTGAGAGAATACACTCAAGGGCACGAAGGAGATCCAACAAAATACAATGCATAATAGTGCATGAAGCAAGCGGCAACATAATGCAATTCATTCGGCCCCCATCTGGATCAATTTCCCTGGTCCCATCACCTAACTTCTCTTGGGTTTACCTTCTCCAGTGGTCCTACCACAGGACTCTGGATTGGAGGTGCCCACTTGTTGGTATGGGACCTGTGAGAGATTGGGCCATCACCGTGCTATGGTCGGAGGGGTTTTTACTCCTACTTTCTCCTCACTGGATCTGCACACGTGCAATGATGAATGTGCATATTCTGCTACTGCAGAGTCACCCCCAGAATCCAGGGGTAGGGTCCCTTCCCATGCTGCCCCATGGTGCTGCCACCTAGATTCCTCTAAGTGGCAGGCAAGCTGTGGGCTATGCAGTCCCCACTCCCTGACAGAAGACATCTGTCCTATGGATGCTCAATCATCCCTCCCCAGCCAGACCCCAAGTGACCCATCCATTCCCAAACCTGGGTCACCGGTGTATCGGGAGGTAAGGCACCCAGTGTCTTAGCCCTCCATTTCACTGAACCAACCAGGGCTTTGTCAATGTTGCTGCCACAGAGGATCTTTGGTCAGTACATGTTCCTGGTTCATAAAACCCTACCACCAGAAAGTTACATTAGCAGCTTCAGTGATAAGCAAATAAAATGTGAGCAGCAGGGTAAGCTGCTGAGAGAAGGAGAAAGAGAGAAATCATAGGAATTACGAGTCGTATGCCAAGAGGCCATTATGACTCAATCTAGAAAAAGAGATAAAGACCTTCCTGCTAGGAACTCCCAGGTATGTGTTGGACATTATTCTAGCGCCCTGCTGTGCAAATGTATAGGAAAAATTACAACCAGTACTACAGTTCACTGACTGCGCAACTACACAGAGTTCACCACTGATGCACAGCTGATTCACCCAAAAGGCAACACTAATACTGACAATTATCAAAAAGAAGCAAAGATTCTGACAGGCCTCAAAGGGAGTGTTATGTAAATTAAATATTCTGACTTGCTTTATATCATATCATATCCTATCATATCATATCAGTTTTATTTATAAAAGGTGCTTTTCTAAAACCAAGGTGCCTGTACAATAAAATACATAAAATAAAATAAATTATTATAAACAAACACATAAATTACAACAGAATACAGTATAATAGCAGCATAACAAACTAAAATAACCACATCAATCAACAAAAGCCAGGTTAAAAAGATATGTTTTAAAAGCAGTTTTAAAACTCTGGATGGTTAGGCAATATCGTACCCGATGAGGTTGAGAATTTCACAGGGACGGAGCAACAAAGCTAAATGCCCTTGCTCCCGATGTCTGCAAATGTACCCTGGGAACCTCTAGAAATCCCTCATTGGTGGATTGGAGAGGATGGAGGGGACAGTAGGGACAAAGAAGATCTTTCAGGTAACTCAGTCCCTGGTCGTGTAGGGCCTTAAAGGTTAACAAAGCAACCTTAAAGGTGATCCGCCACTGTATCGGCAGCCAGTGCAGACCACGGAACACAGGCATCATATGACTGGCTCTTGAAGCACCAGTTAAAAGCCTGGCTGCTGCATTCTGCACAAGCTGCAAGCAGCGGATATCAACCCCCGGCAGCCCTAGGTAAAGGGCATTGCAGTAGTCAAGGTGGGAGGTAACAAAGGAGTGAACCAACGTTGGAAGATCATCGGGAGTAACCAGATGTTTCACCCGGGTGATATTTCTCAGATGGTAAAAAGGAGTTTTAACAACGCTGACACCTGTGATTTTAGGGTCAGACAGTCATCAAACATAATGCCCAGGTTCCGCACCCGGTCTGCGGTAGCTATCTGTACACCCCCAAGCCACAAACCCGAAGGTAAACCTGCCAACATACCCGCCTCACGACAACCCGGGTTCATAACCAACACCTCAGTTTTTTCAGGGTTCAGCCTTGGCCAGCTCACATTCATTCAGGCCTGAATTTCAGTCAGACAGCTGTTAAGCACTGAGACAGCATCATCTTGTTCAGGGACAAAAGACATGTACAGCTGAGTATCATCTGCATAGCAGTGAAAACTCAAGCCATACCATCTAATAATCACTCCCAACGGCAGCATATACACTGCAAACAACATGGGTGCTAGAATGGATCCTTGCGGAACCCCATAGGGTAGGGAGAATGGAGCTGAAGTACAAACCCCAGACACCACTCTCTGAGTCCTACCCGTGAGGTAAGATCGAAACCATCTGACGACAGTCCCCGACAGTCCACAGATAAGCCGCAGGTGATCCAACAGCACTCCATGGTCCACAGTATCAAATGCTGCAGAGAGATCAAAAAGGACCAAGATGGAATGAGTCTTTTGATCTCTCGCTATCAGGAGGTCATTTAGTACCCTATATGTATATAAGTAAATGGGGTGCAGGAGATGTCTCTTGGTTAATGAAGAGAGTCTCCTCGTGATTTCTTAGGGTTTGAAAACAAAGAAGCAATGGCCAATAGTTCTGAAACCCTAAAAAGTTACAGTGGGATGCTCTTAATTAGCCAAGAGACATCTCAGGAGCCCTATTTACATTTTATTAAGTGTAAACCCCCCCTCTGGGGGCTTACCTTGGGTTTGGGGCTCCCGCTCCCATTTTTGCCTGTCATGGGCTGTGGGGGTGACCTCCAGGTGTGTGTTTGGGAGGACCGCTAGTCTGCACATGCACAGAAGCATGAGGCCTAGCCATCTAGGGGGCCATTTTGTCAGGCATTCTTGTGGTCGCCCAGGAACTTCCCCAGTGCCGTCGACCCCCTGATGCATCTAAATGAGGGTCGGACACCAGGAAGAGGCAGGTGAAAAAGTGGCCACAGAAATTGGAGAAAGTGCTAGAAAGTGCTGTAAAAACTAAGTGGAATTTAAATATTCATTAACCTCATGAATATTAATGAGCCTGTCACTGTTCCAGAGGGACTGATGAGAATGGAGCTGGCAACAGGGTACAGGAGGGCTGAATAGAGTTACTTGGGCAGTCGTTTAAGAGAAGACAGGGACTGCTATAGTTCTGGAGGAAATTATATAATAAATGTGAATACTTTGGTCACTGTAGTTTCTTGAAGTTGGGACTGCGATGTACAGCATGGAGTAAAATGGGGGCTGCCATGTTGCTGACACTATGACCCCCTCAAGCAGCAAATTAGATAACTGGGTGCCCAAAACTATGCCAGAGGACTCCTTGGAAAAAGTGTAGACTATTTTTGGGCACCAAGGGACACAGCCAGTCAGAGGGCTCAAAAAGTCATTGACTTTGATTGATCACGAAGGGTAAGCAATCAGGTGCCAGGACTGTGGGGAGAAATCCGAGAGTCTTTGGGCAAATGATTCAGTCTAATCCAAGCTCCTAATGAGTCAGGAGGAATCTGCTGTGAGAGAGAAAACTTGTCTAAGGCATTTCTCAGGTCTTGAACTGGAGATTGCTGCTGAGAAGAGTGACTCTGACTGAGGGAGATTTAACTGATTTGGGAACTTTCCAGGTATTGTGAACTGTGCTATTTCTGTTGGGAGAGAATAGCTGCTGCAGAAATCCGGCACTTGACTTTGTGGCTCTGACAAGCTGCTTGGAGAGGGAAAACATCTTTGGAAAGGGGGGCTAGCTAGGCTTTGGGAACCTTGTTTGTAAACTGAACCAACTGGCTAAGAGCTGTGTGCCAGCGGAAACTGCTTTGGGAAAGCTGGTCGAATAATCAGAGACTAGGTGTTCAAAAGTGAGCAGGGGTTTGCATGTTCCAGAATCCCTGCTGCTGCTATGTGATATAGTGCACATTGGGCTGCTTCTGAAGCCTCAGAGTCAGTGGCCAATGGGCCTAGCATTTTGAAGTGAAGCACCTGTTGCTCTTGGGACTGCTTAGTGGTGCAGGGGCCGAGTGGACTCTACCCACTTTGAAGCACTCTACGGATCCGGGGTGGGAACCTGTTGCTGTCAACCCATTCCGAGTGGGGTCCACGGTCTTAGGATGTCACTAGCACTTGCTGGGGTGCTAGGGCACCTACGACCCTTGTGGGGAGCTGGGCTGCAGAACCACTCCAGGGTCTGGGCCTTCTGCAGCTGGAGGGGACCTGCATTTGAGCTCTGCAATGGGCCAGATGATTCTGAAGGGGACAAGCGGCCAGAACTTCAATCAAGGGGACAAGCGGCCAGAACTTCAATCAAGGGGACAAGCTGCAGGAACTTCAATCAAGGGGACAAGCTGCAGGAACTTCAATCAAGGGGACAAGCTGCAGGAACTTCAATCATGGGGACAAGCTACAGGAACTTCAATCAAGGGGACAAGCGGCCAGAACTTCAATCAAGGGGACAAGCTGCAGGAACTTCAATCAAGGGGACAAGCTGCAGGAACTTCAATCAAGATCCCGCCTTCTGAGAGAGACCACCGACATCTTGTGGCCCATTACTGTGTCATGGACAGAGTTCCCCACTCCTGGACTAGTGATGGATCCTGCCTCAAGACCCTGCTGTAGAGCTGTAAATCATGAGTTCCCAGGGCTTGCTCCTGGGATCAAATAAGGAAGTGTTCAGTTTAATCTTAATTTTAATTCTGCCAACATCCTAGGGCCTGCCCCAACAGCCAGCCAACCCGTGGCAATGTCCAGGCCTGCAAATAATGGGTACCCCAGAGGACACTCAGGGTATAGCACTGGTACCAGTGGAGGTGGGCAACTGGGGGTGGACTGGCCTGGGGGCCCATGTTGTTCTGGTTTGCTGCTTCACTAACAACCTTTTCCTCCCACAGGTATATTCATCCAGATACCCCATCCTAACCCTTTCCCTCCAATAAAACTGTGAGTTTACTGTTTGAACTTACTGCATACAGGGTATCTGTGTGTCTGACAAGTTATTGCTGGTTTAGGGTTCATGGTGGTAATGAGCTGTTGGGTATCCAGTGTGTGGGGTGGTTGGTAGGGGAGGTGGGTAGGTGCAGCATCCCAGGAGCTGTGCCAGCCAGTCACCTGACCCGCTTCTAACTTACTCTGGGTGGAGGCACTGCGTTATTTATTATAACTTTGGGATACAACCCCTGATCACCACTGTAGCAGGACCCAGGCCCCTTCACCTGTTAGAGAGCCAACAGGCAGGGGTAGAAGCCCATTGGCACATGGCACCTGGGCTACATAAGTATTTCTTTTCTGCAACCCAGAGTTGATTCCAAAGGGAAATGTGATCGCTTTGAAGTAAAGACTGGAAAAAGTTAGATAAATGATACACCTGAAGAGCAAAATCATGTGAAGTACTGTAATCACTTCCATGCCTGGGTTCCTTTTGTGTCAGTGTTTAAGGCATTTCTATGAAGTATGCTATCTTTGGTTTCTGAAAAAAACAACATTTTAAATGTCCAGCTGAACACCTAACTTTGCAGTAAACACAAACTAGAAGTTGAGGCCCCGATATTCAGTCATGACCATTTGAGCCACGATAGACACAGTCATCTAGGAGGCATATTTGTAAGGCAGCAAGTCTGAATAGCCCCCTGCTGGCAACAGACATCCCAGAGCAAAGGGAGACAGCCCATCCGAAACAGCATGGCACCTTGGCCCCTGGGTGCCATGTTCAGAGTTTTGCTTGCTGAGGACCACATATGGCCAACAAAGAGTTAAGGGGCCAATTTTGTGCCATTATGTTGCCGTTAGCTGCTCTATAATATGCCTCCTTGCATATGTATGCATGGAGGCATTAGGCATGGCTTCGACCTTGGCCCCCACCCTCATCCAATCCCAACACACTAATGTATAAATCTCTAGCAGTCTAGTGGTAACCCCAACTGTTCTGATCCCTGATATAAAAAGACATTACCTTGGCAGTCCAGTGGTACCCCTTCACCCCCGACACCTCTTGCAGTACTTTTCTTTAATGCATGATTCTGGGATTAAAACTGTATAAGCAAAAAAAACAAACAAACAAAAATAAAACTTTCAGTACTTGATAATATACTGAATGAAAAAACTCCAAGGCATGCATACTCGTACTATGTGGCCTTACATCTAAGTCTGTAGATTCTCTTTAAAGAAAAGTACTAGATGTTGGCATTTTTCCCTGTATAGACACACAGAACTAGAATGATTTAATAACAGAGCTGAAATAATGTGTAGCAGGTGGCCATGTTGTGGTGCTCTCCCTTAAATGTAATTATGCAAAATATATACACGTTTCTGAAAGGGTAATTGTTAATATTTTGGGAAGTTGAAATATTGCATGAGACTTATTAACATTTTTATTTCTTTAATTCTAATAGTAACTGCAGGCCCTGAAGAAGCGGCTTATAGTCCATGAAACACTGGCTTGGTTTCTGTATTAGCAGTGTTGGCACCATGTGGAAATAAAATAACATTTATAGATTAACTGTGGTGAGAAAGTCATATTTCTAAATTTGTAGAACTAAGTCTTGTATTAATGTCATTCTTCAGCTTCCAGTACACAGGAAACAGCTATCGTCTTCCACTGGCCCCACAGTGTCAGTGGCTCAGCAGGTTGCACACTCACCTCTGAGGCTGAAAGATCAGAAGACTGTGGGTTCCATCCCCACACCAGGAATTTGGGGTAAATCCATACTGACACTGCAGTGCAGTATGAGGGGCGTGCTGCACTCTTGAGGTGCTGTCTTCCGGATGAATCTTCAAACCGAATCCCATCTGCCTGTTCTGTTGGTTGTTCAGGTGGATGTTAAAGTGCCTCTGACACCATTTGGATTACTTTGAAAAATGTAAGATTTAGGCACAATTCAGTTTATAGTTCAAATATCTCTTTTTGCATTTCTTTCCTCTTTTTCTTTATAACTGAAGACAGTTGCATAAAAAGAAGATCATGGTCCCCTGGATTGCATTTGCTTAGGCTGCTTGTCTACAGAGACAAAAGGGGATTGTTTTGGATAATTCAGCAGACATTGATAAGCATGCTGCAAAACTGATGTCAGTGGAAGCAAACTGTGTGAGCCTGCTGAAAGACAACTACAATATAAATAGAAAACTGGAGAACGTTAAGAATCTGCTACACTACACAAATATACAAATCTTAGGGGTTCCGGACCAATTTGATACAAATGTTGATTCTATGAGAGAATTAGTGAAAGATATATTGATTTCTAGTTTTGATCTGCCACAGGAGAACCCTCCCTTAATTACCAAGATTTTTCGAGTCATTAAACGTGAAAGAAATGTTACATCTTCTTTGAAATCAACAATCTTAGCAACCTTTGGATTTGACTCAGATCGTGAGTATATCTTTAAATTAGCAAGGCTCAGGGGGAATTTGGAATATAAAGACTCCAAGTATTCCATTTATCCTGACTTCTGCCATGCCACTCAGCAATGGAGGAGAAAATTCCTGTCGTACTGTCAAGTGATTTTAGAAATTGGTGCTCAGTTTTCTTTGTTGCCCCCTGCGAAGGTGAACATCATTAAGGACAGCACGACATATATATTTGTTGATGTAGACCAGCTCACCTCGTACCTTTGCGCTCATTTTTCATCCCAGGAGACAGCGGAATCCCCCATCTCATCAGAACATGACATGTTAGAAAATCTGGATAAAATGTATCTGTAAAGAGTTTATGTCTTGCTTGACTGGACTGACTTGGTGGGTTTTTATGGTTAATATAATTACTGGCAACCCCCTTTATCAAACTGTTTTCAAGCATCTTAAAAATGCCGTAATAACTCAAAAACGAGTCATTACGGCATTTGCAAAACCACCTGTCTCCTTTGTGTGTCACTCATCTGTATTCTGCCTTTTCATTGTTCGCTCTGTGAGGACCGGCTGAATAGCTTTAAAAATGGCGGCTCGCTTTTCGCTTGCTGACGAGCCGCTTTTATTTACCACCCTCCATCTCTATTTGATTTTTTAAATGTTTTATCTGGTTGATCCCACCTTCCAAATAGAAAAGTACTATATGGTTGATCCCGCCGTGTCTCCGGATCGGGAGATGCCGTCGCCAAAAAAAAGGTCAGTCTGAAAGAGAAACGGAGAAAGAGAAAGTGTGTGTGTGTGTGAGAGAAAGACAGTGTGTGTGTGAGAGAGAGACAGACAGTGTGTGTGTGTGTGTGTGTGTGTGTTTGTAAATAGCAGATACTGAGACAACGTAAACTCTGCATTTTTAAGATGCTTGAAAACAGTTTGATAAAGGGGGTTGCCAGTAATTATAAAAATTAAAAAATAAGCAACTGTGTGTATGTGGATTTTGTTTAACACACCCTCGGTGTGTGATTACCTCATAAACCTCTCGAGCTTCGCTCTCGAGGTTTATGGGTTATCACACACCTTGGGTGTGTAAAAAAAAAATCCATAACACACAGTTGCCTATCTATTATTCTCTATTTAATTTGAAAAAATAAAGGCGTATATGGGGTAGCATCTGATATTACGAACTAATCACTTATACTGAATGTTTAGTTAGATAAAGCTACTGTCACTGGCTTGGATTGATTATGTCTAATTTTCATCCTCCCCCCATTTTGAGATTGAATTGGTCTGGGTCTCTCTATATATGTTAAACATATGCACTATGTAACTATGTATGGCTTTTTGTTTTTTTTTAGAATATAAGTGTGCATATTACTTTTGTACATATATAAAGTTGAAAATAATCAAAAATATATGATAAAAAAATGTAAAATTTAGACACAGTTCATTTTATAGTTCAGATATTTCGTTTTGCATTCCTTTCCCCTTTTTCTTTATAACTGAAGACAGTTGCATAAAAAGAAGATCACTGTCCCCTGGATTGCATTTGCATAGGCTGCTTGTCTACACATGACATCATAATGCCCTGTTTATGACATCATAGCTAACGCCACAGCCACAGGCTGTGATCTCATAAACAGAATTGTGACTGCAGGTATACACAAGTAGCCAGAGCAATTAGGGCAGAGATCCTGTTTCTGTACAAAATGCCCTTAGTAATACGGAAATAAGGGTGAGAACTACATAAAAGCAATGACATATAATTTAATTGTGTCAAAATATTAGATTTGTTAAAAGTTGTCCCAACAATGTCAAGGGCTCTTTAAAGATCCAATGGCACTTCTCAAAAAGAGTCGGGGAATTTTCCCGGGGTCCTGGCCAAATTTCCCCTATTCACTAAAATTACCACCAACAGCTAAATCTGGTTCAATGTCAGTTGTTTTCCATCAGTATACCCTCCTCCTGGGATAAGGCAGTAAATAGGCAGAATTGCATAGATCTCCTTTCCCAGTCAACAAAACACTAACTAAATTGAAAAAAACTCTCTCTCTCTCTTTCTCTCGCTCTCTCTCTCTCAAGACTCCTCATTTGCAACCAAACATAATGATCTAAGTCTTTGAGGTATCATCCGTCTAATACTGCTGAATTATCCATAGAGTTATTTGATTACTTCTTCAGTTGTCTATTGTTTCTGATAGTAGGGTTATATCATCTGTAAAGTTCCAATCTCTGAACTTGGTGTATATATCAAGTTAATATCACTGCTACTGTCTTCAGTTGTCCTTCCCATGACCCAGTCGGCATCGATACCAAAGGGAACAGGAGACAGAATATAGTCTTGTATACATCCTACTGCAATCTCAAACCATTTAGTGTTCCTATCTCCTGTCTTCAGATTGCATTTACTGCCTTTGCTGAGATCAAATGCATTAGCAATAATGGAATACTGTAGTTTAATAAGATTCATAATTTAAATGCCATAGGTACAATTGACATGGCTGCTGGGAAACTTAAAAGGAAACATGGGGACATGAAGGAGTGTCAGATGACTCCCTTAACTCTCCATTTGTCTGTAGAATGCCCCCTAAGGAAGACCTACACAGTAAAGCACCGGGGCATTTAATAGTCTCTGGCCACTCTTTCCTCACTAAGTCTATGGCCTTGAAAATCTACAATATATAGAATAGTGTGAGAGCCCATACACAACAATACTATAGTGTATGGTGGAATGCGGTTGTGTATGGAAATCCATACACCGCAAAAAGTTGTTCTGCTGCAGTAGTGACATCCTCACTAATGCAGAATGACTTTTTGTTCTGCGTTAACGAGGGTGTCATAATACAAGGGGCTACAGCAGATGTCCTGATTCGTCCCTTGCTGTGTGAGAGGGGCGCGCGAGTGTGCTGGATAGCGGCAGTTGTGAATCGATGGCCTCGGCAGAGCCGAGTGAAAATATGGAAAAGTGAGTCTCTTTTTGTCTTTTTTTGGGGCACCATTCCCTATAAAGAACAGTTTATGGTTACCCATACATTACAAGGCTATTCTTTCACCTCGTAGATACTATGCCGACTTGGCGTCCCTGAGGTCAGATCATGCCTCTCCCAGGTACTGCCTCTCTGCCCTAGCTCAGGTTTGCACCTCACAGTTAGGAGGCATGTTCTTTATACTTTATACAGCCTGATTTTATGTTCAACAGCCATGCCGAGATCAACTTGACAGTCGGTTGGGGGGGTCCCCTTCCCCGTTTTCTCCCCTTCACGCACTACTTCCTTGTGGGTCCCCTCCCTAGCTCCTCTGATCCTATTTTAAAGGGCGTTAGTCCAACCAAGTATGGATTCTGTCCTGCTGGTTCCCTTTTACATCCCCATCTGGGTGAGCGAGTCAACGTAGCGTGGGGCCACCTATATGTGCTTAGCTCTTCACCCTTAGTGTTCTCACTGTTGGTTGAAGTTGTTATATACAGATTACTTCTGTAATTTTGAGTGTTTTGAACTTACTGTTTTTTGCGCATCTTATAGTTGCTAATTGACATTTATCTTGTGTGCTCTTGTTCTCTTGCCCAGGTCTTTGATTTACTGCTGCATTGTTATTGTTCTTGTTTTTGCTCTGCAGGCCTATTGTCACTGCACTTCCCACTGACAGACCAGGATACCCCCACATTGTACGCCAAGTTCCGTCCTGTACTTCAGGTACCCTTCCCCTCTCTCTTTCAGCAGGTATCCTGCTGGGGAGTAACTTTCTCTTTCTACTCCCTGCACTTGCATCACATCAAATAATTCCATTGCAGGACTGAGATGTGTCTCCTGAAACGTCAAGGGACTAAATCACCCCATCAAACACACAAAGGTGCTCCAGAATTTATGCTCCTTGCAGGTCGATATTGCCCTGCTCCAGGAGACACATCTCACCACCAAGACTGCAGTGGCTGAAGAAATCCTGGGTGGGTAAGGTCATAGCCAGTTCCGCCCCCATCAAGTCTAAAGGGAGTAGCCATCCTAGTACATGGCTTCTGCCCCTAGGTAGAAGAAGAAGTGAAGTCTGACACTCAGGGCCAATGGGTTGCGGCCTGGTTCACCTTCCCTGGGGGAAGTGTGGTAATCACTAATATATATGGCCCTAGCATCGACTCTGCCAGCCTCTTCCCCAATGTTAGCCAGGTCTTCACCTCCCTGTCAGTTGGCCAACCACAAATACCTGTCCTGATTGGGGGAAGACTTCAACCTGGTCTTGGATATTTTTTGGGACAAGTCTCGGCCACGCCCCAGACTTATCCCAAGGCCAGGGCTGCACTGCAGGAAATGATTGATGAGTGGGGCCTCATTGATCTCCGGAGAAGGGATAACCCCACTGGTCAGGATTACACCTTTTTCTCCCCATCCACACTACTCACAACTGCATAGATTTTTGTCTTGCCAACTCGGTATCAGCTCCTTGCATTTGTAACACTCGAATAGGTAATATCCTTATCTCGGACCATGCCCCTGTCATGTGTTCCTACACCCCCTCTGGACAAAGCTCTGCTGATACTAGGTAGAGATGCAGTCCGCTACTGCTTAGGGATGTGGAGTTCAGGAAGGCAGTAATAGAAGAGGCTAAGGACTATTTCTCACTCAACTCTGGGGGCGAGATTGGTATGGACACTTTGTGGGAAGACTTCAAGACGGTCCTTTGAGGCCAGATCATTTCCTTCACTGCAGCCACAAATAGGGCCCATAAAGTGACATGCTCACAACTTCACGCTGAACTGTCAGAGCTGGAGGCCCGCTTCAAAGCATCCTCAGCTTCCTCCCCGATCCATCCCTTGTCAGAGACATCACTGGGGTTAAATATCGCATTAATACCTTGCTGCAGCAGAAAGCTGAGGGGTTGCTACTCCAAACTAAACATACCTACTGGAAGGGGGAGACAAGGGTAGGAAACTCCTGGCTTATCAGCTGAGGAAGCAGCAAGCTGCATCCCATGTCCATGCACTTAGGGATACTTCTGGGAAGGTGGTTTCTAACCCTAAAGGGGTCAACGCCAATATGCAACACTTTTATCAGTCCCTGTACCAGTCTAGGACTTCCTTGGATGCAGACAAGCTATCCAGGGAATTGCGGGAGTTCTGCCAGTCATTCAACATACCTGGTTTCTCTCTGGAGGCAGTGGAGTCCCTGGACAAACCCTTCACTGTCAAGGAGCTACGCTGTGCACTGTCACAACTTGCCAAAGGTAAGGCCCCCGGTCCTGAAGGCATGGCGGTTGAAATCTACCAGCTTCTGAGTCAAGAGATATCTACCCCACTTCTCCTTGCCTGCGGAAGCACATACTTCTGGGTCCTCCCCACCCACCCACCACGAGGAAGCTCTGATTACTCTCCTTCCTAAATAAATCCACCCGATTCCCTTGATTGCATTAATTTCGCCCCATTTCACTTCTTTCTGTCGACATGAAGATAGTGGCGAAAATCCTTGCCAACAGGATGGAGGTTGTTTTACCCTCTATAGTTCACCCTCCCAAGTTGGCTTCACTAAAGAGAAATCCAGGGCCGATAATACTAAGCTTGTGCTCAACCTCAAATGGCTGGCGTTACGTTCCTCAGTACCCATGGCAGCCCTTGCAGTGGATTTTTCTAAAGCATTTCATTCTGTGGAATGGGGTTACCTACATGAGGTCCTTCAGCTATGTGGTATTGGCCTCTATTTACGACAATGGGTTTCTATGCTTTATAGCTCCCCTGTAGCCAGGGTTTTAAACAATAAGGATATCTCCCACACCATCCCACTGCAGAGGGGCACCAGCCAAGGTTGTTCTCTTTCCCCTTGTTATTCCTCAACGCCACGGATACATTGATGAGGAAAATTGTTTCCTTGAAGGACGTCCACCGGCATGTAGGTAGTGGGTGTCTCCACCTAGTTGCCTACCTATCTGATGACCTTTGCTTACCCTTTCCCATCCACAACAATCCCTGCCCAAGGCCTTGTCCATCTTGCAAGACTTTGCCAGGTTATCGGGGTTGCAAGTTAATTAGAGGAAAACCACCCTTGCCCCATTGAACTCTGTCTGTACTAGAGACTGTATATAAGGCACGGTCCTGGCCTGGGCTCCACAGGGGTTTTCCTACCTTGGGGTGGCAATTCTCTATCACTGGAAAGACACTGAAGCAGCCAACTTCTCTCCTTTACTGACCTCCCTTACAGCAGAGATTGGCCATTGGCACAAGCTTAACCTCTCCCTGCGGGGCAAAGTGGAAGCAGTTTGGATGCTTCTTTCCCGGGTGGCGTACCAATTCAATAACCTCCCCATTCATCTCTCTCTCTCCTAAGCTGTTTCACTTTCTGGACAAATTAATTTCCCCGCTGCTTTGGGAGTGCAAAATGCCCTGATGGAGTCGTAGCAGCAAACTGCAAGCTCACTGGACTCACGGGGGCTTCAGTCTCCCCTGGCTCCAGGGCTATCATCTGGCCTACTTAGCAGCACAGACCACAAAGTGGTTTGTCCCATCTCAGTCCCGACCTCCTGTGTGGGTTTAGTTGGAAGCCCATGTGATACAGGATCTCCCTCTTAGCATGCTCCTGATAGCCACCCCTGCCCTCGTCCTCCTTGGTGACTCCTGTTATGCTGGAAACATGGCGGGCCTGGCACAAGGTCATGGCTGTCTCCTGCACCTCATGTGCAGCCTGGCACCCCCCTCTGCGATACATTTTTCTCTGGAATAATCAGCTTATATCCATTGACAGGAAGCCTGTTCTCTGGCCAGGATGGGCCTCACGTGGCATCTCAACCATTCAAGACTTGTACATGCCTAATTCCACTTAGTTGATGTCCTTTGAGCAGTTGAGGTCCCAATATAACCTCTCAGCTTGGGACTTCTGGAGATACCTCCAAATCCGTAGTGCAGGACGAATCTATCAGTTGTGATACACTTCAGACCCCAAGTGGCAGTGGTTGGAAACCCTACATAAGAAGGGTACATCCCGAGGCCTGGCTGGGTAATTCTACAGGATCATGCGTGACTCTCAGCCTAACCATACTGAATCCTGTAGATGCAAATGGGAGTCCGATCTTCAAGGCCCCATTTCCCCCGATACTTGGACTCAATGCCTTAAGGCAGCTCGTTCAGCCTACAAGGATGCCAGGAGCCAACTTATCCAGTTGAAAATCTTGCTTCGGTGGTATAGAACCCCCACCACCCTCCACTCTAAAGGGATCATCACTCATTCTCAATGTTGGAGATGTCAACAAAGCCCTGCCCATATTCTACACGTGCTCTGGAAGTGTCCCCATCTCACCTCCTTTTGGGCGTCAGTCTCTGTGGACTGTGCCAGCATACTAGGACTGTCAATCAATCTTCCTGATATTCCTTGGTGACCCCTTCTCCCTGAGTCCACTCCCCCATCACAGGGAATCGGTATTGGTAGCGATCCTGGAGGCCAAATGGGCCATTTTAATGAAATGGAGACAACCTCTACCTCCCTCTATTAAGGTCTGGCAAGCTGCACTGGCTAACCTCACCACTCTTGAGAGACTCTCCTACTCTAACCAAGAGAAGCCCAAGTGTCTGAAGAAGGGTAATGCTTATTTGCAATCATGCCTATGCAAAATACCCACCCCCCCGGCAATCCTCCTGTCTAAGGACCCCTCCCTCCTCTTTTCCTGCTCTTGCTCAATCTCTACAGTCCTTTTCTTCCCAGCTGCTTACTTCCCTAGGAAGTTTGGGACCTTCAGACCCTAACTCTGCCCCACATTCACCAAGGGGCCAAGTCTGGTCCGTACCCTGTGCCAGCGTTATGTATTCCCTTTATGATCGTTTTTGCTGACAGATGTTTCAGATCCTCTTTCTCTGTCTCTTGGAAGTGCATGAACTCATATGATCTCTGATAGACAGGATGCTTCCCATGTTTATCTGTTGTATGCCTTAAGCTGCTAGGATTTAGTACATATGTGTTTACTCTCCTGATTATGTCCTTAGATATGAATATGTTGTATCCCTTTCTAATGTACTGTGTTAATCCTGCACAGCTCTGTAACTTGGAAAACAATAAACTTTTGTATGTTAAAAAATAATAAAATAAAGTGCAAAAATACTATTCAAAGAAAGCTTTTTTTATGTAACCCCAGGGGGCGCTATCCTAAGGGTTACTACCGCTGCCTGCCTTAACTGTAACAGGGTGAGGAGCCCAGATCCGTTGACGGGTGCCTCCACCCAGAGGTCGGGGTTAGAACAGTCAAGGTTGACTCTGTCACAGCCCTCTGGGTTGCTGCAACCCCCCTTTCTTCCCACTAGTGGCTCACATGGTTTAATTACAGTGTCCTCACCCTGAACACTTAACAACCAGCTCAAACCAATCAGCTCACTGCGGGAACCCCCTGGAAAGTAAGGTAGAAACATAGAAACATAGAAGTTGATGGCAGATCAGGACCGCAAGGCCCATCCAGTCTGCCCATTTCTTTTTCTACCTTATAAATGTGCCATCGGCCTTTGCTCTATCAGTGGCCTATCTATTCATAGTCATTTGTATTGCTCCCTTATGCCTATCCCATGCTTGTTTGAAGCCCTGCACTGTATTCATAGCCACCACTTCTTGTGGTAAGCCATTCCATGCATCCACCACCCTTTCTGTGAAAAATAATTTCCTGACATCCCCCTTAATCGGCCCCCCTCTAATCTCATGCTGTGTCCTCTTGTCCTGCTATTTTTCTTATATTTAAACATGTTAGACTCTTTCACCTTGTTAATGCCCTTAAGGTGTTTGAATGCCTCGATCATATCACCTCTCTCCCTCCTTTGCTCAAGGGTATACATATGGAGCTCTGTTAATCTGCCTCATATGTCTTCTGATGCAGTCCCTGCACCATTTTGGTTGCCCTTCTCTGGACTGCCTCAATTTGGTTAATGTCCTTGTGAAGGTGTGGCCTCCAATACTGCATGCAGTACTCCAGATGGGGCCTAACCAGTGTCTTGTAAAGAGGGATTATTACCTCCCTCTTAATACTTGTGATTCCCTACTAAGACACCCTAACACCCCTAGCCTACTCTACTGCTTTAGAGGTCTGCTTGGATGATTTCAGGTCATCAGTGATGATGATGCCCCAGTCCCTTTCTTCCTTTGTGACTGCTAGCACCCTCCCAGCCTATAGGTGGCTTCAGGGTTTCTCTTCCCTATGTGCATGATTTTGCACTTCTTTGCATTAAATCCCAGTTGCCACTCTTCTGACCATTTTGCTAGTTTATCCAGATCTCTTCTCATTCTGCCCACCACATCTGGATCATCTACTCTGTTGTAGATCTTGGTGTCATCTGCAAACAGACAAGCCTTACCCTCTAGTCCATCTGCAAGGTCACTAATGAAGATGTTGAAGAGGACTGGCCCCAGAACTGATCCCTGAGATCCCACTTGTGACTTGCATCTCTTCTGACTGTATACCATTTACCACATCTCTGTTTTCTGCCTGTCAACCAGTTTGCACCCAGTTGACCAACTTCTGACCCACCCGAGCCTACCCAGCTTATTTATCAATCTTCTATGTGGAACAGTGTCAAAAGCTTTGCTGAAGTCAAGGTAGGCGACATCAACTGCTCCCCCTTGGTCCACCACTCTGGTTACCCAGTCAAAGAAATTTATGAGATTAGTTTGACAGGACCTTCCTTTGTAAACCCATGCTGTCTTGGATCCTGTGCCCCTATGGATTCCAGGTGTTGCACTATCCTTTCCTTAAGGAGCTCCATAATCTTGCCCACTACTGAGGTAAGACTGACTGGTCTGTAGTTCCCGCCTCCTCCCTGCTACCACTCTTGTGGAGCTGGGATCACACTGCCCTTCTCCAGTCTTCTGGGACCTCTCCTGTGCTCAGAGACTCACTAAACAGTTCTGCTAATGGCTCTGCTAGTTCCACCTTTAGTTCCTTAAGTACCCTGGGATGTATGCCATCAGGTCCCATTGCCTTATCCACCCTGAGCTTAGCAAGCTCTTGTTGGACCCTTTCTTTTGTGAAGGGAGTAGTGCTCACCTCCCTCCCTCCTGTGTCCATGATGCTGAGCTGTGGGCCCTGCCCTACCTTCTCTTCAGTAAATACTGAGCAAAAGTATCTATTTAGGATAGATGCCTTTACAGGGTCCTCCTCCTCACATGCTTCCTTTTCTCCATTAAGCTTAGCAATACCCCTCTGGACTTTCTCCTTTCACTAATGTATCTATAGAAAGTCTTGTCACCTTCTTTACTGTTAGCTAGTGTTTCCTCAGTTTGGGACTTTGTCTGCCTTACTGCCTTCCCTGCTTCCCTTAGGGCAGTTTGGTATGCCTCCCTATCTTCATCCCGCTGTGTTCCCTTATATTTCCTGAAGGCCAGCCTTTTGGCTCTGACCTTTTCTGCTACTGTATTTGAGAACCAAAGTGATTTCCTTCTTCTTTTGCACTTCCTTTTCTGTCTAACACAATGGGATGTTGCTTCAAGTATTGCATCCTTAATGCTTGCCCACTTTGCCTGTACCCCCTCACCTGTGTTTCTTTTTGCCAGGGCTAGCTTAACTCTGTTGGCCATCTTATCAAAGTCAGCTCCTCTGAAGTCCCATATTTTGCCTTGGAATGGGATGATTTAGATGTAGTAGCCAAATTGAACCATACCATGTGATGGTCACTGGCCCCCAGGTGACCTTCTCTACCGAGATCTATGATCCCTTCCTTGTTAGTCAGTACTAGATCTAGGATAGCCCTGTCTCTTGTGGGTTGCTGTACCAGTTGTTTGAGGCCCTCCCCCTGCAGGGAATCCACTATGTGTCTAGTTCTGGCAGATGTTCCTGCTGGTATTGACCAATCTGTATCCGGCATGTTGAAGTCTCCCATTATCAGAACCTCCCCTTTAGCTGTCATGTTTTGTATATCTTCTAACAGTAATGTGTCTATGTCCTTCCCCTGGTCTGGGGGCCTGTAGACAACCCCAGTTCTTATGGCTGTCCCATTTCCTGTTTCCAGGGTGACCCACAGTTCTTCTGGCTCCTTATGTGTATTCTGAATTTCTGTAGCTTTGATATTTTCATTGACATACAGGGCCACTCCTCCCCCCCTTTTTGCACCTCGGTCTCTTCTGAACAATACATAGCCAGGTACTGAAGTCTCCCAAGTGTGGTTACTGGTAAAGCACGTCTCACTAATTGCTACTATGTCCAGTTTAGCCTCTGACATTATTGCCTGCAGGTCTTGGATCTTATTTCCCAGGCTGTGAGCATTTGTGTACATGATTTTCCATTGGCCAGATTTTGGTGTGTTGGTTGTTGGGTGAGGTTTGGCATTACCCCTGTGCGTCGTATGGGGAGACAAACCTTTTTTCTTACCTGATGATACAACTGAACTGCAAACATGCTGAATCCCTGTTTGACCACTAGCTGAGGGGGGAGGGGTGTTCTTCCCATTCGACATATGGGGTGCTGCACCCTTCTCCCCATTTGCTAGTTTAAATATTCTGCAAAGACGTCAAACTTCTGCCCCAATGCACTGACTCCCTCCTTAGTCAGATGCTGTCCATCAAATTTAAAAAACTTTCGCTCCCACAACTGTTGCCAATTCCCTATAAATCTGTGTCCTTTTTCCTGGCACCAGCCCTTGAGCCACATGTTTAGCTCCCCTATCTCCCCTTCTCTGACCTTCCGTCCATCTGCTCCCTTCTCCCAGACTGGCAGGATCTCAGAGAAGGAGATGCCGGACGAAATAGATGATAGTTTGTCACCAAGCCTGGTCAGGTGTTCCTTGGTCTCCACAACTGACCGGCTGGTGAGATCATTAGTCCTTATGTGTACTAGGACATCAATGTTTTCTCCTGCTTTGTGAACAATTTTAGCTAATGCGGTCAGTGTCTCCATGCTGATGTACCTGGGAGACATCTGACCATTACCCTGGCTGGAGATGGTATCAACTCCCGAATCATGGAATCTCCTATGATCAGAAGTTTTTGATTTCCTTTGCTTTTTGTTTTGGTTCCTGATTTGGGTGAGTTTTGTTGTGCTAGCTCCTGTGCTGCAGTGTCCTGTTCTGCAGTGTCTTCTGCCTCTTTGTTTGATTTCAGAGATAGAGGCAGATACCTGTTTTAGTGTTTATATGGTTTTGGAGGTAATATGTTGGAGAGCAGAGAGTGATGGGGCACCCGATTTGCCCCTCCTAACCACCTGCCAACCTCCTGGACCAACTACCCTCTGCGGTCGAGGTTTTTCTATTGGATGCTGGGGAAATGGCGGGTGGTTCTTATAATGTATTTCCTCTTGAAAATGAAATTTGAGGCGTGCAATCTCTGCCCATGCTGCCCGGAGCTGAGCCCTGAGATCTCCAAAGGCCCAGCATGTAGGACAGTGTCCTAAATCCTGTAAGACTGTCCTTCTGAAAATTGTTCCACAGTACCTGCAGTTAACGATATCCATTCCAGATAAGTTGCTGGGTTTATAACCTAGTCAGAGTAATTAGAAGGAAAAAAAAAATGAAAAAAAAATGCAAGTAATGGTTTGATTATGTTTTGTTTAACTTGCTATAACAAGTTAAATTACTAGTGTCCCTGTAAATGAGCTCACCTTGTGGAGGCCCCACTGATCCACCCCTTCCTGCTCTGCCACAGGAAATGTCACAGCTGTGGTACCCTATAAAAGGAGTGTAGTGTGGGGTGGTTGGGGATGGCGGTGAGTGGCTGGGCCCTTCCCCTGCCGAAAAAGAAGAACCACGGATGAAAGAACAAGGAGGTAAGAGCAGAAACAATCAGTCAACAACAAATGCAGTAACCCTGAAAGCTTATCCTAATGTTAGATAAAACTGTAAAACCTGTAAAGCACCACCTGTAATAATTTCAGAGAAGATATACCCTGTAAGAAAACACTTTGCTACAGAGAAAAATAAAGCAGTAACAGAAGATATACCTTGCAAAAGACATTTTGAATAAGAAGATTACAGCAGTAATCTGTTAGCACACACCTGTAGGCACACCTTGTAATAATGCAGAAGAAGGTATACCAGCAACAACAATCTGAATCAGAGAAAAATAAAGCAATGAAATGTTAGCAACAAACAGTAGCAATCCCTGTGAGTAAAAAATAAAAAAAAACACCACACAGTAAATCTGCTTAGCCCAAATAAGCCTTAATCCTTTTCCCTTGCTCTGGTAAGTTTTCTCTACTCTGCCTTTCAAGCAGTCTTAGAAGGAAAGAGCTCAGGTGAAGCTAGGTGCCTTGGCCAGCAAACCAAGTCTTCTACCTCTAGGTACAGTTATCAAATATTCACTGTGCAGTATTTCACCATTAAAACACAAACCAGCCAGTGTACTTTTGCAAAACAAACAATCTGATTTATTTAAGGGGAGATAACAAGGACCGGGGGAAATCAGGGTGATTGGCTTACCACTATAATATATGTTTGTCTACCTAGGGCTCTGTGCACAGGCCTAACCTATTGATTACTGTCTATGGGTACCCAAACCCTAATGGCTAGTTCCTCGATGCAGCTGGTTGGGGCCCTGACACAAACGAGCATGTAATTTCTGAGCAGGTCAGATGGAGCCAGAAAGCTCAATTAGAACAGTCAGCAATACAACAGGCAGATTCTGCCTTTGTTTGTAACCTTTATCAGGGAGCTACCCTGATTCAGTACTCACAACTCCAGCAGAGAACTACTCTTTCACCACTCGCTCAGCTGAGCCTGAGCTTCAAAGGCCTCCTCACACATTTATATGGAAAACAACAGAGGGGTACCATACCAGGCAGCTGCTTCTAGGACCCGACCGAACTCACAGCTATCCGGGCGTCTCACTGCAGCTTCACTGTCCTGACAGACCGAGTCCGATTTAGCAGATTCTCCAGTCCTCTACAGGGTAAGCCTGGTAGGTAGCTGCGCTCCTGCACAGCCTCCTCTGCCCACTGCCCAGTGGATTTAGTCTGATTCTACTGGCGACCAAGCCACCTGAAATTGGCCTTCACCACACACACACACACACACACACACACACACACACATATATATGCTTCCAGCGCGAAGACTTAACGGCGCAGAAGCCCAGGGCTCCTTCCTTCTCACAGCCACAGTGTCTCTGCTCTTTGGCAGTTAGGGCAAGTCTCTCTATTCGGGCGCCACCCGATCCCATTGGAGGGCTGCAGATGCCTGTCATTCAATACTGCCCTCATTGGTGCAAAAAAGGTGCCATGGCCCAGAATTCCACTTCCCAGAATTACAAGCTGTGTCCCCATTGGTTAGCCGGCTCCATCTAGAGTCCTGATTTCTGGTTGGTCACTTCTACACCATTTTAGATGCCCCCTGGCTACTATTGGACCCTTCAGCACAGTTCTGGTCCAAAATGGAGGGGTACAGCACAAAGTCCTAGCTGCAATAAAGAAAGTTAGACAAACTGCAATTTTACCAATACTATACATGTTCTCAATGGAACGACTACATCTTTCAGATGGGCTCCCCAAGCGCTCCCAGCGACTACAGAAACGGAGCGATCAGACAGCAGTCCTGGGCGGGATTCGAGCAGAGAAACCCTAGTCCCCCTATTTGTACCACTAAAGCCTGCGAGCAGGCAGCTCTTAAAGAGGCAGTACTGGAGGCTTTAAAAGCACTCACAACGCCCACATTTAATGGCCTTACGCTGAACACCAGTCAGGCATGGAGCACTTAGGCAAACTCCAGGAAAGCTTTTAGGAACCCCCATTTGTAGAGGGGTTACATTTATACCATTTTTAACTAATTTCTGTTTATATTTGTTACCTTATTTAAAAACTTTAACAATAATAAACATAAAATACATTTTAATTTATATACAAAAAGGCTTTATAACCATCAGTGTAGTAGTCCCCTTTATTTATTCAACATGTTTTCAACATTTTTAATGTATCATTACTGATGTCCAACCTGGCTGTCTGGGACCTGGCCACAGCTCTCCAGAAACAGCAACAACACCGGGGTTTCTGGGAAAGCAGCAACAGCTCCCTAATCTTAAATGTACGTGCTCTTCCTGCATCTGTGTATTTAAGTACAATAAACTGCATTTGGAAGGAAATAAATTGTTTTAGCATCTTTTCTGAGAGCACTAAACACAATAATTTCTGGAGTGCATATGGATTTGGTATTTTTCCACATACGGGTGGACTGCAGGGCAGCTGCCACCGAGATGGACCTGGAGCATCCTCCGTTATGTCCAGTACGATATGGTGAGCTGTTGAGAGAGGAGAGGAGAGGAGCACTAAACAGCAGTGTGCCATACACAGCTCTGTGCCAGCTGAGGCAGCATGCATGCCCAGCATACAGTGACACAACACCATTGCTGTTTGTGCAGTGCACTGCCTATCCCCCTGTGGCTGCACACACCACACAACCCATCTCCAGAGGGCACACCTCCCAGCACCAGTGAGCACACACCCTGGCACTAGTGAGCACACCCCATTACTACCAAACACACATCCCAGCACCAATGAGCACACACCCTGGCACCAGTGAGCACACCCCATTACTACCAAGCACACATCCCAGCACCAGTGAGCACACAGATGACAACACATGGGACACAGTAGAGGAGTACCACACACATATGGCTATAGACAAGGGAGCATGGAAACAGTAGTGTGGCCTACACTGGTATGTGCATGCACACACATATACATACGTCACCAATGGCAGTGAGCCCAGTCAGTCGCTCACATGGCTGAGCCGGTCCCACTTGGCTGTCATAGACACCACCCAGCACTCCCATCATCTCCATGGGGCATAGGGTGAAGAAGGTTATTGCCTGCTCTGCGGGATCCAGGGCACGTGCAGCCACTGATGCTTGTGGACCCTGCCTGTTGCATGCATCTCCCTGCATTGCATCAACAGGACCATCTTTGTCTGCCTTCTCATGTCCCTAAAGCACTTCTGCACAGCTTCCATGGGTTTGTTCCACCTGCTGATGGCACTGGCCATGTCAATGATCTCTACCCAGGCCTGTCGTATGTGGGTATTCATGCCTGCCTTGAGAACAACACCTCCGCTCTGGCCATGTAGGCCTGTGCCATCACCTGCGATTCCTCCTCAGAGAAACAGTGGGTCCATAGTCTGTCTTTGTCCTCCATGATACCTGCCGGATAGGAAGCAGAATACAGGTGACCAGGTAATACACGCCGCAAGTACGTTGGGGTGAAGCCCTCACCGACCTTGTCAAGGACACGTATGTGTCCCAGCAATGCATGTCCTACCACAGCTGGTGGCCAGCCTGACACAGGCCTGCTCATGTGCAGACACAGTCATAGTCAAGGTCACAGACAGACAGGGGCTGACATGGGCAGGGGCCCAAAGGAACTCATGGCCACAATCTCCAACCTCCTAGGCACATATATGAGAGTGCCACATCTTCTGTTATTGTGCACCAGTAACTACTCTGGGAGGGATCCACAACCACAAAACCACAACCAGGAGATGTAGATGTGAGAGTTCCACCACCTCAGCATGTCCAGTGTACTACTGCATACAACCAGGGGCCCGTGTTTTCTGCAACTCTGTGGTTGCAGCAACTGCCGCAGAAACATGGTCCAGCCACAGAAACAGCATTTTTTGGTGTAGTAAAAATGGCTGTCATCACTGAAACCCCCAACTACATGGCTAAAATGATTGTGCACAAGCATAAAATGGCATTAGTGTGAGTTGTTGGCAGCTCCATTATACATCCATCCCCCATGGGTTGCAGTAATCAGTGGGGCCACCCATTTCCAATCCATTGGCACTCAACCCTGAAGCTTATGACCATTATGGCCTTCTACAAACACTGAGGGACCTTCAGGAAGTCTATTTCATGAGAAAGAATGGTGGTTCTAGTTGCCAACTGCAGAACTGTCAAATGAAAAAGTGTTAGTAATTATTGCAGACAAAACATTGGAGGCTTTCTGGACCTTCGTCTAATGTAAAATGGCCAGCTAATCTCTAGCCTCACAGTAAATCCTTACAGAGAGGCAGAGAAGATATGAAACCAAGTGGCATTGACACAAACGGATGACACCAAGCTCTGTGGAAGAGTGGACACAGCTGAAGGAATAGAGGACCTACAGGATGATCTGGAAAAGCTGGGGAAGTGGTCCAGGATCTGGCAGCTTGGCTTCGATGGCAAGAAATGCAAAGTTATGCACATTGGAGCCAAGAATCCCAGGAGAGAGTACTACCTGGGTGGAGTCTGAATATCTGCATCAGAGGAGGAGAAGGACCTGGAAGTGATGATCACTAGTGACCTGAAGCACTCCACGCAGTGCAGGAAAGCAGCAGCAAGGGCAAACAAGATGCTGGGATGCATAGCTAGGGGGATTAGTAGTAGGAGAGATGAGGTTATACTGCCCTTGTACAGGTCACTGGAAAGGCCGCATCTAGAGTATGGAGTTCAGTACTGGTGCCCACACCTCAAAAAGGACATTAACCTGCTGGAGAAGGTCCACAGGAGGGCTACAAAGATGATAACAAGTCAGCAAGGTAAGGCATATGAGGAGAGGTTGAGGGCACTGAACATGCACTTCCTGGAAGACAGGAGAGGGAAGGGGGGACATGATTGGGACCTTCAAGTACTTGAAAGGGATAAATAAGGTGGATAAGGAGAGTCTCTTTAAGTTGAGTGGCAACCATAACATGAAGGGGCACAGTCCTAAGCTAGAGGGTAGGAAGTTTAGGACGGAGGTCAGTAAGCACTTCTTCACAGAGAGGGTGGTGGACACTTGGAATGCGCTGCCGGAAGAGGTGCTCTCGTTGAAGACAGTGGGTAGCTTTAAGAGAGGCTGGGATAGACATAGGGGGAATGTAAGGATCATGGGTAGGGAGGATGGGAGGAGTGGGGAGGGAGGACAGGGATAGTAGCTCAAGCTGTGGACCCTGCAATACGAGCAGACTAGATAGACCAAATGGCCTTCTTCTGCTGGCTTCTTCGTATGTTCATATGTAAACTCACTTGTGTTGAATTGTGCAAACAGAAGGGAGAAACTAGAGCAGCATTACAACACAAAATATCACCACCAGACTTCAAGTAAGTGGGTGAGACGGAACCATTGAAGTAGCACTGTTTTGCAACCAGGCAATACTGGTCTTCAAGCAACTGAGCAGGCAGGGGGAGAATTCTGAGGAGCATAGCTGTGGTAAACCAGCACTGGGCAGGTGGGAGGGAGCCATGGGACAATAAAACAGACTGCAGTAAAAAAATAAACAACCCTTCAATTCCTCATGCCCTACATGCAATACAAATCATGATGCCAGAATTGCTTTGCGTTGCCTTGCCTATGCATCTGCCAAACAGTCCCAGGCTGCCTTTTCCTGAGCATTCTTTCTGGGTAACTAGATTTTATTTTGGGGCTCATTTGAGCTGCCAGAGAATGTAAAGCCAATCTCAGAACTGTCATAGAATAATCGCAGAATGTTCATAGCCTGGCCACAGCAAGCATGAGGTCCTGCCAAAGAATGTAGGTCCAGTTTGCCGCAGTGAACACAGGGCCCTGCATAGAACAGACAAACAATTCGAGGATCTCCCATATCCCTTTCTAGGCCATTCCACAAGACACCTACCTCTACCTACATGCAGTTCAGCTGTGGAGCACTGTGCACTGAGGTCTCACATACCACTGACCAGTGTAAGCACCGGTACAATGATCTACAGAGTAGGGAGGCATGCCGTCTGCAACAACTGCGGGTGATGGTGGAAAGTGGCACCGTGCCATGGCTTGACGAATATGAATGGCTTTATGTATGGCTTGGGTGGTGTCCTGTGTGCAGTACTGTGTCATGATAATATACCTCCAGGGTCCTGCCCCTGAGGGTCTGTGCACTGTACTTAGTTGTCCCTGTAGTGCCTTTGTCTTATGGGACTTGTTGTACTGTGTGGCCTGATCGTATGAATGCAGGTGTATGAGCTCACTGTCCCAATGGGTGTCTCCATTGCTTTGTACATTACAGAACGCACTGTGGATCCCTGAGGCGTGTATCTGACATGGCAGCATGGTTGTGTGCTACCACAGTGCTATGGTTACAGTGTCAGAGTGGACAACACGTAAACGTATACTTTCATTGACTGATATTCAGGTCTAGTTGCTGGGTACAGTACACAGGACACATTAATGCCTAGTGTCGGGTAAACCCCGGAGCGCCGTGTCATGTGCGCAGTCCATATTATGCCACATGGGTGCCCGTATGCATATGCCAGGTAATGTATGGGGTACTTTTATATTGCACAGGGTGTGCCCTGCATGTAGCGGCCACTGTGATAGGCTCCATCTACGGTACCGGCCCTCCCCTCTCTGGTGCCCTGTTGTATGTGACCTGGTGCTCCACGCATCCACATGCATACTATGAGGTGTACAGGGCCCGTAGCTGGCATGTCTGAGTATGTTGTGCAGGGGCAGAGAGGATGGCAGAATATGGGCACTGCACAGGCCAGCATACACTGTGCCAGGACATAACTACAACAGTGGGATGTATCTGTCCTGCTGCAACTCGGTCATGGCATGGCTGTATGGGGTGCCACAGCCATGGACATTGGTAGGACATGGCCCTGCATGGTCCTATCCATCCATAGCATGTACATATGACTGTTGGTGCACTGTACCAGTATATAGGAGTGTGTAATGAGTAGGGGGTATGGTACTATACCATGTGTTCTGCTGTATGCTATTGCTCACGTCTCTTGTATCCTCTTCCACAGATGCTGGGGAGCAGAAGGGCCAGCCCAGGGCCAGAGAGCAACATTGTGCCCTCCAGAACCAATGGCAAGAAGAGAGGACCCAAGGCCATGATGGGGTCCAGCGTGGGTTGCCTCTAGGGGAATGTTCCACAGACACACATGTCCATGTAAGCACCCTGCATTGTTTGTTCACCCTCTGAGTTGCATGTTTACACTATGCTGCATGATTCTGAAGTGGGACGGTGGATGTCCATATTTGTCTCAGCAGGCTGCATGCATGCCTTTGGGGACGGCACTTATGCAGTTATGGCTGGTGACACTCACCCAGCCTTTGGGGCATTGTTCCACCACTAACTCTATGGTGTATCAGTGTCTGTGCCATCTACTGTTGCATGTTGTTGTGACAGGCATGTTGCCCTGTGTGTGTATTGTGCCTTGCCATGTATTACACCATGTGGTGGCATGTCCCCTGTGCCACAGGAGTGGTACACCAGGGCACTTTCAGTACTTTTCACAGGCCCAAGTTCTACACCTGTCAGTGGTAGTTGGGTCTGTTGTGCCATATGGTCAGGCCTAGGTTTGTGTATCTGTATGGAGGAGGTAGGCATGGGCCACTGTTGTACAGTACACCCTTCTGACATGCCATGTGTTGCATACAGTGCCCATGGCAGTCTGCCTACATTGGCGAGATTCCCAGTGCCATATGCACTGTGCGTCACACCACTGTATCTCAAAGGAGATGGCCTTATGTGGCATGGGTCAAGGGCAGGGGTAGTCATTGGTGGACCATGAATGTACCATACTGTATTTGTTTGACATTGTGATGAATAGTCGGTAGTGTCTAACCAACATAGTGATGCCCACATTGTGATCACTCATCAGTATACAGGTTGAGCCATGCATACATTACAACACAACTGGGTCTTTGCAGGGGGAAGTGATTTGCACAGGCTCTGTATTGGAGGACTCTCTCTACTTGGGTGGGACCAGCATCTGCTGTGACGGAGGATGCCACCAGGCCTCTCCGCTTCTTACACCAGTGTTGTGGTGACTGGGGAACAGTGTGTTAGGTGCCAATCCACATATAACACCACTGCACTCATGTGCTAACATGCCTGCTACACACAGGGCTGCATGACGCCCCAGCCATGTACAACTGTGCTGTATGCACCACGTGTAGGCACCTGAGCCCCACCCTTGCTGCCACCCTGGGTAGCTCAAGGATGCTGTGTCTTGCACACCAGTGTTGGCCTGTGTGCTGGATACTATGAGTGTGGAGTGTGTGGGTGTGACTCCTAGTCACTTGGGCCATGACACTGCCTATTAGGCGCTGGCTTGGCACTGCTGTTACATGTGCTGCAGTAACACATCTGGCATGTCTGCTGGTGATGTGTGTCCATTCAATGGTTTGGTCATGCTCCATCTTGATCAAGCAGGTGGAGGACACCAACCAGTTCATCTGGGATCTGGACACATCTCTCTAGCAACAGCCACCACCACCACCTGCTATGGCCCCTGGAGGGTCTGGACTGTGACAGGCATGTGGCCTGTGTTTTCTGTTTCATTCATAGATAGGTGCTGTTTTTTGCCTTTGTTCCCCATTTCATGTACAGGCTGTTGCCTTGTTGTTGTTGTCAACACAACCACCTGCTGACAAAGCTGGAAGACCTGGGAGCAGCCAAGAGCATAGTCAGGTGGATAGGTGATTGGCTCAGGGACAGAGAACAGAGAGTGGCAGTCAACGGGGAGAGGGTCAGAGGAAGAAGAAGTTACTTGTGGGGTGCCACAGGGCTCTGTGTTAGGGCCAGTTCTGTTTAATGTGTTTATCACTGACACTGGCATAGGTATACAGGGCGAACTTGCCCTATTCATGGATGATACCAAGCTAGGGGGGAAGGGTGGACTGCGATGAGGCAGTTAGGGACCTACAAAGAAACCTTCAGAGGCTGGAAAGATGGTCTAATGTCTGGCAGCTGACATTCAATGCAAAAAAGTGTAAAGTGATGCATCTGGATAAGGGGAACCCAAGGACAGTATACAGCCTTAATGGGGTCTGGCTAAATGTCTCTCAGGAGGAATGGGACCTAGGAGTCATCATTTGCAGTACCCCTAAACAGACCAGCCAATGCAACACAACTTACAGCAAGGCCAGCAGAATGCTAGGTGGGGAGGTGGTTTGACAGCAGAAGCAGGGAGGCAATATTTCCTTTCTACAGGTCACCGGTAAGGCACCCCCATCTGGAGTACTGTGTCTAGTTTTGGAGTCCACACCTAAAGAAGAATAAAAACAGGCTGGTGACTGTCCAGAGAAGGGAGACCAAAATGATTCAGGGCCTCCAAGGGCTCTCATACGAGGGACGTTTAGAAGCATTAAATATGTTCTCACTGGCCAGGAGGTAGAGAGAGGACATGATTGAAACATACAAATTCCTGAGAGGAATAAACAAAGTGCCCTTCTCTGACCTCTTCAATAGAGTTACCGACTCCAGCACTAGAAGTCATGAGTGGAAGCTGGGGGGACTTCAAGAGGGAGTTTAGGAAACACTATTTTACAGACAGGGTAGTAGAACCATGGAATAGGCTGCCTGCTGAGGAGGTGGAAGCTAAGACCATGACATCATTCAAACTGGAATGGGACAGAGCTAATGCATGAACAAAAGCCATGCAAGCAGTTGAGAGTATCAAACAGTAGGGGGATTAGGGCCTGAGATCAGAGCAGTTCTCAGGAAAACTTGGGCAGACTAGATGAATCCTTGGTCTCCTTCTGCCATCATGTTTTCTCTGTTTCTATGTTTCTAATTCTTATTTTATTGGTTATTCCATATCTGCTGTTTCTTAAAGTACTTAAGCCATCTTCGTATTATGGGCTTATCCAATGCACAGTTTTGTACTAGATCATGATAACACATACCTATACAACTGAAAAAGTAGTTTCTCATCAACACATTACTTAAAAAGAGACACACATACTCTCTTTCGCTCACTCACTCACTTTCTCTTGCTCTCATTCTCTCTTTCTTCTTCACCTTTCACTTGAGAAGCCTGGTTTTAAACATACAGTAGCTCAGAAATCACTGCAGTCTGTGACAGCCAGAAAGGGTAGAAGTAAAAACCCATTCAGCTGGTGCCAGGCAAGTCCCAGCTGTAGCAAAGCAGATATTACAATGCAGGATTTAGTCAATCAGTGGAAAAAGTTGGGCTTAAAGATGATCTCCTCGAATGAATAACCACTGTTGGGTTGTATGATAATGCTGCAGTTTATTAGAAATACAAGAAGTGGCACATACTACCCCACGCCACACAGCACACTCCCCCCCCTCATGCCATGGCTTCATATTTTTCAGTAAATGGTTTGTAGCATTATCCTATGGCCCAGCAGATGTTTATGCATTCCAGGAGACCATCTCTGAGTCCAGCTTCTTTCACTGAGTGAGCACATTGTCACACTGTGACTGGGGCCACCTGTTGTGTAGCTGATTCTAGTGACTGTGACTACAGGATTAATATAATATGGAAGCGGTATGGCTCGCGCTACTATCATGGAGATCTGCCCTCATCAGGTACACTTCAACTGCAATGGCAGAGCTGATTTATGCCAACACACACAACACACACACACACATATACACACACAACACACACATGCGCACACGCACGCACACACACACACATACACACATGCGCACACACACACGTGTGTGCACATTTACACACTCACACGTGAGCATGCGCGCACACACACACGCATGTGCACACACACATTAAGCAAAAACAAAAATAATCCTGAGACTCTGTGTAAACTATTCAATCACCCTGAAGATGAATAGAACATTTCCGTTGTATTTTGTATCCCCAATAAAATGCAAATTGTAATGAGAATTAAATAATGTGGCCTAACTAGGAGGTTAACCCAGTTCCCTGTAATACCATCTTGGCATTCCTCCAACTGAGCTATCAGGCCTATGGACTTGCGTGAGCTTCCCACAGTCACTTTCTTGCTCAAACTGCAAATCCTACAGCTAGAAACACTTTAGATGGTAAAGACTTGCTGGTGCAGCAGTAGCTACTGCTAAACATGTGAAACTCAAATTGTAATTATAGCAATGGTCCTTGGAATGTAATATCTTCATAGGGGTTATCTCAGTCATCAGGTCACACCATAGGAACTTCACCACTGGTGAAGCAGGAGCCAAAGAGAAGATTTTCAGCAGCACAACTGGGGCTGCCCACGCTGTCGATGTCTGTCGACGTCATCAACCATATAAATGCATGATTGTCCCCGCTCCCTACTCAGTTCTTTCCCGACATCAACCCTGTCTGCAAGGGACTCTGTGGAAGCTCTGACTCAGTTGCAGGTCTTAATTATTTACGATTTTTGTTTTACCAAGTTTCAGAATCTCTTTTCTCTAGAGATTCCTCATAACAGAGTTTTTCTTTTCTCTTTTCCCCGTCACTGCCACGACGGGCGGATTTTCATCTATCCAGAAGAATTTTTCTCCTTTTTTGTTCCTGCTGTCTCAGATCTGCTATTTGTCATCAGGGATTGCGAGTTGTGGTGGAAGCTTAATCTTCTTGCCCTCTAGTGCAGTAGAAGGCTCTTCGGCTTTCCTGCATAGTGGGGACCTTCTGGGGGTTCTTCCCCTCCTGATCGTCAGCAGGTTATTGGAACTCGCAGATTGCTAGGCCCAGGACTAGCCCTTGGGGATTTCTCTTCTGGGCGACTGGGACCTGGACTGCTCCTCCCAGCATTCCCAGCCTCTGAGGGCTTCTTCTTCTTCTTCAGGAGGTTCCTCGTTAATGGCTTGGCCTCATCAAGGCTCGCTGTCCAGGTCTTTGCCCTTATCAGACCCATATCTGCAGCTTTGCGGGGAGTCAGGTTGCAGCCTCTTGGGTCCACTTCCTCCCGGTGTTCCTGACTCCTGTGGCTTCTTCTTCAGGGGTTACCTCATTGATGGCTCAGGCCTCACTAAGGGTCACTTGTCCAGGTCTTTGCTCTTACTAGACCAATGCCTACTGCATTGTCACCCACTTTATCGGGGGCAACAGGCCACTGACTTTAGGGTCCATAACCCCTGTCCTGTCTGCGACTGGTTCATCGGTGTGTAACCCCCCTACAAATGGGGGTTCTTAAAAGCTTTCCCGGTGCTGCTTAATAGCTCCTTGCCTAGCTGGTGTCCGGCACAATGTTGCCCCAATGCGGCTGTTGTGAGTGCTTTTAAAGCCTCCAGAACTGTCTCTTTAAGAGCTGCCTGCTCGCAAGCTCCAGCGGGTTGTGTGGGGGGGATTGGCGTTTCCCTACTCAAATCCTGCCTGAGCTGAAATGTAATTGCTCCATTGGGTAGTAGCTGAAAGCACAATGGGAGCCCATCTGACAAATGTAACAGTTTGTCTGTGATCAGTTAAAGTATTAGTGAGATTACAGTTTGTTTAACCTGCTTCCATTGCAGCTGGGACTCTGTGTGTTTGGCCCCCTCCATTTTGGACCTGAACTGTTGAGCAGGGGCAATTGTGAAAGGGAGGACACTAAAATGAAGACCATTTGAGCCAACCAGAATCAGGACTCATTTTGGAGCCGGATGGCCATAGGGGGGATACAGTCAGTAATTCTGGGACATGGAGTTCTGGACTACGGCGCCTTTTTTGCACCAATGGGGGGCCGAAATAAGTGACTGGCATCTGCAGCCCATCAATGGGATTGGGTGGCACCCGAACTGAGAGTCCTTGCCCAAACTGTCAAGGGGCAGAGTCATTGTGGTTGTGAACGAGGAAGGAGCTGTGGGCTCTTGCGCTGTTGAGTTTCCGCGCGGGAAGCGCATGTGGAAGGTCAGATTTCGGCAGATTGAACGCCAGCAAGTGTTGGATTAAATCAGCTAGGCAGCGGTCAGAGGAGGCTGTGCAAAAGCACAGCTACCTACCAGGCTCACCCTGTAGAGGACTGGAGAATTTGCTTCAGTCGCACTCGGTCTGTCAGGACAAGTGAAGCTGCGTCGTTTGGGCACAGTGTCCTGTAGTGAAAGCAATCGGGATTATACAGCAGCTGCCTAGTATGGTACCCCTCTGTTCTTCATATAAATGTGTGGAGGAGTGGTTGAATTCCAGGCTTGGTCATGCGAGTGGTGTGAGTGATCTTTCTGCTGGAGTCGTGAGTACTAAATCAGGGTAGCTCCCTGTCAGATGTTCATGGTGAGGGCAAGATTTGTCTGGCTAGTTTACTGGCTACACGAACTGAGCCTGCTGGCTCTACTCGATCCTCTTAGGAATCAAATGCTTGTTTTCTGCGTCAGGGCCCCAACCAGCTGCATCTAGAGGCTAGCCTTCTATTTGCCTGAGTTCCCAGAGACAGTGACTTATAGGTTAGGCCCGTGCACAGTGCCCTAGATATATACCTATATGTGTGTGTGTGTGTGTGTGTGTGTGTATGTGTGTATATATATGTATGTATGTATATATATATATATATATATATATATATATATATATATATATATGGTGTGTATGTATGTATGTATGTATATATATATATATATATATATATACACTAGAGTGGTAAGCTAATTAACCTGATTTCCCCCCAGTCCTTGTTATCTCCCTCTAAATAAATCAGATTGGTTGTTTTGCAAAGGTTTACTGACTGATCTGTGTGTCTATGTTGAATTACTGTACAGGTGGTTATTGACTAATTGCATCTTACGTTACAGGGGGTCCCCAGAGCCAGCTGATTGAACCAAGCCTGAGGGTAAGTCTATATTGTAAGGGTACTGTGATTGACCTGTGTGGGCCACTAGTGGGATGAAAGGGGGGTTGCAGTGACCCAGAGGGCTGTGACCAAGTCATATCAGACGGTCTTAACCCTGACCTCTGGGTGGAGGCACCCGCCATCAGATCCAGGCCCCTCAACCTGTTAGCGGCAAGTCAGGCAGGGGTAGTAGCCCTTGGGATAGTGCCCCTTGGGGGTTGCAGGTGAATGCCTTTTCATTGTAGCAGCCTATCGATAGGGTTGTTGTGCTCTGTACCATCAACCCACCTGCTGTCAATGGCTCCTTCTCTCGTCGTCGACCCTTTGGGTTCCTGCTCCGTTGATGATTGGCTTGCATGCAGTCACCCTCCCTTTGTGGTCTGTCATTCCTTCAGGCCCAGGGCTTTAGGCCTTTCTGGACTTTATACGCCCATTGACAAGGTTGCTGTGCCTTTGCTGCCAATCCCGCTACCATTGATGATACTTTCTGACATCACCGGCCTTAAGGGTATCTATTCCTTTTTTACCTGGCTTGCTGACGGCGACCCTCCTGTTGTGGCCTAATATTTCTCTAGGCCCCGGGCTTGTGGTTTGTCGTGTTCTCAGGACCTGATGAGGGGCCATCATGCCTTGTGCCTTTGACACCTCTGCCATCGGCGACTGGTACCCTGCCTTGTCGGTGACGCACTCTTCAATGACAGCTCTCCCATGGTGGCTGGATACTCTTCTCAGGCCCTGGGCTTTGGGCTCTTCAATCCCTCTGATCCCAACGATGGGGGTCATCTACTGCACCCTTCCACTGTTGTCAGTGTTCTAACATCATCAACTTTGTTGCTACTCCAGGTCAAGTTTTCCATGACCCTGACTGATAGCCTGGTGCATCGCATCTTGAATCACTTGTGCTGTCGACAGGCTATTCCTAGCAGGCTGCGGAGGGTCTCTGGCTTTCCTGCTGATGCTCAGCAGAAGGTGCTTAATGCCCTTTTCAATTTTGCTATGCTCTTTGGGCATTCTTTTTTTTTTTTTTTTTTTTCTCTTTATTCATCCTCTTAGTCGGAACTATCTTGGGCCACTCAACTCACCAGAGCCGCTCTACCACTCATTGTGACCCCCACCTTCTTCAAGGACATTACTGTCTCTCTGAGCTGGAGAGGCTAGAGCCCAGGGTGACCGAAGGGCAGACGCGGGGATCCAGTGTTGGACGTGTGGTGGATAGCACTGTGAGGGCTGTCACCTATCCAACAGGAGGGGATTTTCTTGTTTTTGTCCCCTTGAGTTCCCCCCCCCAAGCGTGGGTGCGGTGACGCCATGGCACATGGCAACCCTGCCGGCGTCAGTCACGCTCAACCCCTGGCTCTCTTGGTCTGCATCCTGTAATGCCTTCGATCACCATCGGGGGCCGCCAGGACGTTGGACAACCCAAAGTCCTCCCCCCAAGAGAGGAGAGCAGTCCATCGGACACTCAATCCTCTCCCTCCTCTGCTGACCCCCAGCGCCCGAGTCTGCTTCTGATCCCAGGTCTCTGGCATGACGCGAGGTGTGGCGTCCAGCGCCTCAACCCTCAGCCCCACTGGGTCGGCCCGCTTTGGGCATTCTTAATGAGCTGCAGGTTCCGGCAGGGCTATAAACTCTGTCCACTCCCTCTACCATAGGCAACCTAAGGGGGCAGTGCCCTCCTTTTTTTGCAAAGGTGTCCAATAGACCTGTTTCAGCCTCTCAACCTCAAGGCAAATGAACAGCCTCCTCTGCTTTGCCTGCCTGCTCCTGTGCAGGAGCAGTGGCCAAGCGGCCTGGAGGTGTCAGACCAGCCCCATTGGCTGGATCTGCCTCTGCTTGATTCCTTGCCAACCCACCCTCTTCTGGTCCCTGACGAAGAGGTGGTGGTCGGAGGTAGGTTCTCCCTCCATCTAAATTAATGGAGAACCATATTTTTGGATGCCTGGATTCTGCAAAAATCATAGAAAGAGGTCACAGCTGGAGCTCATAGAGCAGCCTCCAAGAAAACACTACCCTACCCTCCACTTCCCACTGGCTCACTTGTCTGTTCTCTGGGAAGAGGTACAGTCTCTTCTGCACCGGATGGCCATTGAGCCAGTACCCTGGTGCCAGAGATACAAGGGATTCTAGTCCAGGTTTTTTTCCTGCTACACAAAAAAGACCAGAGATCTGAGGCCCATCTTAGACCTATAGGACCTCAATTTGTACATTCAGTAACAAAAGTTCTGGATGGTAACTTTGTCAGGCCTGATACCCCTTCTTGTGACAGGAGACTGGCTCTGTTCACTGGACATGCAGGATTGCTACCTGAACATTTTGGTCTTCTCTCCTCACAGGAGGTTTTTCCCACTCTCTGTTTCAGGGTGAACATTACCATTTCAAGGCACTGCCCTTTGACTTATCCCCTGCACCACAGGGCTTTACCAAGTGCTTAGCAGCAGTATGTGCAGCCCTCAGAAAGGGACTGTACATTTTTCCTTACCTAGACAATTGGCTCCTAAAGGGTCCATTCAGGGAGCAGCTCCTGCAGACTTTAGGGAGAACTCTCCTACTGTTCTTGTCCTTGGGCATTTCCGTCATCATGTCCTAGTCAATCGTGCTACCATCCCACAGACTACATTATATAGGGGCGGTCCCAGGCTCAGTGCAGGGAAGGTTTTTCTGCCCTAGAATGGGGCAGAATGCCTTATAGCACAGGCTCAGGAGGTGGCCCACAACCATCTTATCCCTGCCAGAGTGTACCTGAGGCTCGTGAGTCTAAAGGTGATTGCCATTCTCACTGGTCCATTGGACAGACTCCATATGTGCTTCCTCCAGTGGACTCTCCGGGTGCAATGAGACCAACGCATGCTCGAATTGGGTCAGATGGTGCTTGTCTCCTCCCCCAGTCACAAAATGCTCCAGTGGTGGATGGACCCCTTTAGCCTGCTGTAAGGAGTTCCATTCCAGATCTTTTCTCCACAGCAGATCCTCACCACTTCCGGTTCAGGTTAGGGAGCTCTCCTGCATCCCCTTCAGACCCGGGGCTCCTGGTCTCAGGTCGAGACCTCCCTGCGCATCAATGTTCTTCAGATGGGGGTGCTGCTGTATGCCATGCATGCCTTTCAGAACCACCTTTCTTTAGGTCAGCTGCTGGCACAGTCAGATTGTTTCAGTGTAGCGTAATACATCAACAAACAGGGGAGACTCATTTGTACCCCCTAGGCCATGACAGCATGGTATTGAGTGTTAGATCATGGTCTGGCACTCTCGGCGGTCCATAACCCAGGTGTGCTGAGTAGGGTTGTCAGAACTTGTTCGAGAAAGATTCGAACCCTCCTCGAACCCTGGTGTTCGAGTTCTAATTTAGAACTCGAACACTAGAGGGTTCGCAAAAGAGTTCGACTTTTTTTTATTACTTAAACGGCACTGCAGTGCCACTGCCTGCTGTTTCCTGGGGTGGTGAGGTTGACTCTGGACACTGACAGTCTGCCACTGAGAGGGATGATGCAGGGGTATAATTATGGGGGGATGAGGTGGCAAAGGTGAGCACATTTGCCCTCCACGAGGAAGCAACATTATGCTCCCATCATTTCACCACTTCTCGCCTCCCTGCTCCAATTGGTTCCTGATCATTACGCCCTTCAGCAAATTCACTGATGCGAAATGACAGGAGTGAAATGTCTGCTCAGATTCCAATCTGCAACTATCCACCCTACTCCTCTCTTTGACCCAGAACACCCCCAACATTCAGCAGCGGCTCCTGTCTCTGCACGATTAGGTACGACAAAATAAAAAAATGAAAAAGGAACCTGCCGCTTCAGTAGTAATATTAGTCCTGATGGGAGACTTGATTTTTTTGCATCGCTTTCCTGAACCATTTTATTTATGGATGCATACAGTATTTTTCCACCAGGAGTGAAATGTCTGCTCAGATTCCAATCTGCAATTGTTCGCCCTACTCCCTCTCTCTTTGACCAAAAGGCCCCCCCCATTCACCAGCAGCTCTGTCTCTGCACCATTAGGTACGACAAAATAAAAATATAAAAAACGAACCTGCCGTTTCAGTCTGACAGTGCTCTGAGGAGTGTAGTAATATTTGTTCTGATGGGAGATTTGATTTCTTTGCATCACTTTCCTGAATCATTTTATTTATGGATGCATACAGTATTTTTCCACCATCTGACACTGACACCCGACAAATTGCTTAGTCAGTGACGGAATGCCAAGGCAGACATACATTTTTAAATTCTCCCATAAGCACGAATTTAATTTAGTCAAACACTTAGCAAGTACTGTAGTTGGCATATTGTTTTAGACTTTTGTGATATACAAAGACCACCAACTCGGGCACCAGCAAAGTCTTTATTAAGCAGATAAACTGAATTGGCATTCTGCTTACTGTTACTCAGTACCCATAAAGATCTCACTGGTCGGAGTGCAGAGAGGGAGGGGGATTGGTACAAGGATGGGGGAAAGAGGAACAATAGTAGGTAAGCGGGAGTGAAATGCCTGTGAGTGAATCTGCATGGGGGCGAAATTATGTGGGAGTGAAATGACGAGAGTGAAAGTGTCAGGAGCGAAATGACAGAAATGAAATGTCGTAGACCCGTCATGCCTGACACTCAGCCTCTTTTGCTGCTGCTGCCTGCTGGTGCGCTAGGAGAGCCTGCCATTCCAGGGGGTGCTGGGTTTCACTAGGAATACAGATTGCTGGTGGCTGGTGGCTCGAGGTGGAGGCTGCTGCTGCAAGCAACAACTAACTGGGAGGTAGGACTGACTGGTGTTGCTGCAGTTCGGTGGGTGGGGGCTAGCAGTAATTGGGGGGATAGCCAGCTACATCATCATGCTATGCTCACTATGCTGTATGTACAAAAACAAGACAAAGTAATTAGGCAGAGGAGGTGGTGGGAGCGAGGGAATTACAGTTTGCACAAGGCAGTTCTAAGCTGGCAGGTGCTACACACTATTGGCCATTTGATTTGGTGCCAGTCAGGGTCAGGGAGCACCCAGGAAAAGAAGCCTGCTGCAATCTAGGAGGCATTCTCTCTCCCTGTTGTGTCTGGAGTGGGTCAGTGGCTCTACCAGTGACCGTGACCAGCATAGCAATCAGCAAAGCAGCACAAAACTGCTCAACCTGAGCTAACATAGCTCAGTCTGCAGGAAGGCAAGGGTAGGTGGTGTTTAATTATGTTATTGGCGGTCTGCTCTGCTCTGCTGTGTTGATCATGTCTACTGTACTGTCTACAGTCAGTGTCTGATTTAAAATGCTGTGCTGTCTAGTGTCTCTCCTGTGTGCCACCTGAGGCTGACTATGTCTGCTTTGGTAGGGGCTGCTGAGGGGGGGGTTATATGGTTAGCCTAGCATGCAACTCCAGTGTTTTCCTCTGTGTTACCAAAATTAAAGTAGTTAAAAAAAGAAAATAAAAATCACCCTTACCCTGCAGGTGGGTGGAATGGCACAAGGGAGTCATTGTGGAAAGGAAGGGAAGAGGGATAGAGAGCTATAGATCAAGTAGGCAGCACAATTTAAAAAATAGGGTTCGAGTTCTAAAAAGTTCTAAAAAAGATTAGAACCCTAGAACTTTTTCAAAAGTTCTAGACTAGAACTAGAACCCAGAACTTCAGAGGGTTCTGACAACCCTAGTGCTGAGCACCCTGGCTGACAGCCTCAGCAGGACTCAGTACAGCATGCATGAGTTGGAGCTTCTCTCATCCATCACAGAAAGATTGTCTGACAGATGAGGCTGTCCGGAGTAGGAAATTTTTTGTATCCCCACTCAACACAAAACTACCCAATTTTTGCTCGCTCGATCCAGGGTGGGGAATTTTCTGGCAAGATGCATTGCGTCTCTCCAGAAGCAGGAGGTTTCCTTATGCTTTTCCTCCACTCTCTTTACTTCAGATGGTCCTACTTTAAATTACAGATGGAGGGGGTCAGCATGATTCTGGTAGCTCTATTCTGGCCCCACCAGATATGGTTTGTCCTGCTACAGAAGCTGGCGGAGGTCTGTGCCCCCTTTGCAAGAACCTGCTGAGCCAGGCTCAGGCAGCCCTTGTCCATCCCAACCTCAGGTCCCTCCTTCTGCATGCTTGGCTCCTGAGGACATAGCCATTGCCAGGTTTGGGATCTCCACTGGAGTGGCGGACATCCTGGTGATCACCCGGAAGCCTTCCACTTGAGCCACATATGCCAGGAAGTGGAAGCGGTTTGCCATCGGGGCTGCCAAGCATAATCTAGACCCTTTCATCTGTCTGGTGAGCCAGATCCTGGACTACCTGATCTCTCTGTCTGACTCAGGTCTTCAGTACTCCTCCCTCAAGGTGCACCTTCAGCTATTTCAGGTTTAATGAGCCCGTGGGTGTCCGTGCAGTTGCTCAGCTGGATGTCTCCTGTACCTCTTTAAGGGGCATCCTGCATCTGAATCCTCCAATCCATCCTCCTGCCGTGGTTTGAGATTTGAATTTTTGTTTTGGAGTAGTTGACCCTGTCTCCTTTTGAGCCAGTCTAGCTTGTGAACTAAGCTTTCTCTCTTGGAAAGCGCTATTTTTAGTTGCTATTACTTCCACTCGAAGAAATTAAGATCTTCAGGCCCTCTGGTGTGAGAAGCCTTATCTGATTTCTCACGAAAACGGTGTGTCTTTGCTCATAAATCCTCTTTCTCCCCAAGGTGGTCTCTGAGTTTATACTCAACCTATCTACCCACGTCGCTGTTTATTTTCCCAAGCGTGCTAATCCAGGGGAAGCACGGCTCCGTACGCTAGATGTGCACAAAACTTTGAAGTTTTACTTGCTTTGCACAAAGTTAAAATAATTATTTGTTTCCTTCACCCCAGATAGAGAGGGTGTTTCAGTTTCCAAGCAATGTTTTTCCCAAATGTTTGGCAAGTTGCATTGTGTTCTGCTACACAAGTATAGCAAACAGCTGCCAGGAGCATTAAACGATCATTCCATAAGAGGTATGGCTACCTCTGTGGCTTGTTTCCAAGGGTTCTTGGCCACTGACATTTGTGCGGCTCCCACCTGGAGTACCGTTCATACTTTTCTCAAGTGCTACAGTCTGGACATTGCTTCAAGAACCCATGCAAGTATTGGCAGGACAGTGCTGCAGGGCCTCCTGTCTTGAGTTTTATAGAGAGCCCACCTCCCAGACTGTTTGCTTACACCTGTAACTGCTTGGGACTCATTCCTACAGTGTGACCTGATGACTGAGATAACCCAGGTGAAGATAGAACAGTTACTTAAGAATTTACTGTAACAGTAGATCTTTGAGGGGATCTCAGTCACCGGGTCTGCATTCCCTCCCACCATCCCCCTTCTCGGGGCTCTTGTTCAGAATCTGATTGTCTGGTGTACCCAGCCTTTCCTATACAGACATAGGCAGGCACCTCTTTCTGTCCTCGGTCCTCCATGGCTAGAGTTATGCTCCCTTTGTCTCCTGGGGAAAGAACTGAGGAGGGAGCGGGGCCGCTCACACCTTTATAGAGCTGATGACGTTGGCAGACGTCGACAACATAGGCGGCCACAGTTGTACTGCTGAAAATCTTCCATGTGGATCCTGCTTCACCGGTGGTGGCATTTCTATGGTGTGACCTGATGGCTGAGATCCTCTTGAAGATCTACTGTTACAGTAAGTTCTTACGTAACTGTTCTTTACTGTTTGGTCAGAATGCTTGACCTGGGGTTACAGTAACAAGATCCAGCAAACTTAGTCCATCCTGAAATGCTCAGTTTAAGTGGCCATCAAAATTCCAACAGACAACACTGCCTCCTGCTTAGGAAACCTCGATTGCCACTCAGCTGTTTTTTGTATTTTGTAGTCAGACACACCTTTAACAGCTATTCTGATTAATATAAGAAGTGCCTGCCATATAAAAACCTACTGCTCACCACACATCTGTGTTGGCTTGGCTGCTTTTCATCACATAAGTTTCATTGATACTGATGACTATAGCCTCGCTAAAGTAAAACTGCACACACAATTCCACATTTAACGTACCAGTGATAGAAGCTGCCATGACAACCATGCTTCTTGCATGCACACAATACCAGAGTTAAACAATACTGTTCTATTACCCATTTACAGCGAATGTCTCACTTTATGTTATTACCTCTGATCTATTAAAGGGGAGACATTGAATCATGCCCAATCTCCCATAATTGTGTAAAGTCGGTTACAGTGCTAATGCAGCAGTACAATGCAGGGAAGTGCTTACTCTCATGGCTCTCACATGCACTTGCCAACCACTGTCCTTGAGCAGCTATGAATATCAAACCTGTCAGATATCAGATGGACTATTTTCAGCTGAAATCCAAGAACTCTGCATGTAAAAAAATTTAAAAACACTGCTATACATTTATAAACAGCGGGAAATTGCTATAAAAGCAATACAGTACTCCCAGAGGTTACATGAATCATCCCTAGGGATATGTGGCACTCAGCTGTGCCTCGTGCCACATTATACCCCTCGGGTGTGATTAACAGATGATTAGTATAACCCCTGGTTGTAACTTATTGCTTATTAATAGGCTCAAAAGGTAATGTTGCAAAATCAATGCGAATTGATTCTGTGATGGTCCCATGACTGCAATCCCCTCAAGCTATGCTTAAAGGGGGTTTGGGAGGGCCTTCCATGCCAGTTCATATCAGTGTATGCCGGTAAATGGAAGGGGGTCTTAGCATGTAAATGGTGTGCAGAGCTATTCAATAATGGCAGTATGCCTCAGCACACCTGTTGCGGCCCTTTTCTGAGGGCCCCAACTGCTACTTATTACTGTTGTCAGTAGGGGCCCTCAGAATGCTCAACAGGTGTGGACAAACACTTGAGGATCATGATTGTCATGGGACCAGGTCATATAGGGACACATGCCCAGGATCCAGACTAGAGAGTGACAAAAGAACACTCAGGTTTGTGTTGGGGGACCACTAGACTACCAGAAAGACTAGCAAGGAATGAAAACCACAAAAGTCTCATTGGACCACAAGCAGTCCCAAACTGTAGGTGGTGGGGGACTAGTTTTCACACGTGTCACCCCATGCATGCATGCATATGCATGGCTCTGTGCCATACACAGACATGCATGCGGTGGTTAAATGAGCCATTACTGTGTGCAAACCATGTTTGTGCATGGTGTCAGCTAGATGCCCTAATTTCAGTGGGCCCTAATCTCGATATCTGTATGCTGTGGAAACCGGGTACGCAGGCATGGATACGCATGAATGGACCCCGTGGGGGTTGGTGGTCCGGGGCATGGGATGTGTGTGAGCAGGGGGCATCCTGCTGTACACCAGTGTTGGGACAGTCTTGTGTTGGGATGGGGGTTCTCGATTCCAGAACCGGGGTCAGGGATGACCGTGTTGGGGGGGGCTACTGCATTGCAGAACTGGAGCGGGCTGGCATGTGTTGGGGTTGGGGGGTGAGTTACAGGATCAGGGATGGGGCTGCAATGTGTTGGTGCAGTGGAGTGCTTATGGACATTCAGAGATGGTGCGGGCGTGCATTGGGAGGAGGTTATCCACAGAGGCAGTACTGCCTGTAGGGTTTGTGCAGGGGGCTGTGGTAATTCTGTCTGCAAAGGTCAGGGTGCCTGCAGGAGCTAGTCATGCACCCAGATCCGTGCCATACAGTGCAAGTGATCTACTCTTGGACCCAGGATGGGCATCTGTTTGGATGCCCACCTGGGTCCACAACACCACCCCTGACCACTCTGTGCAGTCCTGTGTACTGGGAGGGCAAGGCCATGGACAGGTGGTGCCCATTCATGAATACCAGCCTATGCGCACCTGTCCGCGTGTGTGGAGCTACCCGGGTGGGGTACACATGCCCTCTGGCGCCTAACTCCACCCGTTCTTGCATAGCCCCAATATTAGTATCTGTGCTGGGGTGTTCTGCCCCCCCCCCCAAATACATATCAATGTCTCTCCTTATAAAAATTGTGTATGGTGGCACAAACGGGATGACACACTTCATGCTTCATTTTCTATGCTAAAAAATTGCAACTCAGAATCGTGCCCAGTCTAATCTAACTTGAACTTAAACCCAGCACCCAGTATGTATCCCAGTGGCTTTACCAGCTCAGCTACTAGGCCAGCTTCCAGTCAGTTCATGGTTAGATCCCATTATTTCATTCTCGTTATAATTCGTGTTTCGAATGCCAAGCAGGGGCTAACAATGCACCAAGCCCTGACTATCACTATCAAAGTCATAGGGATGCTTTGATGGCTGCTGTTTCTCAGAAATCCTGATGTTTACTTGGACAGCAGTTAAATCAGTTTATTAATGTGATACCCCCCGAGAGGCATTATCAGGAGGGAGCCATGTAAACAATGACTGATTATCTTTGCTTAAACTGAATATAAAAATCTGCATTTTCTTCACATTACTGCATGTACTGCCAGACATTGTGTTTGAAAACAAACAACAGGAGTGACAGCTTTCATTTGCACAAAATCAAAAGCAGAATTTGAAACAAAGCTGTATTCCAATTTGTGTGTGAATTATTCTAAGTCCTAATCATTTTTCCAACCTATTTGTCATTGTGTCCTTGTCTCACTATTTTTATCACAAAGTGTAGTGTTTCGGATCTAGTACGAAGCTCCACAGCAAGGTTCATATTATAGAACTTGAGGGATCATGTAACACACTGGCTTATGCGGAAACATTGTTCCACACTTCCATAGCACTGATGGCACCTGACCCTAATTGAAACCCTTTTTTACTCTTATGATTGGTTTAGTCACATTTGACCCTTGGTTAGCTGAGACATATTTAGTGTAACAAGTTTTAAGGCCTTGAAATGCTTGGTTACAGTGGCTAGGCAGCTCAGAAGATTAATACTCTGCATGTATCAGCCCTTTCACCTCTGAGACTTAGTTTCATGTTCCATCCCTGCAAGAGTGCTTTTGCTGGGCAACAGTCACAGGTCAGATAAACTCAGATGGGCTCACCCTTGATCTGAAGCTATAAAAGCAAATGTTACAGAACTCCCTACAACTGGAACGAACATCACGCTCTCTCTTCCGTGACTTCAGGAGTCAGAACAGAATTGGTGATGGTATTTGTAACCGCTGAATTTCTCAGTTACAATCAGTGTTTTGACTGACCTTGCTAGAAGCTGGAGAACAAGTAAAGGCAAGATTTACAGCCTTCTTCAAAGGCATGGCACTTCTGTAATTCCTGCTACTGGGTGTAACACTGAAAGCTGTCCATGAGAATACCATGAGTTTTCTTAAAGCAAAAGTTGGCTAGAGCCAACAAGAGCTGATATGGCTTGGCATTAGTTTTAATGATAAAGATTGTTTTGTATTGGTTTGCAGCAACACAGTACAACCATGCACATTAAGGAACTATAGAAGAAATCATAGTCATCTCTAGCAGGTTACACCAGTGACAGCTATCTTGCATGCTGTGAGCTCACCACACACACACACACACACACACACACACACACACACACACACACACCTACCTCACCCACACTTTAACACTTATCCTGCTACTCCCATTACCTGCCCCTACAGATGGCCTGCCAATTGAAAGTACATCAGTTGACCTCGACAAACTGCTGTTGTCGGCATAAAAGCCTACCGTTCCTGATGGTGGCTCCTGCAGGGACTCTCAGTAGGTAACCAATGGGTGGTGTACGGTGATGAGGTCCATACTTCATTCCCTATCTATGGATTCCCTTTCCAGTAGAGTTCCATGTTACTGGGGTAACAGACCCCCTATTAGGGCATTCATGGCATAGTTTGAGCAGACAACTTCATAATATTGTATTTGTTGCCCTGAAGTAAGAGGGATTATACAGAGATCTGAATGTGGCAGAGGTTAAGTGCCTAACATACGACTATGCCAGCACAATTAGGCCACTATGCCTATCGCATCTGCTTGAGCTCAGCACACAACTGAGATGCTGCTGCTGCACCACCACCCCCCCAGCCTCCCTCCTTTCCATAGTCTTCTTCTAGTGTTCCGCTTAGTCCCCACTTTCCTCACCTGTACCTAACCCTGTACCTATCCCATCTGCTCATAAAGTTCCCACTGACCCCATCGAGACCACCTCCTCTGGCAGTGCATTCCATGGCACCACCACTCTTTCTGTAAAGTAGTGCTTTCTCAGTTCCTTTCTCAATTTCCACCCCACCAGTTTCATGCTGTGTCCCCTTGTGGTTTTTTCCCCCTGCAAACTAAGCAAACCCTCCGTTTTAACAGTGTTGATACCTTTCAAGTACTTGAAGGTCTCAGTCATGTCTTCCCAGTCCCTTCTGAACTCCAGGGGGTACATGTTGAGCCCCCTCAGCCTGTCCTCATAAGTCTTGTCCCCATACCATGTATCATTCTAGTCGCCCTCCTCTGCACCCTCTCCAGCAACATGACATTCCTTTTTAAGTACAGGTGCCAGAATTGTACTCCAGGTGAGGCCTCACCAAGGATATGTACAGTGGCAGGATACCTCCTCCCTCCTTGACATGATCCCCGTCACAATGCAACCCAGTACTCTGTTTGCTTTTACTGCTGCCTTCCTACGTTGGTCAGAGTGGTTCATTTTGCCTGTAATCACCACCCCCAGATCTCTCTCTCTCTCTTCCTCCTATAACTTGTTGATGCGTGTACACTAAATGTATCACATTGTGACAGGGTTAGTCCCTGCCACTGAGACTTGGGACCTTCTTTTTTCTCCTAATAAACCTCTGGTTGCAACCACTATTGTTTCTTTGCTAATTGCTGTCCCTATTGTGCTGTATGGAGGCAGGCCACCTCCTTACAATACCCCTTCTTCCCCTTTCTTCTCCCTTCTGTTTGTTTTCTGTGTCTCCTCAAGGTCCCTAGTCTGCTTGGTACACCGTAAGCTAGCTGGGAGAAGTGGTGTGACAGATAAGCTGTTTTTTTTATGAAATAAAAAAAGAAACACCACACCATCAGTTATCCTTTGTGCTCTAAAAAGCTTCCTCAGCTGCATTTGGAGTGCTGGTTAAACAAATATCTGGTTTAGATAAGAAAGAGAGCCAGCAGTCTGAAGAAAAAACCCTTTCTGAGAGAGTTACGATGGGGTTAGGAAGCGAGCACTTGTTTAGTTCCAACACGACTGATCGCACGATCGTGAAACCCTTGTGATCGTGCGCACCCTCGCGCAGCGTTCTTTTTTTTATTTTACTTAAAATATTTCTTTGCATTGTGAAATTGTCTCTAAGAATGAGACTTAGCCCTGTATCAAGTGCTGGCATTTTTAAAAGCTCTCCTATGTTCCAGAAGAGCCCCTTTAAGTCCTAAATGAAACTTCCTGAAAGTAAAAGTGTCAGCTGTCGGCTTGTTAATTTCAGCTGACGGCTAGACTGTTTTTCCCCCCTAGACCTGATTTATTTAGCTCTCTTTCTATGGATATTCTAAAAACACAGTCTGTCCTGGGTTTTCCTTTCATTTGAGGAGAGTTCCTCTGAATGCCAGGACAGGACTACAGCAGTTTCTATCTGTAGGTCTGAAAGTTTATCAGACAGCTTGTCAGGACAAAACAAACCCCTGCTCCTTGCAATTATTCTAAAACACAGCTTCTATTTAAAAAAATTACAAAAACATTTTCTTTGCCTTGTTTTATAGAGGTGAGGTTATTTAAACATTTAAAAGCAGGAGAACTTTTTAGATTTTACCTGGAGAAGGTATTGCTCTGTAAACAAACGTTTTGTAGTCTGCTTCTAGAAAATAAAAGGGGAGGTCTGTTTGCTAGCAGCTCTTGCAGGTTACTGAGTGGCACTATAGGGGATCAGCAGCCCCTAGTGGCTCAGTTTTAAGCAAGCCCAGCTGTCAATCACCTTCACAATTCCTGTTTGTGATTCAAAGTCTGTTAGACGAGTTTCATTTTGTCATATAAAAACGTTTATGAGATTCTTGAAATGTATCAATGATGTATTTATTGTTTAGACCAATTTTGAGGGCATATATATATTTTACTGTTGGAAAGAATATTTGGTCACCTGACTAAGGAGGCAGGTGCTTAAACCCTACCTTCCCTAGAATCAAGTCAGATAGGGTCAGTTCCTCCTGACCTAGCTGGAGAGAGGTTCCAGAGAGCGCTGAAGAAAGCTATTGGATTGCCATTGATTTGTTTCTTATTTTTGTTTGTTTTCTGTAATTATTTTCTGTATTGGTGCTGAGTCTGTTTATGCTGAAATAAACATCCCGCTTAGAAAAAGTGGGTTGCACCTGAATTGCTGCCTCTAAGTACGTTTTTGTCTACCTGTAGAACCCACCCGGTAACACACATAAGTGTATTTATTAGATAACAATGTATATGTATTGTACTTCATCTTTTGTAACAGAAGCTTCTATATGTAACTTCAGTACTTAAACAGAAACCATTGCAAATTAGATTGTCTCAAATAAAAATGGAATATGTTTTTGGGGGGGGCGCAAGATGGTGTTTGAGTGTGTGTGTGCTATCCTCTGTCTGGTCCTACTCCAAGGTACTGGTCTGAATACAGTGTCTAGGAAATTTTTACTGTCAACCTGACCAAGCTGTCTCTACTTGCACATTAAGTCCTATCTTCCCAGTGCTGACTCCTGGTGGGCTGTCAATTTACGAACATATGAACATATGAATGTGCTAGCAGAAACAGACCTCCTGGTCTATCAATGTTTGCTTGAGTGTGCAGCTAGCACCCCTAAGTTGCAGCTGCTCCTCCCCCTTCCCTTTTGTCCACCCTCGACCATTCTCAGCCTCACCCACCCATACTCTCCCCTGTTCTCTGTCCCTTGCCCTTTTAAAGCTACCCATAGTTTTGTATGCTATCACCCTCTCTGGTAGGGTGTTCCACTATGATGCCACTCTCTCTGTGAAGTAATGCCTCCTCATCTCCCCCCTAAATCTTCCCCCCTCTATTCTTAGCCCATGCCCTCTAGTGTCCCTTCCCTTCCTCAGTTTAAAAACCCCATCGACTCCATCCTTGTTGATTCCCCTCAGAAACTTGAAAGTTACGATCATGTCCCCCCATCCCTCCTCTGCTCCAGGGTGTATATATTCAGTTCCCCCAGTCTGTCCTTGTAGTTTCTCCCCTCCATTCCCTGTATCATCCTCATTGCCCTCCGCTGCACTTCCTCCAGTAGCTTGATGTCCCGCTTCAGGTAGAAGACGAAGAAGAATCAGCATTTATATAGCACTTTTCATATACAGTGTATCCCAAAGTGCTTAACAAGCAATGCTAGACTGGTAGTGAAGTGACTGAATATGTAGTGGTGGCCATATTGCACATCAGCACCCACACACAGCCTGGACAATTGCATGAACCAGTTTATGGGAAGGGGAATGTTGATCAGGACACCGGGAATGTCCCCTACTCTTTGTGAAGAGTGCCCTTGGTTCTTTTACTTCCACCTGGACACCCACCAGGATGGGTAGAACGGACCTCAGTTTAATGTCTCATCTGAAGGACAGCACACTCCAGCATTACAGCACCCCTTAATACTGCAGTCAGATGCCAGCGTTTTAGGTGCAAGTCCAATCCCGGTGTAGAATGAGAACCCACGACCTTCTGGTCCAGAGGCGGATGTGCTACCAACTGAGCCATGCTGACATCTCCAGGTATGGCCTCCAAAACTGCACACAGTACTCCAAGTATGGCCTGACCAGTGACCTGTGGAGGGGCAAGATCACATCTCTCTGCCTGGATGAGAACCCCCTCGGTATACACCCCAGCATCTTGCTCGCCTTTGCTGTCGCTTTCCTGCAGTGGGCAGAATTGTTCATGCTCCCTGCTACCATCATCCCTAGGTGTTTGGGAGGGATGTGGGTTGTAGGGGTGTGACAGTAACAAGTAATAGATGCTGAATACAAAGAATCCTGGGTTCCCTAATGTTTGGGAACAATTAATAAATCACAGCCCACTATTCTTGGTATTTGTTATTCAGCTCAAATGTAAACAAATTCAGGCCAGAACTGATAGAGTTGTAGTTGAGGAATTTGGGCTAAAAATACTGAAAATGTGTGTTTTAATATTTTTACACCAAATTTTCAACATAGCCTTGTTAAGAACCTACCTCATGGAGAAGGGCAGAGAAAATGTTCAACTCCTGACCTAAAGCTGGTTTTGTGCAGGGACTACAAAATCAACTTTCAGGACGCAAGAACAAATTTTGGCCAGGAGTTGAAAAATGACAGTTGTCACATTCATGAGGTGCTGTAAAGAAATGGCTGTGTTGTAAATCTGGGGTAAATCCTTTAGATTCTGTGCTCCTAGCTGGTTAATTAAATTTCCTGTGGACTCTCTAGCAGAACCTAAACTAGGCCCTTTCAAACAGAAACTCAGACAACACCTTGCTGTTATTAGCAGTTGCAGTTGCCACACGTAGGTCCCCATTTTGAACTCACGTGATGCCTACAGCCTGCACTATTCCCCACCTTGACCTTCATCCCCTGTCCTATGTCTCACCCCCCATTTCCCTTCCCGGACTCTCCTTCCCCTTTCCCTTTCCTCACTCTCCTCCTACTCTCCCACTCCTAACAGTGCCCACAGACCCCCTGCCAGCCCATTTCCCCATCTCCCCACTGTCCTCCCTCTCTCCCCTCAGTCTTCCTTCTCATTCTCCCACTACACCCCCTCTCTCCCCTCAGTCTTCATTCTCATCTCCCTCTACACTCCCTGACAATGTAAATTTTCTTGACAGCATCTCTCTCTGCTCTTTCCGTCATGACTCCTCCTTAATCCTCTAATCCTACTGCACTTCTTACTGTAACCTGCATGTAAAATTTAACCTGACTGAAATTTTTTGCTGTAACCTGAATGTTAATACTTTTAACCTTATTGTAACTTTTAGTTTGTATTGTAACTCCAACTCCATTTATCACGTAATTCCACTTGCTATGTATTTAGTTCTCTGTTGTGTTTGTCTTCATTCTGATGTGGAACCTCTGTAAAAGAGTCATTGACTCAAAGGTATTGTAATACAAGATATGAATAAACAAATAAATGAATTAAATAAATAAAATCACCAAAGTTACGAGCCAGCTTTTGCAAAATTCAATGTAGGCTCATAAATTTATTGTTTTGTAATATGTGTACAGCAGATTTTCAACATAGCCTTCTTATGACCCCACGTCATGAATAAGGACAGAGACAATTTTCAACTCCTGCCCGAAAAGTGAATTTGCACGGGGACCACAAAATCACCTTTTGGGATGTGGAAAAAAAACACTGTTTGGACAGAATTTGAAAAATGACAGCTGTCACATTCGTGAGGTGCTAGATATGGCTATGTTGTAAAGCAGGGGCAAAAATATTGAAAATGACCAAAGTTACTAGCCTACATTAGCAAAATTCAACGTAGGCTCATACTTTTTTTTTTTCATATTTTTACACCAAATTTTCAGCATAAACTTCTTATGATGCCACCTCATGAACAAGGGCAGAGAACGTTTTCAACTCCTGCCAGAAAGGTGATTTTGTGCAGGGACCATGAAATCACCTTTCAGGACATGAAAAAATATTTTGTCCAGGACTGGAAAAATAACATCTGTCACATTTATGAGGTGCTGTGAAGATATGGCTATGTTGTAAATTTGGGTAAAAATAATAAAAATGACCAAAGTTACTAGTCTACATTCGCAAAATTCAATGTAGGTTCATAACTTTATTTTTTAATATTTTTACACCAAATTTTATTCTTATGACCCCACCTTATGAACAAGGGCAGAGAAAATGTTTAACTCCTGTCTGAAAGGTGATTTTGCACAGGGACCACTAAAGCACCTTTTGGGGAAGATTTGCCTAATGACAGTGCCATTTTTCATGAGATAGGGTCCCAAAAAAAGGCATATTGAAAATTTGGGCCAAAAATATAAAACAATGATCACATTATGCCATTAAGTTCAAAATACTATTGAACTATATTGAACCTCATACCTGTTTCTTAAGTTTGCAGTCCGGCTTTGAAGAGTGAAGACATGTCTGCGGTCCAGAGATGATTACAGCATTGGACCCCCGAGGGGTAAGTAAGAGCTTAGGGGAGTGTGAGGTGGTGAGTGGTGAGTGCTGAGTAGGAGGATTGGGTGGGGAGGGGGTGTAACAGCCACAAAAGACATTGATGGACTTATTTTTTTTTGACAAGTTAAAAAAGTGGGGATTCCTGCACTGGGACTGGGCCCCCCAGTGCCACTGTTACATTTCTGGGGAGGTGGGTGCTAGAGAGGGAGGGACAGGTAGGGGGGAGGAAACTACAAATATATTAAAAGAACACAAATAAGCATGCATGCGCAGTAGTGGATGGGGGGCAGTAGGGGGGTTTGGGATTGGGGCACTGGGAGATTGGGCACCCCCAGTGTCATTATTATGTTTCTGGGAGGGTGTGGGGTGCTGGGTGCTGAGAGAGAGGGTTGGGTAGGGGGATATAAATAATTTTAAAACAAAAGAAATCAGCGGTCAAGGCAGAACACAGCACAGTCCACTGTGACCAAGATGGCCACCACAATTTACTGCACATCCTCTAGTAGTCGCACATGTACACTACGTTTTGGTGGCCATCTTGGACATGGCAGAGTGTGACATGTTCCGCCATGACCACTGAGAGTACAAATAGTGTAATGCTTCTTCCAACGTAGACAAGCGGAGTGCTTCACAGGCACAGAGGCAACTGTGTTGCAACTCCAACATGTTGTTCGTTTGGAAGAAATGCACTGCCTACTTTTTAGATAGCAAGAGGACTGCAGGGCTACAGCCACTGCAGCCCTAAAAACAAGTTTCAGACATGTTCCCCACTCATCTTCCCTTTCCCTGGTGCCCCGGAGGGTGCCAAAGTTCAAAATATCAAATTGTTGCTTCCTGGCACTAAATATCAAATTGTTGCTTCCAGCAGCCAGCGATGTCTTTTCAAGTTGTCCCTCACCTTAGTCCAACTGCCCCATAATAATAATATTTTAATTTTATGCTTACCCCTTTGACCCCTCACCTTGATTGGGGGGCTAGTGGCAGCCATGATCCAGGCTAATCAATCAGCCCCCCCACTATGTCCCTTGTCTACTAGTCCAGTCCAGCCCATTGCTGTTGTCAGTGTTCTCATCATCTCTCTCTCTCTCTCTCTCTCTCTCTCTCTCCATTTGTCTCTTAACTCACATAACATACATCAGTGTATGTGATAGTAGATACCAATATAATAGCTACCCAATTCTTATTAATAATCCTGACCCTAAGGCAGTGACTAGAGTCAGTAGGGGCCTCACAGTCATGAAGGAGAGATGGGACACCAGCTTCATAGAGTGATGCTATAGGCTGCATAGCATATTATACTACGACACTGCTGACCCACATCTCCTTTGTAATCACATGCCCCCACTGACTCCATTTACTGTTGTGGATGTCAGGATTGTTAACAGGAATTGCATGGATACTATAGGTTGGCTATTATATCAGTATCGAAAGTCGGGTCACTAAGACAGTAGACAGGGGCCAAGTGATGGACATCCTATTTCTAGACTTCAGCAAGGCCTTTGACTCTGTACCCCACACAAAGTTGATCAGGAAGGTGGTGGATGTTGGGGTTGGGGAAAAGATGACCAGATGAGTAGAAAACTGGCTGAGGAACAGTACTCAGAGGGTGGTGGCAGTGGGAGCATTATCTAGCACTAGGTAGGTTACCAGTGGGGTCCCACTGGACTCACTGTTGTTCAATGTCTTCATCAATGATATTGGAGATGGCATTCAGGACAAAATGTCCCTATTCTCAGATGACACCAAGCTCTGTAGGAGGGAGGACACTGCTGAAGGGATACAGGACCTAAAGGACAATCTGAAAAAACTTGACAGGTGGTCCAGTATTTGGCAGCTTAGCTTCAATGCCAAGAAATGCAAAGTTATGCACATTGGAGCCAGGAATCCCAGGACAGAGTACTACCTGGGAGGGGTCTATGCATCTGCAACAGAGGAGGAAAAGAATCTGGGAGTTATGATCACTAGTGACCTGAAGCACTCCATGCAGTGCAAGAAAGCTGCATCAAGGACAAACGAGATGTTGAGATGCATAGCCAGAGGGATTAGCAGCAGGTGAGAGGAGGTTGTACAGGTCACTGGTGAGGCCTCATCTAGACTATGGAGTACAGTACTGGTGCTCACACCTTGAAAAGGACATTAGTCTGCTGGAGATGGTCCAGAGGAGGGCAATGAAGATGACTGCAGGTCAGCATGGTAAAGCATATGGAGAGAAATTGAGGTCCCTGAACATGTTCTCCCTGGAGAAGAGGAGGGAGAAAGGGGACATGATCAAGATTTTTAAGTACTTGAAAAGGATAAATAGGGTGGACAAGGAGGGTCTCTTTAAGCTAAGTGGTAGCTGAAACACAAGGGGACACAGTCACCTGAGGATACACTGGATGGGGAAAGGTTAAGGAGGGAAGTTAGGAAACACTTCCTCATGGAGAGGTTGGTGGCTAGTTGGAATGTATTGCCAGAAATGGTGGTCTCATTGAAGAAGGTGGGCAGCTTCAGGAGAGGCTGGGATAGATATAGGTTGAAAGTCAGGGTCATGGGAGGGGCAGATGGTAAGGATGGGAAGATCCGGGATGGGGCGGAGGGTCAGTAGCATAAGTTGTGGACCCTGCAGTATGAGCAGGCTAGATAGACCAAATGGCCTTACAGTGTATAGTGGAGCATTGTTGAGCCTTTCAAAATGTTGTTGTACCACTGTTCAAAGGTCACGGAACATGAATGTACCACACTGTGGTACAATAATATTTTGAAAACCTCTAGAGGCTCAACCAGTGCCAAGAAAGTGCATGAGCCACACTGTCTTCCACAACAAAAAATGCAGGATCAACTGGATAGAAACACAGTGATGGAGACGGCAGCAGCAGCATGATCACACGAACCATCACTCAGCAAATGCAGGATCAGCCAGATATGAAAAAGCAGGCTCAACCAGATAATTTTTATTTTAAACTATAAAATGACACAACCGCAGGATCAACTAGATAGAGACTCATGGCAGTGGTGGCAGCATGATCACTCGAACCCGAGACTCAAAACATACAAGATCAACTAGATAAAGAACAAAGCAGGATCAACCAGATATTTACACTCATACACAAAAATGCAACACAGGATCAACCAGAAAAGAATTCCAAGATGGCTGCCTGAGGGATGGCTGCTTGGTCATGAGCTCCGACACGGTCAGTCTACTTCACAACCTTTCTAACCAGTATCACATCTTGTAACAACGGAAATGGTTTATTTTCTGACAGTGGTATCAAGTTAAGGAGAATGTCTCAATCCATTCGACGAGTGAAGGAATTGTCGGAACAGCATCAAACAATTATAAGAACAGGAAGTACAAGCTCAAAGCATACCACGGAGGTGAATGAGCACACTGGGTTAAGTTCAAGGGAGACCTCGACTTGAACTGCTTACAACAGAGAACACTGCATTTTTTTTTTCATTCACGTAGAAGAGCTTGCTGGAACCAATTTCACCACTCCCATAGTCACCTGAAGTCCAGGAAAACTCTATGCAGCAGCTGCTGACTCAGTATTTGAGCAAAGCATTGTTCCAGACTCTGGGGATGCCATACAACTGACACAGCTCACATAAGGAGATCAAAGGACAAACCTGACTGCAGAATCTGAAGGAGATTGACAGCTAGAATGAGCAAGTACTGAACTACCTGCCTCCAAGGTGAGTTGCTTACCGGATGGTAATTTAAAGCGTTTGAATACAAACACTTACAAAACTCTGACTTCAAAATGGCTACAAATAAAACTGAAACTCATTTTCTACCCACAGGGCCAGATCAAATACAAGAGCCCAGTAATTTAACTGATTTACAAAATGAAAATGAAAATTAAAATGTACCTGAACCCTCAATTGTAAACCAGACTGAGAATCAAACAGAAATGCTAACCGAATTAAAAATTAAATTCGGGCAGATATCCAAAAGGGTTTTGATTCCATGACATTGGCGCTAATGTTATTAACTAAATCAATGAATGAGCTAGGAGCTAAATTGGAATCATTGTCTATCAGAACTACGGACGTAGAGCAGAGGGTGAGCAATTTAGAGAACACAGTCAGTCCAATTCAACAACAGCTAAAAGAGTATACTATTCAGTTACATCACTTACAAAAAAAGGTAATAGGCCAGGAGGACAGTTCTCAACGAAATAACCTGAAACTTATAAGAATACCAGAATGGGCAGAAGGCAAAGGTAACCCTGTACCTTTTTTGAAAACTGGTAACAAAAGCATTGGGTTTAAATTACCCAGAGGAAAAAATTCAACTACACTGTGCACATCGGGGAGGCTCTAATGCTCAATGAGGGAATGATAGTACAGCTGCAACTCAAATAACTAACAGACCTGTCTATATCAAGCCCCATTACTATCACACTCGGGGACATATTCTCAGAAAAGCTTGCATTGATAAAGGACTGGTAGCCAAAGGCATAAAATTCTCTGTCTATCCCAATTTCAGTGCAGATACAATTCTCTAAAGAAAAACATTTGATAAAGCTAACAGTATGTTAAATCATTTGTGCATTTGCTTTTTGATGCTCCCACCTGCAAAACTTAAATTCTTTTGGCATGGCAGAATACATTTCTTTATGGACCCTAAGCGTGCTGAAGCTTATTTAAAAACATAATTTGATTCAGACATCACAACTAATTCACAGGAAAAAACATCCACATTAGCAAAGCAAAATACAACCGATTTGGTTTCTGTTACGAATGCTATGGCAGTATAAGGGCAAATAGATGCATTGGATTTAATTGAGCAATAAGTACAGAATGACGATTTGAGTGTTCCCATAAATAATTCTAGAGCTGCTAATCAGCTCTGTACAGCTTAAATGTTATTTTTCAAGATAAGCAGATACATTGGCCTTCATTTAAAGTAACATAACTAATGGCCAATGACTGAAGGATACAATGAAGTAGAAATGAATTTCTAAATGAATACAAGCAAATTGTGAGGCTATGTTGAAGTATGGTTATGTATCATCCCTGTTTTTTATTTTTATTTTAGTGCTACATGACTGATGTGGGATGATTAATGGTGGTTGGAGTTCGCTCATGAGCTGGGCAACAAAGGCCAGTTATCCCCATCCATGGCCACCAAGATTGGTGTACGGGGGGAGGTTCTGATCAGGGAGGCAAAGTAAGGTATTCTATACTAACATTAGGTACGCTGTTAGATTCTATGCTAAAATGCATATGTGGTGAATTGAAGGTTAAGCAAGGAATATATAAAGAAATAATGGGGGTCCAGGAGGTGGGGGTCTGGCGTGATCTGGGGGGGATGCAAAGGGTTGTAATTTTTTTGAATATTACTATGAGGAAGGGTGGGAGAAAAAAAAGAGAAATAATTGAAAGTTGTGGTATATACTATTCAGCAAACAAGCCAAGTTTTAAACACAAGATACAAAAAAAATAAAAACCATCAATAAAGACAGGGATAGGTAGTTACACAGCACATGTACGATAGGAATTCTTTATGAAAAAAATACATCCATGCATCCTTAATGGGTTATGGCTAACACCTAGAAATTATTAACATGGAATGTTAAGGGAAAGAGGTAGAGACTAAAAGGGAAAATAATCTTTATCTACATAGACAAATTGACTGTTAACTGTGTGATGTTCCCAGAAACACATTTCCCTCAAGATGATTTTTTTAGTCTAGCCTAGGAAATAGAGTCAAGGAGTGAATGCACCATATCATTCAAACACTAGAGGGGTAGCCATATTTTTCAAAATAAAATGCTGGATTTACAATAAATAGATATATAAGCGATATAAATTGTTGATATATTTTTGTGAAATATTAAAGGAAAGCTATCATAATCCTAGGCCCCCCCCCACCCAAAGCCTTACCCCTAATTAGGGTTTTGCAAAGAAAACACCTTTTTTTCAGGTGTTTTGCTTACTGTATTTTATTTTTTAAAATGTCCGGGATTCCGCAAATTTTCGCACATGCATGGTTCCATTTCAAGGCAAAGTGTGGCACCGCACCATTCAGCTTCAATACCATTCCAACTGTGCTAACCAGCTGTGCCACTGAGGCAACTGGAACCTGGGCTGCCCCCAAGCACACTACTCTTTTTTAAATGCGCAACCCAGTGGCAACACAAATATTACTTGTAACAACCACACAGGAATGCAGTATGTATATTTGTGAAACCGATAATTTGAGGGGGACAAGGCTTTGGGAGTGGGGAAATTTAGGATTATGATAGCTTTCCTTTAATAAATGATACACCACTTATGCTGGTGAATATTTATGGACCAAATGAAAACTCTCCGGCATTTTTCAACAAAATTCTTCTGATAGCAGCTACATTTAAATCTCCCATTATATTTGGGGGGGGGGACTTTAACTTAGTCCTGAACAACAAGTTAGATAGATCAAATCATCATGGGAATAAGCCTCAGTCTGCTGCAGTCAAACTATCAGAATTTATGTCATATTTTAAACTTATAGACCCATGGAGATATGCCTACCCCTCTACAGTACAATTCTCTTATTTTTTAGCAGTTCACCAGTCCTACTCCAGGACTGATTTATTTTTAATTTCTGAAACCCTACTGCATTGTATGGAGGATATTAAATATAGGACCATTCACATTTCGGACCATGCCCCAATAACTCTAACAATGAGAATTAAAAAATTGAATTCTCCATCGGTATTTAGATTAGACCCTTCATTACTTAAAGATATTAAATTTAACACTAGAATTCAGCAAAAAACTGCATTATTCTTTGAGTATAATACATACACTGATACCCCTGCCACCATAGTATGGGATGCTTATAAAGCATACATGGGGGGGGGGGTCTCAATACCATTTAATTCCAAGAGAGAGAAAATACAGAAAACAAAAAAAATGTAAACAGCAGAAAATCTTTTAAATCAAAAAGAAAATCTTATAAACAAAGACAGACCCTGAAATACTGCAGGAGCTACTGACCCTAAGAAATCAATATAATAAACTCTCGACCCTAGAAGAAGAACAACAGTTATTAATGACACGCTCAAAATACTATGCCACAGGAGGCAAACTGGATAAAATTCTCTCATGGCAACTTAAGAAAGAACAAGAGGCTAACACAAGTATTAAAAATCAAGAACAAACAGGATACAATTATATCGGAAGCATCTCAAATTAATAAGGTTTTTGAAACTTTTTACAAAACTTTATATACTTCAGAAAGGGGTATGGAGTGTAAAGATCTTGAATTATCCTTTTAATCCATTTCACTACCTTCTCTTTAAGGTCCCCAAATTGCATTTCTAGATCAGGAAATAACTTTAATGAAAATCGAACAGGCGATTAAAACTCTCAATCACATAGGAGTGCAGTGTGTATATTTATGGAGCACATACAAACAGAGGTGAGAAAGAAGTAAGTGCCTCAGCTGGGACTTGAACCAAGGCCACCTGGAATACCCTTCTGATCGCACTAACCAGCTGTGCCACTGAGACAACTGGAACTTGGGCTGTCCCCGAGCATATTACCCTTTCTCAAATGCACAACCCAGTGGCAACACAAATGTAAATTGTAACAATCAAACAGGAGTACAGTGTACATATTTATGGAATTAAAACTCTCTTAAATGGCAAAGCCCGAGGGCTAGATGGCATTCCAATTGACTTCTATAAATGCTTGTCAGGTTTGATTAACCCACACTTGAAAATCCTTTTTGATTATATACTGGAACACCAAATCCTTCATACATCTGCTACAGAAGCTACAATTCTGTTATTTAAAAAAAGATAAAGACCTCACCAACCCAGGTTCACATAGACCCATTTCTCTCATAAATACGGATAGTAAAATTCTGGCAAACAGACTAGACACCATTCTTCCCCATATAATCCTTCTGGATCAAAATGGCTTCATCAAAGGCAGACAACTGAAAGCAAACATTAGAAGAACCATTAATCTCATTGATAAATTCAAAAACTAAAACTTTTTAATTCTTGTGCTTGACACAGAGAAAGCCCTTGATCAGCTAGAGTGGGGAGATATTAAGACTCCATTGCTACATATGAAATTTAGACCCAAATTCAGAACTTGGGAGAACATATTATACCACAATTTAACAGCCAGGGTCAGAACAAATAGGGAAGTGTCTACACCGGTAGAGTTACATAGGTGCACCAGACAAGGTTGCCCTCTATCCCCACTAATATTTTCTTTGGCTATTGAACCACTGGCCACCTCTATCAGAAAGAATGAGAAGATACAAGAGTTATAAGTAAACACCATGGAACACAAAATACGTTTATATGCTGACGATGCCATGATTTATATAGAGAATTTAATTAAGATATATGATGAGTTAAATACAACCTTAACTACATTTGGCAACCTCTTGGGATATTAGATTAATTGGGGTGAATCCAAAACCCACATGGATCCATTTAGATTAACCAACCTACTGAATATAAGAAAGGTTACCATACTAAAATATCTTGGAGTCTACTTAAATAATGATAAAGCAGACCTATATCATAATAATTATGAACCATTAATAGACAAAGCTAAAAGAGATCTGAATCACTGGGAAACATTACCTCTGACTCTCATTGGTCATAGAAATGTGATCAAAATGAATGTCTTTCCCACATTTTTATTTTTATACCAATCTGTACCCATAATTTTGAATAACAATTTAAAGAAAATGGAAAAATTATTGAAATAATTTTATGGATCGGCAAAAGCCAAGATTTTAAATAGATAAAATATATCTCTAAAAATCAGGGCGGGGGGACTTCACCAAATTTTATTTAGTGACTATTATAGGCTCGATATATGAATGGTTTCATCAAAAGCAGAAATGGCATGCATGTCAGACTGAAGCAAGTTACATCCCTTATGATGATATCAAACATATATTATTTGCAGGTTTGTACTGGGTAAAAATCAAAAACTTATGTATGACTATACTTACAACATGTGCCATATGGGATAGAACCTTGAAAATCACACACACCCACAAGAAAATATCACCATACCCCCTGATTTATATCAGTGGTTACTTTACCCCATCAATCATACATTTAAGTTGCAGGCAATGGCATAGGAATGGGCTAACTGAAATAAAACCCCTATTTAGCCATAGGGGTTTACTAGACTTTGACACACTTAGATGCACCTTTAATCTCCCTAATACTGTTTTTTTCTGGCATTTACAGATATGAGACTTTATCGGGAAAAATGCAGATATATTAATAGAACCACAACTGACTAAATGGGAAATCCAATTTAACCAACCCAATAATATTAACTCAATTTCAAAATTTTAATGGCTTTTACAGACCAAGCATTGATCCAATTTGCATTCATTAAAATTAAAATGGTAATCTAAAGTGGGGCACAATATACCCAACCACAAGTGGAAACAAATTATTAATCTGCCCCAATTAGGTGCTTTATCCGCCAAATTATTACAAATCTATTTTAATATAATACACAGAACCTATTATACCCCACACAGGCTAAGTTTAATTAATCCTAATTATTCTAATCTATGCCCTAGATGTAAATTCAAGAATGGAACCCAGACATGCTGGTAGCATGGCAGACTCTAGATACACACTGGCACAAACTATTAAATACTATTTTCAGAATTGCTACAATTCGATGAAGAGGAAACAGGGGGTGCTTATTGTTAATGACTGGTCTTACAATAGAGAACTGTAACATGTATAAAAAAGATTTGCACCTATAGGATTAATAAATGCATTTAAATGCATGTTAATGAAATGGAAAGATTCATCCCCTCTGGATTTTAATACGTGGATGAATGTTATGATTGATACCCATAAAATAGAAAACATACATTATATTTTAGAAAAGACAACAGAACTATTTGGTAAGATGTGGCAAGATTTTAGTAACTTCATAAAATCTCGTGAGGTATTGAATAATGTGTCTTGAACCCAAATAGTACAGGTTGCATATATATACCTAGAACTTATAAACCTGTGTCTGAATGATTCCTTCAAATATTCTGAATTGTACACTGCAATGTCTCAGTCCCATTCTCATTACACTCTGGATGCATGTTTTTGTTGTAATTTTTATTTGTGTAGTTTAAATTATCATGATTTATCAATGGAATGCAAGTTAAAAGGCTTATTTCTATGTTACAGGATCAGCCAGATATTTCAAATAACTCACAAACTGAAGCAGAATTCCATAATGTTTCTTTTGAAAAACCCTCTCAAACAATACCAACAACCAAAAGAAGGCCTCTCTACACATGCGTGGATGTCTCCTCCCTAACAACCACTCCACTAGTAACCAGCCTTTAATCCCAGACTAAAACGAAGCAGTGAAAATTACTTTTTCTACAAAAAAACAAAAACATTTAAAACTTATTATGGGCAGGCACTATAAACTATAAAAAAAAAAATTGATTGGCAACCTCATGCCTAACCAGCCTTTTGTGCCACTTCGGGGTTCTGATGACATCAGACCTCTCGAGCTGTGAGGTCTGATGTCATAAGAACCACTCTGTGGTGCAACAGTCTGGTTGAGCAGTGCTGCTCCTCCACTGTGCTCTGCATTATGTTGCTTCTTCATACGGCCTTAGGTAAAAAGACTAACAGCATCAATTAGCTGGGCTGGAGAAGTGACTGAGGGGCACAGCAGGAAGGGTAGCCAACTGACTAGCCTGGATCATGATTGCCACTAGCCACCCCTATCAAGATATGAGGTCATAAAGGGGGGGGCAGCTTAAAATTAATATATTAAGAGAACAGGGGAGTTGGGCTAGGGTCAGGGTCAGCTTGAAATTATGCTGTCAGCTCCTGGCATGGTGCCAGGAGGTGACAATTTGATATCTTGACATCTTGCACTCTCAGAGGCACTGGGAAAGGAAAGCTAAGTAAGAAATGTTTAAAATGGGATGGGAGATGGCCAGAAGATTATCTCTGCCCACCAGATGAGGGGAATAGGGTTATTTTATGCTTTTTCCCTCAACAAACCCAACCTGAATACTGAAGGAATAATACTGAATACCTGAATATTTGGGGACCTAAATATAATATTCAGACCGAATATTCATTATAAGGTATTTGCACAACCCTAGTGGGTTGCCCTATGTCGACGTGAGAGCAAGTCATGTTGCTCTATATGTGTGAATATTGGTGTTATCCCTTCCTGTGTTGGGTCCCACTCCTGCGACGCACCCTGACAAGAAGGGCCTGACAAAGAAAATGACTATAGTTGTCCTGGTCTGCAGTGGCATCTGTGGAGGTGGTGGGAAATGTATGTTCATGTATCAGACCTCAGTCTCCTCTAGCTGACTTGCTCCCACCCCCAACAGCAACTGGACGTGCCCAGGCCCTGTCAGTGGGGGCAAGTAATGGCAGTAACTTGTACTAAGTCATATTTACAAAGGAAACACAAACTGTAATAAGACAGAAATAATGTGACATAACTGGGTATTGAACCCAGGCCCCCAAAATATTATTCTGGAATGGTATTTTGGGGGCCTGGATTCAGTTCTCAGTTTGGTAACATTTTTTTGTTCATTACAATTTGTGTTTCAAAATGGCTCATACTGCATCAATAACTTTTGCTGTGTTTTGTCACAGAAAAGGTTCCCTTCTTCCAAATGACTTGATGGGCCCCATACCACCCCTGCCACCACTCAGCCCTACTCAGTTATAATATAATTCCCCTTCTCCTCGCCCACTGGCAGAACCCATACACAGTTACACCCTATTTGGTTCGAATATAACATGATTCCCCTTCCCCTCACCCACTAGCAGCACCCATACACAGTTACCCTCCTTCCTACCCACTTGGAACCTGCAATCCCAGCCTTCTTCAACCACAGACACCATGGAAAACTTAGACACCTCCCTCACACCCATGTACTGCAGTGCACATCACTACTAATACCCCATGCTATTGCAAGAAAAAGAATATCATCGAAGAAGAGGAATGGCAACTAGCATGGACCCCCCACCACCACCACCTTGACCTGTCACTGTCTGAATAAATGGGAGGCAGCATGTGCTCATAGTAAAAACAGCTAAATATTTACTATGAGCACACCCTGTATCCCATTCATTCAGATGGTGGCAGACCAGGTGGTGAGAGGAAGGTTTTGCCAGTCATCGTTTCTCTTCAGTGATATTCTTTTTCTTGTTGTGGCATGGGGGTTGAAGGGTCAATGGGTGCTGCAGTGGGTGGAAGGGGGTATCTAATTTACTTATGGTGGCAGGGTGGGGAAAAGGTTGAGACTGGGTGTTTCTAGCAAGTGGTAGGAAGGGTTTGTTTCTTGCTGGAGTTTGAGCGGTGAAGGATGTGGGTGCCACCAGTCAGTGGGGGAAGGGTAGTTATATTTTATTCAAACCAGGTAGGGTTGGGTGAGGGAGGAGACTAGTATGTGGTGCTTCAAGAGAGTGGGGGAATTTCTGGTAACATCACTGGCTACATTTCAGATTAATCAGGGAATTCTCATCTGGCATTCCACAATCCATTGAAATCTAGCTTTAAAACTCACCATCAGAAAGGAAAAATCACAGGCTTTATTATGGCCACCAGGAACAGATTGTGGAAAAATCCGGTGGGGCAGACCCAAAAGAAGTCTAAATAACAAATGGATGCAGCGCTGCACGTCTTGGCCTGATCCCCAGGCTCAGCTCGTTACGACCACCCCTGACAAGTGATACTAATGAAGCTGAATGCACGCTCACCTCTAAGAAAATCCAACAGGCTCTGCACATCAAATAAATGCCACTTTGCAGCAATTAGAGAGGAAAGTATCAGAGGACAGGTGAGACCTGAACATATTGGAACAAAGAACGGGTGCTATCGAGACCTGCCTCACAGACTACACACCCACAGTTTAATACACAATATGGAATTGCTGCAACTGCATAAAAGAGAACTCACCTTGGAACAGTGGCTGGGAGAACTCAAAAACTGCAACCGAAGGAACATTTGGCAGCACGGGGTACTGGACAGGATGGAGCAGGGGGACATGTTGTCTTCACAAAGAGCTTTTTAAAACAGCTGCTCAGTATTCCAGCAGATAAGACTCTGGCATCATCCATGTACACAGGGCTTTAGTACCTCCTCCATGCTACCCCAAAGCAAGATGATGCTCCAGAATTCTAACCTTTCTAGATTTCGGGGTGAAAGAGGACATTTTGTTCACCTCATGGGACAAAAAAAGAAGTCGCATTTGGAGACACGCATATTTTTTGAGCATGACTATACCCGCTAGATGGTGACATGCAGAAGGGGATTCAAGCGTACCTGGAATACCTAGCATGCCTCAAGGTAATTACAGAGGCAGGCACCAAAAGGTTTCCTGAGCTATTGGATGCTAAGATCAAAGGGGATAAGATGGCATGTGAGGCGGAGGACCATGTAAAAGCATCTATCCTAAATAGATACTTCTGCTCAGTATTTACTGAAAAGAAGGTAGGGCAGGGCCCACAGCTCTGCACCATGGACATGGGGGGGGAGTGTGCACTAGTCCCTTCACAAAAGAAAGGGTCCTACAAGAGCTCGATAAGCTCAGGGTGGACAAGGCAATGGGACCTGATGGCTTACATCCCAGGGTACTAAAGGAGCTAAGGGTGGAACTAGCACAGCCATTATCAGAACTGTTTAGTGAGTCTCTGAGCACAGGAGAGGTCCCAGAAGACTGGAGAAGGACTCATGTGATCCCGCTCCACAAGAGTGGTAGCAGGGAGGAGGCAGGGAACTACAGACCAGTCAGTCTTACACCAGTAGTGGGCAAGATTATGGAGACACTCCTTAAGGAAAGGATAGTGCAACACCTGGAATCCATAGGAGCACAGGATCCAAGACAGCATGAGTATGTAAAAGGAAAGTCCTGTCAAACTAATCTCATAGATTTCTTTGACTGGGTAACCAGAGTGGTGGACCGAGGGGGAGCAGTTGATGTTGCCTACCTTGACTTCAACAAATCTTTCGATACTGTTCCGCATAGAAGATTGATTAATAAGCTGGGTAGGCTCGGGGTGGGTCAGACGTTGGTCAACTGAGTGGCAAACTGGTTGATGGGCAGAAAGCAGAGAGTGGTGGTAAATGGTGTACAGTCAGAAGAGATGCAAGTCACAAGTGGGGTACCTCAGGGATCAGTCCTGGGGCTAGTCCTCTTCAATATCTTCATCAGTAACATTACAGATGGACTGGAGGGTAAGGTTTGTCTGTTTGCAGATGGCACCAAGATTTGCAACAGAGTAGATGATCCAGATGGGGTGGGCAGAATGAGAAGAGATCTGGATAAACTAGCAAAATGGTCAGAAGAGTGGCAACTGGGGTTTAACGTAAAGAAGTGCAAGATCATGCACACAGGGAAGAGAAACCCTAAAGCCACCTATAGGCTGGGAGGAGTTGCTGGCAGTCGCAAGGAAGAAAGAGACTTGGGCATCATCATCACCGATGACCTGAAATCATCCAAGCAGCCCTCAAAGCAGTAGGTAAGGCTAGAGGGATGTTGGGGTGTATTAGTTGGGGTATCACAAGTCAGAAAAGGGAGGTAATAATCCCTCTTTACAAGACACTGGTTAGGCCCCATCTGGAGTACTGTGTGCAGTACTGGAGGCCACACCTTCACAAGGACATTAACCAAACTGAGGCAGTCCAGAGAAGGGCAACCAAAATGGTGCAGGGACTGCATCAGAAAACATATAAGGACAGATTAATGGAGCTCAATATGTATACCCTAGAGCAAAGGAGGGGGAGAGAGAGGTGATATGATTGAAACATTCAAACACCTTAAGGGCATTAAGACACACTAGCAAGAGGGAGTCTAGGAGAGTAAGTTGGGGGCTTGGCTGGTTTCTTCCTTAGTGGAAGGCTCCTTTAAACATAGTCAACTGATACAACAAGAGCCTGATGTCTGGAGCTTACAGCACTAACCTCCTTAGAAGGAAGGGAATGTACAAGGGCTTAATGCAATGACTGACTGTGGCTGTGGTGGGGGGACTACAGGACAGGGTTACTCAGTGAACAACTTAGGCATCAATCTGGGCCTCTAGTTGGATGATGTGGAGAGAGTGAAAGACTGTCCGTTGTCATGGGACAGTTGGATGGACCACCAGAAGGGCCTGGCAGTGGGTGGTCTACCTGAGGGATCACACCACAATTTATACAAAGGAGGATTAGAGAATTCCACTTGGGGAGGGTCCCTCACTCAGATGGTAGCCAGGGGATCCTCTTGTTCCATTCCTCGGGCTTTATTCAGTAGGGGGCCTCCACCTGCTCCTGGTGGCTCACTACCACCTTATGTTTTGCGAAAGGCATTAAGCACTTCACTAACAGGAGAGTGAAGCACAGACAGAACACATATGAACTTTTCCTGGTTCCTAGTTGGGGAGAACTAATATCTTGTTTCTGCCTGCAGTAGTTCATTTCAGATCTCTTGAACTTTCACCCACTTGGTTCCATTTCCCAGGGTGATGGATTCTCATGCTGAGGAGTCATTTTAGGAGGACTGCTCCCTACAGCCCACCAACACTTACTTCTGTGAGTGTGGGCTGAGTACAGTTACCTTGAAGCACATTCTGTTTTAAAATGTTTTTAAATCAGATCCGGGAAGTTGGAGGGCTGGCCGGGGGAGAAGGATTGAGCATCCAACGACTGCCCTCTTTCTCCAGGGCGGAGGGTGGCAGAGTGTTTGTTGCCTTACAGACACCTAGCGGAGGCTGGGTGTACCGCGAGCACCAACACCAACACATTTAGGGGTGGTGTGGATGCTGGCTGTCATTGCACCTCCCTGCCCCCCGTACACAAGGGAGAAAAACACTGCTGCCTGCCGCCTGTATGAAGCCAGCCCCTCCGCTTCAATTAGCTCCCAGGGACAGCTCCCTGACCTATCCCATCACTTGAGGCACTTAGGGACCGGTGCCACAAACCGACCCTGGGGGGTAAGCCAGGGAGTATCGGGAAGTCGAGGCAGAATATGGGAGTGGGCTCAGAAGGGATTCATGACCAGTATGAAGGTACTGCTGACAAGGTAACGGCAATAAAGTATAATAAAAAAAAAATGATTTTAAATGTTTGCAGGCTTTATCCCACCAGTATGCCCCCACTTGCATACTGTGTGACCCTGAGCAACTCATTAACTTCCTTGTGCTCCCAGGTTGCACCTGTAAACAAGTTTTCTGCTTAGTGTGTCTCTCCTGCTAAAACAAAGGTAAAACAAAAAAAAAAAAAGTTATAGGTGATTCACAGTTTTGGTTTTTCTAATCTCAGGAGATCTGCTTTCGCATGGCTGACCTAATTGTTGTTTCCTATAATGAATAATCTGGAGAAAAGGGCAAGGATCCTGAAGGAGCTTCAAAGACAGAAGGCTCCCATAGCGTTCCTGCAGGGGACCCATCTAAATTCTTTAGAACCCCTAAAATTGTGTAGGGGATGGACTGGGGAGGTATATTCCTTCCACTTTGAAGTTCACTCCAACAGATGTAGGGTGGTCATTCTGATCAGGAAGAGTACCTCTGAAAATTACCACAATTGGATCTGAACTGGAGGGCAAGTTTATATGTGTGAAAATGGAATAAAGGGGTAACACATGTGTTATTCTTAACTTAATTGCCCCTAAAGCTGGCCTAGTGGTGTAGAGGGCTGAGCCATCAATGCCTTATCTCCTGCCACACCGGTGACCCATGTTCGCAGTGTAAGTGGGTAGCTGGGGGTCGGATGGGGAGAGAGATGATTGGGCGTCCAGAGAATAGCTTTCTTCTCCCAGGGAGGGAAACTTGGCAGTCCAACCAACTGACTACCCCCAGGTGGAAGCCTGGGGGCAGGATGAGTCAGGAGACACCATGACCGGAGGGTGCCGTGGGACTTTGCAGCTTGCATATACTTCCACATACACACGTTGACATGCATGCCCCAGCAACGGGAAGGAACTAAGGGAGAAAAACGGAAAATGTGTCGACCGGCAGGGTAACATCGGTCCACCATGGGCCACATGCCCCGGCCAACTGGGCACCTCTGTACCATGAGGTGCCATGAGGTAAGCACTGTTGGACACTGGGGGTGATGGGGCTGGGGGAACCGGTGGATGGGGGCAAGTTGACAGAGAAAGAGGCATAAACAGAATATGAAAAAAAAACAAACTTACATGCCCCTAAAGGAGAAGAGGATCAGTTGTCCTTCATTAAGAAAGTCTTGGGGGACACGGTGCTGGATCTGCACAGTCCAATTACATTGGGGGAGATTTTAATTCTATGCCTAACCCTTCACTAGGCAAATCAGAACAAGGTGGACAGCTGTATTCCAAAACGGGACACCTGCTCTCTAGGCTGGGGTCTGACATGGGCTTGGTAGATGCATGGTGCTTCATCCACCTAAAGGGGCGAGATTATACATACTACTCCATTAGACACAATGGGCTGAATTTTAAAAGGTCAGAGAACGACGCAGGGTGCTTGCACCAAAAACAACTGATGCAAGGAGCAGGATGTGTCAAACCTTGCACCGATTCTGATTTTCAAATGGTGGTTGCATCAAAAACAGGTCTGCGTATGCCACAGTGGCTTGCGCCATGCTTGCACCAGAAAAATGCCTGCGCCATGTTGGAAGGGATGCCTGCATCACTGAAATGATGCACCATCCCCTTATTTGAGATTTTCAAGGAATGTGAGTCCTGACCTTGTGCCTAAGATGCATGTCGCTTTTAGACCAGATAGAGCTGGTCTAAGGGACATTAGAGCATATAAAGAGACCCACTGCAGGTGGTCATACCTGACTATGCTTCTATTAAGGGTCAGTACTCTCCTGCAGGACTAGTTTAAAACATTTTGGGGGCTTAGTCTTAGCCATTTCATCTGCCATATTTTTTGACGTAGCTTGCATCATCCTCATTCTTTGTGTCATTTTTTACTCAACTTGCATCATTTTTTTACCCAGTTTGTGTCATTTTTGTCCTTGAGTCATATTTTTTTGACTCAACTTGCACCATTTTTGACTCAACACACATTATTTATTAGAAACATAGACTTTAACGGCAGATAAGAACCGCATGGCTCACCCAGTCTGCCCATTTCCCTGCCTATTGGATAAGCTGCAGATTCTAGTTAACCAACAGCCTACTTTCTCCTACCCCCCGCTATAATTGCCTTATGACTGTCCCATGCATTCTTTAATTTCCCCACTGTGTTTGACCCCACAACCTCCTCAGGAAGGTGGTTCCATGCGTCCACCACCCTCTCTGTAAAAAAAATACTTCCTCACATTGCCCCTGAGCCATCTCCCCATCTTCAAATTGTGCCCCCTTGTTCTTGCACATCTGTTTCTGAAAGATGCTCCCATCTTGGACTTTGATTCCCATAAGGTACTTGAAAGTTTCTGTTATCTCCCCCCCTTTCCTCAAGGGTATACATATTAAGCTGTTTTAGTCTCTCTCTCTCTTCACATGGCTTCTGTTGCAGACCCTGCACCATTTTAGTTGCCCTCATCTAGACTGCCTCCATCCTGTGTATGTCCTTGTAGAAAAATGGGGTCTCCAGAACTGCATGCAGTACTCCAGATGGGGTCTCACCAACTGTCTGTACAGAGTGATAACAACTTCCTGTTTTCTACTGGTGATGCCTCTCCCTATGCATCCCAGTATCCACCCAGCCCTCCTTACTGCCTTCGCACATTGCTTGCTTACCTTAAGATCATCTGACAGGACTACCCCCAGGTCTCTTTCCATTTTTGTTGTTGGTAGTACCTTCCCCCCATTGTGTACTCTTCCCCTGGGGTTTTGTTTGCCAGATGCATTACTCTGCACTTCTTTGCACTGAATCTAAGCTGCCATACTTTTGATCATTCCTCCAACCTTGGCAAGTCCCTTCACATCCTTTCCACCCCCCCCTTGCATATCAACCCTGTTGTAGATCCTTGTGTCATCTGCAAAGAGGCATACTTTTCCTTCCAGCCCCTCTGCAATGTCTCCTATAAAGACATTAAAGAGGACATGTCCCAGAACTGAACCCTGCAGTACCCCACTAGTAACCCCACTTTGTTTAGAACGTACTCAATTCACTATTACCCTCTGCGTCCTGTTGTCCAGCCAATATGTTACCCAGTCTACCACCTTGGTGCCCACTTCCAGGCTGGCTAACTTGCTGAAAGATGCTAGTAGAAAATAAGTCTATAATTTAAACTGGATAGCTGCTGGGAGCCAAGGTGGATGATCAGTTTGGTTTCCATGTTTTTTCTATGGTCAGAATCCCAGAAGCCTTGCTGAAGGACACAGAAAGATCATTGACACTGTGGTCCCTGGAGATAAAGTGGGATACAATGGGTTTATCAGTGTCTCTATTCCTGACTGCCCTGTAATGTTCCCTGAAATGGTCAGCAAGGCATCTACCAGGTTCTCCGATGTAAATAGCTGCACACTTCCTGCAAAGAATACAATATACCACATTAGTGGAGGTGCATGAAAACTCCTTGGTGATTGTTTACACAGAGTCTTGCTTCACTTGATCCTAATATAAATGAGATGTGTAACTCCACCCAATATGATTTGTGGGGTATTGTTGGTTACTGGGACTCACACTTAGCTCCACGAGCAGCACCCCTTCCCGACTGTGCTTTGGGGCACAGGTATCAACAGGGTTAAGGGGGGAAATAACAATCCTGGACTAGGGAGAGAAGTCAACCAAAACTAACCTGATTAATAACTCCAGGACATTACTGTGAATGAATGGCAAGCAAAAAGGAAGCAATAACATCATTCTGAGAGGCGGTATGAGATGACAGGGATGAAGGAGCTGTGGGGGTGGCTGGTTGTGTTGAGAAGCACCAATGAACTATTTGAAAGGCCAGAAGGAATCCTCGGCATGTGGAGGGGATATGAGGCATCTTTGCCCCAGCTGGGAGGCTACCTCTTACCTAGTGGTGGGCGAAGTGGGCTCAATCCGCTCCATGAAGTGATTCGCGGAGCAAAGGTGAATTCGTGGAGTGATCCGCAACACGAAGCGGATTACTTTGTGCTATGATGAGTAATGCGAAGTCCATTGAAAACAATGACTTTCATTACTCCACCTCCCCAGACCACTACTCCACCAAATTTAAGGAGAAGTGCATTGAGGACAACACACTTCACCTCACTTCATCTTGTTTTTGAGCTCCTAAGGCAAATTTTGCAGTGATTCATGGGATTTCAGGTCACATGGGCTCTATATTGATCTGCACAGCCTCATTTCAGGGTAGTATGTGTAGGAAGGAGTAACAGACAGTGTGCTCTGAGAGCTGTCTTGATTGAAACCTTCTAAAAGCTGTTAAAAAAGCGTTCTGTTTTTTTGGGGGCTCAAACTTTAGTTCTTCGATTGTAGGAAACCCTCCTGTGCTCATATCATCGAGCATTTTTGTTTTTGTGTGGATTTTGAATGTTAACGTAGAACATTGAGTGTGTGTAGTGAAAGACAGTGAAAGTGTGCTTTGGGGAGGGGCGTATCTGTGGTGTAGGTAGATTTAAGTTGGAGGAATTGTGATTTCTTTGTTTTTTGGTTATAGTTTTGTTATATAACTGACTGTGTTAATGTACACACAATAATATTGTCAGTAATTGTTGAAATTGTCTTGCTGATTGTGTGTTGTGTGGATCTGGTGCAGCAGTTCATAATATCAGGTTGTTTATATTACAATACATAGCATATTACTGAACTTTTAAATTTGCTATGCATTACTCGTTCAGCATTGTAGACAAACTGTTCTGTGTGTGAGTGTGTGTGCGGTGTTGCGTGACATCAAATAATGCACCATTTATTGTGCCTCAGACTAGTGTAATTGCAGGTGCAGCAGTGTGAACCTGCCATCCACTGAAGCTGCTTGATTTTGTACTGCAATCGTGGTATCTGTTCTTTGTTTTGCTGCTTGTACTGCCCTAAAAATCTGCCGTCAGGCTCAGTGCTCCCCCACCCCACCATCAAAAGGAATTTTTTACCAGATTGGATTGTTTTTGTGACCTCATCAGCACCAGTGGTTACTGAAGTTGTTTTAATTGCGTGACAGACTAATCTCTTATCTGTTGCTGAAGCTACAGTTGTTTTTTTTGCTTCACATCCAGCGTCCCCCCAATCAGAGAATGGACATATCAACAGGGACACTGGTTTACCGGGATTGAGAAAGGGCACTGTTTTGCACATTGTAAAAAATGGTATTGTCACTGATGTCTGCTAAGCCAAAATCCGGTTTTACCGGTATTTGGTTCTGTGTACTTTATTTAATAATTTTTAACTCTGCTAACATGCATTATAGCAATTTTGACCTCCACTATTGCACATCCTTCCATCCTTGTATCAATTTAAATTTATTTTAGGTACAAAATGTGATGGCAGCAGTAGCACTACAGCTCCCATCCCTAAGGTGTGATGAAAGCAACACTACAGCCCCATCCCTCAGATGCAATGGCAGCACCAACAGCACTATGGCCCCCACCCCTCTGGTGTGATGGCAGCAGCACCAGCACTATGACCTCCCTCCCTCAGGTGTGACAGAAGCAGCAGCACTGCGGCCCCCGTCCCTTAGGTGTGATGGCAGCAGTACTACATTTCCCATCCACCAGTGGTGATGGCAGAAGCACTACAGCCCCCAACCCTTCGGTGTGATGGCAGTAGCAACAATGCAGTCCACACCCCTCTGGGGTGATGGCAGTAGTGACAGCACTATGATCCCCTTTCTTCAACACCCACACCCCACATGCACAAGTTACAAATGACTTGGTCTCTTTGCTTGTTAGAACTCAGATGTGAATTAATATGCACCATCACCGCTAAGGTGGACTACCTTTGTTTTTTCCTATCTGTACTTTAACTGCCTGAATTGGATTTCTGCCTGTGACACCGCTGACCAGGGTTAGGGAACAGACTTCGGTGTTGGAGGACCAGCTGGTGAGTGAAGGCTTGAGTGTCCAATGACCACTCACCTTCTCCTGGGAGGGAGGGTGGGTTCATGGCTCAGCATTTGCTGGCCCCTGGTGGAGGCCAGAGGCATGACTACACATCAGCCCTCACTGTGGGAGGGAGCGTGACAGATGTCGGCTTGTGCCTTGACATCATATGGCCTGTCACTCTCCCAAGAAAATGGGAAAACACCCACTGGCCAACTGAAGGATAGCTGCTGGTCCCTCCATAAGCCAGAAGTGCCAGACATGTGTCCGTTCTGACCCTTGCCATGCCCAGGATACACAGGAAGCTCTTTGGGGCAATTCTCCTCTCCTGGTAGCCTCCCACAGGGGTAGGGCCCACTCAATGAAGGGTTACTTTGGGTTACCTGATAGCACAGCAGTAAGGGGCAGTGGATGGTGGTCAGGATTCAGCAGTGGTGGTAGGGGGTCTTGGCAGGCCTGAAGGAGTGAATGGCCAGGAAGTAGGAGGAGCAAAAAAAAAACTGCTTGAATTTGTTTCTTTGAAATAAAGTGTCTTCACCTAAAAAATCAACACGTGATTAGTGGAGAACCTTCAAATGGATTCATGCCTCTCTCAGACATGTGGATGCTTTTTTTTTAACTTGGTGTTCATGAAAAGGGTGTCTCCCAGTTTTCATGTCTGAGCTCAGTTGTGAATTGAGCAGCGCTCAACCGCCAGCATCATACAGCCCCTGGGGTCTTACCTTATGTATGTCGTTGAATGTGCTTTCAAAATCCACTGGCCAAACATAAGTATACTTAAATACTTAACATTTGCTTTTTACGTCTGCAGTGGGTGGAGCCAGCAGATATTTTGCATCAGAAAAGGACCTACGTAATGTTTTCCATCCGCACAACATTATTTCTTCCATGGAAAGCCCAAGTATTACGCTGACTGTATAAGGCATAGTAGTTAAAAAGCCCTATTTTTCATGCTGCTTCATGTCTCCAGAGGTGACCTCCCCCACAGAGTATATTTAACCAGCCCCAACTCCGCCCCACACGGAATTTACTAAGGGAAATTCCTATCTAATGGGAGGTACTTCAGAGGAGTAAGTTGCAGCAACAACCATAAATATGGACTCTGGGGTATGAAAGCCTTAAAACTTTCCCCATGCTGAGCCAGAGTCCACTCTTGTGTCTGCGATGTCCTGATATAACATCAATGTTTTCATCCGTAAAGCAGGAAAAAGCAAAGAGCAAGTTAGCCTCACCTGATTCCATTTAACATTAAGAGAGGAGGATAATTTCCAGAGTCCTCCCTTCCCTTTCCCCGAAGATGCTTCCATAGCCGAGTCACTTAACCTGTGACCAACCCTAAAAGAATCTCGAGGAAGAAAGGAAAGAGGGCATCAATGAGAGAGCACAGCTGTACAGATATCAACCAAGTTTTTACCCAGGATAACATGAGAAAGCAAAGTTGTTTTTTTAAAAAAATCATCTTACCAATGAGTAGCACTTTTGAAGTTACATCAGCACCTTGTACAATCTTATCAATTTTGGGGTAAAAAAATAAAAAAGTAATATACCAGAATAATAACTTCTCAAAAATAAATAAGCCAGTAGCCGAAAGTGCTCTCATTTTTGAAATGGTAATAGTGCTCTCTGGAGTTCAAATATACAATTTTCAAAAAAAGAAATGACCCTCGGCCTTGAATCAACCTTCAGAAATGCTCTCTTGTCAAATGCGCTTTGGCAAATAAATTAACAAGATAAAAGTTCTAGTCTATTTAACTCCCTGAACCACGCTCACAAAAATTAACACAAACAAAATATTGCAGATTGTAAAGCCATCACAGACAGAAATAATCTAACAACTATGAATATACATAGAAAGCACAGCCTAGCCGATGCAGTCTCCTGCTCGAATGTACCCATTCAAGAGAAAATACAGCTTCTTTATAAAGTTATTTGGGTAAAATAGGTAATTCCATTATAATTTGGTGAATCCTTTCCTCATACTAAATCCAGAGAAGAGGTTCTGTACATTTTATATTTGGTTAATGTATCAAAGTTTGGTACTAAATAGTCCCTCTCTTCCAAGAATGGGCATAGACACAAGAATTTGCAGGACATGTCTTTTAAGTTCGCTAAGTGCGAAATTACCTTTGGAACAAATTTAACTTGTCAAAATTAAATTCAAACCATGGGTATTTTTATTGAATCCTGGTTAAATCTTGAGCAGCACAACCTCAAAATAAATTTATTGTAGAAGCTGTTTTACCTGTACTTCTTTAGATGTACTAAAATGAAACAAGGAAAGAGTATGTTTGAATGTTTGGGACCAGTTTAATTACAGTACGTACTGGTTTGTAAAAAAATAATCCCATCGAATCCAGTAGTTTCCTCTACTGTACTGGAAACATGCATATATTTATGTGTGTGTAGATAGTGTGGTGCCTGCGTTAATTTCCACCAAACAGCAATTACAGTCCAAAGGAGTTCTTCGAGAGGACACCGCTGACTTTGTGGCATCCCCTAAAAAGGAGGTTAACTGACTTTTTCAGTGGCATTCAGCTGTGATGGGAGATTCAAACCTGGGTCTCTTTATTCACTGCAAATAAAGGGACAATGTCCCACATTTACGGGGAATACCCTCCCCCCACCCCCTTACTCCCCACACACACACTAGACCATTCCTATCCTATACCACAATGAAGCGCCAAACAATAATTTACCATTTGTAGAACAGGTTCAAGGAGGCAGTATAGCACTGTGGTTTAGAGCACTGAACCGGAGACCTTGGTTGGGATCCCACAGCTCCCATCGATCCTGAGCAAGTCATTTAACTTCCTTGTGCTCCCTGGTCACACCTGGAAACAAGCTTCAGTTTAGTGTGCCTTTCCTGGTTAAACATTTCCCCCTTTCCCTAGATTGATGTGTCGTGGGGTGTAGAAATGACTTTTACCAGAAACAGCAAATTGGGTACAACATACCTTACAGGTACGATTTTTATTAAAGAAAACAAAATAATTCAAACAAATAACTTTGACATATTCATAACATTAAAAGAAAACAGAATGCACAGCTTGACTAGAATAATAGCTCTATCAGCCAACATTGGTCTGTGCCTGATCTCTATCAGAGATTTCCCTTGGGAGAACCTCACAGGTCCTCTCCCAATGATTATCTACCACAGTGTTTCAGCTTGAGTCTATTATAGGTCTCAGACCCCTCCCAATAATTATCTCTTATACATTTCTTTTATCCTTAGATTCAGGTCTTTCTAAATACAATACTTCACAGCATTCTTTATTCAGTTGTACAAATAATCAAAGTATGGCATAACATTCCTTTTGTACCTTGATGCATAAAAACAATATCCCTTAATTTCAGGAATATGGGGTGCATTAGGCTAAACTCCACTTATTTTGTAGTAGGAGGAGGTTTGCTAACAGTATAAAGCTAGCTCACATCATGCTACTCATTCCCTAAAGAAACCATGCCTACCAAGCTTGGTGTGTCTGCGTACAGCCTGCAAACAAGCAAAGCTTGTTGTTTGGAAGCATGTTTCAGAGAGACAAGGTAATTGCTTCTAAATCTATACATTCAGGGATTGTGTCCCATATTTTGTTTACATACTTATCTTTAACAAAAAGAGGATACATAATCAGCTTCTTAAGACCATATAAGACCAAATTCTAACATTAAAGCAGGGAATGTAAACTATTGTCTATTTTACTTGAAAAACCCAATGAAAGTGAGGCATCAGGGTTGTAATAACCCAAGCAGGCATGTGTCTTACAGATGGGGGTATTCAGATGAATCCCTCTGCCAGTATTGCTTGTATTTTAGGCATATCGGTTTTTAGCCTTAAGCATACCAAGTTTCTAGAGGTAGCAGAAGCAGGAAACCAGGGACAGCTAAGAGTTCCCATTATAACAAGTGGCCAACAAGTCGTAACGTGAACTAAACAGAGAAAACAGAAAAATGCTGTTGCGCAACAGTCTTAGAAGAAATTAGAGGAAAAGAGAGTAATAGAGAAGAGAGAGAAGGTTTGCACCTCAGATTCTTGGTGTTACTTACAGTATATGGTATAACGGGGGGGGGGGTTCCACCACCACATGGTGCCCTGCCCAGTGGGTCGTGCAGCAAAGAAGAACTATAAGGATCGCACTTAGATTTAAACTCCGGAAAGTCTGCCATCTTGGGGTGGGAATCCTGTCCAGTGGCTAGCCAGTGCATTCATGTCACTGTCTTTCTCCCAGTGCAAGGCTTGTGGCTAGATTTGGGATAAAGACATTTGTGCTAGTAACAGTGCCAATGATGATCCATATATTAAAATACAATAGCGTGTGGCTTTCCCTGTTTATGACGTAATAGTATACTTCCTGTGCAAGAGAAAGTGATGTCACACAGACAGCATCGTCGCATCAGTTTGGCACAGTCAGATTTTTTTTTTGATGCACAGTAAGATTAAGTGCTGAATTTTCTGAAATATAGTAGACCAATAAGGGGAGAAACTAAAAAAGCGCTTTTAGGTTTAACATAATTTTAAATGCTGGTTTTGAGCATTTGAATTTATCATCTATCTGCTAGTAAATTTTGAAAAGACAACAAAACCGAGATGGAAGGAACACGGCAGGAATTTCTGTTTTTAATACAACTGTTTTTGTAGTGCAGGTGACTTCTCCTCTGCCACTGTGCCCATCAGCTGCAGCACAACAATACATGGTGGTGTCTCCTAGCTGTAGCCGTTCTATGTGCAGGTCATATGAGTTATTCTTCACCTTCTCCCTGGAGGCTGAAACTCTGCCTTTGAATTCATCTGAGATGACGGGCTCATTCTCCTGGTATGCCTGGATAATGTGCTGCATACCTCTCCCGCCCTGCTGTTGGTACCAGTACATAGTCTGCAGGTCTGTGCCTCTCTGGTAGCACCGAATCATACGGTCTGTCTTTCGGAGGAAGTCTGAAAGGATATCGGTTGAATAACGCTGCTTGACTATAGATCTGTAAAAAGAAAATAACCATCAGGAAGGAGGTGAATATTTATTTGCATCATGGCCCTGACCTAAAGAAAGTATTTTTTTTACTTTAAAGGAAACAATATTTTGATTTAAAAAATTAGCCCTACATACACACTTGGCAAGCGCAGTAGTAGAAGTACAGCAAGAACAATCACTTCCATCCTCCCTTTTGTGTAATTTTGTGAAAGGTTACTGCACATAACAAAGAGTAAAGATGTGAGGCATAAAAGAAATGGAAGTTGTCACATAGCCCATTTGGTAATCACATTAAACATCACATACAGTATGGTATTTCAGCTCCGTTCAATGCCTCAGCTGAGGGTAGTGGTCACCTATTTTACATTGAGGGTTGCTTCAGTTGGAGCGTGAGTGGGGGAGCTAGAGGGAGACATAAATAGTGTGTGTGTCATACCTCTCAACCTTTTGTACCCCAAATGTGGAACATTGCCTATCAAAATGTGGAACAAATAGGCAAACTGTGGAACACTTAATCAAATCTTTCCCTATGAAGCTCAAAACACCATTAAAATGTTGCATTTATGTTAAGAAAGCCTGTTATTAATTGAATAATATATCTTTTGCATCATTTATTATGGATTTTTGCTTTAAAATGTTGACTTTGAATGTGGAACAAGTCCTTACAATGTGGAACAGGGAGCTTTTGTGAAGTAAAATGAGGAACATTCCTCGTAATGTGGTACAGTTGAGAGGTATGTGTGTGTGTGTGTGTGTGTGTGTGTGTGTGTGAGAGAGAGAGAAGGAGATGAGAGACAGAGACGGAGTGGAGACAGAGAAGGAGACAGAGCTGGAAAGAGACACACATCTGGATTGTAAGTGGAGGTAGAGCATTGAGAGAAAGTCTGGGAGGGGAAAGAGAGAGAGACTGATTGGGAAAGGGAGCGAGAGAGATGAGGGCATGAGAGGGAGGGGGAGAGCGAACATGAAAAAGTGGGAAAGTGAGCACAAGCCAGCAGGGAGAGGAGCAAGGCAAGGACATTTTATTGATCAGGTGCTCTATCGCTAAGGCTCAGGGCACCTTATGATGGCAGTAAAAAAAGATTAAAAAAAAGTATAAAATGCAATCACCTTAACCCTTGACTGCCGACAGAATATGAATGTATTGGAGTTCTGGACAGTCACTGGCCCTGTATGGGTTAAAATTCATTATTAAAACTAGATACATGCACAATTAAGCTCTTATAACTGAATATATTATTATAGTGCATAGTAGAGCATTGTTCTGTATATAATTTCATCCCTTTCAAAATGCTGTTACACCACAGTTCAAAGGTCATTTAATGTGGCTGTAACTGTACCTTTCTGAGGTATAACAGTATTCTGAACCTCTACAGACTGTACAAGTCAGTTTCCTTCTGAAAGAGAAAGAACTGCTTTGTGAGAGAATCAGAACCTCTCTGTGGCAGAACACACTAGCTGTGCATGGTTGCCCATCCAGTGTTCTCTATATACTGGGCAGGCCTGCTTGAACAGGGATGTTTTACAGGCGACCTCAAAGGCCTCCATTGTGCAGGCAGATCAGATGCTCACAGGAAATGACTCACACAGAAATGTAGTGTCAATCCTGTTTCCGACTGCTTGAGATAGAAATGGGGGACCATGACCAATCCTGCATCAGTGGTGCAAATGGAACATATAGGGGAGTAAGGTACCAGGAGATTTTTATGGAAATGAGGACCCAGGCAGTGGAGCACCTAGAATATTAGCATGCAAATCTTGAAGGAGATGCACCTCACAACTAGCAGCCAGTGCAGAGTTAGTAGGACCAGTGTGATGTGTTCACTTTGAGAAGTTCCAGCCACCAGCCAGGCCATCACTTCCTAGACCAGCTGCAGGCAGTGAATCAAGCCAGATGCCCCGATGCTTTACTATCACACAGGCCTTCATCCGAAGGCAAGACCTGAGCTGTAGATACCATGCAAAACCAAGCACACTTTTCACCAAGATATTAAGAGCACTAGAACACCTTTGCATCTTGGTAATGGAAATTAACTGTGAGTCACGCTGCTAGGTACCGATGCTCTTTCAATAGATATCCAGTGTCTGTTGTGTGACTGAATCATTCTGGTGCCACAGCACAAATAAATTATGCCCGATCAGCATCTTATGAGATTTTCTCCATTGTTCTGAGATCCACGAGCACCCCTTCTCACACTGATGTATTCTGCTTACTTGGGGCTGGCTGTGCCTATGAGCTGCAGAGTCCCATTGTTGGTTTGACCCCTACTCCCCTTTCAGGTTTTAAAAAGCTCCTCTGTTCCACTACTCACTTATGTTATTAGTTTGTCCCAAAAATACTAATTTTTACAGCGCTGTAATGCCGCTAGTCATTGCAGTCTGCATGCTGTTCCCCGTTCTGATATTCTTAGAGTAACTATCACACAGTTTAGTGACTAATGCTGTGTGCTTTCTGACAGACATAAAAACAGTCTTTAATTTCCATCATACATGAAACAGCTGATTTTGTGTGTTTAGTAACATATTTTGTCATTGAACAATTGTGTGGGAATGTTTGATGTAGTTTAACTAGCAACATAGTGCTTATAGCAAATTATGCGGTGCCTGCAGACATTTTGCTTCAGAAGAAAAGCACTCACCAGATTCGAACCGCTTGCAACCTACGCCTCAGCCTATGATGCCGGGACCTCACTCTTTCATCCGAGGATCCCGCCCATGGGGCCACTGACTAGGCTCCGGTCTGTCCCCTTTCCCAGGTCTCACGATAACCCGGCTGCCGTGAACGGCATAAGCTGGTTTACTCGCTGGCTTTCTGGTTGAGTTTCTGTGGAGACAGATGGAGTAGGTGTGGGAGGGAGCCTGGTCCATGAAGGTGACTTGCGTGTCACTGACGTGGAATTTTCCCTCGTCAGCAGGACAAGGTCTCACTTTTGTTGCTCCCAGGTGAGTGGAGAGGGGGTGGTGGGAAGGTGAGGCCCGGTGCTAGTCGGTACTACTTGCTTTGCATGCCTTGCTAACACTGTGCTGAACAGTCTGGAGGTGCTGCTGTTTACTTTGCACCTTGAAACGAACCTGACGGCACCAGAACTGCAGCACAGAGAGCATCACAGTCAGCGTGGAGGTGCTGCTGTTTACTTTGCACCTTGAAACGAACCTGACTGCACCACAGCTGCAGCCCAGAGGGCATTGTAGCCAGCAGCAGATCTAAACACACTGTGCACACCCGCACAGGTACATGCACTGAAAACAGCAGCCGGGACCGGCCGTGGCGGCTCATGCATCTCCTTGTAACGTGTTAGCTAAAGACATACAAGTGGCTCGCTGCACCGTATGTGTTGTTTCAAACAGACCTCTCCACTGTCCCTGATTTTGCATTACAAATTTCCTGTGTCCTTACTAAATGTGGCATTTTTGCTACAGAAAAGTAAAGATTTGAATTATGAACATATATGATCCCGTATCTCTACCTACGCCTCAGCCTATGACGCCATACCTGATTTTCACCATAGAACCGCCCATGGGACTGCTCATTAGGCTCGATCCATCCCCTTTCCCCAGGTCTTGTGATGTCTCAGCTGCCGTACACCACATAAGCTGGTTTACTCACTGGCTGTCTGGTTGAGTTTCTGTGGAGACAGATGGAATAGGTGCGGCAGGGAGCCTGATCCAGGCAGGCAACTTGCATATCACTGATGGCAAATTTTCTCTCATCAGCTGGACATGGTCTCGGTTTTATTGCTCCGCAGGTGAGTTGGGGGGGCATTGGGAAGGTGAGGCCTGGTATTAGTCAGTACTGCTTGCTTTGCCTGCCTTGCTAACAGTGTGCCAAACAGAACGGAGGTGCTGCTGTTTACTTTGCACCTTGACATGAGCCTGGCAGCACCACAGCTGCAGCCCAGAGGGTGTCGCAGCGAGCAGCAGGTCTGAACACATCTAGTACCATGGGTCATGCACACTGAATTTATTCCTTATCAGGTCAAATCCTGCAGACGTTTTGTCTCTGTCCAGAACTTGTTGTTGAAGCAGTCTATCATAAACCTTTTTGTCACAGAGACTGAAACAGCAGGTGGGAGAAAAGGTGCAAATGATCCAATTCACTTAAATGGGGTGCTGACTGTGAAGTCTTTTCATAAGTAGTAAGGCAGTTTTTTCCTTGTGAAAATACTTTCATTCAGACTAGTTTTCATTCAAACAACTGAGGATTTTGGATGACCCTGCTGATTATAAACTTGAATAAGCTAGTTGGTAACAGTGATCCTGCACTTAGCAATCTACAACCTAGATGCTTATATGCAAAAAATACAATAAAAACCTGACCAAAATCTAAAAACAAGCTTATAAAACACATAAAATGTATCTAAACATTTATCTTTACCTATACAAAATCATTGCAGCCCAGGTAAAACTCAGGTAAACTACATGGTACCCTGACTACTATTCTATGATGTAGTCAACATATATTGGTATTTTTTTTTTATTCTTTGTAAACCAGGTAAGGCCCACTAGGCAGAACTACTTGTTTTCAGGAGTGACCTAGAAGCACTGGAGAGGTTAAGTGACTTGATTGGAGTCAGACAGTATGCAAGTGGAGGTTGTGGGAATCAAACTCAAGTCTGCTGGATGTACCCGGTTCAGTCACTGTTTGTTACCCTAACAACTTGGCTATACTGCCAACCATAACAACACCCATATATACTGTTTTAATATATGCTTTTAATAATAGTGCACAGTACCTACAGTACAAATTATGAACATGAAAAACTTTACAACATTTTACTAAAACTGAACTATTTGCCACTCCATCTGCTTATTTTTACTTACACCAAAGTCGGTGAATAGTTGACAGAGCACTGTAAATAGCTTTTGATCAGGCTTCATTATTCTACATCCAGAAACAGATAACATTTGTTTATTCTGGATTTATTTAATATTGATTTTCTGTGGCTCACTAAATAGAATCTAGCACTGTATGAGGCAGATGTTTTTACATTTTGGAAGAGGCAACACATCTTATCCATTTAGGATTCATGGTAGAAACAGAAGTTTTTCTTCATATTTAAAACATATTCAAGTGTCAGTGTATTCATTTAGTAGTTTATGCTGACTAATATATGCTGTAGAAAACAGTAAAGGATTTACTGTGAAGCATTCCGGATCTATAGTAGAACTCCTGCTATTTCCCAGCAAGTTTTGCAAAAAATCTCTGCAATTTCAGGTTACTTTTCCTGCAATTTTCCAGTGCCCTGCCCATGTGTGCTGATACTTGTATTTTGTTTTTGTATCATCCAGTGTAATATAAATAGTAAAAGACTCTTAGGCACATACTACATGAAAACTGTGGTCTCAGGAAGGAAACCAGTCCTCAGGTGATGGAGATATTGGTGGGAAGCATTGGGTGGTTAAACTGAATGGCTGGTTACAACAAAGCTGTGCGGATGATTTCCTTACTGACTAAATATACAGCAAAGCAGAAAGAATGCGAAGCATAGCAGCATTCATTTTAAGATGCTGAAATCTGGGTCGGCCTGCCAGCGCTGCATTAGCGCTACTGCTTGCAATGCCAGCCTCCAAGGGTCAGAAGCGAACTTGGGTTGCTGGAGGTCTGGCCAGGGGAGTAGGATAGAACACCTGGGGGACTGCTCTCCTCCTCTGGGGAGGGTGGGCTGCAGGTCCTGCTGGTTTACCACCACCTGTGTGACCACGGGTGGTGGTGAAATGGTGCTGCAAAGTGATCGGGGGGGAACGCTAGCCAGGATCTGGAGCAGTGGCATGTCTCTATGTGACCTACCTCCTTGGATCTCCTCTAGTGCCAGTACCCTCAGGGACAGAGACCAGAAAACCAGGAACAATTACCCCACATCAGCCACTGGTAAAAGGGACCCAGGTGCCCCAGACTTCATAACCAGGCTCCATGAGGGACTCACTGGGCTGCCCAACACACACTAAGGGAGTGTGAAGGGGTGACCTGCGGTTCCCTCCCTTCCCACCTGGGGCGGTTACAACCCAGGCAGGATAGGGGCAGGCCCACAGGAGCTCCTGAACATTACCTGGGGGTGAAGCTAGGGAATAATCGGTCAAGGGATCTCTGAAAAGTGGAGACTGATGCTGTAAGAAGGGGACATAGAAAGAGAAAAAGAAAAAAAAAATTAAAAGATGCTGAAATCTTAGAGATTCTGTGCAGTGACATGCAATTTCCATGAGGCACCAGTACAAGAATTCAAAATCCGCAAACCAAGCAGGATTCCATGATTGTTACCGGTGTTACCAGTAAAAATGGAAAACCAGGGTCCCTGCATATCAAAATCTAAATTTGGTTATAATATTGTGGTTGATCCCCCAAAATTCTCACAAAGAGACGTGCAAGCAAAGCTGTTTCTCGCCATGGCAATGCTGGCAGTAAGATAGTCTGTGGGCGTCGTAGGACGCAGACGCAGAAGTGCATTGCTGATGTGAGGAAAGGTATTTCTCCTGCAATGTTTTTTACAGCTCAATCAGTAGCTTCACTCATAGTTGGAGGAGATGATGTTTTCCCAGCTGGTGGTGTTAGTGTTACTGGTGTTAGTGGTGGTGGTAGTATTAGTATTGGTGTGTCAAGTTCGAATTCCGACCAGTGTACCGTATCCAAAAATATTGAGTGTGAAGCAGTGCAAGTGAGTGGCAGCATAGATGATGTCATATTTCCCAGTAACATCCCAATAACTGAACCTGAGGATTCTGATAATCATGTCTATGATGGCATACAATGTGATATTCCGTCCACCATGGCAGTTATTGTCACGCATTTTCCATGCAGTGATTCACAGTGTGGTGAAAAAATATCAGGTGATGGTGATGTAGATGATGATGATGAATGTGATGATGATGATGATGTTGCTGTTGTTGCAACATGCAGTCCACATGCTAGCATCCAAGCAGAAGATGTGGATGTGTGTAACATTGATGAATATGATGATGATGTACTGTAATTGACCCCAGTTGGGAACCGGAGAAAAAGAAATTCAAAGTGGCTGTGTCTGAGTCTGTTTGCAGGAATTTCCCCCTGTAAAAACTTGTGATATACCGGTTTTAGTTGATGATGATGATGACGACCCAGTAATCAGTATGATAGGTAGTTATGGTGTTCATTTGCAGTCCAGGTGTGCAGTGCCCGAATCATCATGTGCCCCCCCACTTCAGTGCTTAAAATAACAGACTTAAATAAGCCACATCATCATGGACATGTTAAAAGCAGAGTATCACACTCCCTTGTTTGGGATTTTTTTGTTCAAGATGCAAATGATGAGTCGGTTGCAATCTGCCAGGTTTGCCATGTGTGTGGGAGTCAAGGTAAAAAGGGGAGCCAACTGGGCACAGGAGGACAGCATACGCATCTTAAGAATAGGCACTTGGCACTGTGGATCCAGAACAGGATGGCAGCTAATACCACAGTGGGGCATTCACTCTTGTCACCGGCAACAATAACAAGCATGTTATCCCCTTCCATGACTGTTAAGTCCAGTAGTAAATTAAACATGTGCAGTACTGAGGTAATAACAGCAGAGGATTACTACAGGCATGATGAGGTGGAGGACCATAATGACTTTGAAATATTGTCCAGTGCTGGTGAGAGTAGCAGTTTTTGTGATGGTGGTGAATGCAGTATGTCTAGTGCAAGTGATACATCAACCCCAGTTGGCATATCTGGCAAAATAATTGCATTTCTGGGTTTGTCATCATCACCTGTGCAATCATCTTCATCAAACGTCCACATTCCCCCCCTGCCAATGCCATTCATCACAGAGCACAACCATTTGTGATCACACCTCGTGTAAAGCGTTTAGCTCAGCCCAATGCTAAGAGTGTTTTGGCGCATAAGCTGAAGTACCGACCATACAATGTCACGTGAATTTAGTGCTGCTGTAACAGAAAATGCTGGCAATTGATCTTTGGTCCTTCCTTTGTATAGAATTTTGGGTTCCGTGGTTTGCTGCACATGCCTGTCCAAAATGGAAAGTCCTATCCAGGACATACTTTTCTACCCGTACTGTCCCCGAGTTGCTCTGCACTGTGTCTGACTCAGTAAGACATGCCCTTCAACATTCCTCGTCTCCATTCATCCATTTAAGTTTGGATATGGGGACAAGTGGCAAAACAGCGGGGAGTTCATATTTGTGCATAACTACACACTGGGCACAGGTGCCAGGGGTTGTTTGTGATGTCGGTAGTGTGAATAATCAGTGCAGTAAGGTGGATTGTCGCGGTAGCAATCTTCCAGTAATTCAACAGCATGCAACGATTGCTATGCACAACGTGACCTGTTCACACACTGGTGAGAACATGTTGGATGTAGTACTGACTGAAATTGACAAATGGCTAAACCCTCTGTCCCTGAGAGCTGGGGCCATAGCAGTGACAATGGGTCAAATGTGGTGAAATGCATCACAAATGGTGTTTTTTTTCGTGTTCCATGCATGGCCACTGTTTAAATCTTGTGGTGCTGCAATTTCTGCAGCACCCTGATTTAAAGGAAATGCTGACCGTTGCGTGATGTATCTGCTCTCACTTTCAAGATCTGGAAAGCCCCGTGACCAACTGCGGCAGTTGCAGATACAAAACAGCCTGCCTCAGCACCGCTTGAAGCTGGAAGTTGTCACCCAATGGAACTCCACTTTATACATGGCAGAGAGGTTGTATGAACAATACAAAGCCATCTCAGAATTTCTTGTGATGCACACTAGCCGTGACAGTTCCGGGGCCTCCATGTCTATGATGACTGAACAGTGGCGCCTCATGGACTCTGTAATAACAATTTTGCAGCCTTTTGAACATGCCACACAGGCAGTGAGTGGCAAGTCTGCCTCCATTAACCAATCAAATCCACTGCTGTGGGTGCTGAGGCAGACATTGGTGAATGTACAGCACGGCCTTGATGTTGGTAGCAGTATGTTGCTGCAACACATACCGAGAGTATTTGACCACAATTGTCACGATGTGAGCATTCAGCATAGTAACAACTTTTCAATAGCAACAATGCCGGACCCACGATACAAATGTGGAATTGCATCAGTACTGGAGGGAGGGCCTGAACAGGTAAAAAATATCAATGGTCAACTGGTGCGCTTGGTTCATGAGGCACAGAAGTCACGTGCCAAAGTCAGCAAACCTCAGCAGCATAATCCAGCTGAAGGTGTACCTGTAGGACTATCAAGCATATCCTGCAAGGGAAAGGGGACAGAAGTTCCAGGTGGTCTGTCATCCAAAGTGGCTGGCATCAACCCGCTTTGGGAGGCTTTGTCCTAAGTGGGTATTTGTGAAATAAATGATTCGGGGGAACAGGATGATGCATCAACAACTGGACTTAGTGCGGCTCAGAGAATGGTTGAGTCATATTTGTCTGAAAACAGGCATCTGACAATAACTGAAGATCCTCTTTTGTACTGGAGTGGAAAGGTCAGTGACTGGCCAGAGCTGACTGCAGTGGCACTGAAGTACCTCACATGCCCACTCTCCAGTGTAAGTGTTGAGAGGGTATTCAGCTCAGCAGGTGCAATAATCAGGGACTGTCGGACAAACCTGTCTCCTGCAAATGTTAGTTGCTAACATTCATTAAAATGAATGAGAGGCACGTACCAGCACAGACTGCAACCTTGGTATTTGTACCTCGGCCGAGTCATGGTGATTTTGGTGATGTGGAAATGGACCATACTGGTGGCACTGGCAGTGGCTGCCTGAAATGGCCCACTACTGATGTAGATGATGACACAATGGAGAAAGAATTTCCCAGTGGTCAGAATTCAGACATAGATGACTGTGAGGGAAGCTTTCTTTATGAGGATGATGATGTCGTTAATGTTGGCAGATTTTAACTGAAGTTGTTAAAAGGTGGTGTGCCACCCTGGACCACCACCACCATGACCGGGACTGATGTTAGCCACTGCCACCATGAGTCTGTCTGACCTCCAGACCACCACTACCAGGACTGATATTAGCCACTGCCACCATGGGCCTGTTTGACCCCCGGATCACCACCACCGGGACTGATGTTAGCCACTGCCACCACGAGTCTGTCTGATCCCTGTACCACCACCACCAGGTCTGATGTTAGCCACTGCCACCATGAGTCTGTCTGACCTCCAGACCACCACTACCAGGACTGATATTAGCCACTGCCACCATGGGCCTGTTTGACCCCCGGATCACCACCACCGGGACTGATGCTAGCCACTGCCACCACTGAGCACGAGTCTGTCTGGACCACCACATCCTTCAGCCAGAGACACAAAGCTTCTTAATATTTAAACCATAAAGTGAGTATGTGTACTCATGTTTGTTATGCTGCTTCACTTCCTTTAGTTGTATGTTTTGTTTTCTGTAGCTTCTCAGAGCCACAATGGTAAAACACATACGGTACACTTATTTTGTTTTTTTTACAGGTTAACAAAAAAAGTCTCCATCACTAAAACTCGGTGGGAATGGTACTGCAGCTGTACCATACAGAGAGGAACCTATGGAATATCCATGTGAAATCCATTCTGGTAAGTATGAAGATTTTATTTCATCTGTTTCATTGTTTTGGAAAGACTGCAGCAAATATTGCATATAGGTTGTGTTAGTTGACAAGATGTGGGTTTGAAATGTAACTTGACTTGAGATTGAGAACCAGGGAGGGACACATAACAATTAAGTTGTAAGAAGTCATTCATTTCTTTTTTTAGGAAACTTCCAGATGCTTTGTTGTTCTGTCAAAGTGGCCTGATCCAAAAAAGTTCTTCAACATCATCAGGCACCCCTCTCCCACGGGATTGGGCACACATGCAACACGCAGAAGTCGTTTCTTTAGATGACCATGCCCATCATTAACAACCAGACTCCAGAACAATGATGAAAGTGAACAGGAACATGCAGGAACTCAGTTCCTGTACCTTTTTTGCAGCAGGAACTTAGTTCCTGTACTTCTTCCTACTGACACTGAAACTGAAACTGAAATTCTTAAACCAGCAACACAGTGGCAGTTTTCAGGACCTGTGATCTACAATCAGGGTTTTCATAACAACATTTGATTTGTACAACAATGCTATTTTCCTAGAAATACTTCAATATCTCTAACTGAATCTACTAGTGTCAAATTAGATAGTTGTGTCTTGACCCCAGCTATCCTTCAGATTGAGGATCTTCATTCTGCATTTCATAACTGCCAGTGCGCGAGTTCCTGTACTTCTTGTCTACCACTTGCGCCACTGCTCCAGAAGGATGCAGATGAAATCTGTGAAGAAGTAACAAAATAAGAAACCATTACAGACAAACCTGCAAATATGATTCCCCCCACCTCCCCTCAAAAAAAAACAACTTACCTTCATGTGCTTGAGAGTTATCCATTTCCAATTTCAACGCAAAAAATGTTCATTGAGCACTGGAATGTGCTCACCAACAGTTTCTGTGACCTGTGATACAGAACAATACCATGAGTACATGTCCATGTCAACTCCCCTCCTCACCTACAAAATACACAAACATATATCTATATATATCTACTCACCAATGCTACTATTAGTGTATAGCCAAAGGGCACCCTTCCATCCACTTGAGATGATCACATTGCATTTGCTCGAATCACCTTGCAGAACACATTGGACCAGCAACAGGACGCTCACGGTCATCATTTTATTCTGGGGGACTTTGTATGTGCTGAAACAGTCTCATTTCACTATGTTACCACTTGTCAATTTTCTGCACACAAGGAGGATGCATTTTGGGACTGCAGAAATAATCCGGGGATTCTGTGCCACCACTGCACGCATGACTGAGTGCGCCATTAATTTTGGGGGACTTTGTATGTGCTGAAACAGTCTCATTTCACTGTGTTGCCACTTGTCAATTTTCTGCACACAAGGAGGATGCATTTTGGGCCTGCAGAAAAAATCTGGGGACTCTGTGCCACCACTGCATGCATGACTGAGTGTCTCAGAGGGATGTGAAGTATCCAAAAAGTCACTACATGGTGATATTTCAGTATTACTGTAGCAGTGTACACTTCCTGTGCACTTCATTCCATTGTGTACTCCGTGAGTGTTTAATTAGTGCACCTGTCTGTTTCTGTCAGTGTGCGTGCAGTGGTGGCACAGTGTGTACGAATTATGTTAATTAGCAGTACAATCACACTGTGCATGTACTGCAATTAACAGTGCTGGTGCAGTAACACTGCCTGAAGCAGTGTTGCATTGCTTTTTCAGTGTATACGGATTATGTTAATTAGCATGCTGAATCAACACCTCTAGTGCACTTTAGGGCACAGTGTGGTTTTGACGGTTAGTAACCACACACAACAGTGCTTTCCACCAAGCCTCAGCCCATTCAGCTGGCTCACCAGGTTTTACCCAAACTCAGGCCACTGACAAAGGAAGACAAGGCCCCCCTGCGTCAATGGCAGTCTCTGCAAACATGTTACTTCAAAATATTTTGCGGTGATGTTTTTGAACCCAAATTTTCAAGTCTTAAGACCCCACCTCATGAACCCAGTAAGTGAAAATCCTCAGTTCCCAGCCAGAATGTTATAGCCCACCTCAAGTATAAAAATCAATTTTTGCCAGGATTTGGAAGAAAAAAACACCCATCACTTACATGGCACGGAGGGAAAAAATGTCTGTGTTGAAAATTGAGTTTTGAGCAAACATTGAGAAATTTCAATGTACCTTCTAAGCTTTTTTTTTATTCTGACCCCAAATTTCCAATATAGTCTTCTTATGACCCTGCTTTAGAACCAGATAGCAGTTCTGTACATCTCCCTCACTCCAGTCACAACTTTACTTCCCTCCAGTCTGTTGGTCTGTAGTCATTTTTTTTGCTCCCATGCCCCCAGTAACAGCGCTAGGGGTTTTAAAACATGGGTCAAATTAGACCCAGTGGTGTAAAAGATGTGGGTCAAAATGAGAAACAACTGGGTCAAAACCTACTGTGGTCACAAGTACAAGCTTCATCAGTACAGAAGCTTAAATATTTCAAGTGAACATACTATTCTATGGTTTACTTTCCCATCTTTCAGCTATTGTTACAGACAAGTGCATCCTTACCAAAATATCCTTGGAAAACCATAATATTACCATTTGTCCACCATTTCCATACCATTGTAAATTCTATTGCAGTTCCATTGTATCCCCTTGACTGGTAACATATTGGATTTGTTTCAATTCCATTGTAATACCATTGTTGCCATTGTGGTACCACATGGACAGTGGTATCACAATGAGAATGTGTGCATAGATGGTACCACAATGGTTCATCAAACACACAACATTGTATTCCCAATGCTGTTGGTAACACAATGGATTTGTTTCAGTTCCAGTGTATTACCACTGCTGCCACCATGGTACCATGTACCACAGAGGTAACATAGGAGTGATTTCCATCTCCAGTGGTAACACAACGAGCTGCCATTGCAACACCACTGAAATTGGTCTCACAATGGATTTGTTTCAATTCCATTGCCATACCATTGGTGACACTGTGGTACCATCTGTGTGCAATGGTAGTGCCATGGTGCTCTGAGGGGATGCTGGTAGCTCAATGATGACATTGCACTACCACTGCTATTGGTAATCAGGGGGTATCACATGTTAGTACAGTGGTTCTCATGAGGTATGACATCGACCACTCAAAGTCCTCCTGCTAGTTCCCCTCCCCATCCATGATATCAGACTGACATCAGGTCCCCCCCCCCAGTTCTCCCACTCCATGCAAGCCTCTCACACCTTCCACTTTGGCTCCCCATGCCTGTCTCCCCCTCACCAGCTCCCACAGAACTTAGGTCTGCAGCTGCACAATAAGGGCCACATGTGCAACAGTTTTGCTCAGTCATAATAATTTTTAATCAATACTTTTAGTGATGCTAAATCATTATCTGTCATTATTGATCAATACCCAAAGTCGCCATAAACCATAACTTTTCTTTCACTGCTGATGGTGTTTTGTTTTTATCATGATTACTCAGAGTTAATACCTGATTCAGGCTATTGGCAGCCAATCAGAGTCTGCCTCACAGTTCATACTTGGTCGTAGGCATTCACAAAAAAAAATATACCACCAACAGCTTAATATAGTTCAGTTTCAGTTGGTTAACATCTGTATCCCCCCCTTCCCCCAGTCACCCCTGAAAAAGGGACTTCTAGTCTCAAAGGGCTTACTGGGTTAACAAAATACAATAAACAAAAAATAAATAGGCTTGTAATATTTGGCCATGATTAATCATGAGTGATGTACCTGGCTCTCACTGGCTGCTCTGCTGCAATTTGCATAATTTGTCATGTTTAATCATGATCAGTCCTTGCCTTTTAAAATAAAGATGTGACATTCTGTATTAGGCTTCATTAAGCCCATCCTGCAGTGGCGATAGTCTGTCTGTGCAGAAATTATAACATTTACTGCTGTCCTGTAAGGGAGGGAAGGCTGGTAACTCCAGCAAAGTGCTGTCCAGCCGATCCCTTTCCACTTCCCAATCTGCCTGCTCTGCCCCCACATTCTGACATTACGTGATGTCTCCAGAGAAGGCACGTGGAACACCTCATAAAAGTCTATGGTGCTCGTTTTCAAAATGGTTTTACAGACATTTAAGCAACCTCTGACAGAAAATGGAAGCCATTGTTTAACAAATAGGGCCCCCCCTGAATGCTAATATTTTTGCCATAACCTTCCCCAACACTTCTTCTGAAAACCATAGTGGTCTTTTTTTCCTTCTTGCTTCTGTTTACATTTCTAACACCTTCACTATAGTTCTTAATTTCGCCCACTGTTCCTCTACTACTCCCTAGTCCCCCTCCCTGCCAGGGCATCCCTCTGGCAATCCCCCATCTTTGTAAAGTCTGCCCTTCTGAATTACAGGACCATCACACCTTTGTATGGTTCAACTCCACCCATTCTTATACTGAACCACACCATTCAACGATACTAGTCCTCAGGTGGCAACCCACTAAGACATCTGCAACAGTCCCCATTGGTGAGTACTAGGTAAAAATTGCTCCCTCATGAGTGGGCTTATTTACTAATTACCTAAAAATGCCCCTGCAGGAAGTCCAGGATACCCCATCTCCTACCTGAAGTTGCAGCCAGGATGCTCCAGTCCTCATCTGGCACACTAAAGTCTCCCACCTGCAGCACCTCCCCTTTAGTTGCCATCTTATGGATGGCTTCCAGTAGAATCCTGTCCATTTCCTCCACATGTGCTGGAGGTCTGTAGATCACCCTGGTGCAAACAGCTGCTCCATTTCCTGGTAATAGGGAAAGTTAAGTTACTTGTTCATGGTTATACAGTGTGTAAGTGGGCGGGGGCTGTGGTATTCAAACCTGTGTCTATGTTTGCCGCTCAGTGCTCTGCCTTCAAGCATACAGTGTGGTGCCCAAGTACCCCAAAACAGTACAATGTCCCCACTGCATAGTGTGTTTGTGTATATGTGTGTGTGTTACATATGATAGATAGATAGATGTACTTGTTGCAAAACAAAAACACTACATTAATGCAGGCATTAGAATGCAAAGCACACAAAGCAAGAAAATGAAAAACAGGGTTTGAGCCTCACGAGTCTTGGCAAATTGGTTGTGTGGTGTTCCTTGGAGTTCCCAACCTTAATGTCTATCCCTTACCCCCCCCCAGACCATAGCCTTCTTTGTAAAGCACAAGGTGCTGCTCCAACCCAGTGCCTCACATAAAGTAGCAGCCATTCATTCCTGGAAAACAAGAACAGCAATAAGCTCACAAAGGATAAGCAGCTCATTCCGAACTACTGTATGACAAACAATGTACGGTAAACAAAAAAAACTATACTTATCTGATATGTGTGGTCAGTGTCCTCCTGCATCTGGTCATTGTCCTGTCAGACCTGCAGATATGAAAGGGAAAATGGGTCAGTATGAAAAATAAAAATACTGATCAGCTGGGTCAGTTGGGAAGGCTCTGTAGAGGTTAAAATAAAAAAGTGGGTTTGGGGGGGGGGAGATACCAGACCTGTACCACACCATCAACCTGGCTTTTAGAATAGACTCTGTCACTCAGGGAATGTCATGGTTGGGGAAGGGAGGAACATTCATTGCCCCGTGCCCCTAGAACTGGTCTTTTTTGGGGGTAGGAGGCCATGTTGCTCCACACATCAACCAACACAAGGCAGGATAAAGACACTAAGGGGCAGATATTCAAGGCACAATGAATGCTTCCCTGGTGGTGTAGTGGATCCCTCCTCCCTTTTCCTAATCTTCCCATAGAATACATAGAAACATAGGTATGTGATGGCAGAAAGGGACCTCAGATCCACCTAGTCTGCCCAGTTTGCCTAGATATCCACTAGGCCTTTTCTGTAGTCCTCCCCCAATGCCAATTGCCCTCTGTGCTTATCCCATGCCCTATTGAACCCTCCCACCATCCTCTCCCCCACCACTTCCCTCAGTAGCCCATTCCAGTTGTCCACCACCCTCTCAGTGAAGAAGTAGTTCCTAATCTTTTCTCTAAATTTCACCCCTGACTTGGAATTTCCAACCACTATCCATTGCAGTATAGCAGACCACAGCAGGCCAACTGTGACCATCTCTAGGCAGATATCCCCAGCCACAACCAGTCCCAGAACTCCTTACAGCTGGTACCAGAGCAACAGGCAATAGAAGCTCCAAATAGCCTGCAGTGCACATTTGAGCTTCCACAATCTCTGATCAGATGTTTTCCACTTCTGCTCTTTTCCAGGGGATGTCAATTCATGACAGAACTTAGCCCAGAGAGTACAGTGGGGCCAGTAAACAAAAGATGAGAGCCCATATAAACTTAACATGCACTGTAGGACAATCTCCCACTGCCGCCCACCGCAGAGGACTCCAGGATCTGTTGCAAATGAAGCTGTCAGTGCAGAATCAAGCAAAACTAGTTCACCATAATCCACTACAACAAACAGCAGGCAAACCAAAATGGCTCCACATGCAAAGTGCACATTGGAACCAGACCCACACTTGTGTGGGACCCTTGACACAAGCCAGCCAGTGGGTGCAGTGGTAAGGAGGGACAAACCCTTTGACATTCAGGTACATCAGGGAGAAAAGGAAAGCAAGGGGAGATATTGAGTGTCTGAAAGGGGAGGATGAAGGCAGGGTACAGGATGACCACCACAAAGCAGAAATACTGAACAAATACTTCTGTTCGGTTTTCACAAAAGAGGGAGCAGAAAATGGGCCAGCATTAAGTAATAAGGATGGGGAGATCACAGAAATGGGCACAGGTCCCTTTGCAAAAGAAAGGATCCTCATGGAACTGGCAGCAGTAAGGCTATGGGGCCAGATAGGGTGCACCCCTAGACACTGAGGGAGCTAAGGGAGATGTTAATAGGGCCTCTGACTACCCTGTTCACCCAGTCATTGTAAACAGGTGACATGCCCAGGGACTGGAGGAGAGCTGATGTGGTCCCGTTATACACAAGTGTTAACAGGGAGGATGCAGGAACTAAATACTAATCAGCCTGACCTCAGCAGTGGGAAGAGTCATGGAAATACTGCTGAAGAAAAGAACAGTGGAACACCTAGTTTTCAATGGTCTACAGGGAAAGGGGGGAGAGAACATCATTTAATCAAGAGTAGCACACTATGCTGAAGCTTGTTTCCAGATGCGACTTGGAGCACAAGGAAGTTATGCAACTTGCTCAGGATCACACAGTATGCACTTAGACAGCTGTTGGATTTGAACCCAAATCTCCTGATCTGTATCTCAGAGCCTTAACCCACTGTGCTATACTGCCTCCAGGACCCAAGGCAGCTTGGTTTTACAGGAGAGAGGTTGTGCCAGACAAACCTAATTGAGTTTTTCGACTGGGTAACCAGGAAGGTGGATTGGGGGGGAGGATGTGGCCTAGCTGGATTTCAGCAAGGCCTTTGACACCTTGCCACATAGAAGGCTGATAAATGAGCTGGAAGGCTTAGGAGTGGGACAGAAAATAAGGTGGGTGGAGAACTGGTTGAAGGACTGAAGCCAGAAGGTGGTGGTAAGGTAAATGGGGTACAATCCAGGGTGGGAGTGGTGTGCTTCAGGGGTCAATCCTTTTTAATATCTATAGCAATGATGTAGTGGAGGGACTGCAGGGGAAGGTGTGCCTTTTTGTAGAGGATATGAAGATCTGCAATAGGGTAGACACCCTGGAAGGGGAGGGGAGGGGAGGGGAGGTGGAGGCAGTGAGGGAGGGCCTAAAGATTCTGGAGAGGTGGTCAGAAAGTTGGCAGCTGAAATTTAATGCCAAAAAGGGTACAGTAATGCACATGGGTGTAATAACCTGCAAACCATTTACACACGGAGGGGGTAAAGAAACTCAGCAGGAGACAGATCTGGAGATTATTATTGCAGATAACTTTAAGGCAGGGAACCAGTGCAGCACAGTGGTGGGCAAAGTGAATAGAATGCTGGTGTGCATAGGGAAGGGTATAAAACAGAAAGAGGGAGATGCTGATGCTCCTTTATAAATCCATGGTGAGGCCTCACCTGGAGTATGGGGTTTAGTTCTGGAGGCCTCACCTAAACAAGGACATAAGATAGGATTGAAAGGGTTCAGAGAAGGGCAACCAAGATGGTGCATGCTATGCATAGGAAGCCCTATGAGGAGAGGTGGAGGGAATCAGATTTGTACCCACTGAGGACTAGTAAGGTGAGAGTGGGAAGCTTATTTGCAAGGAAAATAAGTGCTAGAACTAGGGATCACAAACTAAGATATGAAGAAAGGTTTAAGGGCAATGTGAAGGGGCATTTCATCACTGAGAGGGTGGTGGAGTTCTGCAACAGACTACTGGAAGAGGTGGTGGGTGCAAAAATGGTGAAAGAATTCAAGGGGGCATGGGACAGACACCAGGAGCTAACCAGTGGGCAGAGTAGGGTGTCTCTTGACAAAGGAGATGAGTGTGAGGGGGGTAAGGGGCAGACTTGATTGAACAGAATGGTCCTTTTCTGCCACCAGATTTCTATGATTCTATGATTCTAAGGCAGTTAAGTAATTAGGACTTACCTGCTCCATCAGAGTTGGGGAGTCCAGAGTTGGCGTGTCCTTGGTTCGGGGTATTCTGGTAGGACTTGAAAGGGAAGAACAGAGAAGGTTGAGGGAACACAAAGGGTCTGATGTGCTAGAGGACAGATTAGGGTGTTAGAATTAAACAAAGATACTTATCTGATTGGTATGTTTGGCCAGACCTGTAGAAATAAAGGGAAAAATAGATTAGTATGGGGAAGTTATAGTAGTAAGAGTAGTGAGATACAAAAAGGGTATATAGCACAGGAGTAAAGGAAGAGGAGTTTTAGAGGAAAAGACAAACTAGGTCAAAGTAAGGAAACTAGAGAGAGAAAAAAAAATGTAGACAGATAAGAGCAGAGAATAAAGTGATATTTGGGGCTCAGCAAAGCCCCCCTTAGCGCCCCTAAGGTGACCTGCAGGTAGCCAGCAAATTTAAGAAGTAATCCAGATGGGCAGGTGGGGATGCTTTTGGTCTAGTGGCCCCTATATTATTTAAAAAAGGGGACACTGGTGGTTCAGGGGTCTTGAGTTGTCCCAGGAGACCAGTGGTTTAAAAGGTATAGCTCTGGTGGTGTAATGGGCCAACTCCCTCGTGGACAGTGGCAAGTTTTATGTTTGCTTGCACGCATGTGCAAGAAACATAGTGCCATCATCCTAGTTTTTGTAGGTGTGGTACCCTGTCTTCCAATTCAGTCAGTGTGATTGCAGGCGCGGCCACAGTTCACCAATGAATGCTGCAGCTGTCTATGACAGTAGTTGAAAATGCAGTGGCTTACAGTTCAAAGGGAGAGACCGCTTCAGTGAGCAGTGATAAGATAGTGATGATTAGCATATTGCCGGCAATCCTGCTTGTATACGTCTCTGCTTTCTCTTCCTGGAACATAAATTCAGTTTGAAGTGAACTTTTCCTAGGACTAGCTTTCCGGGAGGAGGCAAGTGACTAAAATGACATCCCTGGAATGTTTCCAAAAAAAGATCTAATTGCCATCCTTGGAATGTTGCGTCAGAGTTCAGGGTAGAAGCGGCATTGACAAAAGCAGGAAAACAGAACCCCAAAGAGACTGAAAAAGTAGACGCAGTTTTCATCTGTTGGCACACCTGATCAGTATTGTAATAATATTCCCCAACCCTTTGAGTGTCTCTGAATAGCACTCCACCCCCCCGCCAGCCGCACACAGTATGGCTGACAGGGGTGCCAATCCTGTTGGCTCCACACTCCCCCCCAGAGTTCTAGGTGCCACGCTGGGAGCCCACCCCAGCGTGGCATAAGTGAGAATAGCGACAGGGGTTTCCAATCCCCTGTCGGCTCAATTAACCCCCCCAAAAGAAACAGACTTCCAGTTGCCACGCTGTGGTGAGTGTGGCACTAGTCTGTATGACTGACGGGGATGCCCAATCCCCCGTCAGCTCCACTGACCCCGCCAAAAAAAAATCTTCCAGCTGCCACACTGGAAGCCCACCCCAGCGTGACACAAATCCTGCGTCGTCTTCCTAAAAAGAAAACAAACACCTGAAAAGAAAAAAATGGCCCTCGTTGATTGTCTTGCCCCCAACCCGCACCCACCCTCTGCATCCACCTCCCCACACCCCACCTCACCCAATACTTACCTCCAGAGTCCGATGCGAGGATCTTCAGTGGACTGGGAACACGTCTGCACTCTTCAAAGCCGACCGCAAACTGAAGAAATGCCGGTAAGCTGTATAATGGAATAAATAGGGTTTTTTCAACTTTGATGCATATCTCAGGCAATTTTTGGAATTTTGGCACAAAATTTTCAGCATGGGGTTTTTGGGACTCCTCCTCATGAATTCTGGCACTATCATGGAGTTAATCGGCCCCAAGAGGTGATTTCACAGTCACTGCGGAGAACCACCTTTCGGGACCAATTTACGAAATGACAGTGTCACAGTTCATGAGGTAGGCCCCCAAAAACCCTATGCTGAAAATCTGGTGAAAAAATTCCCAAAAATGACTGATTTACGAGTGTGCGTTGCGCAGTTCCTAAGCACACTCGTAAGTTCACATATTTATAATATTTTCACTCCAGATTTTCAACATTGCCATTTTACCACACCTCCTTATAAGCAGTATAGCTGTCAGTTTTTACATCTCTCCCAAAATGTCTTTCCACGCATGTAGCGCACAATGGCGCAGTCGGTGTGTGAAATCAATGTTCGGGACAGATTAAGAAAATCACAGTGACACGGTTAATGAGCAGAGGTCTTAAAATGGCTTTGTTAAAAATTTGGTGACAAAAGTCCATAAAATGACTGTGTTATGAGTGAACATTGTGCAATTTCCATGCACCCTCATAAGTTCATGAATTTGTAATATTTTCAGTCCAGATATTCACCACTGGCATTTTTCCACACTTCCTTATGAACAGTACAGCTGTAATTTTTCACGCCATGGCCAAAATGTGTTTTTGCATTTCCAGCGCAGAAATGCATGGTCTCTGTGGGAAACCACTGTTCAGGACAGATTAAGAAAATCACAGTGACACTGTTCATGAGCGGAGATCCCAAAATGCTTGTGTTGACAATCTGCTGTAAAAAATCCCCAAACTAATTACATTACAGGTGTGCATTGCACAGTTTCTATGCATGCTCGTGACTTTGCCAGTTTTTTAAATATTTTTACTGCAGATTTTCAACATTGCCATTTTTTACACCTCCCCATGAACAGTACAGCTGTCATTTTTCACATCCTGTTCGAAATGTTTTTTAGCACCTGTGGTGCCAAATGGCATAGTTGCTGTGCAAAATCAGCTTTCGGCTAACAAACTGATATTGCCACTGTTCATGAGGTGGGGGTCACAAAAAACCATGTTGAAAATTTGGAGTGAAAATACCAACGAAAGCCTGAGGCATTAGGGTTTCTGACCATAATGCCCCACTCTGTAGAGACTGACAGACATCAGGGGTGTGACTTTGGATTGTCACCTGTGATGCTTATACCATTCCACCCCCACCCACACCCTGCAGCCAGTGAGAGGCATCGAGGTGTGCCTTGCACTCTTCAGCCCCAAAGTTCACCCCATTCTCCTATACAGCACCCATCCACCATATTTCCTGATGGAATGGGGTGAACATAAGGTAAAGACACGTAAGGTACACCGTGACACTTGTCGGTGTTTGCAGGGTAGGGTGTGTGAAATGGCATGGCCGTTATGCCTGATGACCCAAAGGCACACCCCAGTGCCTGTAGTATCTGCAGGGTGGTGGTGGGGTTGGCTTCAGTTCAATACTTCACTGCCATTCCTATTATGCAGCTCTGTAACTCCTACACTATCAATGCCAATGCCAGCAAGCAAACATTCGGCATTGACAAATGCTTTCGATCTTACTTTGAGAGGGCTCTTGCAGTAGGTAATTACATATAGGACTGACGCCGGTGGGTGGCAGGACCCCTCGGAAAAATTTCTAGCTAGCAGTCCCTGGTGAGGGACCGCCCCCACGTCAGGTGACCGGCGTCAGGAGACGTCGGTATAAAGGGGTGGTCCCCGACGCCCACCTTCTAGTTCTTTCCTGCCGTTAGCTCGTGCAGCGCCTCGTGGAAAAATTTGTGATTCGTCAGCCCTATCTTTCATCAGTTTTACCAAAATTCGTTGTTTTTTTCATATAACGTCAGGTCCATCATCGGTGTATGTCGTCCCCTACACCCTCCGAGCACAAAAATAAGTGCGATTCATGCGGCGCCCAACTCCCGCACTAGGACGGTCATTCTCTGTGCCTGTTCTGCCTAGGCCCTGATCACCTGGTCGAGAAGTGCCAGCACTGCCTCAGCTTCACCGTGGCTACCCGGAAAAGGTGCCAACAATCCCTGGAAGCCCATATTCTGAAGAAAAAGACGAGTTCTATGGAGAAGGAGCTCAAAAAACTGAGGCAAGTGTCCACTTCCCCCGAAGGACATTGGAAAAAGAAGGACAAGGAGAGGCACTGGGACAAGACCTCCTCTACCGCATCTCCCTCGGGAGCCGCCAGGACACAAGTAATGTCCCCTCCGGGGGACCGCTCCTCGATGGCCGCCTCGAAGGTTTCGGAGGCGGCGTCGGCCTGCCCATCTAGCTCATGCTCGGGCTTTGCGGGAGCCTCCGGGCAATTGGAGGCCTCCGCCCCCCGGTTTGGCCACAGGCTTGAGGCCTACTGGCGTGGGTGACTCCAGTAAGTTGGGCATCGGCTCCTCCGACGTCCACATGGAGAGGGCCGGTAAGACGCCCGACCCCTCGGGGCGGCGCGCGGCCTCCACTCCACCGGATCTGGCCGATCCTTCCACTCGTCCCGCCTCCGGTGACGGCTCCCTTAAGCTGGATGCCAGTCCCTCTGGCACCTGCCGGGAGCTCGCCCTCAAGCTGCACGTCGACTCGTCCGATGCTCGGCAGGCGATGGAACCGACGGCGGACCCCCCCATGTCCGTCGTACCCGGTTCCCCGCAGTCTTCGCTGCCGTCCGGGGACCCAGAGTCCCCCCAGCCTGACCCCAGGGATTTTTCTCCTTCATCCCTGGATGATTCTGGGGATCTTCCTTCTCCATCAGACCCCCCTCCACTGGCTGAACCGGATCTGACGTCGCCCCCCCCGGGCGCCGGCTCCGACGCTGGTACCTCCGACACCAGTACCTCCGATGCCGGCCCTGACACCAGTTCTACTGGCTCTGGGAGACATCCCGCTTCTGGATGTCCCCCCTCCAACAGGCCCTCCGGGCCCTCCAATGTGGACCCGCCCGTGAGGCCGCCAGCTGAGCTGTCTGCTCCGGCAGCTCCCCCGGCACCCGGGTACCCTCCGTCTTATCCAACGCTGACGTACCCAGGACCGCAGTATCTGGTGCTGCAGTACCCGATGCTGGTCTTTCTGATGCTGCAGTACCCGATGTCACAACACCCGGCGCCAGGTTTTCCACAGCTGGGTTTTGGATACTCTCCATACGGGTATAACCTGTACCCTTCCCCCCCCTCCTCCACCTGCACCGCCCCCACAGCCGCCGGTGGATCTGCATGAGACTCTGGCCTCCTGGTGGGCTGAGGCCAAGGCTCAGCTCACCAAAGAGGTCAAGAGAACCTTCCAATGATGGTGCCATCTCAGGTTCCCGTACGTCCGAGGCAGCACACTCCCTTACCACCTCTGGACTCCAGGGCTCTCCCGTCTGGGTCCAGAGAGGGGCAGGACACTCTTCCCCAAGGTCTTCCCAAGGGGTCCGTTCCTTCCCCGGGTCAGGAAAGGGAGTCTTTTTCCTCTTCCTCCTCCTCTTCACCCTCGGATTCCTCGGACTCTTCTAACGGTTGTTCCGAGAGAGATGACGAGCCACGATCTCCGTCGAAGCCCAGGCCAAGGAGTCCTCCGAAGTCTCCTCCGGAAGATCCTTCCTTTACGGAGTTGCTAAGGAAAATCCAGGAGGTTCATCAGTGACACTCTTTGGAACCAGATCCTCAGCGTCTGAAACTCAATGAACATCTGGATCTGCCCGTGACAGCTCCTACCTTGGTGCCACCCTGGTTAGAGCCACACGCCAACCTAGTTACCACCATATGGAAACAGCCGTCTGCTTTAGCCCCACTTCCTAGGAAGTCGAACAGGCTATATCAGGCTCCAGAGGGTGTCGATTTCCTGGATTCTCACCCTCGGGCCGACTCGGTCGTGATCAACGCCGCTCACGGCCGGTCGGCCAACCCAAGACACCTTAGCTCATCACCACCTGATAAGGAATCCCGCCTTCTGGACCAGTATGGGAGCAAGATCTACGCTTCCTCCACATTGGGGATCAGGGCCCTGAATTATGTCAGCCATATGGGGGACTACCAGAAGGCCATTCTGACCCAGGTGGAAGCCAAATTGGACTCCCTGCCTGACTCTCAAGTCAAGCAGGAGTTGGCTGATCTGGTCCGCTCTGCTCATTCGGCCAATCGACACATGCTTCATGCGATGTACGATGCAGTGCACACTGCTGGATGGAGCTCAGCTTTTGCTGTAGGTTTTCGGCGGCATGCTTGGCTCCGTGTGTCAGGGTTGGTCCCGGAGGTGCAATCTGCTATTCAGGAAGCACTCTTCCGGGGGTCGGTGCTTTTCGGGGGTGATGTCAAGGACATCATCACCGATTTGCAAGAGAAGGGGACAGCACTGAAGTCAGTTGATTCCATGTACCGTCCCCCATCAGCAGCAGCGCGCTTTTCGTAGACGGATCTGGCCCAAGGCAAACCTCCCAGGAAGAGTGGCTACAAAACGTCGTGCCCCTACAACCAAGGTTTCCGCCTAAAAAGCAGCTGGTGCTTCAGCTGTGGCACTGCCCCACACCGCCTGACTCCTCCAGTCTCCCACAGTCTCGGACTCTCCGGAGGAACCGGTAGGAGGGAGGTTTTCCCTCCACCTTCTGGGCTGGGAGAGGATAACCACAGATTCTTGGGTACTCCAGCTCATAGCAGAAGGACACTCGATAGAGTTTCTGCAGAAACCACCTCACCACCACCCTCTGAAGTCATGGTATTCAAGGAAACATCTTCTCTTGGTCCAGGAGGAAATCTCAACTCTCCTGCTGAAACAAGCAATAGAACCCATCCTCCTTCATCTGCAAGGGACGGGTTACTATTCCCATTTCTTCCTGGTCCCAAAGAAGACAGGAGATCTCAGACCAATTTTGGATCTCAGTTCCCTGAATCTTTTTGTAGAATACAAAAGGTTCAGGATGCTCTCGTTGCAGAGCCTTCTGCCCCTCCTCCGACTGGGTCAATGGCTGTGTGCTCTGGATATGCAGGATGCTTACCTGCACATTTCCATTCGCCCGTTCCACTGCAAATACCTTCGTTTTGCATTCCGGGAGGACCACTACCAATTCAAGGCGCTCCCGTTTGGTCTATCTTCAGCTCCCGGGGTATTTACCAAATGCCTGGCAGTGGTGGCAGCCCACCTTCACGTCCAGGAGTGCAGGTTTCTCCAGCACTGGATGATTGGCCCTGGTGGCCTCATCCAGGAGGAACTCCTGCGCTGTCTCTCCCTTACCCAGCAGGTTTTTGCCTGCCTGGGTATTACCATCAACCATTCCAAGTCTCACCTGGTCCCATCCCAGAGACAACAGTTTTTTGGGGCGATTCTCGATATGACCACGGGCAAGGCCTTCCTGCCTCCGGACAGGGCGTCAACCCTCCAGACCCAAATAGGTCTGTTGTCCGATCGCTGGAGGGTCTCTGCAAGGTCGGTCCTTCGCCTTCTCGGGCTCATGGCAGCTGCTATCCCAACAGTTCCTCGTGCTCGACTCCACATGAGAATTTCTTAGTGAACTCTACGCTCCCAGTGGGATCAGTTAGTGGACACTCTAGATCACCCAGTTCTGGTCTCCTCGCTGATGTTTCAAGACTTGCAATGGTGGATGGTTCGAGAGAACCTGTTTTGGGGAGTTCCTTTCTTTTGTCCTCTCCCCTCCCAAACTCTAACTACAGACACCTCGGGCGAAGGTTGGGGAGCCCATCTTGGCCCTCATCAGACCCAGGGCTCCTGGTCCAAGCTGGAGCAAGCTCTTCACATCAATGTGCTCGAGCTTCGGGCAGTGTTGTATGTTCTCCAAGCCCTTCAACAATACATCCTTCCCGGCCACCTAGCCATCCAGACGGACAACATGTCGTGGTCTGGTACATCAATAAACAGGGAGGGATTCTCGTCCTACCCTCTCTTTGCAGGGAGGCAATGAGGGTTTGGGATTGGGCAACACTACGATGCTTTACCTCATGGCAGTTCATGTTCTGGGGGTCTTCAACACCCTGGCAGACAAGCTAAGTCGCTCTTCTGCTCTGACTCATGAGTGGGAACTGGACCAAGGGGTTCTAGACAATGTCTTCCAACTTTGGGGAACACCACAGCTCGACCTGTTCGCATCCCCTCTAAACGCAAAACTTCCCATCTTCTGCTCGCTCGTTCCAGAGTGAGGTGCTATTTGGAATGATGCTCTGTCTCTACATTGGAAGGACAGATTCGTCTATGCCTTTCCCCCAATTCCACTTATCCCACGAGTCTTACAGAAACTAGCTTCAGAAGGAGCATGAATGATTCTGATTGCTCCTTTCTGGCCCAGGCAAACTTGGTTCTCTCTTCTACAACAGTACTCAGAGGATCTGCCTCTTTGTCTTCCTCTATCTCGAGGCTTACTGACTCAGGATCAGGGGGCCCTGGTCCATCCAGGCCTCAAATCCCTTCAGCTGCATGCATGGCTCCTGCAGACTTAGCCAAATCCCATTTTGGGGTGTCCCCTCAAGTGGCGGAAATTTTGGTGGAGGCCAGAAAACCCTCCACCTGATCCACTTACGCCATGAAATGGAAAAGATTTACTATCTGGGCTGCTTCCAAGAACATTGAACCCTTTTCCTGCTCAGCGGCACTTCTGCTGAAGTATCTACGTCATCTGTTTGACCTAGGTCTCAGTCATTCTTCGCTAAAGGTACATATGGCAGCCATCTTGGCCTACCATATCCCCTTTGCAGACAAAACTTTCGCTTAATTGGAGGTCACTAAAACTTTTCTCAGAGGGGTCCTCCATCTGAGGCCCCCCATCTGTCCTCCTGCTCCCCCTTGGGACTTGAACTTTGTTCTCGAGAAACTTACTCTCCCTCCCTTTGAACCTGCAGCTTCTGTGGATTTGAAGTTCCTTTCGTGGAAGACTCTCTTCCTGGTGGCCATTACTTCTGCTCGGAGAATTTCCGAGCTCCAGGCCCTGTGTGTAAAACCCCATACTTGATTTTTCACAAGGAACGGGTAGCTCTTCGCACGAATTCTAAGTTTCTTCCTAAAGTAGTGGCAGAGTCTACTCTGAATCAGTCCATACAGTTACCTGCCTTTTTCACGCAGTACTCTAATCAAGGGGAGTATTACTCCATACTATGGATGTTCACTGAATTCTGAGATACTACACCAACAGGACGAAGGATCTCAGAAAGGCTGATCAATTGTTCGTCTCTTTTCCTCATAAAAGGGAAGGCAATGCTGTTTCCAAGCAATGCCTATCTAAGTGGTTGGCTCATTGCATTACTTTCTGTTATGAAAAATACAACAAGACCCTCCCGGGTCAAGTCAAAAGCCACTCCACAAGAGGAGTAGCTGCTTCTGCGGCTTGTTTCAAGAATGTGTCTGCAGCAGACATTTGCGCTGCCGCCACCTGGACTTCCGTCCACACCTTTACTAAACACTACAGTTTGGATATTGCCTCTCACTGTAGAGCAGGCTTCGGGCTGGCTGTGTTGCAAGGCCTCCTTTCTTGAGGCTTGCTCAGTCAGAACTGCTTTTCAGAGTAGTTTTCCTCCTCCTGGTGCCTCTCTTTGTTCCAGACTGCTTGGGATTCAGTCCTATATGTAATTACCTACTGCAAGAGCCCTCTCGAGGTAAGATAGTACAGTTACATAAGAACTTACCGTAACAGTAGATCTTCGAGAGAGGCTCTTGCAGTAGGTAATACCTTCCCGCCCTCCATCCCCCTAGGCTTTTTTCAGCTCCTTTTCCAGGAATGGAAACATCCACTCCTCTCTCATCCAGGCCTTTCTGGCTTGTGGCGGGAAAGAACTGGAAGGCGGGTGTCGGGGACCGCCCCTTTATACCGCCTCCTGACACCGGTCACCTGATCGGGGTGGTCCTGCCAGGACTGCTAGCTAGAAATTTTTTCCTGCGGGTCCTGCCGCCTGCCGGCATCAGTCCTATTTGTAATTACTTACTGCAAGAGCCTCTCTCGAAGATCTACTGTTACGGTAAGTTCTTACATAACTGTACTTTTTTTCTCTTTCTCTGGCATCTAGTGGGGGGGGATGTCCTTGGGCCCAGATTACATGTAGCAGGCAGGAGGCTGTTCAGAAAACCAGAAATGCTGCAGCTGTTGCTATGCAGCCAGTTTAGTGCTACTGAACTACAGTGACAGTTATGGCAGGCACTTTCAACTGCCAGCCCAGAGGAGGGCAACTAAAATAGCGAAGGGTCTGCACCAGAAGCCATACAAAGAGAGACGAGCTGAATATGTATGCCCTTGAGGAAAGGAAGGGAGACATGATAGAAAATTTCAAGTACCTCAAGGGAATCAACAAAGTCCAAGAGAGTAGCATCTTTCAGAAAAAGAGATGCGCAAGAACAAGGGGGCACAATTTGAAGATAGAGGGGTGAAGGCTGCGGGGCAACATGAAGAAGTATTTTTTTCACAGAGAGGGTGGAGAACGCATGGAATGGCCTTCCTGAGGAGGTTGTGGGGTCAAAAATAGTGGGGACTTCAAGAATGCATGGGACAGACAAGAGCCAATTCTATTGGTGGGTAGGAGGAAGTCAGCTACTGGGTAACTAGGCTCTGCAGCTTATCCACTACGTAGGGAAATGGGCAGACTGGGTGGGCCAAGCAGTCCTTATCTGCCATCAAGGTCTATGTTTCTATGATTCAGCCCACAGAGCTCAGGCTGTAGCCTGCTCCATGTGTGTGGGAAAGAAGATGGGAAATTTTTGGGAGGGAAAGGAAGCTAGAGCAAATGTGCCTCCCTCTACCCATCAGCAAAAAGTGGCATGTGAAGAGCCCCCAAGGGGCATATTAAGAGGGTCTGGAGGGTGGGCAGACTGCAGTAGGTGGCAGGAACATTTAGCTAAGCTGCATGGTGGCAGACTGTAGGTGCCCCGAGGGACCTGGTAGAAAGGGACTGGGAGAGCAAATGCACAGGACTGGGCCACAAAGGAAACTCCACAGTGCAGCTGAAGGTCAATGCCTGAAATTGGCTTAAAAGTAGCTGTGGGTGGGAGGCAAGCAGGGGAAATCAGTGGGTTCCCTGAAGGGAACATGAAAGCAGCAAACACTGCATACAGTAAAGTTGCACAGCAGCTAATGTAGAAGTACCAGGGCTAACAAAAGGATTTGGGGGAGAAAAAGAACAGCATAAGGTGTCAGAGGGCCCATAATTAAAAACACTGAGCAGTAAACAGAAAGAGCCCTGTTGGGCTATAAATATAAGTAAATTTATGCAATGGGGTGGACATAAATGGAGGGTAATAAATCCTTTTATCTGAGTATGTGTATACATGCAGAATCCTGTATTTATACATATAGTTATTATTACGTCATCCTTGATTAATGTACATAGTGGACTGCGTCACACATCCCCATCCCTCACCCACACCGTTTGGCACTGCTTACTGGTATTTTGTCTTTAGTTTTGTCTCTTCCAGGTTGCCCGTCCCTCAGCCACACCACCTGCCATTTAGTCATACATCTCCCCGTTCTTCCCACTGTCATACAGCGATCATTGGTTTCTGTGCAACAGTTTTAGTTTTTTGCCTTTTTACCAAACCTTTTTCAACTGGCTGCTCCAAGCTGCGCTCCAGCTGTCACACTCTGCATTCTGCTGCCGTGTCCTCACCACACCTCTCGATATAGAAAACAAACTTTTTTTTAAACTGCTTCCTCAAAAACTGATAAGCCCTCACTGTTACTCTTCCACTCTGGTTTCCCAACCTCGCTACAACTGCCACCAGAGCTCCCCCAACGCATAGAAACTGTCAGATAATTTTTTCCTTAAACTGCATGCTCACAAACCCCACTGCTAATGCGCCCTCACTCTAGATCACACTTCTGCTCTGGTTTCCAGACCTCGCTACAACTGCAACCATAGGCTCCTGTGAAGTCCTTCTCTGCAAACTCTAAATGGTCGCTTGTGGCCCTTATGGTCCTCCCTCTTCCCTGCTTATTTACTGATATTCCCCTATGTCTATATACCACACATGTTTTAAGCCCCCCCACCGCTGTTTTTCACTCCTGACCTCCAACACTATAATGCTGTCAGTCTGTTCCAGATGTCTACTACCCTTTCAGTGAAGTAGTAATTCCTCACATCCCTCTTACCACACCACAAGCTTCATCCTATGCCCCCTGGTCCTTTTTCCTATTGGAAGGAGCTCCCCCCACACCCTGTTCATCCTTGTAAGGTACTTGTGGGTCTCCATCATGTCCCCTCTCTTTCAGGGTTTATATGTTGAGATCCCAGCCACCTCACAGGGCTTTTGCCACAGCCCATGTACAATTTTAGTTGCCCTTTATACTGCCTCCACCCTATGGCCTTTCTAAGGTGCAGCCTCCAAAACTGGACACAGTACTTTAAGTCAGATCTCACTAATAAGGGATTACTTGCAACAACACCACCTCCCTCCTCCTGCTGAAAATACCTCTCCCTATGCAGCCTCAGCATCCTCCTAGCCCTACCCACTGCTTTGTCACACAGTCTAGCAACTTTAAGATCATAATAACCCCAAGGTCCCCCACCCTGCTTAGTCATGTGATCGTCAGTACCACCCCCAACCCTATAAAGTAGCTTCTGGATCCCTATACCCTAGATGCATGATTCTGCACTTAGCCATTGAACCCCAACTGCCATGATCTTGACCACTTTTTGAATTTCTCCAAGAGGCATGTCCATGCTCTCTGCTTCCTTCTTAGTGCCCACCTTACAGATTTTTGTATTGTCTGCAAAAAGGCATTCCCTTCTCTGCCAGTTTTTCTGCAATGTCACTTATGAAGACACTGAAGAGGATCTGGCCCAGTACTGAGCTGAGCTACTCACTGTCCCATCACTGTAATGAGTGCCATTAGCCATCACCCTCTGACACCTTAACCCCCCACCCCCAGCTACTACTCTTTTTTCCAACTTGCATCTCTGGTCATTCCCCCTTCTGTTCAGCTACTACAACACCATCACTCTGGCATCTGCCAGGTCTTGCTCCACAGTAGAATGAATCCAATATGTGGAGGAGCTGCCTAGGTAGCCAGGATACTTTTGCATGTTCTCCCATCCCCTAGGACATAAGTAGCAATTGTGCACAAACATGTGCACAGACATGTGTGGCGTAGCACCAGTCAGTGTCTTGACCCACCCATGAGCTGCTTCCACCTGCACTACCACTTGTGGTCACTCAGTTGGCAGTACTACAGCTGATCTGGCTGTCCTCCTCCAGTAGGTAATATAGTTTGGAGTAGTTGGGACATACTGAAAAGTGATCCTGAAATAAACAATATTTTACCTGAAAAACCAAGAATAACATTTAGACGTACGTCTAATCTTCAAGATAAATTAGTGAATAGTCAATTTTCACAAAGTAATCCAAAAAGAGAGATGTGGTTACCACAGAAACCTATAGGAAACTATAAATGTGGTAACCGTAATATTTGTAAGTACATGAATGTAGGTAAGGAGTTCACATTACCAAATAATGTCACAATTCAAATTAGAGAGTTCATTAATTGTAAGACTTCCTTTGTTATATATGATATGGTGCCACTGTAATTTGTTTCATAGGAAAAACTGTTAGACCATTGAAAGAAAGAATCCAAGAACATGTAAGATTTGTTACCAATGGAAAATGGATACACCATTGGGAAGACACTTTTCATTAGTGCATAATAAAAACACTACAGGTCTAAGTTTTATGGGACTGGAACAAGTAAACATCAGTTCCAGAGGAGGTAATAGACCAAGAAACTATTACAAAAAGAAAGTTCTTGGATATTTAAAAGCAAATACAGTAGCACCTTTTGGATTAAATAGAGATGGACCTCAAACCTTTTTGAAAGAATAGATAGAGTTTCTTTAAAATTCTATTGAAACTAATCGATGTGTTCTAAAATGGATGTAAATAGTATTATTATGACAAACATTAATCATTGTGTTGTTTTCTCTTTCTTTTTATCTCTAGAAATCTTTACAGGTTTCAAAATAATTTAAAGAAAATCCTCTTTCCGGTACAGATGGCATTACAAGTCATAAATCTCTTTTGGTCCAGATGGGTCCTCTTGAATTCTTGTAATTTATCCCTCTGTAATTGCTGAACATCACAAAAGTAAAAGCTGTTTTTGTTTTATATACTATTTTTGAGAACCATTGTATCCTAAAGTGCAATACAAGCTATGAACAGCATACAAGTTGAAAATTGATGTAAAATATGGTTTTTAATTGTATACACTGTTCCAGAACTTGAATTAATCATGTATAAAATTGGTGTATCCCTAAATTTTAGGTGAACCCCTTAAAAAATTTAATAGCAAGCAGGATAAATGATATCTCATAATTAGGTATAGCTTTTAGACTGTAGATGTAAGCATATGAATATTAAAATTCTAAGATTTGTTTAAAATTAACTAATCTTCTTTTCTTTCCCATTTTTCCCCCTTCCCCCCCTTTTACTTTTTCTTTAACCTTAAATTTGTATGTTTCTCCATTTTGATTGGATAATGTGTATTTATAAATTGTGATTGGTTAAAAATTATTGATGTCACTATTGGCAATTGTATTTAAAGTGCCTAAGTTTGTATTATGCCCCCTTGAAGGCACTCTGCAGAGGCGCTAGGGGTTCTCACAACTGGTGAAATTAAACAGATATCAGATCTGGCAATATTGCTTCCTTTGATGTTGATGAGCGCTACTTGTTTTGGAGAATTGTTGGAATCTTTTTTAGGTTCATTACCTTAGTAGCGAACTCCTCCGTGTGTGAGCGCAGGTATCTTTTTTGGAACTTTTTCTTCTCCCCAGAGAGCCCCTGATGCAAGCTCATTCCTAAACTCAGATTACCTCTGCCGCAGGCCATAGCACTACTGTTGAGCCGAAGGGCCAACATGTTAACCAGTTTCATATTAATTTCACCACTCTGGATCCCTCCTAGGCTGATCAATATCTTTAGCCTCACCCAAGGCCCCCCACAACAGTCAACCACCCTCCTCTCTACTAGATCATCCTTCCAGGCATCTGTCTATCCTCCATGCAGCTGGACAAGCCTTCTAGCCCTAGCCTCTCACATGATGAGCAACCTCACTGGAGCTAGAGCACCACACAGGCTCCAGACCAGCCTCTTCCCCAGCCAGCCACTCACCCTCCCTACATCTGGACCAGCCTCCAACTACATTCTATACAACCTCCATGTAGTTGGAGCACCACCATAAACCTCCACTCCAACAGACCACATATCTGAAGCTGTCCCTCCAAGCCCCTGGACCAGCAGTCCCTCACCCAACCATTCAACCTACAGCTAGTGCCACCAGAAGCCCCATACCAGCCTCACTATCCAACCACTCACCCTGCAGCTGGACCTCACTTCCAACCTTGAACTAGCCCCACCACCATGACCAGCCATCCTCCCTGCTGCTGCCTCACTCTTTCATGTCCTGAACTAGCCTCCCCCAGCAGCCAACCCTCCCTGCAGCTGGACTCCTATGTTCATTCCCACCCGCAGACCAGCCCCCCTCCCCTCCACTGGTTGAGTAACCTCCCAGGAGCTGGACACCCTCAAAAGCTAGACCCGCCCCATCCAGAGCAGAACCTCCCTGACCACCCTTCCTACTGCTAGACCCCCCATCACCCTTCCACAACCATGGACCCCATACTTCTCAACGTAGTATTTAAAATAAAAAATAGTAATAATAATAATAATATGTGACACTAACATATAAAATATAAATTCAAGCAGTCTTCAGCAAAAGAAAAAAGTAAACTGATCCCAGACTACAAATGGATTAACACATGCAACTGTTTTAATCAAATACAAATATTAAATGAAAAAAAAAAACAGTTCCCCCACAAACATATTCAAATATCTGCAGTAAATAATTCTTCCTTTATCTGCAGGTAACTCCAGATTTTCTCAAATTAAAAAAGTTGTAATCTTTTCTCTGCAAATACAGTTAAATAGGTTACTGAATGGATACACACAGAAAATGCATTCTGAATTTGCTCATTCATGCAATCTTCCTGCTGTTAATTCCCCTGCCCCACCACCCAAACACTATTTTAAAGTAACTAAATCAGCACAAACAACAAGTAATCTAGAGGCACAATGCATACTAGACACTTGGGGGGGGGTGACTGAAAATTAACTGCGTATTTCAAAGTTTAGCCACATAAGTTCAGAGCAGAGAAAATGTTTTCATGACTAAACATTGATAGTGAAACCTGCACAGCATTTCATTTAGGAAAAAAAAAACTGAGTGATAATTCTCTTACTGTATTTAACATTTCAGGGAGTTAAAACAATGTACTTTTTAAACATAAGCTCTTACCTTAACATGTAAATCTTACCTACAGTAAACCCTAGTTGTTCAGATATGAAGACCACAGAGTGCTCGTGCCATTTCATCAGGCTGGACACAGACAGGAAGTGAGCTGGAAAATGTAGTTTACTGACTGAGTAGACTTCTGGGAAATGTAGTTCAGTGTAGACTTTTAAAGGGACACTGCAAACTTTTTTTCATCGTATTATTTCTAGGTAAAACCCCACATTTTATGATTGCTAACCTTCACTAAAATTCATTGGTGTTGATGGTTGTTTTATCTGTCTCCTTGCTTAGTAGAACTGAAATGCATGGTAATGTACCCAGCCTTGATTGGCTAATTTAAATCCTAAAAGTACTCCTCTGACTGTAATCTTCATTTATGATTCAGTAGTATTAAAAAAAATTGTACTTTGAAGAGCATTACAGTTTGATAGAGCAGTACTAATGTCTTAGCATTCTTGATAGAGCAAAAGTTACTGTAAAAGAAGTGATCATACTAAGGATCATACTAAGGTAATGAAGGCGCTAGGAGGCTAATGAAGCCCATGTATGCTCCGATCATCTACAGTGCATAATAATCAAGGTTATGCCCCATGATCAGAATGAAAATTAACAAGCTTACATATGAAACAAATGGAAGTATTGGAAAGTCTGCATTTATCATTCAGAATTATTCAATAATGTGTACTTCTAAAACCAGTGTATAATATTCATTTAGTAATAATTTACTCTTAAGAAACAATTACAGTTGAACTTCTTATTTTTTTTGCAGTTAATCTTTTTATTAGGAGATTTCTGATTATTACATATGCTGAACCATTAGACCAAATGGCTGACAAAGTGGTTTACAACCATACCACTGAATACAAGCAGATGAGGCTCCAGACAACAACCATATTGTGCAGGTGTACATGTAGTACACCTAGCTTATCGAAATAATAACTGTGAAGCATCATTAAACCTGGATAATCCTACCATGGGTACATTAAGAAACATCTGAAGAGAAGGTACTTACTCACTTTAAAAAGGCGGAAATAAGAATGACAGAGCCTCTTCACATAAGGTGTAGAAACTTGTTTTTTGGGGGGGGACCTGTATGACCATCTGGAGATGGAACGCTCAAGATAGCTATAAGGAAAAAGCAATTGCAGTCTTTTAACAATCAATCAACCATTTCTACTAGGATAGTCAGGGAGGTTTCAGTTTGTCTTTTGAATATCTGGAGGACAAGGCATGGTTAACAGGATCAGTATATGTTAAATAAGGGGCCCATATTACTTCAAACTCGTTGAAACACTGGTTTTTAACACAAGATATCCTGGTCAGGGTGGCCATCCTTTTTAAGGCACTAAGCCACTCTGCAAGGGGTGGGACCTCCAGGGTTCTCCAACGTCAAATGATAAGTCATTTACATTCTACCGAGGCCTGTATAAGCCACAGTGTAGAGGCTTTGGGGAGGATGAGAGCCTCAGGTAAAAGGCTTAATAGCCAAAGACCAGGGTCTGCTGGGAGGGACATCTTTAAGATAAGGGAGCAATGTAGGATTACTGCCTCCCAGTAGGACTTCAAAGGAATACATGACCACAGGATGTGAAGCAGATCTGCTTCTGGGGCCTCACATCTCCAGCAGCAATCGGAGGAGGAAAAAACCCATCTTGTTTAGTTGGTACAGGGTGTAATGCCAGAGGTGCAATATTTTGTTTTGTAAAAGAGTAAAAGAAGGCTTTGGGGGATGCAGCAGGCCTGGAGAGTTCTCAACCAGCACTGTTGCCACTGTAGATCTGTAATGGTGATCTTTATTGAGGTGGCCCACTTAGTCTTGGCCATCAGAGAGGGGTTGGGAGCACGGTCCCGTTGAAATCTTTGTATAAGACCAGCCCTACCTTTGGAATGCATAATCCAGTCAGTAATAGGAAGAGACGATCTAGCAGCTTTACATTTTTTACAAGTGACACAGGTGCAACTTTTCATAACCCAAGACCGGTAAAGGCTTCTCATCTGAAGATATTTCCAAAAATCACGGTGGGGGAGGCAATACCTGTTTTGCAAACCTTGGAACGAGTCCATGTCAGAGTGTTCTGGGGATCTCAAGTCCCCAGTGTAAAGTATTCCTTTAGCGGCCCAGTCTGCCCAATTCATGGGAGATTTATTGATACAAAGACTGGGGTTATTCCAGAGAGGGGTATGAATTCCCAAGTTGAGGCATCAAGAGGATTTGAGCCCCAATTTTTGCCAGGCCTGATGTACTTGCTGAATGGAGAGCCAGCCCTTGAGTGGCTTTAGGAGGGTGTGTGGTACCAGAGTGGAAACTGAAGGGCACTGCAATAGGTCCCTTTCAATTTGGGACCAGGCTGGAGGGTGACGGGAGTGACAGGCATCTTCCTCCATTAAGGTCTTTGCCACTGTAAACGCGATGGAGTATTTAGAGAAGTCGGGTAGGTTCCAGCCTCCCCTCAGGTTCTGAGCCCTCAATTTGACTGTACTATATCTAGGTCTGTGCGAACCCCATAGGAAGGAGCTAATCAGAGTGTTCAGCTTTTGATTCCAGACATCGGGGAGAAAAAAGGGAATGTGGGATAGTAGGTGGTATACTCTAGGGGCAAGCAGCATTTTAATCGCGGTGATCTTGCCTGCCAGGGAGAGATGCAGATGAGCCCATCTGTTCGTGGCAGTTTGGAATTTGGCCACTAGGGGTCTAACGTTTATGTCCATTAGGGACGAGAGTTTGGAGGTAAGCCGAATGCCCAGATATGTTATTTCGGATCTCGCTCAGGCCAGACCTTGGGTATCCAGACCAGCCGATGTTATGAGAGCATTAAGGAGGAGGATTTCAGACTTTGCCAGATTGATGTTCAAGCCTGAGATTTTTTTTATTTTTATTTTTATTTTAGTCTTTGGTAACTGGGTAAGGCCCACCAAGCACAAGTGCCTGTTTTCAGGGGTGACCTGGGAGCACCAGGCAGTTAAGTGACTTGCTCAAAGTCACACAGTATGCAAGTGGAGGTTGTGAGAATCAAACTCAGGTCTGGTCTGCTGGATGTACCAAGCTCGTTCACACCTCATTCCTCTAACCTCTAGGCTATACTGCCAGCCATTTTGCTGAATGTTTGCCATGTAGACAGGATGTTTGGAAGGCTGTGTGAAAAGTCTCGGGTCAGGATCAGGCAGTCATCGGCATGCAACTTAGTGATATGACATTTGTCCTTAAACTGAAGTCCAGGTATATGAGGGTGATTTCTGAGGGCTGCTGTGAGGGGTTCAATAGCTAAAACAAAAAGTAAGAGGGACAGTGGGCATCCTTATCTGGTCCCTCTCTGTAGGCAAAATGGTTCAGAAAGGACATTATTGGTAAGGACACTGGCCATAGGGCAGTCATAAAGAGTTTTTATCCAAGTGGTAAAGTATGGGCCAAAGTTGAAAGTATTCAGTACTGCAAATAAATATTCCCAGCCCACCAAGTCAAAGGGCTTCTCAAAGTCAATTGTAACTGCTGCCGCTGGGGTGGGGATTGAGGCCGCTATCTGTATTAAAGGTACTAGGGCCCAGGTATGATCTGAATTGATTCTGCTCTTCACAAACCCCACCTGTGAAGGGTGAATAATCTCTGTGAGGAATTCCTCCAGTCTGGTGGCCAAAACCTTGGTCAGGATCTTGGCATCAGCATTGATTAATGAAATGGGCCTGTAAATGTCAGGGAGGGAGCAATCTTTGCCCTCCTTTGGTAGTACGGTAATTATGGCCTCAGATAAGGTAGGAGAGAGCTGCCCACATGCGTGAGCCGCGTTCAACATGTTCGCTAAGGGGGCTGAAATCAAGGATTGAACCAGTTTATAAAAATCCACCAAGAACCCATCCCCCCAGGTGCTTTATGAGGGTCCATCTTAGTAATGGCTCTGCCAATTTCTGCCTCCGTAATGGGCTGGTCTAGTGTGACTTTCTGTGAGTCAGAAAGTTTAGCGAGGGGCAAGGGCTCAATAAATTAAGTGTAAGAGTCACTGTCCCAACATCATTGGGATGAGTAAAGAATATTATAGAACTCGGTCATAGTGTTATTAATAGAGAAGGGGTTCAGGGAGAGCTTTCCTGACCCGTCCCTTAGGCTGGTGATAGCTCTTTCAGCTTGCCTTTGTTTTAACCTGCAGGCCAGCAACTTGCTAGCCTTTTCTCCCTCAGCTTGGAAGTGGTGCTGGGTTCTGTGAATATAGAGCTCGGCCTTCCTGATTACCAGCGTATTGATTTTTAAACGAGTGGCAGCCAGAGCGGTTAATACTGATGGAGTCTGAAGCAGTGTGGGCTTTGTTTATACCTAGCCTCCATATCTTTTAAAGTGTTTTCTAGCTGATGGAGTCCCTGGTCCCTCATCTTCCATCTATATGAGGCGAAGCTAATGATTCCTCCCCTAAGAGTGGCCTTGTAGGCCTCCCATGTGCTTGCAGCTGAGGCAGAGGAGGGGGGGGATTGTGATGGAAAAATTTTGTCTGTAGCCATCCAAAGCCACAGGGTGAAGTCTTTATCATACAGCAGGAGGCGATCCAACCTCCACAGTAGTGATTTGGAGATTTTTAGAGCAGGCATGAAGGTAAGGGAGACAGGGGCATGGTCGGAGACACAGATTTGGGAAATAACTACCCCAGAGGTGGCCGTAGAGATGTTAGGAGAAGTGAGCCAATAATCCAATCTACTCACCATTTGGCGTGGAGCAGAGAAAAAGGTAAAATCTTTTACTGAAGGATTCATGACCCTCCACACATATTGGACAGCTGGTGCAGAGAGATAAGATCCTGCAGTGCCTGCAGCACTCTGCAATGGGGCTCCAGTCTTGACTAGACCTATCCAGGAGGCTATCCAGTACCAGATTAAAGTCACCTCCCATGAGCAACTCTGGATTGTCATACGATATATCCATGAGTTTTTGAGAAATGGTATGAAAAAATTCAGGAGAATCCTCATTGGGACCATATATATTTGCTAGGATCAGGAGGCCAGATGGAGTAGTGACTTTTATGATGATTCACCTACCATCTCCCCCTCTATAAACCTCTTCAGTCTGCCATTGCAGTGATTTATGCAACAAAATGGATACATTCAATTTGGCTGATTTGGCCGTGCTGTGAGCTTCTGTACCCACCCAATCCCTTACCAACTTCGCAGCTTCTTTGGAACTTAATTTAGTCTCTTGTAAAAAGGTGACTTGGGTGCCCAATTTTTTAAGCTGGGACAGAACCGCTTTTCTCTTTATGGGAGAATTCAAACCCCTGACATTCCAAGTAGTGGTTGTGATATCAGAAAAAGTTATCATTGTCAGGATGCATCCATTTTGCGTGCCAACATCTATAAACAAACACTGAAGTTAAGTGGAGTGTTAGCTGAGAGCTAAGATGAATATTCCAATAGCTAAATTGAGTAGTAGAGCAGCCTTAAACAGGAACATAACATGTTCTCTGTAGGTCCTAGTGGACACTGAAATCATTTTTGTAACTGTCAGTAAACCTGATAGGGCAGCAAAGAGAAAAGGAAACCTATATACCACCCTGGGGTGTCCCAGTTGCTTTCAGAGTACCATCACAGTCCAGGGGGTAGATTAGGTAAATTAGAGAGCAGTACCATGGCTGAAAGGTAGGTCAGTAGGCTATGTATGTAAATGAGTCCGTTGGGATCCTGAGATGCCTCACCAAGGTCAGTATGGGGGGTGTAGTCTATTTTCGACCAGGGAGGAGGGAGACGGACCAACAGCTACCAATGGCCAAAGACTATCCCCAGGGATGTGGGGGAGTGCAAGTAACAAATGGGATCTGAGTCCCACAAGGTGGTGCGCACAATACATGCATCTCTAACCACCAAAAACATTGCAGATGGGGGTGCCAGTTTCCCATATCCTGGAACATATACACCCACACGTACCCTAGGCTAGCTTACGCCAATGAGTGGAAAGAGCGGGGAGAGCCAGAATGTAGTGAGAACTACAGCGATGTTGAGATTTCTTTAGTTTTGTATAGAAAGAAAAGAAAATATGTACCTCTACCAAACTGGGAGGTGCAACTGACTTATACATCTGCTTTATCTCAAACACTGTCACCATGGTGATATGAGAGCTATACCAGAGCCCTTAGCATGTAAAAACGAGGGGCACATTCATAATCCAGACACCCTTTGAAAAGATAGTGGCCTCTGAAAACTGACAGTGGCCTTTGTGACTGGAAATACTACAAAGTAAACCTTCTGAAGCCATATTGGCACCTAATAAACCTCAGCCTTTCAACATATTCCATAGGCAACGTTCTACAGATGGCCCACATTCTGTACCTTCTTTCTCTACCCCCATGAGAGCTATCCCCTGAAAGCCAGAGCACCTTATGTGTATAAGGCAGCAGCCCCAATCTGCGGGAGTGGCTTTGGGGGCTAAAAAACAGAAAAGTTACAGGGTATCATGTCAGAGGCTTCTAATATAGAGCTTAGTCAAAACCCTTTGCCTGAAAACATGCAGGAACTTGATGGCTATTTAAAAAGAGTCAAAACAAAATGGAGGGGAGAAATCCACTGATGCTACTGACTATGGTAGCTGAGCTCCCCTGTAGACCATGTATCGGCAACATCTCCTCAATGGAGGGGATTAACACATGACTAAGAGCCCAACTAATTACATTTTTAATGCCGATCAGGCTGGACAGTACGTGGCACATTTACTCCGGGTTCTAATCGGAGTTTACGAGTTGCTGAAAGCGAACAATGCGGCTGAAGAAAGATTGGGGAAAGGGGACTGGGTCTTAAAGTAAGGGAGACTTGGAGTACATCGAGCAAGGTGGGCGCTAAGGCCTTGCCCTAGGAGAGGGGGCATTACATCAAGTATAAGCTAGGGAAGCCCTGGTTTTCCAGCCACACCGTTTAGCTCCGCAGACATAGACAAAATTTACTTAGTCCTGGGACCATTACCCATCCTGTGGCTTCACTAAGATGGATGAGGCACTTCTGTCCTCCCTCAGGCTCTGAGGTTCAGCTGCCCAGTCTTTCTCGAGGGGATCCCATTTGGCTAACCCCTCAGCATTGTTGAAGCGGAGTACATCTTCTTGGCTGGTGCTTCTGTCTGGCATAACTAGGCTGCTGGCAGCAAATCTCTGAGTGGCTCATAACTGTTAGTCAGCTTCACGGGCATGGAGTAGGTGATGGAGCCATTGCTCTCTGAAGCAGGTTGGGCCCGCTGACGACTCCTCAAGCAATTCCTTTGCTGTTTCTCTGCAGAAGGCAGAAAGGGCTTACTGACTTGCCAGGTGCTTTTTTTCATTGTCTGCCCCTATCCTGCATCTGCCACATGGGTCTCTCGGCTGGCACTGGAGGGGTGTAGAATCTCGGCCATGGGAACATTCTGGTGGAGCAGAAGTATCCATCAGCGGTGTGGCATCACCGTGAGGTGGAGGAGTGGCATTTTGTTGCAGACTAGTTTTGCCTCCAATGTCCTCCAAGAAGAGTTCCACCTCAGCCGGGGACTTAAAGGTAAGCTGCTCTCCTTTGTACAGTACACGTAGTTGTGAAAGATATCTTAGAGAGGTCGGAAGGTTTAACTTGTAGAGGGCCTGCTTTACTGGACCATAGGCTCTACCTCTCCGGGATAAGTCATACGAGTAGTCCTGGAATATCTGAATGGGAGCCCCGTCCCAGTGCAGTGTTCTGAGGTCTCGAGCAGCTTTCAGATACAGTTCTTTAACCGGGTATCTGGAGAATTAGCAAAGTATTGGACAAGGTCATTTCCCAGGTTGAGGCTTTGGGGCTAGTGACCTGTGGGCCCTCTCCAGCTCCAAGGGAGAAAGGTTGTTCAGTTTAAGCATTATTGGTAGAGGTGTTTGCAAGAAAGACATCATATCTGGGCCTTCGGCACCCTCTGGAAGTCCCACAATCCGAATGTTTTTTCTTCTCCCTCAGTTTTCAAGGTCATCGATCTTGGCCAGTAGATATTGTATCTGGCTATGATGGTCCCTAGTTTGGAGTAATTGGTCATGTAGGATTTGATCTTGCCATTTAACTTGATGTTCAGTATCCTCCACTCTGGAGGTTAACATCTCAATGTCCCTTTTGGTGTTGGAGGTGGTGGAAATAAGTGCAGCTGTATCAATTAATACTTTGTTTAGCATGGAAGTAACATTACCCAGTTGCTGGTCCACTGTCTGCATAAGGGGGATCTGTGGTTCAATAGAGTGGGCCATCTCCTCTTTTTGGGACTGCTCCCCAACTGGAGCCTGGTGGTTTGTAAATGTCTTACAGGCCTGAGGTAGCAATGAGGTAAAATCTTCACCAGTCAATAAAGTACCAATCCCCTGTCCGATTTACTCACTTTAGGTAGATTTGGTTTCAGCTCGATGTACAGAGTGCAAACCCGGAGAAATATCCTGGGGATATGGGTGTTGAAAATTTGGATGTATCAGGATGGATAAGATTGGAACTGTAGCAGCTCCAGTTACACAGCTTCCTTCTTGGCTGGTTAGCTCCGCCCCTGAACTTCTTAGAATTAAGTATTCCTACAGGCAGTATTCTTCTGCTGATTACAGAAGATTACAAATGACTAAACTTAGTCTTAAAAGACAAATTAATTACTGCTTTAAGACTAAATTTAGTATTCCACTTTGGTGAGGGGAAACAGTCCTTTGATACCACCATCTACCCCACTCCTTACCACATCACCACACCTTGGCTTTATACCAAGCCACAACTGTTACTGTACCAGCTTCTAGTTCTTATCTCGGCTCAAGGCCCCCCCCCCAAACTACTAGGCACCTGTGTCTGTGTGTTGCTGTACAGTGTGATTGCCTCTTCTTAGTGCCCCAGAGTTCCAAAATCTGAATGCACCCACCCAGACCCAGCACAACAGCTCCCCCCAGCCTGGCTGCAGCCCAACCAGCTGCTGTGCAACTGCAGCACTTACTTTTTTTGTTCAGTCAGTCAGGTCGACTCTCGAAGTACCTTGTTGTCCAGTCTGAATTGAAGAAGACTCGGAACTCCTCTGACTCATTTACAGGCTGCAGCAGTGCAGCTGCCAGCGAGCCAGCAGTGACTCCCCTTCCCCAAGCAGGCCCTGATAAGTCCTCCGGCTCCTGCTCCATCCTCTCTCCTCTGTCCTGCACCTCTGGGCCAGCCGAGTCCGACTCCCACTCCAATGACACCGGTATCCACAGACCTCACCACCACAGACCCACTGACTCCCCCCAGGCCCGCAATGATTGTCTGATCAAAAATCAACCTCAAGCCAAGTCTTAAGAGGCTTCTCTGATGCAAGCCAGTGCCCAACCACTGGAAGCGCAGCTCCTTGAATTTATTTTCGTCCCCCTGTTGGTGTTGGATCTGGTTGGGTTGAAGTTTGGAGTCACAAACTGACTGATGAAAAAAATGAACAACAACAAGCAACTCACTTACAGTGCCACAGGCAGGCAAGGCAGCTTGATTCAAGTCACAGCAGCAGGCCACTTCTCTTTCTCTCCCGCTATCTTTTAATGTCCCATAGTGAGTCAGGTTGTCATGTGCATGCGAGCAAAAGCTCACAGTCACTATGGATCTTGGGACAATGTTTTTTTTAAATAGTGTGGGGGGGCAACCACAAAATATGGGACAATAAGAATCCCATATGAATAGCAAACAGGACATACATTTTACCATTTGGAATAGTGAATGAGGGTTAGCTGGCCCAAAAGTTTTTTTTGTTCATTATTTTGTCTCTATGTATTTAATGTATTGTTTATGGGTATGTCATTCATAGGAGGCAGTTTGGTGCAGTGGTTTAGGGCTCTGAGCTGCAAACCTGAAGACCAGGGTTTGAATCCCTCAGCTCCCACTTGCATACTGTGTGACCCTGTGCAAGTCACTGAACTTCCTTGTGCTCCCAGGTTGCACCTGGAAGCAAGCTTCAGCTTAAAGTGCCTCTCCTGGTTAATCAATTTTCCCATTCAACTTATATGACTTGTTTAATTGTGTATAATTGAGTTTTTCACTACCGTCTCCCCCAGGACACACCAGGAGATGAGCAACTTGTTTGTTCAGTTTGCTTTTCCTGGTGAAACTTTTCAATAAAGAAATAAAATAAATAAATGTATTCAGAAGTAAGCACCGGGGGCCAGTTTTTAGGTTAAGTAAAACCCAGAGTATAAAGTGAGAGTATCCAGAATGAACTCGGGCGCCGAGCGGACCTCAGTAAGCTCCCTCCTGGAGCCGGGAACACAGAGAGCACCTAAGAGGTAAAGGATACCTCCTCCCTCAAGCTGCATCTTTGTGAAGGGTGTTAGCCCATCGATGCTATGCGTTGACTGCTTCACCTGCCCCAGCCACCCCCCCACCCAGGCTTGACCCTTGATTTATTGGCCCCTTCCTATGACATCACCTCCTGTCTGCTATATTTCTAAGTCCCCACTTTCCCATTTGCAGGTTATACCTGCTAGCCGCTAGAGGGACCCTCTGACTATCACCTCCATTTCTCTACCTGAATTTCCTCCTCCTCCTACTTCCTGTATCCCCTCTACCTTCATACATATACTACTCCTCTCCCTTACTCTCATTCTGCTCTGCCCACATCTCACTCTCACACCCAGCCTCCTAGCTAGCCATATGTACTGACCCCCCTGCCCTACCGCCAGACCCTCACCCAGCCTGCCACTAACCCTCAGTGACCACTAGGAGTCACTATTTCCACCCCTGTATTTGGCCCCAAACCCAGCCTGCCCTGAATCCTCCAGAATCTGGATCTCCATTCTCACCCAGGTCCTAGTTCGCCCACCCTACCAGCATCTTGAACGCTGTCCACCAGAGTCCGTGACACTACCACTACTCCAAAGTGTTATCCACTCTTCCTGAGGGGCAGCCAAGATGCTTGAACCTTTCTGCCCTGCTGCTACCTTAGGCATTATGTTTGTACACCTCCTCCTCAAATGTCTCCCCCTCATTTACTTGCTAGTGCCCACATCCCATCAGCCAGACATCGTCCCTGGCCCATTTGTAACAGCACCCCCAACTCTCCCTGACTTAGTCCGATCCCACCCTACACTGACCATGTACCCTGACCCATGGCACCCACCCCCTGGCTGCCCCCCAGCTGCCTACCCTGGCTCCCCATGGTTGCAACTCATCCTCACCCTCCCGACCATTTGAACCCTACCCATTCCTTATTCCCCTATGGCCTCCTCTCCTTCCCATCCCAAGGTACCCCCCAGAATTTGACATACTGCCACCCCCTGGTCAGAGCCTTGGTCTTACTACTACTCCTATCTGGTAATATACATTATAACTCAGGCCCGGCCCCCTCCAGACCACCAACTAGGTCCACTGCTCTCCGCATTGCCTCTTTGAACATATGCAGCCTACTGAAAAAATGTGATGCCCTCCAGTGCTGGGTCATGTTACATTAACCAGACATCATAGCCCAAGTAGAAACCTGGCTGTCCAAGTCCATCCCTGTCTCATTTGTCTCCCTCCCAGGCTATACCCTATACCGGGAGGACCGTGTAGGCAAACGTGGGGGTGGCTGTGCGATCTATATCCGGGACACAATCATCGGACAAGCACTCCCTGCCCCCATTCTTGTAAATGGGGCCCAGGCCCTTACCCTCAAACTCACTCCTGACCCCCCTCCAGCAGCCCTCTCTATCTCACCACCACCTACGTTCCCCCAAAGAACCAGAACCCAGCGCTGATATCTATAACAGAATATCTTGCCACCCTCCACCACGAGGTGGAACAAATCCTAATGGGGGACCTTAATGTGAACTGGCTCAGCCCCTTCTCTTCCACTATCCGAGATTCTTTCACTGCCCAAAACTTGACACAACTCATCTCCCAGCCCACTAGAGTTAACCCAAAGAGAGGAACCTGTACCCTTCTGGACGTCATTATCACCAACCGCCCCTGAAAAATCCATAACATACAGGTCCTCCCGGGCTCCCTAAGTTACCACTCCCCTATCCTATTCCTTTGGGCTGCCCCCACTCCCAAACCCATAACCCTCACCACACTCCACAGGTGCCTCTGCCCTGGTGGGCTGATTAAATTCAAACAGTTTCCTCGCCCAGATTAATTGGTCCCCCATTCATCATGCACCCGACATTAATAATGCCCTTGCCCTATTCTCCCAAGCCTTTAACAAGGACTGTGATCTCTTTGCACCCCTCACCAAAATTCGATCCAAAAAACGTAATGCACCCTGGGCTACCCCTGCCCTGCTACAAATGCTCAGAAATAGGGATAACCTCTGGCACCTAGCCACTGAAATGGGCTGGATGGCTGATAGACAGGCCTACAATGCTGCTCAGAACAGGTGTTCATGGACCGTCCGTGAAGCCAAGGCTGATCATTACCAGGCCACCCTCACCTCCTCCTGGGGGTGTGCCTGGACCTTCTGGGACAATATTAAACAGCTAAATGGGAAATTGCGCTCCCTTCCCCCATCCCAGCTGACTATTGTTGGCTCTACCTCCATCAACCATGCCTGCATTGCTAACTGCCTTAACACCTCCTTTACTGACCTTATCTCTGTCCTCCCCAGTAATTTTTTTGACCTACCCCCAGCCTACCTCCCCCTGTCCTCCAGTGCCCCTGCTTCTACCTATGCATGGTATCTTCCCAGGAAGCCAGACCTCTCCTAATTAAAGCGTTAAAAAGCAATAGTCCCAGCAGTGACTCCCTGGACCCCAGTATTCTCCGGCTGGTGCTGGATGAAGTCATTACCCCACTCACCAGCCTACTTAACTGATCCCTCTGCCTGGGGCAATTCCCCACTGCATGGAAAACTGCCATAGTCATGCCTATTCATAAAGGGGGTGACAGGTCCTCCGCCGGCAATTACCAACCAACCTCCATCCTCCTCCCCCCCTTCCAAAGCCCTAGAAAAAGTGGTGGCCATTCAAATCACTGAATATCTGACTAAGCAGAACATCTTATGCCCAGAGCAGCATGGCTTCCGTGCTGGTCACAGTACTGGCACTGCACTAGTTGAGTTCTCCCACTTCCTACATTCCTCCCTGGATGCCAGCTCCCTAGCTGGTGTAGGGTTCATTGACCTCTCAAAGGCCTTCGACACTGTCTCCCACCCTCTTCTGCTGGATGCCCTCTGCCACACTGGTTTCTCTGCTGGCCCCCTTGCATGGTGTTTGAGCTATCTATCTGCTCATTTCCAGTGTGTAAAATTCAATGGGACACTCTCTGAAACTCGTCCCATCCGCTCGGGATACCCCAGGGCTCCATCTTGGGCCCCCTACTTTTTACACTCTATCTAAACACCCTGCCCAGTGCATGCTCTGGCAAAATTCTTATGTATGCAGATGATGCTGTCATCTTTGCCACCCACCGTAATCCCATCTCCCTCCAGGACTCTCTACAATTCTCCTACAATGATGCCGAAGCCTGGTTTAAGGAGTGCAGACTCATCATTAATCTCAAAAAAAACAAGACAATGCTCTTCGCCCACCCCCAAAACAAAGCCTACAACAACCCACTCCTTATCCTCCCTAGTACCAAACAACCGCTTGAACAAGTCTGCTCCTACAAATACCTTGGGGTTACCTTCGACGCAGCCCTCACCATCCACACCCACATTAATGCCCTTGCATCTGCCACTAACACACGGCTTGCATCCTCTACTGCTATAAGGACTGCCTCCCCCCTGATTCTCTCCGACTTGCCGTTACGTCATCAGTACTGTCCCTTCTTGACTATGGTCTGCCAGTTTATGGTGCTGCTGACAATACTGTCCTCAACAAAATTCACCTCACCCTAAACAAGGCTTGCAGACTGATTACTCGTGCCCCCAGGCTCACACATACATGTCAACTCTATGACAGGGCAAACTCCTTAACCTAGATGAATAATCTGCTACCAAACCTGCCTCCTCACAAAATCTCTACTCAGGCTCCTCCCTCCTGGGGTGACAGCCCCATCCACCATGCCCCACCCACCATCGCAACCTGAGCCAACAAGACCACTCTACTGGTCCCCAGATCCAGGACCACTCATGGTCAGAGGTCCTTCTGCTACAGAGCCTCATCCTGGTTTAACTCTCTCCCTGCACCCCTCTCCAATGCCCCCACAATCTCCAACTTCAAAACTGCCCTTCGGAGCCAACTGTTTAACACTCACAACTGCTCCTGTCTCTAATTGGTGCCTCGCTGCTATCTCTCTACACTAGACAACGCCCACTGGGCGGCACTCCACCTCTTCCCCCCCCCACTTCTCCCCCCATGCATCCTGCCTCTGTTGTAACCAGTATGTGCTCAACTGTATCACCAGAAATGCTACTAAATTGTACAATGAATGAAATCATTCTGTGTAACTCTAAGTCGGTGACCTGTATTCTGTAACCTAACTGTTCTGTCTATCCTCAATGTGACGAGGTACCTTTGTAAATGAGCCTCTGGCTCAAAGGTTGTAAACTGATTATACAAAATAAATCAATAAATAAAATAAAAGTGGCTATTGCTAAGTGGCAAACAGTAGCCAAGCTAGTGTTGTGACATTGTAGTATTTACTGATTTACAGTGCTCTTGGGTATCAGTTTCGGTCAGGAGCAAGGAGAAGGGAGTGGACCAGGCAGTTACCCACATGACCAGCATAGTTGCCACAGCCCTAGCCTGTTATCCACCCCAGCAGCATAGTTGCCACAACCCTAGCAAAGGGCTAGTAACCTGAATAACTGATCCAGAGACCCCCCTATAGCACTAGCATGACTACTGGAGGCAACTTGGCTACTAGTCACCTGTATCACCCTGGGGCAGTCTGACTTTGTAATCTGTTGCTAAAAAAACTCTGGGACAGCTAGCAATTATTCAATTGCCCAGCTGGCTAGCTTGCCTATAACTGGGGCTTTACTCTACCCTTGCTCATTCTAGCACCCTGTTTATCATCTAATTCAGAGCCTGCCTGCCATCTGTACCATCTCCAATAGGTACTTCATTTGAATGATGCCCACCCCGTGCTCCATTTAGGAGTGTGAGTTAAATACATTTATGTAATTTTGAATAAGGCCACCATCTCACCATATGCTCCTTTCCTGGACCAATTTTAAGTACATTTAAATAGATCCACCCTTGGCAGTCTCTTGCCCAGGCCACACTAACATCCATGACCGTCCTTTACTGTATTGCACTCACTGTGTGGAAAGAAACATTTTTTTATTTCAGTATTAGTTCAGGTGGACAGTGCCTGCTTTATAGCACTGTCACTGACTTACCACCCCAAACCGGGGAGAAGTTGAGGAGACAGGAGGTGGATTAATTGTACACTGGATGCCCTGCTGGCTACAGGTAGGTGGGAGGTCTTCCCTTGATGGGTAGCTGGCTCACCTGATGCTCGTTCATCTAATGATGCTTTCCCACTTGTGGGGCCACTGCCAAGGGACTGGCATTTACTTTTTCTTTACAAAAAAAAAAAAAACAGACAGGACTAAACAGAACCCAGATGGTGGCTGCCAACTGCTGATCTTGGGGACTGCCACAACTATTTGGCCACTGACACTGCTGGGACCACTGAGATTGACACAGGGATGAGAGAAGGACTGCAGGTACTACACTTTGCTCTAAACTTACTTCCCTGTGTCCCCTCTCCCTTCTGCCACACTTTCTTCATGTTTTTTTGTCTTCTGGGCACCTGAAGTCCCCTGACTGTTCTCCGTCACAGTCAATTCAAACTCCCCCAATGACCATTACTGACCATTACTGACCATTCTCAGTATTGACCCTGGCATTCGGGATGCTGAGTCCCTAACAAGCAGCTGTCCAGTGCAAGCTGGACCTTACTGTAGATGTGACACTGGCTTGTGGCAGCTACAATAAGGAGAAAAAAACTTTTAAGTACAGGCAAGCACTTTATTTTTATGGGGCTCCTATCACTATGTTCACCCCCCCCTTGCAACCTAAACTATAGGGGGCACCTGTAGGCACCTTACTGGGGCTTACTGGCATCAACTGAGCTTGCTAGTGACCCCATGTTAAGGAATATTACACTCATTCCTTTGCGGCCCACAAAAACATACTCAGAAATTAAACCACCTCTAAAACAAGAGGCTGTCATAGCTCCTCTCATTTTGATGACTGCTCCTTCCTCTTCTTAACACAAAAGTAATGGTCCTCTTTGTGAGCTTTTGGCAGGAAGTGACATCCCACACTGAATTCCATTCCTACTGGCCTGGTACCTGGTCTGAGCCAGGACCATTTGCTGTTGCTACTCAAATATCAAGAATATAATGCCATTGAAATGAATGGGCCTATATGTGTTCCAGTGGGACCATTCATTTCAATGGCATTTTTCTGGTCATTTTGTGCTGGGCTAGTGAAACTCCTGTTGGGTTGGTGGATTTTTCTAATCACTATCCCTGATGTCTAGTGGCTGAAAAAGTTAGTTTCGAGCCCTGTGACAGTCTACAAAATCTCTTGCACCACATTGCAGTATGGCCACATGTGTAGAGAGGACTGTCCCATACCTCTCAACAGTCCCTTAGTGACGTTTCCCTCATTTTATCCCTCAGCATTGCTGTGTCCCTCCCTGTAAATGTTGTTGCCACACAGAGAAGGTGCTGTAGCAAAATGTTAGTCTTCAGCTGTGGGGGTCCAGCTGCAGGGAAGGGGTCCATCTTTAAGGTGGGGAGCCAGCTATAGGGAGCCAGATCTGGGGAGATTGATCCCATACCTCTTAACTGTCCCTTATTACAATACAGTGTCATGGCACTAACTACAGGTATCTGGGCTTCCACTGTAATGGATGCAGATTCAATTATGGCTTGAACTCCCCATCCCTAATCAAATAACTAATTCATGGGTACTTTATGGTCCAGGTGAGAGAACCTCTTTGGAGATACTGATTCTGGAGAGTGGATGAGGAGTACATGTAAAATAGAAGGTTACACAGGAGTCAAAGGGGACCCATAGTTCTAAGGGAAATGTAGTTCAGATAGATAGTAAATAACACTATGCACAATGGCCATTAATGTATTGCCACAACATAACCAAATTTTTATGGCAATAAAAAGCTCATTGCTCAGTTTTAATGGTTATTAAACATGCCATTAAAATAGCCTGATACAAAATATAAGGGGCGTGCCACACCCATTAAATATTTAATGGATACCTGTCATGGTTAATTGATGGAATGGATGAGTAAAATAATAGGTTTGCACCCATTAAACATCAACAATTAATAGAAATTTAATGGGAATAAAAACTGGCCAATAAAAAAGTTGATACAAAATGTAATGGTGAAAATGAATGGGTTCACATGAAAATAATGGAAAAGTAATGGAATTTAGTGGAATTTTAATGGATTTTAATGCAGTGATGATATTCCATTCAATCTGGGAACTTAACTGAGGGTTGTTATTGTGATTTGCATATAATGTTTTTCATGATCAGTGTATGTTTCATTTTGTATTTCTTTCAAACTCTGTTTGATTTTGATGTGTACCATGTTGGCATCATAGTGGTATCAATTTTCTAGATGCACTGATGCCACAGTGATACCATATAAGCTTGGGATTATATGCGCATCAATTTGCTCCGCTAACGTAATACCCTTGTGGTGAAAATACTAATACCACGGTGGTACCAAATAAGTCTTGGTGGTATATAGAAAACAGTTTTGTACTACTATTGCAATATCATTGGGCACTTCTAGGGCAATTTAGAGTTCCACATGAAAGGGGACTCAAACTTATGCAATATCACTGTGCTACCATTGCCCATTTACAAGTCTAGGCAACCTGCCAAAATTGCCATAGGGATGCCACTGTGCCATGGCACTATCACTGAGGCCAGCAAACTTGACTTGGTTGACACCATTGTACTACCAGACTACCACTGGGAAGTACCATTGCTCAATTTCAGGCATACGCAGGTGTTGCCATTGCAACACATCACCACTTTGGACTGACTGTCATGTGGAAAGTAGGTAAATTCTGGGCAAGCTGCAACTTTTTCCCTTTTTGCCCTATATACTGTAGCACTGTTCCTGCATGCCCTCTGTCTGGCCACTCCTTCTGGCCCCCTTGGGTACCCTGCTGGCTCTCCCCCCTGCCAACAGCCACAGACTCCACATTTCAGCTCCCTGGGTAATGCAGCATATCCTTTCAGACAGGCCACCCCCCTCTGGGGGAGAAGACACAGGAGGGGCAGGTCAATGCATTCAACATATCCCGGGTGCTACTGGGGTTGGTCCAGGTTGTCCCGGTGCTTCACGCAAGCAGGGGAAGGGAGACCGTCATCCGGCTGGCCAGGGAGACATTTTTCCTGGTTTTCACCCCTTGGGAGCATGACATGCAAGATGTCTCAGCATGAGCATGAGCAGAGTCTGTCACACTCTCTCAACAGCGCCTCGATGTGCTGCCCTACCCCTGGCCTCTGCCAGAGGTCGACCAACACCAGGTTGCAGTCCCTCTTCCTCCCAGGTGATGGAGAGCAGTCATGGGATGCTCGAACCATCTCTCCCCCCTGGCCGTCCCTCCAAATTCTGGGTCTGTTACTGAACCCGGGTCATCAGCATCGTAAGTGGAAATCCAACCGCTGCGCCGGAAGGCCGGCCCAGACTGTACCATTCTGACTTAGCATTTTAAAAACTTAAAAAAAGGGAGGCCAATGCAGACGATGGGGAGCTAGTACAGGACTAGCATGACAAGCAGTAACCTGAATCTAAAAAATGAACATACAACATAAAATACTACACACACACACACACACACACACACACACACACACACACATATATATACACACACACATCATATACACACACACACATATACACACACACACACACATACACACACGCATACATACATACACACATACACATACATACATACACACACATACGCATACATACATACACACATACACACGCACATACATACACACACACATACACATATATACACACACACATCACATATACACATATATACATACACACACACATATACACACACACACACATACACACATATACACATTTACACACACACACACGCACATATACATACACACACACATACACATACACGCACATACATACACACACATTCACTCACACATACACACACACACACACACACCCCAAGATAACTTCAAATTAACAGCCACAGAAATATGAATTTTGCTGTTCTCACTGTCACACAGCTACAATATGACAAATTTCACATACAACTATACACTGTTTTCTTGAATGCTATGGAGTATGAAAGAATACTTAAATCTTTACACAGCTTACTCCACATGAAATAATACACAGCTATGCCTGTACTATGCCAGAATAGAGTACATTTGAAAGAAACATTTACAGGTAGCATATAGCCTGGACAGTGTATTTTTGTTTTGTAATAAACAGATTGATTGTATACCTGAACACGAACTCCACCTGGTCTGCTCCAGAATACGACTGGCTCCGCTGCTAACCGTTGCCTCACTGCGTCATGACCACTGCTGTAGTTCCAATTTCCCAGACATCAAGGTCGGCCAGATGCAGTAAAAGGATGGAGCCAGAAAGCTCTTTTTGCATGCACTCATTCATTAACATTTTGTTTTAAATAAAACCTGCCATAAACCACCTGCACCAGTGCACTCTAACTGCACTAATGACTGCCTGATGTTTTTTTTTAACCATTGAGCTTTTAGCCGGAAGTCCCACCAAGTGCATCTACCAATCTGCTGCTGTGTCGGGAGATTTTTGCCAGCCTTTCCATCCCAATTTGCCCGGCACAGAATAAAAGAGAAAGACTACAAAGGTAGCGCCTATCAGCTGCTGAGCGCCTGTAAGTGAAACGTGCCACCATATTGTGGATGTCAAAACCCAGAAGCAGGCTTACTGACATCCATGCGTATTCGGCAGCGCACTTAGTTTAAGTTGCATTTTTTTAAAACAATTAAAATAAAACTATACTTATTTCTTAATAATTCTTAATAATTTTATTCTATTGAAGCAATTTTGTGGATGGATGTGCAACATAGGGCATAAAAATGGGCTCACTTTGGCTGTTCAGGGGAACTGCTTGCAGCCTGGGGGAGGGAATGTATTAGGAATTTGCACTGTAGCTATTGGCTGCAGGGATGCTTACTTGAGCAACTTGCTATGCTGGGGGGTCTGTGTTAGATGCAGGGTGTGCTGGTCAGGTGCTGTAGGGGGGTACTCCAGTGTGCTCAGCAGGAGTGGACATGACCAGTGCCCACTAAGTGGCTGGCCATAGGATTCAGTCCAGGGGCACACACCCTGAGTTTCTGTCTCCTGGAAGTGGGTGCCATGTGCTATAGGCCTGAGAGTCACAAAAGGTGGCAGACACCTTGATGAGGTCAATGTATCACTAAATTAATGGATGGCACCCTGAAGGCATTTGGAAAGGGTCTCTAGCACAATAGATGGAGCCCAAACTCTTCACATGATAGTGGGACTGCAGGAGTTTGGCAAAGCTGCAATATGCAAGGAGTAGAAATGAACACTTCTGGGAGCTGACAGCTAGTTGTACAAAATGTAAATCTTTATTCCATGAAGATTGAGAGCTGGTGCACTAATCCCAGTGCTTCGACTCTACAGGTCCTCATCAGGGCATCAAGATGGAATCACAACCTGCTGAGAATTGTGAGGATATGGGATGTTGTCCAGAGCTTGAGAGTTTAGTGGGACCCCAAGAGGGTTTGGGTACCCTATAGGAAGACCTCATGATGGCTTTTGGGCCTGTGACAGGTTCCTTGAAAATCACTCTGGGACATCTTGGTGGCAGGGTGACTCCAGGGACATGTCTGAGCTGATGACACCATCAAGCACACACAGAAATTGAAGACGTAGGTATGGGAGGAGGCATCAGGAGTAAGGTGGGATATTCACCTCCATAAAATAAGTGGGAGTGGAGTAAATCCATGAGGAGTGCCCACAGTCTGCACCACCATAGAGCAACCCAGGATGGTGGACTGGAGGGCCACCCATGCACTTTGAAAAGGGGCAGGCTATGTCTGGTGAGAACAGACTGCACCCTGTTTACCCCTGTGAGGTACTTGAAGGTCTCAATCACATCCCTCTCCTCTCTTCCAATGCATCCTTCTGTTCCTCCTTGTAGTGCTTCCAATGCAAAAAAAAAATCAGTATAAATTGAAATAAACATGCAGGGGATAACTGTAAAGGTCTGTTAGTGAAACATACAATAGCAAAAGCAACTTGAATATTAATTATAGTGTGGAAGTACAATAAATGTCTGAACAATTTAAAAGTGTACTAATTTCTAAGACAGTGCAGTGGTAAAAAGTGTAATTTTTTTTAAGTGAGTGGTATATGCATCTAAAAATTAATGAAGGAAATGCAGTGGTTTAGTAGTGTGCAAGAAAACTTGTCAATTATTTGCAGTGCTATTACGGTGTTCATCTAAAATTAAGAAAGATAATGCAGTGGTAAAGGAGTGTAACACAAAATCTATGGAGTGCATTTATAGTGCAGTAAGTAAAAGCAGTGGTATGTCAGTTTGGACTATAATAACACCGAAATGAGACTCAAGAATGCAGTATGCACTCTGCTTCCCTCTGGGGCATCATTAATTCTGGGGGACTTTGTATGTGCTGAAACAGTCTCATTTCACTGTGTTCCCACTTGTCAATTTTCTGCACACAAGGAGGATGCATTTTGGGCCTGCAGAAAAAATCCAGGGACTCTGTGACATCACTGCATGCATGACTGAGTGTGCCATTAATTCTGGTGGACTTTGTATGTGCTGAAACAGTCTCATTTCACTGTGTTACCACTTGTCAATTTTCTGCACACAAGGAGGATGCATTTTGGGCCTGCAGAAAAAATCTGGGGACTCCGTGCCACCACTATGCTCATGACTGAGTGTGCCATTAATTCCGGGGATGCATGTTGTGTGTTGTGTGATTGTTGTGAGCTCATGATGTCATACTGACATTATCAATTAAAGCAGCATTGCAAGAATGTCGTGACAATTTTGAACTGTACTTTTTTATGCTACTTTACATTGCCACAGCCACTAGTTACTCCAAGTCATGACTTGAATAATATGCTTCTTTTCACAATTTCTGACTGCTTTACTTAGTTGACTACTATTTTTATGTATGAAAAAAATGAGCATGCCTTTCTATATTGTTCTGACCTGGTTTGTATATATTTGCAGCTGCTTTTCAATAAATATTATGAACTGAGGATCGTAAATAGAGGAATCTGATTGGCAAAGAGCTCTTTGAAGCCGTAATGATATAGGGCTACATCATCACGGCTTCAAAAAAGTTCCAGCGCCACCAGCCTCCTTGCTCTCTGTCTGAGAACTATTTTTTCAAAATGTACTCCTACACCACCCAAAAACTCATTCATAAAACATTTTAAAACCTGTTTCTTTTATTTTTTACTAATAAAACTTGAAACTCTGTTCATAATAGCAATAAGTCACTCCAGGGTGTGGTATATCATGGGATATCGTCACTTCTCGGCCACCACTTGAGGTGTGACGATATCCCATGATATACCACACCCTGTCATGCCTTATTGCTTAATTGTTTGATGGTGTCATAAAACACTGCCTGCTGCATAACTGTTAATTTACAACAGAAGTGATATATAACAACTAACTGATGCGATGGAGAAAAGCAGAAGAAAACAATGACAAAGACCTGGTCATCACCAATTTAAAAGGAATGCTCCTTTCATTATTTCACACATGAAAAAAGGTAGTACAGCAGACTTAACTACTGGAAATTCTTGTATCATTCCAGTCAGGATGTAAGTAAAGGAAGTTGTAACATAGCATTAAAAAATATAGGTCAGAGTTCTCAACAGATTGTTGCGCTGCTGCTTTACAGAGATTCACCACGTTACACAGTTAGGGTGATGCACATAACCTAATATGTGAGGGTCTTACTTCCAGTGGAATATTTCTTGCTCCACAGAGTGCAATATATTTCTGAGAAAACCACCTGTAATTTCACTACAGTGTGTCACGTGATGGAGGAATTCCCATTCAGAAAAGCCGCCCACATTCTGCCCCCCCTTTCACAGCAACATTAGGACATGATGCTGGGGCGCAGGTGCATGCTCCACTATAGTGAATGTCCGGCAGCTATCCCAATGTTTTGTTATGTTATAAGGTTCACTTTGTGGTGAAATGTGGGAATGTTTCCACTAACAAGGCTCTTACTGGAAACGTGCCCACACGTTTCACCACAAACTGACCATTATAACATAAAGAAACATTCGGAGAGCTGCCTGACAATCGGACATTCACAGTAATGGAGCACGCATCATGTCCTAACGTTGCTGAGAAGGTGGGAAGAATGTGGGCGGCTTTTCAGAACGGGAATTCCTCCGTCACATGACACACTGTAATGAAATTATGGGCGGTTTTCACAGAAATGTATTGCACTATGTGGAGCAAGAAAGATTTGTCGGAAGGGAAAATGTGTATTATTAAACAACAACAAAGAAAAATCACACAAAATAGAACAATACAGTAGTGGGGGAGCAGAAAACAATCTCTTACTGTGGCCATGGGATGCCGGGATGGTCCAGCAGCAGGTGCAGCATTGTCAGTATTTGCTGCTGCTGTTCTTGTATTGTGTCGACCTGCTGCTGCAAAGCACTGACCCTCTGATTACTCTCCTTCAGGGCCGCTCACACCAGGGTGATGTCGGCCTCGGTTGCAGGGACTGTGGCAGGGTCCACTGCAGGTGGAAATCCAGGTAGTGGTGGTGGTGCAGAGGGTGGTGCTGGCAGTTGTGGTGGCAGTGGTGGTGGTGCAGCTGCTGTACTGGCCCTCCTCCTCCTGCTGTGGTGAGACACAACTTCGACCCAGCAGTACCCTCGGCCACTGCCACAGAAGGGCCAGCAGGTGAATGCCTAGCCCCTTCCGTGGCAGCCTGCCACTCCACCTTGTGGTGGTTGAACTTGTGGGTGCATTGGCCACTGGTCCCCAAATGTGTCCCTGGGGGCCACGGCACACCAGCACACCACACAGATGACACACCATGACTGTGCTGTCTCCCCCACATAGTTAAAAAACTCCCACACTGGGGAGCTGTGGGGGGACCAGACACAGTCCTCACCCCACATATGGTTTCCAGGGGTACCTTCTGTCGCTGTGGAGGGGGTGCTGCTGGAGCCCCTACAGCTGCTACCGGTGTTGGTGGTAGTGGCGGAGAAGGTGGATGCACAGCAGCCACCGGTGGCACTGGTGCTGCTGCTACTGCTGTTGCTTCCACTGGGGGGGAAGCAACACCCAGGAGTCAGGAGCGGTCCAGCATCACACGACCGCCCCCATGGGTTCACACTCCCCTCCTCTCACTGTGCCCACGGGCCAGCGACTCGCCTTCTCCAGGGTCCATGTCCATCCCTCTCACACAAGTCCCCGGCACACACACAGTCACACACACACAAAACAAAACTTATAAAAAAAAATTAACTACCAAAAAAACAATCACAAACACAATACAAAAACTAAATAAAGATAGCTTTTAAAAAAGCTGTTATTTTAGACAGGCCATAAGCACTTTGTCACTGACTCCTACACTGCTCTCTCACAAAGTCTTCTCCCTCTACGACTGCAAAGGAGAAAGTTAAACTGCTTCTCTGACTCACTCCCTTCCTTCCTGCCTGGCTAAAGCATGTGACTTACAGTACTGTAAGCCATGTGATGTGTGGGGGGCTGCCTAGTTACTTGTCACTTCGCCTTATTCACGTTAAGGCATAATGGCAACGTGTGCTCCACCAACGCAAAGTGCCCACTTCACGTTCACTTCGCCAGTGGATTAAAAATTCGCTGCATCTCTACTCTTACCTCTGAAACAAGGGTCCTCAACATATAGTGGTGTAGGGATTGTCATGTGTTTAGGGAGGTTAGGTGGAAACCCTCATCCATGCGTCTGCCCTTACAAAGTTAGTATTATACTCTACTATTTTCTTTTAAGGGACACTGCAAATTCATAGGGCCCATGTAACCACAAGTAACTGCCATCATAATGCGAGGGGTAAGGAGGGACTGACAGGTATGTTGACCCTTAGGCTTAGTCTTCTGCCAACTATGTGTTGGACAGTGGTATGGGTCCTATACAGTGTTACTGTTTTGAATAAGCAGGGTAGGGAAGAATTCAGGGAGGCAATTGTGGGGTTGAGTTGGGGGAGGGAGAACTAAAGGGAAAAAATTAGGTTTTAAAGTTCAGTGTTCATGGTTATGTTAAAGAAAATGTTAAAGCAGATTGTTTAGAATTGTTAACATATATTCAAGGATACATGCATGAACAAAGAGATACAGGGGTAAGGTGGGACTCTAGGTTTGCAATACTGTACAGATGCCATCCCCCTTAAAATAATTTTATGGAATGTGAATGGGTGGAAGAATGGTATCAAATGGAAAAGAGTTCTAAGCAGAATAAAAATACAAAGGATAATATTGCCCTTCAACTGGAGTTGCATATGGCACCCAATGAGCTGGGAAAAATAAAAGAGTCTTGGGGAGGAACTTGGGTAGTGGCCACTTATAACTCTAGGGCAAGAAGGGCAGCTATATGGTTGCCACGGGGGTTTCCAGGACCAGTTGTTGAATTGTACACAGACCCAGGAGGCAGATATGCACTGACGTAACTGCAGCTCAGCTCACAGATTCAGTGTCCATTGGCTGCGTCTATGGCCCTAATAGAGAGGACCTGAAATTCTATCATAAGTTACTCGTGGACATGGCCCCCTATCATGGGCCTTGGATCATGGAGGTGGGGGGGGGATTTTAACTGTGTTTGGGACACAGTCCTAGACAGATCCAACCCATCCCCAGTGCTGACCTCTAAAAATATACAAGCCTTACATGAAGCAGAAAACACCTACCCCTTGATAGATATCTGGCAGCACCATAACCCAATAAGGAGAGAATATTGTTTCTTTTCTCACTCCCATCAATCCTATGCAAGAATAGATAGAATGCTGATTTCCTCCTACCTGGCCTTGCAGGTCAGCCGGGTCACTTATGATCCGATCTTAGTGTCGGACCACACACCCCTCATGGCCCAAGTCCACACAGGGAGGGAGCAACAATGGAAACTTGATCTGCTACTCCTGACAGACAAGAACTACACCCAGCACACCCATGCAGCTATTTTAGGATATCTATCAGTCAATAAGAAGGGGGATACCACCCACACCACTAGATGAGAAGCTCTTAAGGCATTTGTAAGGGGTCAGTCTATATCCTACACAGCTCACACAAAAAAAAGTAGAGGAGGCTGACAAACTTCTTGGTGGGGAAAAATCCAGGAGCTTAAGAAAGTTCACATGGCACATCCCACCACAGGGTTATATAATAGACTACAGAAGAATAAGCGAAAGTACAACTCCATGAGTTGCTCCCAACTGGAATGTAATCTGTTATTAGGCAAGGTGGGGCTGTATTTTGATGGAGACAGAGGGGGGAAATGTCTAGCCTGACAGCTCAAGAAAAAAGAAGGAAAACATACCCTAACAGGTATTAAGACCACTGGTGGAAATGTGTCCACAGACACCTACTCCATAGGCCAAGCTTTCACAGCTTTTATAAAGATTTATATTTTCCAGTGGTAGCACCAACCCCAGACCAAGTACATCATTTCTTACAAAAGGCCCCAATCACTCCCATTGAAGGCGAAACCTCCGAAAATCTCGATAAACCCTTGGAAAAAATGGAAATAGTAAGGGATATTAAAAACTGAGAAGTGGCAAGGCCCCTGGGCCTGATGGCCTGCCCATTGACTTCTTCAAAATTTTTCAGGAACTACTTGTAGAGCCATTATATGATGTCTACAGGGTGGGTATAACTAAGGGACAGCTTCCCCCCTCCATGCTGTTTGTGATCATAACTGTACTCCCTAAACCAGGCAAGGACCCAACCCTCTGTTCCTCCTACTGTTCAATATCTTTGCTCACCTCAGATTGCAAAATTCTGGCCACAATAGTGGTGTAAAGACTGGAACCCCTTTTGCCCCTTATAATACATACAGACAATAGTGGATTTGTTCAGGGGAGACCTTGGAAGCACAATATCAGGAAAACTCTTAATATTATACATTACTGGGCCAAGACCAGTAAAACCCATGGAGCAGCAGTCCTTGCACTGGATACAGAAAAGGCCTTCAACCATGTGGAGTGGGGGTACATTTTTGCAGCCCTGCGGGCATTTAGAGTTGGACCATGTATGGCCAACTGGGTCAAAACCCTGTACTCTAATCCCCTGTCACAGATCTTAGTCCATGGCTCATTATCCCTGGGTCCAGTTTACAAAGGGGAATGAGACAAGTGTCTCCTCTACCCCCTCTACTATACGTCATGGCACTAGAATCACTGGCGGCAGCCATTCACTACCATCGGGGGGTGGAAGGCTTTGGTATCAAAGGAGAACTAAAAGTCACCTTATTTGCAAATGACTTACTGTTGTACCTAAAACAAACCCTGAGGTAGGTCTCCCACATGTTCAAAATATCCCGAATGAATATGCCTCTCTGTCAGGCCATAAAATAAACTGGTCCAATAGTAAGATTTTGCCCATGGGGAAAAAAAAACAGAAACCATTTGGACCACAACTCCCGTGGAGTGAAGGTGGTGCACAAGATCAAATACCTAGAGGTACACATCTCTTTCAAGTGCTCCCATCTAGTTTCCTTGATTTATGGCCCCCTTCTCACTAAACCTGCCCAGGAATGCAACAGATGGGTAGATTTACCCCTGACTCTTCTTGGGAGGGTGGCAGCAGTAAAAATGTATGTTCTCCCACAGTGCTTATATTTTTTCCAGTCCCTACCAGTGCATTTCCCCAATAAATTCTTTAAACAACTGGACTGTATAGTACACAGATTTCTGTAGATAAAGAAAAATGCATGAGTTAGTAGAGCTATTCTACAACAGCCTACTAAACTGGGAGGTGCAGGGTTACATAACTTTAAGGCCTAATATTATGCAGCACAGTTGGTGTTTCTTCCCTTGGGACTGGCCCCAGAATATCCCCTCTGGTTGGAAATAGAGGGAGAAGAGGAAGGTGTAGACCAGAGAAGAGGAAGGTGTAGATCGGAAAAGAAACCTTCTCCCTTCTTCATTATTATAAGTAAAGACTAATCCTAGCACAAACTCTTTCACCAAAACCCTTCTGAAATTATGGAAAGAGGCTCACAAAGTTACAGACACACCGGCTCTGATGTCCCAGTATGCTTCCATCTGGTCCACACTAAAAGCCACTCCTGTGTATAATGTCTTTCTTCACAGGGGACTCATTCATTGGCATAAAAAGGGATTGAAGTACAATATACAACTGCATGAAGGGGCACGTCTCCTTTCATTCAGTGAGCTTAAAAAGCAGTGGGCACGTTCTCCTGACAAATGTTTTGTATACCTACAGGTTAGACATAAGCTGTCTGCTCTGTCTGCTTCTCAGGTGTTTGGTGCATGAGGAGACTGATTTGAAGAGGAGCTTTTCAAGCCACAACCTCTTTCTAAGCCACTGTCAGTATATTACAAGATACTACCCAAGGGAACCAAGGACCCCTCCAGCACATACAAAAGGCATGGGAACAAGATCTGGGCATTACACTCACCCCGGAAGTATGGTCAGCTGCTCTAGGGCATTTAAATAAATGCTCCAGAAATGATAGATTGAGGCAGACTCTGTTTAATTATTTATATGGAACCTTCGCAAAGAGTAGGGAACATTCCCGGTGTCCTGGTCAACATTCCCCTTCCCATAAACAGTTCATGCAATTATCAGGCTGTGTGGGTGACGAGATAATTGCTCAGTCATGCACTCTGTTAGCATCAGGAAAAGCTAGATGTATGAGCGTACTAATTCTTCTGTTTTTTCATATCTCCCAGGAAGAAAGCATCATCTTAATAATAATAATAATAATAATAATTTTATTTGTATAGCACCTTTCAATATATCAAGGTGCTGAACAATTTTAAAAACAGTTCAAAACACTACATAAAAACAGAACATGTACATAAAAATCAGCATACCAACAAAACAATATTTATAATAAAATCCAAACATTAATAAATAACTTAACTATCTAAGAAAGCCATATTCCACAGATAAGTTTTCAGATCTCTCTTAAAAAGCTTCACGGAGGTGCACTGCCGTAACCGACGTGGTAGAGAGTTCCAAAGAGTGGGTGCAGCATGCGAAAATGCTCTGCTGCCGGAAGATTTTAAACTCACTCTTGGGATCTCTAACAACCCCATGTTGGCCGAGCGGAGTAATCAGTCAGGGCAGTAAGGAACCAGGAGGTCTTTCAGATAGGCTGGACCCTGATCGTGAAGGGCTTCAAAAGTCAGTAAAATGACTTTAAAGGTGATCCACCACCGCACAGGAAGCCAGTGCAGTTCACGCAGCACGGGAGTGATATGACAGGACCTACTTGTCCCAGTCAATCCCAGACTGCAGCGCGTTCTGCAGCAGCTGTGAGCAGATTTCAACCCAGAAAGCCCAAAGTACAGGGCGTTGCAATAGTCCAAGCGTGAGGGGATACAAAAGCGTGAACCAGAGTAGGCAGGAGTCGGATCGAACAAGGTGCCTAACCCTGGCAATATTCCTAAGATGATAAAAGGAAATCTTGACAACGGCTGAAACCTGAGCTTTAAGAGTCAGCCTGTCATCAAGAATAAACCCAAGGCTATGCACCCGTCCTGAGGACGGCACAGATACTCCACCAAGGACAATTCCAGATGGTACACCAATACCCGGCCTCGCCATCCGACCTCCTGGGTCCACTACCAGCACCTCTGTTTTCTCCGAGTTCAACTTTAGCCAACTAGAATCCATCCAGTCTTGGATCTCCCCCAGACAGTTGTTAAACACCGAGAGAGCTCCATCCTGGTCGGGTGCAAAAGACAGATAGAGCTGGGTATCATCAGCATAGCAGTGAAATCTCAGCCCATATTGTCTAATGATACCTCCGAGGGGCAGCATATACACTGCAAACAACATGGGTGACAGCACGGATCCCTGGGGCACTCCACACAACAAAGAAATTGGGTCAGAGGAAAAAATCCCTGACACAACTCTCTGCGATCTCCCGGTAAGGAATGACGAACCATTGCAATACGGTTCCAGATATTCCAATAGATTTGCCTCAGGCGAGCTTAACAACACCATGTGGTCCACAGTGTCAAAGGCTGCAGAGAGATCAAGAAGAACAAGAATGGAACGTCTCTTCTGATCCCTTGCCATCAGAAGATCATTTAACACCCGAACCAGCGCAGTCTCGGTGCTGTGTCTTTTACGGAAGCCTGACTGGAAGGATTCGTAGACATTATGGATGGTTAAATGGTCATCCAGTTGAACCGCTACGACCTTCTCAATAACCTTCCCAATAAAGGGGAGGTTAGAGATAGGCCGATAATTAGAAAAACAGTCCGGGTCCAAGGAAGCTTTCTTCAAAAGAGGAGTCACCACTGCCTCTTTCAAGGAGCAGGGAAACTCACCTAATTCCAAGGAGCACCAGACTATTTGCGCCAGGACCGGACCGATGATATCAAAACAACCCAAAATGAGGGGAGTCGGACCGGGATCCAAACCACAACTTGTGGGACGCATAGAGTGGATGATCCTCATAATATCCACGAACTCAGGTCGTCGAAAGGAACTCCAGGAGAAATGAGGCACTGTCATCTCATGCTGTCCAAGAGCATCACCCATAGAGGTTACCGGACCCAGGTTCACTCTGATGTCGGCCACTTTAGTTGCAAAGTATAGAGCGAGCTCATCGCACTCTGCTTGTGAAAAGCTTTCTGAACATGCAGGCAGGCTGGGTTGCACAGTCTGTTCACAGTTCGGGAACAGCTGAGCCGGTCGATTCTGAGCAACTGCAATCTCCCTGACAGGAATTCTGCCTTCTTATGGGTGATTGCAGATTGATAGCTAACATAATGTTCCATCAATCTAGAGTGGTCGGCATCCAGGGTGGACCTGCGCCAGAGCACGCTCTAACCTTACCGCCCTGTCTCCTCATCTCCCTCAAGGTCCCATCAAACCATGGGGCTCTAGAAATGAAGAAAGGATAGAGGCGCTCATGAACAGAAGCAATAGAATCCAGAGCTAACGTGGACGGCCTTATTATAGGCCAGCACCAATGCTTCTGGGCTATTGCTCACCGAACCTAAGGATGACAGGTCAAGGGACCGCCGCTAGACCTTGTGGAGTAACATTCCGTAATGGGCGGTACCTGACCATCTCCATAGGGTCTGGTCTTCTCAGGGGGGTGCAAAAATTGAACCTCACGATGTGGTGATCAGACCAGGCGACTGGTTCCACCCCCATGTCGGATACGTCGATTCCTAGAAGGAAGACTAAGTCTAAAGTGTGTCCAGATTTATGCGTGGCAGTGGAAACCATCTTAACCCTGAAAACCCAAAACAATGCCCCAAATGTGGTGCAGAGGATGGGAACTTTCTGTATATGACACTCATGTGCCCCCAAACACTAAATTATTGGCATGAAATGCATAAAATAATGTCAGCAGTACTGGGGGCTATACCACCTAGGTCCCCCATAGCATTCATATTGGGAGCAGACCCAGGCTGGGGAGTACTTAAACAAAATTTGAGCTGATGGTCCCAGGCTCTTGTAAATGCCCGGAAGATCCTGGTCCAGTGCTAGATCTCCATATCCCCTCATACTGTACAACAATGGGCACACAATTTATTGAGATATCTAAAAACTGAAAAAACCCAAGCAGTAACAATGGGGAACGGACTGAAATTGTATTCTGTCTGGCATAAATTAGGGCCATTGAACTGGATATCTTTCCCTGATAACAACATATGAAGTGTTCGGGCCCTGAGTGGAGGAGTGAGTGGATTGCTGTGTCTATGCCTATTTTTATTAGGAACCCACTCAAAACCTCAGATGTTACTAATTGTAATGTTACTTATCAACAACTGTACAAGTACCTAGTCAATACAAACTACCATAACTACTGAATTGTAACAGAACCTAAAGTAGATCAAAACTGTTGTTCTAATGTTCTTGTTTTATACTTCTTCAATAAAAATATTTTACATGAAAAAAAAAGAAAGAAAAGGTACAAATGAGGATAGATTTAGAATCTGCAATAGACGACCTAGAATTTCAGCACAGGATTGTACAAACTGAGACTGTTAAGGCAGAACCAGAAGTTAAGAAGAGACATCTCTCCCAGCTATTAGACCAACAAATAGAGGGACAGTTGAGAGAGTCTCATAAGAGAGATTTCAAACATGGGAACAAAGTTGGCAAATTACTAGCTTGATAGCTTTGGAAAGAGAAAGCTAGCAGGGTAATTTCCAGAATCAAAAACTTGAGGGATGGGATATCCACCACACACACGTAAGAGATCCAAAAAGCATTTACACAGTTCTGTTCTGACCTTTATAAGGCAGACAGGATCCCAAACTATGCAGAGAAGGTGGAGAGGTACTTAGAGACCCTCCCAGTCCCCACCCTGTCGCAGGAAGATAGAGAGCATTTAGACACCCCAGTCATGCAGCAGGAAATACTGCAGAAAATAAAGAGCAGAACAATGGCAAGTCACCAGAGACAGACAGGTATCCCACAGAGTTTTTCAAAACCTTTACTCCCTTAGTGACACCCCTGCTGACTGAGGTGTTCAAGCATTCTTGGGGAGATGAAGAACAAATACTTGCTACATGGTGTTAGGCCCAAATCTCAATGTTATTGAAGCCAGATAATGACTCACAAACTTATGGATCACACTGACCCATTCCTCTATTCCTGGTAGAGTTAGAACGTTTCACAGGTATAGTATACTAGTAGATATGTTGCAGGGTTACATTAGCTAGATGGTAAATCATAACCAAACAAGATTTATTGCTGGAAAACTGCACCAGTATAACATTAGAAGATACAGTATTTGAACATTTTACAAGACTGACACTTCATCCAGTCCACAAATGTCCTACCGAACCTCCAGAGACCTCTGACAACTTCAAGCTTGCAGCAGTTCCTATGTGATCTGTTGGGTCTTAGAGCAAAAATGAGGCATGTGACTGACCTGTACAAGATCCTCACTTCATAGAACTCTTCTCCCTTTAAGGCAGTTTGACTTAGCTGGGAAAGAAAGGTGGCAACAAATCCTATTTAAATAATAGAACATTAGACTTCAGAAAGGATGTTGGGATCCACACATGAGCCAAATGGAGGAGTAAACACTTTCACAAGAGCTCTGACACCTCGCTCAAATAAAAGGAAAAAAGAAAGGAAAAAAACCCAGATTCAATATCTGCTAAAGAGCGGAGGCTATACGAACACAGGATGGATGCTTATCTGGCACAGGAGGAAAACCTGGACAGGCTGGGCAACAGGGTGGTAAGAAAAATCAGCCTGAAATGACCACAGGGTCCATCGAAGGTAGTGAAATTGATGCAGCAGAAGAAGCCTCAGTGGTCCTGGCAGAGAAAGTTGCCAACAAAGTTCTGACAGTACTAGCACCCAAACTTGAGACTTTGGCTGAAAAGCTGGACAATTTAACAAATAACTATACACACCAGCAAGCCAGACTGGGGGAGTTGGAACAGAGAGTATCTCAAGTGGAAGATATTACAGCCCCCATACTGAGCAAAATGGCTGAGATGGAGAGACAAATACAAGACCTGAAAGAGCAGATAGACGTTCAGGAGGACTTCCAGAGGAAAAATAACCTAAGAATATGGGGGATTCCCGAAGGTGTAGAAGGAGTTGATGTAGAGCACTTCATGGGCAAATGGCTGGTGGACACATTGAAAATAAAAGGCAAGCATGGGGTGCTGAAAATAGAAAGAGTGCAGACAGTACTCGCCCCATGACCACCAGAGAATGCACCATCAAGACAAATTATATTTACATTGCACAACTATCAAGATAAGTAGAAAATATTAGCTGCTTCCCGTAAACTAAAAGATATTAAAATTCAAGGAGCATAAGGTTACCATTTTCCAAGACTTCTCACGTGCAGTGCTGCAGAACCCTTTGTGCCCTTGATGGATAACTTGTGGAGGAAGGGCATAGAGTTTTGACTTTTCTTTCTAGCAGTGCTCAAAGTGAGGCATGAAGGGCAGACAAACACTTTCTGGGAACATGAAAAAGCAAGACAGACGAGCCTGCAGAAACAATGGATAGCACGAGAGGCGTAAGAGGGGACTACTGCTTTAAGAGGAAAACACGGTGCTGTGGACTATGGGGCCTAGGATGGCATCAGTGATGACTGCTTAATGAAGAGGAAAGGAGATAATCTGTGTGTTGGACTGGAACTGCCTTGTACAAATATCGCTTTACCATGGATTTCTAGTGGGATGTCAACCACTTATTTGGACTATGCGAGGATGGGGAACCAACTGGTTTTGAAAAAGCGAAGATCAGAAGAGACACAAGATGAGAGCATTGCTGTGGGCCCTCGGAGTTGATTGCCTTGCAGGAGGGTAGCAGTAAGTAAAGGATGGACTTGGGCATTTGTATGGGGGGGATGTCAGCCAGACCTACAAGGGAAGAATTACTATCGCTTGGGGGTAAAGTGTGGAGAACTAGGGGGAGAGGAAGTCCAAAATGCTACAGAAAGGATACAGCGGGGGTGGTGGTGCAGAAAACACATAGGAAAAATGGAAGCAAGTTTTTTAAAAGGATGCAGTGGGGAGTGCTTAAGGCTGCCTGCTTATAAAAGAGTGAGCTGCAAGGCTGATTAGAAGGGGAGTAAGAACCGGAAAATGCAAGATCCCAAGGAGGATTGATTACAAGAGTAATAAGGGCAGCGATTTAAGTTAAGGAAAAGAAGTGCTGAAACTTTGTGGGGGGGGGGGCACTGAGGGTAAAACAATGCACTGATGATCTGGAAAAGGGGATAAGGTCCCATATAATTTGTATAGCCTCAACAATATAGACATGGGCTATGACTTGCAGACCAAGAATTGGGATGGAGACATGTTTAGGCAGGTATGAGTGGTCCACATAGTGCTCTCCACCGCACTTCAGTGTGGAGACCTGGGTATAAAGAGAGAAATGTTACAAACGGTAATGTAATGCCAAAAAAAAGGAGGAGAGGGGAGAAAGAAAAGAACAAAAAGGGAGAGAAAAGGGAAAGAAAAAAATATATTTTTTTCTCTCTCCTTTTTAGCTTGCCGCTGTGCAGGAAGGGTACACAGAAGTGCACAAAGCCGGATGCGGGGATGTGGTAATGTAAAAGGGGAAGTTCCTGGGGACCACAGGGTCCAGGAACACAGAACAAGTGTACAGCTCAGTAAGTAAAATGGTACCATGGTATGGGGGCAAAAGGTAACTGGGATAAACACAGTAAGGCTGACGGGGGCCCAAAAGGAGGGGGAGGCAGAGATTATAGCACATATAGCAGGCAGGTTAATTTATTTAGAGGAGAGGTAGAGGAGGGATATAGAAGAGGTTAGGATGGGATAAGTAGGGCAATTTGGCTTAACGTACAGGGCAAAAAAGTGAAAAGGTAGACACAGGTGTAGTTACCTGGGGAAGGGGATCCATGGGGATGACCACAACAGTAGAAGACATTGGGGAGTAAGAAGGGGAGACATAGGAGAGGCAGTGAAGCAGAGAAAGAGGAGGAGGAGGGACCGTGACCAGGAAGGACCACCTTGGGCTCTTTGGTTCACAAAGGCACCATGGAACTATATTAAAGGGGACCAGAACAGTTGTGACAGCTCTACTGGAGCTGCTTTCTGGCTTGGGGTATAAATAGTGAGGGGTGTACTATAAGGATGGGGGTACAAAAAAGAACTGAGCGGGGGAGGTGAAAGCATACCAACAATCACAACTAGAGAGGAGAGGAAAAAAAGGATTACAGGAGCCATTGAGGCTGGGAGGCACTGTCAGGGAACCAAGCCCACAGAGCCCCCAGGAGATAACAGCTCCACATACAGGAACAAAATGTTTTTTAATGCTGTTTACAGTAGAAAGGTTAAGTTGTAAGTTGAAAGTGAATGCATTATGTTCAAATGTTGAATGTTTAAATGGCTGAGAGACACAAGAAATGAGTAGGCAAAAGTTACCTGAGAGAAGGAAGATGTGGGAACCAACAAAGACAACCCTGGGTCTGGCCATGGATGGGGTAATACCAGCCCCAGGGGGTAGAAGATATAATAGAATCTTACAATGACAACAATTACTGTATGATCCAGGAATGTCCAGGATTTTTCAACACCAATTAAATGCAAAAAAGTGCTCAACAGCCTTAAAAGAGAAAAGGCAGACATAGTCATGATACAGGAGACTCACCTCACGGACATACAGTATAGTAAATTGGTGAGGGAATGGACAGGTGCTTGCTATGTAGCTTCATTCAGTGGACACAAAAGAGGAGTGGCCATACTATTGAAAAAGGGTTTGCAGTTTGAGGAATGGAGGGTGGTACAGGATCCCAAGGAAGGTAGATACATATTTGTTCAGGGGATGGTGCATGGTGAAAAAGTTACACTAGGGAACAGCTACACACCCGCACAACATGACCCAGTCTTTTACGATTAAATAATAGATATACTTCAAAGGGAACACTTCCCCAGTCTGATTTTGGCAGGGGACTATAAATATGCAATGTCTGAGGCATTAGACAAATCTGAGGGAGGAGGTAGATCCGATGGAAGTGTACGGAGGTGAGTGAAGGGACTTGATGAGCTGGATCTAGTAGACGTGTGGAGGGAGGCCAAACCCAGAGCAAAGGAGTGCACATTCTACTCTAACCCCCACTGTACAAGGTCGAGAATTGATTATATTTATGCCTCACGGGGCTTGTATCCCCAAATCGTCCACACAGAGATATCACCAATAGCGATATCCAATCATGCCAGAGTAATCATGGCTTTTCGGACTCACACAGGAGAGGGTAGGAGGGTAACCTGGAGATTCCTGGGATACATGATGTCCTCCAAGCCATTTGTAGAGTTTCTACGGGAGCACTGGGGCCACTACATTAGGGAGAACCAGGGAACAGCACCCACAAAGACAATTTTGTGGGAGGCGGGGAAGGCATATATGAGGGGGATGATCATCTCATATATGGCTCAAAAGGCCAAAAAGAAGAAGGACAAAATTAAGGAACTGGAACAAGTTGTTAAAAGCAAACAGAGAAAAAGTTAAGAAAATCCTACCGAGGAAGGCCTAAGACAACTGAGGGCAGCTCGGGAACAATTGAACCTAACTATAACAGATGGAGCCACAAGAGCACTACTCTATTCAAAGCAGTGTATTTATGAATGGGGGAACAAACCAAGATAAATGCTGGTGAGGCTAGCAAGAGGCGAGAGGGGGTCCACAACAGTAACGGCAATTAAGGACAGTAACGGAAGGGTATTCAATCAGAGCCAGGACATTAGAGCAAAATTTAGGTACTATTGAGGAGCATGTGAGGAGGAGGACCCTGTAAAGGCATCTATCCTAAATAGATACTTTTGCTCAGTATTTACTGAAGAGAAGGTAGGGCAGGGCCCACAGCTCAGCATCATGGACACAGGGGGGAGGGAGGTGAGCACTACTCCCTTCACAAAAGAAAGGGTCCTACAAGAGCTTGCTAAGCTCAGGGTGGATAAGGCAATGGGACCTGATGGCATACATCCCAGAGTACTTAAGGAGCTAAAGGAGGAACTAGCAGAGCCATTAGCAGAATTGTTTAGTGAGTCTCTGAGCACAGGAGAGGTCCCAGAAGACTGGAGAAGGGCTCATGTGATCCCGCTCCACAAGAGTGGTAGCAGGGAGGAGGCGGGGAACTACAGACCGGTCAGTCTTACACTCAGTAGTGGGCAAGATTATAGAGGCACCCTTAAGGAAAGGATAGTGCAACACCTGGAATCCATAGGGCACAGGATCCAAGACAGCATGGGTTTACAAAGGAAGGTCCTGTCAAACTAATCTCATAGATTTCTTTGACTGAGTAACCAGAGTGGTGGACCAAGGGGAGCAGTTGATGTCGCCTACCTTGACTTCAGCAAAGCTTTTGACACTGTTCCACATAGAAGATTGATAAATAAGCTGGGTAGGCTCGGGTGGTCAGAAGTTGGTCAACTGGGTGGAAAACTGGTTGACTTGCAGAAAACAGAGAGTGGTGGTAAATGGTATACAGTCAGAAGAGATGCAAGTCACAAGTGGGGTACCTCAGGGATCAGTCCTGGGGCCAGTCCTCTTCAACATCTTCATTAGTGACCTTGCAGATGGACTAGAGGGTAAGGCTTGTCTGTTTGCAGATGACACCAAGATCTGCAACAGAGTAGATGATCCAGATGGGGTGGGCAGAATGAGAAGAGATCTGGATAAACTAGCAGAATGGTCAGAAGAGTGGCAACTGGGATTTAATGCAAAGAAGTGCAAAATCATGCACATAGCGAAGAGAAACCCTGAAGTCACCTATAGGCTGGGAGGGGAGTTGCTAGCAGTCACAAAGGAAGAAAGAGACTTGGGCATCATCATCACTGATGACCTAAAATCATCCAAGCAGACCTCTAAAGCAGTAGGTAAGGCTAGGGGGGTGTTAGGGTGTATTAGTAGGGGTATCACAAGTCGTAAGAGGGAGGTAATAATCCCTCTGTACAAGACACTGGTTAGGCCCCATCTGGAGTACTGCATGCAGTATTGGAGGCCACACCTTCACAAGGACATTAACCAAATTGAGGCAGTCCAGAGAAGGGCAACCAAAATGGTGCAGGGACTGCATCAGAAGACATATGAGGACAGATTAATGGAGCTCAATATGTATACCCTTGAGCAAAGGAGGAGAGAGGTGATATGATCGAGGCATTCAAACACCTTAAGGGCATAAACAAAGTGAAAGAGTCTAACATGTTTAAATATAAGAAAATAGCAGGACAAGAGGACACAGCATGAGATTAGAGGGAGGCCGATTAAGGGGAATGTGAGGAATTCTTTTCACAGAAAGGGTGGTGGATGCATGGAATGGCTTACCACAAGAAGTGGTGGCTATGAATACAGTGCAGGGCTTCAAACAGGCATGGGATAGGCATAAGGGAGCAATACAAATGACTATGAATAGATAGGCCACTGACAGAGCAAAGGTCGATGGCACATTTATAAGGTAGAAAAAGAAATGGGCAGACTGGATGGGCCTTTCGGTCCTTATCTGCCATCAACTTCTATGTTTCTATGTTTCTATTATCAGAAGCTGTATACAGGGGAATGTAAGGGGATGGAGGAGGATGCAGGAGATTTCTAGAAGGCCTGGAGTTGTCACAATTGGATGAGGAGCAGAGGATTAGACTGAGGCACCCCTGACAGTGGAGGAGCTTGGGAGAGCCCTGAACATGCTTAAAAAAAGTAAGATGGCGGGGCCAGATGGTATGGGGGTGGAGTACTATAGAAGTATAGGGACCCCAGGCATAAAAGCCTTGCAGGCTATGGTTGAGGAAACAGAGGAGGTGAGCACCCTAGCTGAAACCTGTTTCCAAGCCACAATAGTGGTACTGCCAAAACTGGGTAAAGACCACACAGTGTGTTCAGCCTACAGACTGATCTCGCTGCTAAACTGTGCTACCAAGATAATAGCCAAGGCATTGGATGGGAAACTGGAGGAGCTCCTTCCATCTTTGATCAGTAAGGACCAGACGGGTTTTGCGAGGGATAGGAACTCCTATAATAATACCAGAAGGCTCTTAAACATGGTGTGGGGAGGGGTTCTCTGTGTCCGGGGGAGAGATTTGTGCTGCTCCTGGACACAGAGAAGGCCTTTGATAGGGTTGAATGGACATGTATGTATTAAGTCCTGGGCAGGTTTGGTCTGGGGAAGGGATTTCTGAACTATGTAAAATTACTCTATGCAGTGCCTACTGTGAAGGTGATGGTAAATGGGAGCCTATCGGGGGAACTTAAACTAGGAAGGGGCACTAGACAGGGCTGCCCGCTGTCCCCCTTGGTTTTTGCCCTGATGATTGAATCCCCGGCAGAATATATTTGGACAAGGCCTGATGTTAAAGGAGTGGAGGGGGAGCACAAAATATCCCTCTACGCTGACGATATCTTGTTGTTTGTGACGTACTCTGAGCAATCACTAGAGGGCATTGGATAAGCATTGAATACGTTTTCTTGATTCTCAGGCTGCAAAATAAACAAAGATAAATTGGAGCTAATGCAAGTTGGGGAAAGGCCACAAATAGAGATACTTAATAGGGCCTTTAAAATAATCTGTACCTCCCTAACATACGTTAGGATTATTGTAGGACCAATGGTCTCAAGTTTATATGGCATGAATTACAGGGGCATGTTAAAAACAGTAGAAGGGAACCTAAAGAGATGGAGATCCCTCCCCATCTCATGGATGGGACGATTGAATTTATTAAAAATTAACCTACTCCCATGCATTCTATATCCTATCCAAATGCTTCCCATGGGACTCTGACTGTTAGTGCCACCTGACTAGTAATGAATCAATCGTGAGTACTGTAGATATAGCTGTTTCTACAGTACTCTCAATCACTCAGTGACTGACAGTGGCTGGTCGAGGTGTTGAGCAGAGTGCTGTGCCAGTCACCATCACTTTTTCTACAGTTCAGCTTTAGTGATCTGTCTGGTGCAAAGGTGTGTGTGGGAAGGAGGGCCCTGAGTTGGTGGATTGGTGGGTTTGGATGCCCTTTCAAAGGGGGCCACTAGACCACCAGGCAGGATGGCTCATGTGGCCATGGCCTGTATTCCTCAGGTAGCATCTTGGCCTGTGATCCAGCTAGCTGCCTTTGCCTCATCAGGTTTTTCTGTACCCCTATGGTGACAAACCATTTTTCATGCAATAATTTAGAGGCACCAATGTGGAGGGGGGAAGACCAGGATCCCATCATCATCATATATTCTGAGTTTGCCCTAAACTAGACTTATACTGGAGGGATATTCATCAGAATATCCAGCAGATAGGCCACAGTTTCCCCAAGGACTTTTACAGAACTGGAGTTGGTGTTCCCTTCACTGATGAAGGGCCCCAAACACACTCAAAACATGGGCAGATCTCCAGGGTGGCTACTTTGAAATGTAAACAATAAATTAGCTCTCCTCTATACCACTCACATTGAAACAGTGGAAAGTTATGATAAATGACATAGAATGTATGAAAAGGATAACAGGGTATCTAAGACTGTAAAGGGAGAAATTCCTTGAGATATGGAGTCCATGGCACAGATCTTTGCTGCCTGTAGGGAAGGGGGAGGAAATTAATTATTCTGATTGATATGACTGCCTGAGATTTTACAAATTGGACCAAATTGGAACCCAATGGGCTGAAGGATATGGACTGCTGGATGAGGGCAGAGCACACTCAGAACTGGACATTGTATGTGTTGGAGATCTCTGGACTTATAATCCAGAACTGACTGAAATTCTCTAGAACAATGGAACAAGGGGCTGGGGATGGGGCACACGGTTTCTTTATGTTAAGTATTCACTGTTTGTGGTGTAATGACTATGTAATCCAACAGTGCCATTCGGGACCTCAGTGTGTGGGAAGCCTAATCAAATGTATTATATATCATGCATTATGTTATTCAATGAAAGGCACTGAAGTTAAAAAATGGGAACTGGAACCTATTTTAAAGAGAAAACTAAAATAAGAAAGGAACGTCACGCTGTGACTTGCTGGTGATGTGCCAGTTTTGCCAGAGCTACATGTAGTACTAGTTTGGCACTTGGCCAACAATTCATTAGCGACCATCACTGAGCCGATAGACTTTGTTGCCACTGCTGGTGTTTCATCCATGACTTCCCTTACCATTGCCTCTGATGTTGGTTCAGTCTGCACCCTCCGCTGTCCAGCACTCTCTACTGGTTAGAGATGAAAGTCATGAAACTTCACATTACAAAATTCTCCATGAATTTTCATGACTTTGCTGTACATGTAGTGGCACTTTGCATAGTTCTTCACTGGGTGAAGTGACTACTTCATCTGGCAAAGACTATGTGTGGCTCTTTGCTCAGTGATACTAGCACTTCCGTAATTAAAGCATACACACAGAGGCACTTCACCGGCAATGTGCCACTATGCTTAGTTTAAAGAAAAATGGAAGACTTTTTAAAGTCTTTTAACAACTCCTCCACCAGAAGGCAATGTTTCCACCCTCCTCCCCTTGCCTTGGCCATCCATGATCTCAGAGTGCCCCCCACCCATTCCCCAAGAGAAGTACTTATGGTAAAATTAATAAAATTATATCTTATTTCCATTCAATCTCAGATTCCGTTACTCCCCAGTCACCCACTGTCTGTAAACTCACTCTCCTCCATCCACCCAACTCAGTGATATAACACTGCCATGCCAGCACTCTGACACCCAAACCACCCTCCTTCCACCCCTACCTCACCCACAAACAAAAGGAATTGATCTGACAATGACCAACACAACCTTGTTTCCACCACTGCCGGCCACCATCTACTGAATGGAAACAAGTGCACACCCTATAGTAATTATGGGATTGGTTCTAGCTGGAGCCAGTCATATGATGATCACTATGGGAGTAGTGGTGTGGTTGTCAGAGGGTGGTGCTGGGACTGGGGTGTATAGTTTTTTGACTGGGTTGGGCAAGGGAGGAGTGTGAGTTTTATGGGCATTGGAGAACCAAGGCCAGAGAGGACATATTGTAAGTACTATGCCTGGGGCTAAGGAGGGATGGTAGTGAGGTACAATGAGGGTGAGAAGATGGGGCTGCATTCATCAGTGGCAGAGGTGAGGAAGAGGGTTTGGAATCATAGCACAGTGGGTGTGGGGAGGTTAAAATACTTTTGTATAAATAAAAAAAAAACTTTGTTGTGCAGAGCTAAGTGAAGTCAGGAATACTTTGCTAGGTATATCTAGTGAGCAGTTCCTGACATTGCACCAACTTCACTGATGAAGTTTTAATTTGCTGCACCTCTTGCCCACATACAGAGATCATATGTAAATATTTCTTACATGCTAACTGTGGTGAAATCCTTGGTCAAGCAGGCAACGGTGGTGGCTCACTCAAAAGCAGTGCAAGATTCACTGGGTAATTTTCCAGCTTCCTCCCTGTAGACCTATTTTTGAGTGCCCACACAAAGTCTGCCGGCTTTTGCCAAGCATCCTTAAAAAAGTAACTACTTTTGTTAAACTTTTTATTGAAAGTTTCAATAAACAAACACAAGCAGAACACAATATACAGCAAAAGCTTGTAACTGACAGGGTCCTAGGATCCACATGCTGAGGGGAGGATATTACTTAAGCCTACTGGATGTCTTTCAAGGTCATTTGGTGGTTAACCTCCATTAATATGACATAAGGCTGACTCCAGATACGGACCCCACATTTTTTTATAGTTAGACATGCTGACCATGTTGACATGGGAGACCCTTTCCAAGGCTACTAACTGTCCCAACAGCCTGTAGCCATTCAGCAATAGAAGAGAACTCTGGGATTCTCCATTTACAAAGAAGTAGTCACCTAGCCACCACTCTAACTGCTATCAGCAATTGTGCTATGGGGGAATGGCTGGGTATCCCTTCTGGAGTGAATCCTATTAGAAATGGAGGACATCCAGAGGAGCTGAGTTCTTTTCGATGGTAAAACAAATCTTTGCAATCCTCTCCCAGTATGCCTGTATCTGGGGACAGAATCATAGTATATGAGTGAGATAACCTCCTTGCTCCAGGCATCACCAACAGGTGTCAGTAGGTATTAGGCCTAACCTTTTGAGAGCTGCTGGTGTACGGTGCCACTTCAGTAGTATTTTGTTCTGAATTAGGTGACTTTTTTTTTTTAAATATAGCTTTTTATTTTATTTTGAGGTAGAATATCACATACATGATCACATTTTATGTAACATGTTAATTGTTGAGGTTCCATAATATGGCTCATACAGGCAGTGAATTTACAGGCATTTGATTTATACACATTGGATTGTTTAACATAGCTCTGTAGTAACATTTTATTTTCTTCCATTATTTGGTTCTTTGACCAAACTAGGATCTCATAGACTATAGTTTTAAATAAATAATAAGATTCCCTTGCTTCCCCCTTCCATCTTTTCCATATCAACATCTCTCCCGAACTGGATCTCCTCCCCTTAGCTTCAGACACCCCAGAATAATATACTATCCCAAATGTGATTAGCATGAAATACAAAGATTGTCCTTTTTTGGTTTCATGGTACAAAGTCTGAATAAGTCTCTAATTAGTATGCAACCCATAGTCCCCATCTAGTATTAAAAGTGTTAATTCTGTTATTTATCTTATATGAAAGACGTTCTAGGTTATATACTTCATAAGTAAGGTTTCTCCAGGAGGCCTTATCAGGAATCGTTTTAGTGAGCCATAATTTGGTAATAACTTTTTTAGCTATTAGAATTAAAAGTGTGACCAGTTTATATTTAAGCCAGCTAATCTGTATGTCTTGAGGAGGTGCTGCTGTCAGGATAAATCCTGGAGTGAATAGATCAGGTATATCAAAAATATTGTTAAGTTCCCCTATAATATCTCTCCAAAAGTCTGATAGGAGTGGACAGGCCCAAGATATATGTTCTTGGCCTGCAGGAGAATACCCACATCCTCTCCAGCAGAGACTACCATTTGGTGTTCCCAGTTTTAGCTGAATGTCTGGGGTTCTAAAGAATCTAACCCTGGTCTTCCATGCAAACTCTCTCCAATAATATGCTGATGAGTTTTTAGAATAAAAGTAGGTAGATTGTAACCATCTGTCTGGGTCTGGGTCTAGTTCTATTTTAAGTTATCTTGCCATTCTGGCTCTCACTTGGTCATGTTCCTGTGTGGACATAGGATGCATTGCCATATAAATATTACTAATAATGTGTTCCTGAGGTCTGCCTTCTATGGCCTGGGCAATCAACTGTACCCTGTTAGAGGGGGCTTTTGCTATCTCAGTCAAGAAGTCAGCCATCTTAACTAAAACAGCATGTAGAGCCTTATAGGTTGAGAGTTCTCTCTGGGTTAATCCATATGAGGATAGTAAATATATAAATGGATCCATTCCCGCAGGGCTTATCAGTTGGAATGCATATCTGATGGAATAGTGTTCCCATCTTGATAGATCTGTCTCTAATGAGGAGGGACAGAAGTCAGAATTAGGTGACTCTTGCCATCTTTACAGGCCTTGCAGGCTTTAAAGAGAGACAGGTAGACCAGACCTCCTCTGAGATCTGTACATTGAGCTTAGTTTCTCAGTCTTTGAAAGAAGTGAGGGATTTGTCTGGGAATTCATCCTGCAGGTTTTTGTAGAGATTACTGGCCCTACCTTTGGTGTGAGGGGAGCACCATGTTATTATGGTGGTAGTTACCATGGGAGGAGGCCCTATTGTGGAGGTAAGCTCGGGACCTAGCAGACTTCTGAATTGAAGGTACCTCCAGAAGTCTTGCATGTGAAGACTGTACCTGGTTTGCAGGGAGGCAAAGGAGTCTAGTTGTTTGCCATCTGGCATAAGCAGGTCCAGCATTGTGTGTATCCTCAATTGTCTTGACCTAGGACAAGGGGGGGTACTCCGCAATGTGTATGTTCTCATTACCCATTCAGGGGCATGAGTGATGGGGTGGAATCTGTCTTTCAGTGCTTGGTAAGAAACAGACAAGCCAATGCTTGCAAAAAGGGATGTTCTTTAAGGGGATGTGTGGGCCTATTATACAGATAGGTAGTTGCAAGGGAATCACCCATTAGATATTGCTGTAGAAACATAGAAACATAGAAACATAGAATTTGACGGCAGATAAGGACCGCTTGGCCCACCCAGTCTGCCCATTTCCCTACCTACTGGATAAGCTGAAGATCCTAGTTAACCAGCAGCCTACTTCTTTCTACCCCCACCCCCCAGAATTGCCTTATGACTATCCCATGCATGCTTGAATTCCACCACTGATTTTGACTCCACAACCTCCTCCGGAAGGCCATTCCATGCATCCACAACCCTCTCTGTGAAAAATACTTCCTTAAATTACTTCTGAGCCGCCTCTATCTTCAAATTGTGCCTCTTGTTCTTGCACACCTCTTTTTGAAAGATGCTACCCTCTTGGACTTTGTTGATTCCCTGAGGTACTTGAAAGTTTCTATCATGTCCCCCCTCCCTCCTTTCCTCGAGGCTATACATATTAAGCTCCTTAAGTCTCTCTTCATATGTCCTCCGGTGCAGACCCTGCACCATTTTAGTTGCCCTCCTCTGGACAGCTTCCATCCTGTCTATGTCTTTGCGGAGATTGGGTCTCCAGAACTGCACACAGTACTCCAGATGGGGTCTCACCAGCTGTCTGTACAGAGGGATAATAACTTCCTGTTTTCTACTGGTGATGCCTCTCCCTATGCATCCCAGTATCCCCCCAGCCCTCCTTGCTGCCTTTGGGTGGACTACTCCTTTAAGCAACGTCTTCCCTACGTTTCCTTTTTGCATGATGACAGCACCTAAGTTCACACATTTGTGGTGCACCTTCCCATGGGGCACTTTCCCCTCCCAGAGAACATTGCCTACCATGGCATCTCTTTTAATGAACCAGGGTGTTGGATATCTGAATGGGAAGGTGTAGCCATTGCGAGGAACTAGGTGAGGCTGGGGTAAACCACTATAACACTTGGGTGGAGAGACAAAGTGTGTGGTACCCTTTAATCCATGGGAGGCCCCATCCGCCTCTGCTCCAATGTGCATAGAGCTTCATTCTATTGTACCTGGCCTGTTTCCCCTCCCAGAGAACATTGCCTACCATGGCATCTCTTTTAATGAACCAGGGTGTTGGATATGTGAATGGGTAGGTGCACCACAAATGTGTGAACTTAGGTGCTGTCATCATGCAAAAAGAAAACGTAGGGAAGACGTTGCTTAAAGGAGTAGTCCACCCAAAATTTGCAAAAAACATATGTTGTGCACAGTGTTTTGATTTGTATGTTAAGTTCTAGTGTGTCCTTCCCTCTGTCTACTATTAAGAGTTTTTTCTAAATTAGCCTGCTAGCTTTATGGTAGTTTTACGACCCCTGGGGATCTCCATCTGAGACAGCTTAATTGTATTCCTTTGTCCTACAATGCACCCTGTCTCATGTGACAGTGATGTAGCAGAAACCATGAATCCAGCAGAAAGCACTGCCTTACAATCAGTTCACAACAGTAGAGATGGCTATATTTTAAAATCTATAGAGTTCAGCTCAGTGACTACCCTCATCGTAAAGGTCTTACTGTCCTGAAGAACTTTGCTGCTGGTAATTATTGTGCAGCTTGTGAAGTTTCCAAGATATTTAGTTTGTTTGGCATATGTGTACTGAATGCTGGGTCTCTGCTACATCACTGTCCCATGAGACAGGATGCATTGTGGGAACAAGGAATGCAATTAAGCTGTCTCAGATGGAGATCCCCAGGTGTCATAGAACTACCATTAAGCTAGTAGGCTAATTTAGGAAAAACTCCTAATAGCAGACAGAGGGAAGGACACACTAGAACTTCACATACAAATCAAAACACTCTGCGCAACATATGTTTTTACACATTTTGGGTGGCCTACTCCTTTAAAGGTACATACTAAGAATCATTCTAATTCTACTACTTCTTTTGGGCAATGTACAACCAAACCCAGGACCTCCTGGCAATGACTCCTCCAACACCACAACAAGACCCAGCGTTATAACACTGGCATCAGTAAACATCTGCAGTCTACTCCCTAAAATGGCCAAACTAAAGGCCTGGGTAACCCTGCATAGACAGGACGTACTGTCGGTTGTAGAAACCTGGCTGTCCCCAACTGTTCCTGACTCAGCCATTGCACTACCAGGCTACAACATCTTCATGTTGGATAGACTGGCTAAGAAGGGAGGCAGATGCACCATTTACCTAAAGGATACTATTATGGGCCAGGCCCTCCCAGTGGCAGACCTTGGATGTCCTACCCAGGCACTCGCAATAAAACTACTTCTTGGGGCTCACAATAAAGCCCTAACTGCTCTCCATCTACATACCACCTAAAGGGCAAGTGGAAGGTCTACACTTCCTCCTCAACCATACCTGCAGCAAACTGCACTCCACTGAGTCAATACTGCTGGGAGACTTTAATATAAACTGGCTCTAACCAGACTATGGCCTAGTCAAAGATGCCATTTCAACACGCCATCTCTCGCAGCTAGTTAACTCACCCACCAGACACAACTACAAGGCAGGAAATAGCACCCTATTGGACTGGATAATCACAAACTGCCCTGAGCACATCTCAAATGTGACTGTACATTCCGACTTGCTAAGTGATCACTCTCGTGTCTCCTGTGTATGGTCCAATAAATTCATCAAGCCACCACCACAAACCATTTTCAGCAGGGTACTTAAATCTGGACATCTTGAACTACTAAAACAGCACCTACGTAATCTCAACTGGTCTGGACTTGACTCTGAGAATGATGTCAACATCGCCCTTGAGCACTTTGTCTCGCACTACAATGCCATATGTGAAATTTATGCGCCACAGCAAAAGAGGAAGGTACGTGGAACAATCAACTCCTGAATTACTGCCAAACTTCACTCTAAGATGAAACTACAGGATTACCTCTGGCAACGGGCCAAAGCCTCATGGCGACAAGTGGATGTACAAGCATACAAGACTGTCAGGCATGAGTGCACTCAAATCACCTGTCAAGAAAAAAGCAAATACCATAGAGAAATGTTGGCTAATTCCTGGGGGGATAGCTGAAACTTCTGGTCAAACATTAAGGATGTTACCGGCAGAGCTTCTAAGGTAGCTCCCACCTTGCTCAGTCAGGATGGTACACCAACTATAGACCCCCTTACTATAGCCAACGTCTTCAGCAATGCTTTTACAGATCTCAGCAGTGTCTTCCCACCCAACTTGATGCCACCACTAGTACATCTCAGGATCATGATGATAACATCTCCAATCCTCCCTTCTATCTCAAGGAAGTACCAGTGTCACTGGTCAGAAAACATCTGAAAAAAGTACTGGGTAAGTCAAGGCATAGTGCAGACTCACTTGACCTTAAACTTATAACCCTTACCCTCAAAGAGGTTATAGTCTCTATAACCCGAATTTTTGACCTCTTACTGTGTCTAGAACAATTTCCTCAAGTCTGGAAATCCGCTTTGGTTACCCTGATACATAAATCTGGGGACCGTTCTGCTCATTCCAACTATAGACCAATCTCTATATTCCCCCACTTTATCAAAAGCCCTGGAGTGCATAGTCACTGACCAGTTAGTAGACTACCTGGAAAAGTACTCCATCCAATGCCCAGAGCAGCATGGTTTCAGGAAAGGGCACAGCACCACCACTGCTCTTCTGGAATTCACTGGATACATCCACAAGTCACTTGACCAAGGGGACCTTGTAGGAGCAATCTTCATTCACTTAACAAATGCTTTTGACACTGTGAACCACTCACTCCTGCTGCAACAATCAGCCTGTCTAATGAAGCTATGCTTTGGTTCAAAGACTACCTCACAGAACACTCCCAACATGTTAAAATTTCAACCATCACCTCAGACCGATGGATTGTGCTCTCCAGAGTACCACAAGGATCCATCCTTGGCCCCCTATTATTCACTATTTTCCTCGACAACCTACCCCACTCCTATCACCAATGGATTCTACCATATGCTGATGATGTCGTTGTCTTTACAAGTCACCCAGACCCTACTTTACTAGAACAGCAATTGCAATTCATCTTTAAGGAAGTAGGAGAATGGTCCGGTGCACATAAACTGGTCCTGGACTGCAAAAAAAAACAAGGTGATGTTGTTTTGTTCCTCCTGCAACAAACATAACACCTATCCACTAACCATAAGAATCTGCATTTGAACCCAACTTGAACTCACCCAGCACTTCAGATATCTCAGGGTTACCCGGGATAACCACCTATCCTATGCTCACCACATAGACAATGTCTCCAAGGCTGTCAACATAACGATTGGGCTCCTTCACCGACACAAGTGAAGCCTGACTCATGAAGCTCTCAAAATAGCAATATACAGCTCCATCTTATTGGCCATTGATAATGGTCTTGTTATCTATGGTGTCGCTACCACTACTGCCCTTAATAGAATCATAGTATCCTTCAACAAGGCATGCAGGCTGCTTACTGGCTCCCATCGCCTGAGACACACCTGTGACCTCTACACACAGACTGGCTGGATACAGCTCAGTGGAAGGATTAAATATCAGACTTGCCTGCTTGCCAAAAAAGCTCTTCTTGGCATATTATCCCCTGGGACTACTGAATTACTGACATTCTACCATGGCATTAAACACACCCAAGCATCAGCCAATCAACTCCTCCTTATCCCGAGATGTTGGACAATACAAGGTCAACAATCCTTCTCTCACAGAGCCCCATTCTGGCTAAACACACTGGGTCCAGAAATATCATCCTCACAGAAGCTTGGTCAATTTAAGTATCTGCTCTGGCAGTATCTTGCATCTAGCAGCTCCTGTGACTGCCTGCCTAGAGAAAACCTGTCACCTGCCCAGTGAAAACCAGCTTCTCTCCTGGCACCTAACATGCCCGTTGCTCCCAGTCCCCCTCCACACCCTTCTTGTAGCTGATTGCCCCTCCACCCCCTCCCCTCACCTCTCCATCACCTCTCTGGCAACCTCTACTTACCTCTCTCCCTCTCCCCCTCCCCCTCCATCTTCAACAAGCTAGCTTGACAAGGCCGCTGGCTGCCACTCCCTTCCCTGCTATCACTGCTACCATCTCCCCTTTGCCTCTCCTATTCTCCCACCTTAGCTTTCTCCCTCTTAACCAGTTGAACCATTTGTAGTAAGCTAGTTACTGTGATTTCCTGTCTGCTCCTATTGTAGCCAAATCATAGCCACTTGTGTTCTTATAAATGTTACTACTAGTACGCCTTTGTTAGTTTTCCCTTGTTGTTTGTAACCCTTCCCTATGACATGGAACCCTTGTAAATGAGCTACTTTGTGTTCAAAGGTGTAACAATCCTAGACTAACTAAATAAATAAATAAAAAGGCCTTCAACTTTCTAGTCAGTGAGATACCATCGTGCTTCCATCTCTCTAGTTCTACTCGGGTCATGTCCAGGAGAGTGGACAGGTTGAGACTAATTATTCTGATGGAGATGTGATGGATCATGATCTTGAGGTATTTCAGGCCATCTTTAGCCCATCTGAGGTCTCGCTGGATGAATGCGTCCAGTTTGAAGCCTGGGTGTAGAGGGAGTACTTTGGTTTTCTTGTGATTTATCTTTAGGCCAAATAATGTGGAGAATCAAGTGAGCAAGTGAAGTAGAGGGCCAGAGATGCAGGCCCATCTACCTGCAGTAGTAATAAGTCATTTGCATAGAGTAGCATAAGCATGTCATTCTCCCCTATTTGGATGCCTTGGAGGGAGGAGTGGAGGTGAATGGCAGTGGCTAATGGCTCAATGGACATTACAAAAAGGAAGGGGGATGGTGCACATCTGCGTGTTTCTCCTCTTTAATGGGAAAGATGCGGATCTTACATTGACTGTTGGAGAGGTGTGCAGGAGACTCACTCGTTACAGGAAATTGGGGTCTATCTCCATGTGTCTCATGGTATTGAAGAGAAATTGCCACTCAACAGAGCTGAAGACTTTCTCAAAATTGACTGCAATAGTGACAGCTGATTTGTGGGTGTACTTAGCCTTCTGAATGGTGTTGAGCACAGTTCTGATGTGATTTATACATTCTTATTTGGAAGTCTTACTCATTTTAACTCTAATTTTGCAATGGTATACAGTGTTTAGATATTATAAATCAAAATAGAATGTTGGGTTAAACTCCTACTATGTGTGGGTGTGCTTTACCAGTCATTAACTTCAAAAAATGTCCTGTAAGTAAACAAACCAGAAAAATTGTATTATTGTTTCAAAAGTTTAGAGTCATCAATCATGCAAACCTACATGAAGATATTTCAACTACAGCATAACAAGATTATTTTGCAAGTGATGTTTTCAGTTTTCAAATGAAATTGAAATAGAGGGTTTTTTTCTGCATAGAGCAGACAGAGAGGGAAAGAGAGGTGGGGGGCTTGTTGTATAGAAACTGGAATTTGGGAAGTTTTAGGGATGTTTATTCAGGGACACAAATTCAAATGGAAATATTGTTGGTTCAATTATTAAAGTACAATCTTGTTATAGGTGTGATCTATTCACCCCCAAAAGTGAGGGTAGAGGAATTTAGGCATTTGGCACAATGTATACAGAAATTAACAATGGATTATGATTTGCTTCTGTTGGGGGATTTCAACACAGCCTGGGGTGGACCAAGGGGCAATGCATTGATGCAGAGTTTGAGTCCTCTTGGCCTGACCCAGGTTGTGATGACACCCACCAGAAAGACAGATTTGAATAGTAAAGGAAATGTATTAGATTTATGTTTTGTAACAGAACGTATAAAAGTTCAAAATATATGGGTAAATCAACCTGTTTTGGGAGATCACTGTTCAACTGTATGTAATTGTGAATTAAAAATTGAAGCTAAAGGAATAAAATCAAAAGTCCCAAGAAAATTAAAAAAGAGGTCTTTTAAAAATTACAGTAAATAATTATTTTTCCATACATTGGCAAGCCTAGAGTGGTATAGGATTTTCCTTATTCCTGATCTGGATTTAGCTGTGAAAGAGTTTACAAGAATGTTTTTAGAGGCTTGTAAAAGGGTTGCTCACTTTAAAACAACCATAGCAAGGATAAAACACCCCTCATGGATGACAGAAAAGTTAGAAAAAGAAATAAGGATAAAACATTGATTATGGAAGAAGGCTAATAAATCTTTAAGTAGAGCTGATTGGGAAGAATATAAAAAATATCGTAGCAGAATGATCACTAGGGTAAAGAACACAAAAAAGCAATATTATAAAACAATAATTGCTGGTACTGTTGATCCCCGGAAATGCTGGTTCTTAATACAATTCTCAGGAAAACCAGTTACAAGCAAACCCCATGTACAAATTCAACAAAATGGTATATTACAGTTTAAAGTAAATTTTGCAGACATTCTGAATGCATATTTTATAGATTTACCTGGTATAGATAATCCTGAAAATCATTTAGTACTAGATTTTCCATTAGATCCTACTCTGGAAATTCCAAAATTTAAATTTAGGAAGATTAGTTGTAATGAGGTTCAGAAAGTATAGCACAGTGGTTTAAGGCTGTGAGCTACAAATCTGGTGACATCCAGCAGACCAGACCTGAGTTTGAATCCCACAGCTTCCACTTGCATACTGTGTGACCCTGAGCAAGTCACTTAACTTCCCTGCGCTCCCAGGTCACACCTGTAAAAAAGCTTTCAGCTTAGTGTGCTACTTCTGGTTAAACAACTAAAAAAAAAAAAAGAAAGAATTAAAAGTTAACAAAGCATATGGGTTAGACAATATAGAAAGGAAGCTGCAGAATTTGTGGCCCCTATATTGACCAAGCTATTTAATTGGAGTTTGATGGAAAGGAAGTTTCCTTCTAGTTAGAAGAAAACAAAGGTAGTCCCAGTTTTTAAAGGGGATGAGCTAACTGACCCTTCGAACTATAGGCCGATTGCCCTGTTGTCTACGGTGTTGAAGGTAATGGAAAAACTGATACAAAACCAGTTAAGTGGTTATTTGGAGAAATACCACTTACTTTCGGATTCACAATCAGGTTTCCGAAAAGGGCGTTCCACAGACACTGTGCTCACCGACCTAATAGATCTTGTCTCCTCTCAGCTTGAAGGGGGGAGGTGGGCACAGTGTTCGTGGACCTATCCAAAGCCTACGACACCATGGACAACAGGGTTTTTCTCCAGAGGTTGGAGGGATTGGGCCTAGACTGTGAAACTCTGGGATGGTTTTCTTCCTACTTATTTGAAAGAACACAACTGGTCCAATTTGATGATGTAACCTCAAAACAGCTTAAAGTTCTTAGAGGGGTACCACAGAGGTCCATTCTGGGCCCAACTCTTTCTTTGATTTACGTTAATGATTTGGTAAAAGTAGCTATTAACACCAAAATTAAATTATACGTGGATGATACAGTTTTACTAGTGTGTGGTACAACTATTAATGAGATAGAAAAGGGACTTTAGGAAGATTTCACAGGGTTAGAAAAATGGTTAGTAAATTCAAAATTAGTATTAAACAGTAAACAAACATTTGTCAATGTCGAATGTTTGCTTGCTGGCATTGGCATTGGTAGTGTAGAAGTTACAGAGTTGCATAATAGGAATGGCAGTGAAATATTGAACTTAAGCCAATCCCACCACCACCCTGCAGAGAGTGACAGGCATTAGGGTGTGCCTTTGGGTCGTCAGGGATAACGGTCACACCATTTCACCACACCCTACCCTGCAGACACTGACAAGTGTCACGGTGTGCCTTGAGGTCTTTGGCTCTTATGTGCACCCCATTCCATCAGGAAATATGGTGAGATGGGTGCAGTATAGGAGAATGGGGTGAACTTTAGGGCCAAAGAGTCCAAGGCATACCTTAATGCCTCTCACTGGCTGCAGGGTGTGGAATGGTATGAGCATTACAGGCAAGAATCCCAAGTCACACCCCTGATACCTGTCATTCTCTACAAGGTGGGGCATTATGGTTGGAAACCCTAACACCTCAGGCATTCGGGTGGTATTTTCACTCCAAATTTTCAACATGATTTTTGTGACCCCACCTCATGAACAGTGGTAATATCAGTTTGTTTGCAAAGCTGCTTATGCACAGTGACTACGGTATTTAGCACCACAGGTGCAAAACACATTCCAAACAGGATGTGAAAATGACAGCTGTACTGTTCATGGGAGGTGTAAAAATGGCAATGTTGCAAATCTGCAGCAAAATATAAAAGAACTGGTGAAGTCACGGCGTGCATAGAAACTGTGCAACGACACCTGTAATGTAATTAGCTTGGGATTTTAAGCAGATTGTCAACACAGGCATTTTGGGACTCGATCATGAACAGTGTCACTGTGATTTTCTTTATCTGTCCCGAACAATGATTTCCCACAGCGACCACATCTCTGCGCTGAAAGTGTGAAAACACATTTTGGCCATGTTGTGAAAAATGACAGCTGTACTGTTCATAAGGAAGTGTGGAAAAATGCCACTGGTGAAAATCTGGACTGAAAATATTACAAAGTCATGAACTTATGAGGGTACGTGGAAACTGTGCAATGCTCACTCATAACACAGTCATTTTATGGACTTTTGTCACCAAATTTTCAACATAGCCATTTTAAGACCTCTGCTCATGAACAGTGTCACTGTGATTTTCTTAATGTGTCCCATACATTGATTTCGCACACTGACTGTGCCATTGTGCGCTACATGGGCAGAAACACGTTTTGGGCAAGATGTGAAAATGACAGCTGTACTGCTCATAAGGAGGTGTGGTAAAATGGCAATGTTGAAACTCTGGAAAAAATATTGAAAATTTGTGAACTTACAGATATGCGTAGGAACTGTACAGCATACGCTCATAAAACAGTCATTTTAAGGAATTTTTCCACCAAATTTTCAACATAGGCTTTTTGAGAGCCCACCTTATGAACAGTGGCAGTGTCGTTTTGTTACTCAGTCCCAAAAGGTGATTTTGCGCAGTGACTGCGAATCACCCTTCGGGCCCAATTAACGCCATGACAGTGAGAGCATTCATGAGAAGGGGTCCCAAAAACCCTATGTTGAAAATTCGGTGCAAAAATTCCCCAAAATGCCTGAGATATGCAGCAAAGTTGAAAAACCCTATCTATCCCATTATACAGCTTACCGGCATTTCCTCAGTTTGGGTCGGCTTTGAAGTGCAGATGTGTTACCGGTCACGGTGCTGTGCGCTGGAGTCCGGAGGTAAGTAGGGGTGGGGGGTGGGAGGCAGGGCACAGTGGGTGGGCGTGGTGGGCTGGGTGAACACCAAGGAACGTTTTCTTTGCTTACAGGTTTTTTTTTAACAGGAAGATGACACAGGACATTTGCCATGCTGGGGTGGGCTCCCAGGCGTGGCAGCTAAAGAGCTGTTTGGGGGGTTGGAGCTGACGGGGATTGGGCACCCCATCAGCCCATCTGGATGTGTTGTCATGCTGGGGTGGGCTCCCAGAATGGCATCTGGAACTCTGTTGAGAAGGAGCGCAGCACAGCCGATGGGGATTGGGCACCCCATCGCCCCACAGGCGTGCAAAGTGCTACACAGCATGCACGTGTGTGTGTAAAGGGGAGCACGCATGAGCAGGCGATATCTTAGCTCCCTCTTTCAACTGTATGCCACTGCATTTTCAACTGCTGTCATAGACAGCTCCAGCAGTGCTTGGAGAACTGCGACCGTGCCTGCAAACACACTGACCAAATTGGAAGATGCTGACACACCTCCGAAAAACTCGGATGATGGCACTATGTTTCTTGCACATGCGTGCAAGCAAACATAAAAATGAAAACTCTTCTTTTTTCAATTCAAAAGGATGCAATAAATCATAAACAGGATTTGAATATAAAAACATTAAGACAGGAAACATTACAGCAGGTTTCTTTTTATAAATACTTAGGAGTTTGGGTTGACCAGGGACTGAAATTTGATATACATATAGAAGAATTGGTGGGTAAAGTAAATAGAACACTAGGGGCTTTTCGAAGAAATAGGTTTTGTACAGATATTAGTATGCGGAAATCAACAGTAAATCAGTTATTAATTCCTACAATAGATTATGGCAATCATATATATGGAAAGGCATCAGGCTTTTTCTTAAGAAAGCTTGAGGTTACTTATAATAATTTAACAAGATTCATTTTATAATGTGATTATAAAACCCACCATTGTTATTTGTACTTGACACTGGATTGGTTAACACTTGAAAACAGGAGAAAAATGATAAGGGCCCTACAAATGCATAGATTATAAACAACAGGAGAGCCAAAATATCTTAGGAATAAAATATAGGAGAAAAATGTTAAGCATAAATATAAATTAAGAGATAATGGGGTGACTCCCTACAAACCTAAAAAATTGTTTTACTAAAATGAAACTTAAAGCTGAATATGCCTCAAACAGTCAACTGTTGAATGATATAAAAAGTAAATCAGGCTATAAACCATCTCCGATTACCAAGTTTTTGACAGAGGAATTGAAAATTAGATGTATGCTCAATGGGTGAATAAGAAATCTCTTGGATTTTTTGATGGTATTTCATGTTGTGAAATGAGTTGTACAAGTCTTGTTGGAATATAAGTATATTTATTATACATTTGTAAGGTCTTAGAGAGTGAAAGTGATGTTTGTATTGTGTTGGTATTTGAACAATTTTAAAGTCCTTTTGTCAGGACCATCTTGAAAAAAGGCTTCGGCCTAAGATGAGAAGAAAGAACTTATCCTGAATAAAAATAAATATTTTACCACTACTACTTCTAGGGCATTCCTAGACATACTCCTGGTAGAGTATTGGTTGTTAACTGGACGGGGGAGGTTTTGTGTAGCCGGGGGGGGGGGAGACACATCAGTGCTTTTTTTGCAAGCAGACGGGTCTGGCACCTTAGTCTGTTCTGGAAGGGAAGCCAGTTGGTAAGGGTATATAGGGAGCAGCTGTGGGTCTTAATTAAGAGAGAATAGTGAGGTGAAGTGAGGGGAGATTGTTACACCCAGGCATTGAACTGTTTTGTTTTTGGCTCATTTGAACAGGAAGGTTTCCCCAAAATTTGAGGGGCAAGATCCCCCTAACCTGGTTTATCTATGTTAATTTTGTACCCTGATATCTCCCAGTATTTTAGGAGCTCCTTTTGGGAGGCTTTTAACATCTTTGGGGAAGTCACAAAAAAGAGGAAGTCATCCGCTTATAGCAAGATTTTATGGGCTCTGTCCCCAGCTCTGATTTCTTCTTTCCGGGGGTTCCCCCTTACTGCTGTTGCCAGGGGTTTTATACACATTGCAAATAAGAGGGGACAGAGGGAGCACTCTTGTCTGGTTCCCCTGGTTAGGTATAAGCTTTCTGACTGTATTCCATTTACTTTGACCACTGCCTGGGAAACACATAGAGGGTCAATTCTGGTCCAGAATTTTTCCTCAATTTCCATTTCCTCCAAAGTCCTGAACAAGAATCTCCAGTCCACTTGGTCAAATACCTTTTCTGCATCCATAAAGATAGCTAGTGCAAGTTCTGGAAATCTGCACTGCCATGAGACCAAGTTCAGCAGACTTCTGATGTTATCGTGAATTAATCTGATCAGATCCCATACATCCCTAGAGTCTGCCTGCCAGGATGTAGGTGAACATTTTTTAATCTACCTTTAGAAGGGAAATCGGTCTGTACAATCCACATATTGTTCGTCCTTTCCCCTGTTTTGGTATTATTGAGATTTGAACGTGCTGCCATGGGGATGGGGCTCCCTCTCCCTCCTGAACTGAGATGTGACATGATTTTTCCTATAATGTCTTGTAAAATTCTGGGGCTAGCCCATCTGAGCCTGGTGCTTTTTCAGCCTTCAGAGTCCCGATTGTAGTGTAAATCTCTCCTATTGTTATTGGTCTATTTAGGAATCCTTGTGCTTCTTGAGAGAATTTCTTCATTTTTATTTTGGCAAATAAAAAAGTCTCTGTTTTCTCCCAATAATTTGCCACTTCCTCCTGCTGATACAATTTTTTGTAGAAGGTGGCAGATTCCTTTGCTATCTATTTTGGGTTGGATTCAAATATCTGTGCTGATGGGTGTTTGCGTAAGAGTAATGCTGCTCTGCTTGTAGCTTCTGAGTTGACCACATTTTCATCACTTTGCCAGGAGAGGATCAGGGACCACTTACTCTTGCAGCTGGAGTCGGCAGGGGAGCCTCAGCTCATGTTTCAGCTGCTGTTGGAGTTGACCCTGGCAACCATGAAACACCATCCTGGACTTTAATCCAACCCACTGCCAAAAGAGCTGATTCCACCAACCAGCTTCTTGTTGTCAGTGTCACTGGGGGAATGGGGGCAGGACATCCAATTGTTAGTGGTAATAACGCAGACTAGGTGGGTCGAAGGCCCTTATCTACCTACAGTTTCTGTGTTTCTATGTTTCTGAGCCCTGGAGATTGTCAGATAAGGATCTATTAGGTGCAGCTGTCATGGCCTGGGCTGTCATCACTGGGCTTGCTGGGGTCCTTGGTACTGGGGTTGCTCTGCAAACACTTTCTGGAACTTGGATCACATTTTTTGATGTAGCAGAAAGTTGAGCATCCACCTCTGCCAACAACTGCAGTAGCACAGCTTTCCTCTTAAGCAACAGAAGATGTTCTGTAGGTAAACCAGATTCAGGAGTTTCAGTGTTCTCTTCCATGTCTTCCACACCTTGCATGTGAAATTCAACATCAACATTTTCTAAAACTGGCTAGACTTAACTTTGGTTTCAAGCATATCCACTTGCACTTCTTTAGAGAGAATAGCAAACTCCATAGCATTTTCAGTATCAGATGCATAAGAGCCATCAATTCACTTCCTCTTTCTGCACCTCCAGGGTTGGCCATCTTGCTGCTAGCAAGAGGGCCACAGCACCCCTCTCTGAAGAGTAGGAGAATGTTGTATTGAAATTCAAAATCAAAATGGTGTACAACAATCAACAACTATAAAGACATACAATGAAATACATTAGCAAGTGAACCTACCCAGGAACAGGACAAATATTCTATATACCCCCACAATACACATGCTACATCAAAAATATCCATTATAAAGCATAAGAGTGAAAAAAGAATGCAATTAGGGCATCACCACGGAAAAATCCAGGAAACCTTCTTCTATAATTTTGACTTAAATTTGAATCTAGTCTTGCAGTCCTGGAGCTGTACCTAAATTAACATTTTAGTAATCCAATTTACTACTTCTTCCACCCTCACAAATTTCTGATAAATTACCAATTGGCATCTGGCTTGCCACATAAAAAAATTATCATAGCAAACTAAACCATTAACATATTATAATAACTGGTGCTCCTTAGGGTAACCAGGTTGTAATTCTGACATTATAACCAGCTGGTTATAATGACAAACATGCGCTCGGTTTCCCTAGCTTGGCGCGTGTTCCTGCCACGATCTTGTCCTGCGTGCAGTCAGCCTTTCACCATGTTTCCACAGCTTGCCACACTTCAACTCAGTGGCAGTAAGTTAATAAAAAAAATGAGCAGTTTTTTTTATAGAGGGTCTGAGTTAACAAAAAAGGTGGCTGACTTAAAAATAAAAAAAAAGCCTTTTGCCACGAGCCATGGACTGCACTGAAACCCAATCAGTCCGTGGCTATCTTTATTTTATATAATCGCTGTGGTGAAAAAATGAGTGCCAGCAATTATATAAAATAAAGGATGGGTAGGTGGTCAAAATTCAGATTTTACACACCCCCTCAGGGCAGGATGCCTTAATAAACCCCTCAAGCTTTGCTCTCGGGGTTTACGTGGCATCCCACACCTTGGGGCGGTGTAAAATCCTCTTTATAACCACCTACCCATCCATTATTCTCTATATAATCATATCTGTGCCAATTTAGTTGTAGGAATCCCAAAAATAGATAAGAATAAAGCCTCTCCACTGAAATCCTGTCTGTACCAACAAGTCCTTAGCCCATGGGCATTCAATAAAAAGGTGTTCTTGGGTTTCCATAATTCTATCACAATGCCTCCTAGGGCAAAATTGCTCCTCTAAGCTTTTATGTTTATTATTAATTTTGACTTGTAGTTTCCCATGTGTGGAAAGATGTAAAATGTCCCACATCCTTATAAGAATCCTCCTTTCAGATAAGGTAGCTACAATTGTCTTATAAAATCACCTTTCATTGTACTTTAATTCTATAGTGGTTAACTATCACAATCCTGATAGAATATTGTTACTTATAATTGAATACTGTGAGGGTACTGAGAGGGAATACTGTGTTTTATTACTTTAGTATGAATCTACCATGAAGGCTTAGTAGCTATTTTCAGTAACTCCAGTTTTACTCTTTAGTGCAGATATCAGTTTAAGGCATTGTCAGCAACAGCCAAATGGATTGATCGTTGTTCTGCTTAATAGTAAGCTATTCCCCCTTATCTTGTACCATAGGTAACAGTGACTCAAATATCTTAATATCAATACATGCTGTGTAATCTGTTGTATTGCATTGTTCAGAGTGAATTCCTGTTAAAGTATAAAAGTATAAATAAAAAAAGTTAAAACTGTCTTATAATGGGACTAAGGGCAAGTTCCAATTTGTAATGTTACTGAACAGGACTCACTTAAAATATAATGCTACAAACCTTCCTGGGTTTATCCTGTGAAATTAAAAATACAATATTGGGCTGGCCCGGTGGTGCTAAGAGTTGAGGCACTGGACGCCACACCTTGCACCACGCTGGTGACCCAAGTTTGGGAATGGACTCAGGATGCCAGGGGCTGGCAGGTGAAGGAGAGGACTGAGTGTCCATGGGATTGCTCTCCTCTCCAGTGGTGGGTAGTAGGGCCGCATTGCTCTGCAGCAGCCCCCAGTACAGACTGGGAGCACTGCATGAGCTACACAACAAGGGAAAACCAGAAAAGCTGAAACCGCTCCAGGACCAGCTGGATGATAACTGCCGGTCTGCTGACGCCTCCAAAACCCCAAAAAGAAGCCATGTCCACCTCAACAGCACCCTGAGGCCAAAAGTAGAGTGTGCGGGCCAGTCTCCACTAATGTTTTCCCCCTCGTAGGAAAGGGACCCATCCAGTAAAGGGTTATGCCGCATTACCCCAGGGAGGGCTGCAATATGAGGTAGGAGGCTCAAGAGGGGTAGTAGGAGACATGTTGGGGACCACAGCAGCCCGAAGGAGTGGCAGGTTCTGGAGCATGCAGGGGGAGAAAACAAATAATGCATATATATATATATATATATATATATATATATATATAATATTGCAAATTTAAAGTTTTTGCAAGCTATCCTTTCAAAAATCAGGAAGAACAGGCCCTGTTTTTCCAGCCTTATTCCACTGTGGATTCCCTGTGTTCCATTTCATAAAAAAGGGTCTAACAAAAAACTGAGGTGTTGCCCCACCTTCCCCTACTAAAATTTGTAGAAAAAATATACTATAAAAGAAAACTACTGGATTTATCATTCCAACCCCCCACCCTCTACAACTGCTAGATAAGTAATACTTCTTTTTATTAGACTGAATCTACTACCCCCCAAAAGTTGAAAAAACAGATTATATAATTTTACCTCAGTAGATTCCAGAGAAGGATAGACATAAATGAGATGCAAAAATATACTGGGTAACAAAAACATTTTTTATATAATAAGCCCTCTTTTTTTGGAAGCCAAAGGTTGTTTCCATCTATTAACTTTTCCTTCAGCTTCCTGATATTTCTTCACCCAGTTATAGGTTCTAGCATCTTGGCTGCCAAACCATACTCATAATAGTCTAATAGGAGCTGGAACTAAGGAGACATTAGCTACTGACTGTCTTTGGTCTTGAATGTGTAACACCATCCCCACACATTTTGATTGATTAACCTTTTACTCAGAGCATTCTGAAAATGGCTCCAAATCAGCTGCTACTTCTTGCACTGATTTTTCTGAATCTAGAAGTAAACAAAGACAATCTGCATAAGCCAAAGTCTTACACACTGTGACATCCCACATACGTTCCATTTCTCCTGTAGTACTATTTTGATCTATTTTCCAAAGCAACAGATCTATTCCTAAAATATATAAAAATGGACTTAAAGGACACCTTTGCCAGGCACCTTTCTAAACTTGAATTCTATCACCCATATGTCCATTAACATTAGGAAACACAATGACCTTACTATGACATGTTTTGATCCACAAGATAAAAGAATCTGTAAACCCCTAATGTTTAAGAATGGAAAATAAAAAGGAGCGCCTTGTGCCTCATAACGCACCTGGGTGTACTCTTATCAGGAAATAACCCACACCTGGTTGTGTATTATTGCTTGCATAACAAACATTCATTAACTAAATCTGCAAAATGTTGTGCAATGTAATCAATTATTAACTTGTACAATTCTGCTTATAGCCCATCCTTGCCAGCAGCTGTGCCTGAAGAAAAATACATCACAGCTTGCTTTACTTCTGTAGGCAAAACAGACTTAATTAAAGCCCCCCCAAACTTCCATCTAACATGGAACACTAATGAATTCCATAACTCCCTCTGTCTACAAGATGCTCCTCTAGTTACAGAAAAAAAGGTTGTGCATGTTTTCTAGTTATAGAAAAAAAAAGATTGTACATATTTGTTAACAACCTGAACCATCCCCCAGTTGGTCAGAGACAATTCTCCCATCTGAGTCTAATAACTCTGAAAAACATTGTTCCTAATTCAATGGGAACAGCTACCAAAAGGATTTAGTGATGGCACTGTCCCCTGCACCCCAAACCCCTGATCTGCTAATAGAGACATAGACCTACGATACTGCAGTTTTTTTCATCTGTTCTCTGACTGCACAAATGTGTTCCTTATTGGAAGTTTGAAATAAAGTAACTTTCCAAAATTAAGGCCTGTAATTTCCTCCTAAAAACAAACATTTTAAATATTCCTGGTTTCTCTCAGATTTATCTAATTTCTGAAAAAATAGTTTTAAATCCAATTTAGTATCTTCCCACCATTCTGTCACTGAATCTTACAAACATTTAATGGAATTCTAGGCAAGGCAAAGCAAATTTTATTTTTAAGGTGCCCAATCCCAAAGGATCTGGGCACCATACACAATATAACAGAGTACATGCAAATACTCTCAAAAGCAACAGAAGATAAAATCATCAATACTCAATAATTAAAATTAACTATAATAAAAACAGGTTAGGAGTAGGTTATTCAGTAAACATCTGGCTGAATAGGTGGGCCTTAAGCCTCTGCTTAAAAACATCAATCAAAAGGGCCTTCCAGACTGCAGGTGGAAGCCCGTTCTACAGGGTCGGCCCAGAGACACTGAAAGCTCAATCACCAGAAGTCCTGAGCTGAACCCTGGGAACATCCAGGAGGCCCTTTGAAGAGGAGCGGAGGTAGTGAAGAGAGGTTGCATGTGTCAGGAGCTCTGACAGGTAGCCAGGATCCAGTCCATATAGGGCCTTATAGGTGAGCAAGCTGTTATCCATGAACCAGCACCTCTGATTGCCCCCCTACCATGATGACAGCAATACTTAGGGTGCAGGCACTTATCGTATAACCATAAGTGTCAGGATCTGAGTTCTATTGTATTTTCTACTAAGAATCGTGTATATACTGTATATATAGATATAGATATAGATATAGATATATATACATGCTATCATAATTGTACCACTTGGAAGAAACCTCTGTTTACACCATTGTATAATCAGTTAGACAATACTGCAATCTTTAGTTCTAGTGCAAAAAAGCAATTACTTAAACATAGAAACATAGAATTTGATGGCAGATAAGGACCACTTGGCCCACCCAGTCTGCCCATTTCCCTACCTAATGGATAAGCTGCAGATCCTAGTTAACCAGCAGCCTACTTCTTTCTACCCCAACCCCCTAGAATTGCCTTATGGCTGTCCCATGCATGCTTGAATTCAGTCACTGATTTTGACTCCACAACCTCCTCCGGAAGGCTGTTCCATGCATCCACAACCCTCTCTGTGAAAAAATACTTCCTTACATTACCTCTGAGCTGCCCCCCCTCTATCTTCAAATTGTGCCCACTTGTTCTTGCACACCTCTTTTTTTGAAAGATGCTACCCTCTTGGATTTTGTTGATTCCCTTGAGGTACTTGAAAGTTTCTATCATGTCCCCCCTCCCTCCTTTCCTCAGGCTATACTTATTAAGCTCCTTTAGTCTCTCTTCATAGGTCTTCGGTGCAGACCCTGCACCATTTTAGTTGCCCTCTCTGGACAGCTTCCATCTTGTCTATGTCCTTGCGGAGATTGGGTCTCCAGAATTGCACACAGTACTCCAGATGGGGTCTCACCAGCTGTCTGTACAGAGGGATAACAACTTCCTGTTTTCTACTGGTGATGCCTCTCCCTATGCATCCCAGTATCCCCCAGCCCTCCTTACCGCCCTCTCACATTGCTTGCCCACCTTTAAGTCATCTGATATTACTACCCCCAGGTCCCTTTCCATTTTTGTTGTTGTTAGTATCTCACCCCCCATTGTGTACTCTTCCCCTGGGTTTTTGTTTCCCAGGTGCATTACCTTGCACTTCTTAGCATTAAATCTAAGCTGCCATACATTTGACCATTCCTCTAACCTTGCCAAGTCCCTTATTATGTGTTTAACCACAAATGGTCTTCACAAATACAGGTCCTTTGTTTAGTTATCTTGCCTCTCTGCTAGCTCAGCATGCTTTCTCAGGCTAGTGAGAAGTCAGGTTGTTTGCCATTATCCAATGATGAGACTTTTATATATCTTTTTAGTAGTTGTTGTGGTAATTATCAGGGGTATAAGACCCTTTGCATAGCACCTTTTTCTCTGAGAAGAAGAAACTTGTTGCTGCCTATAGGTAAGAAAGATTGGAGGTGTTATCCCCGGTGTTTATCACTATGATTTGGTTGTAAGCCTGCTTTATATACCAGAAATAAATCACTTTATGTGCTGGATACCACTTGTCTGTAATTTCTTCACTTTTGTGCAGTTACAACAAGAACCTAAAAAAGGTAATTTTGTTACCCAGTTGCAAAGCCCACCTTGAAAAGGACCCTCCAACTGACCAGCAGGCAGTGCACAGCACACAGGACTGGGGTCACATGACATGACCTATGTAGGCTTTCAGTAACCAGGCCACCACATTCTGCACCAACTGCAGCCTGCGGAGGGTCCCTCCCATGACCCTGAAGTAAAGACCATTGCAGCAGCTGAGCCTGGAGGTAACAAAGGCATGTACTAAGGATGGTAGATCCATGGGCAGAATGAGGGTCTTGAACCTGGTGATGTTCTGTAAGTGGTAGAACCACCCTTAACAACAGATGACACCTGATCTTCAAAGGTCAGCCTGCTGTCCAGGATCATGCATAGATTATGCACCCTTGGGGAGGCAACCAAAGGAGTAGACCCCAGGAAAAGACCTGTTTCTGCTCCAGGCAGCAACTCATCATGCCTGTGACCCGGCTCAACCACTAGCACCTCTGTCTTATACAGGTTAAGTCTCAGCCAGCTGGAAGCCATCCAGTAATTGATTTTAGCCAGACAGATTTTAAGCACATTAATGGCACCGGATGTTCCAGGAGCAAATAACAAATACAGCTGAGTATCATCTGCCTAGTGGTGAAATTCCATGCTGTATTGCTGAATTATCTCACACAGGGGCAACATATACTGTACACCGGGAACAGCATTGGTGACAAGATCAAGCCCTGTGGAACTCCACCTGACAGAGGCACTGGAGAGGAAGAGAAATTCCCCATCACTACCCGCTGCACTCTATCTGAGAGATAGATAGATAGATAGATAGATAGATAGATAGATAGATATTTTATTTATAAAGCACCCATTTCCACTCTGGGTGCTGCACAAACAGTTCAATAACACAATTTTATACAGTCAGCAGCTTAAACACAACTAACATTTTATCCATCTCTTTAAAGCCAATCAATCATTAAAAGCCTGCTGAAACAGATACATTTTTAATGCTTTCTTAAAGGTATCTACAGAGGCGGCCTCCCTTAAACAATCAGGCAATGAGTTCCACAGAGTGGGCGCTGCCACTGAAAATGCCCTATCTCCAGAATGCCGCAGCCTCACCCTGGGAACTTCAAGGAGGCCCCCCCCGGCAGAACGGAGTGCCTGGGACAGATGGTAGAGGACAAGTAGATCTTGCAGATAGACAGGTCCCCTTTCATGTAGGGATTTGTAGGTCAGGAGCCCTACCTTGAAGACAGTCCTCAACCTGACTGGCAGCCAGTGCAATCCACAGAGGACTGGGGTGATATGATCACTTTGTCTCACCCCACTCAATAATCTTGCCACCGCATTCTGCACCAGCTGCAGCCTGCGGAGGTTGCCCCCAGATAACCATAGGTACAGGGCATTACAATAGTCCAGCCTGGACATGACAAAAGCATGCACAAGTGTGGTCAGATCCTCTGGCAGAATCAGGGCTTGGATTTGGGCAATGTTCCTCAGATGATAAAATCCGCTCCTGATGACAGCAGACACCTGAGCATCAAGCATCAAACTGTCATCAAGGATCACGCCCAAATCCTTCACCTGATTAGACAGAGTAAGGGGAACACCCCCCCCAACACAAGGTCAGGGGGTAACCCCTCACAGCACCCTCCACCCCAGAGAACTGGATCCACAACAAGTACCTCTGTCTTGTCTGGGTTGAGCCTAAGCCTGTTTTGAGTCATACAAGCCTGGATCTCATAAAGACAGCTGTTGAATACAGAGTCCGACACTCAGATATTGGGCACACAGGACAGGTACAGCCGGGTATCATCTGCATAGCAGTGAAAACCCAGCCCATACTACCTGATAATGTCCCTCAATGGCAACATGTACACCGTGTACAACAAGGGCGACAAGACCGAACCTTGTGGTACCCCACAGCACAGAGGTTTCAGGTCAGATGAGGCTAACCTCATCGTCACCCTCTGCACTCTGCCTGTCAGGTATTACCTGAACCAGTTGATGACAATATCAGACAGGCAACACCAATACCGTAGGTGGTCAAGCAACACCTCATGGTCCAAGGTGTCAAATGCTGCAGAGAGGTCCAGAAGGACCAAGATGGTCCGGTCTCTCCTGTCCCTCACTACCAGGAGATCATTAAGCACCCTCACCAGGGTGGTCTCTGTACTATGTCTCATACGAAACCCAGACTGGTAAGGCTCATAGGTGGAGGAAGAGGCAAGATGTCTCTCAAGCTGCATGGCCACCACTTTTCTAATAACCTTCCCTAAAAATGGGAGGTTTGAGATCTGCCTGTAATTGCTGAGGCAGTCCAGGTCCAGGGAGGGTTTTTCCAAAAGGTGTCTTACCAAGGCCTCTTTCAAGGCCACTGGGAAGAATCCACTCCTCAAGGAACTCCAGACAACCCCAGCAATCACAGGCCCAACCAGCTCCAAACAGCCAACCAACAGTCGGGTCGGACCTGGGTTCAGTTTACACTGGGTTGGCCACAACTTCAGGATTATTTTCACCACCTCCTCCACCCCAACCAGCTCAAACTCATCCCAGGCAGGAGGAGTGTTTTGACTCTCTCCAGGCCAGTCCATGCATCCCCTTTGAGAGATACTTGAGGAGACCTCATCCCTGATAGAGGACACCTTGTTGGCAAAGAATAAAGACAGCTCCTTGCACCTAGTGCTTGAACCTACTCCCCCAACATAGAGACAGGCAGGATGTAATAGCTCATCCACTGTGTGGAAAAGCTGAGCTGGTCTGTTCCTTTCTGCAGCAATCTCTCTGGACAGATATTCCACCTTCTTACAAGAGATTGCCCCCTGATAGTTGACATAATGTAATCTCAGGGCCAATCTGTCCTACAGCAGACCAGATCTCCTCCAGCATCTCTCTAACCTCTGCCCCTTAGTCTTTAAACTCTGGATATTCCCGTCAAACCAGGGAGATCTCTGGTGAATGGACAAGGGATGGACACAAATCAGTGTGATGGAATTAAAGGCCACTGCAACCACCCAATATAGGCTACCACAGCTTCCTCCACTCCAATCGCACAAGCCGCCTCAACACTTGATTGGTCCAGCACTGCTGATAGTCCTGTTGAGGAAACTTCTCTCAATGGGTGGTACCAGACCATCTCCACAGGGCAGGATCATCTAGGGGGGTGCCACCAAGTGAGGACCTCATGGCGCTATGATCTGACCAAAAAACAGGATCAACACTGAGATCATTAACATCTAAGCCCAATGAAAAGACATAATCCAATGTGTGGCCACCTGAGTGTGTAGCTGTTGTTACTTTTTGAGATAGTCCCAGGGCTCCCATGGTTTCTAAAAGACCATTCCCAACACCCAAAAGCCCGCTGTCAACCCAGGCATTGAAGTCCCTGAGAATTAAACACCTGGGAGACTCCAGCACCAGACTGGCAATGAGCTCCTCAAACTCAGCAACAAAATCCCCAAACACTCCAGGGGGACGATAAAGCACAAGGACCCTGAAACCTGCCCCTACGCCCCCTCATGCGGCCACACACTCAAATGATTGCATATGACCTACAGGTAGCACCATGAAGTTCAGGCCGGTTTTAAAACATATGGCTATCCCCCCCCTGCGATCCTCCCTCAGGATGTGTATCATGGAATACCCATCTGGAATGGCTGCCTCCAAAATGGAGGCTGCATTTTCATCCAACCAGGTCTCCGTGATGCAAGCCAGGTCAACTGAGGATATCAAGTCCACCATTATGGCAGTCTTATTCCTCATCGACCTGGCATAGGACCAGATAGGACTCAAACCATCTGATGACAGTACCAGCGAGTCCACAAGCTTCACAGAGCCAATCAAGAAGCACAACATGGTCCATGGTGTCAAAAGCTGAAGAGAGATCGAGAAGTTCAAGAACTGACCTGTCTCCTCTATCTCTAACCCTGAATAGATCATTATGCACCCTCACTAGTGCCATTCTCTGTGCTGTGCCTAGCCTGAAAATCCAACTGAAATGGCTCATAGATGTTGTAGGACATGAGACAATCCTCGAGCTGATGATCCACCAATTTCTTGACAACCTTGCTCAAAAAAGGCAGGTTGGAGATAGCACAGTAATTCGCCAGGACGTCTGGGTGGAGGGAAAATTTCTTTAGGAGGGATCTCACCAGAGCCTCTTTCAAGGCCACTGGGAACACTCCCTCCACCATCGAGCACCTGGCAATCCTGGCCAACACCAGGCCAACAGCCTCGGCACACCCCATCAAGAAACACGTTGGGGCTGGGTCCAGTTCACAAAATGTATGCTTCAGCTCTAAAATCTCCCCAGTCACTTCCATCACCTCCACTGGTCTAACTCCTCCCAGACAGGCAGAGAGCCTCTGCTCCCACCAGTCCAGCCACTGTGAGGCATATGCCGCCTAATGGTATCCCCAACTGGATGGATTACACCCTGTCAGAGAAGAACAGAGCAAGCTCTTCATACAAGGTGGATGAAAAGATCTTCTTTGGCTATAGACATGCTGGATGAAGGAGCATATCCACAGTCCATAAAAGTTGAGCTGGTCTGTTTCTAACTGCCACAGTCTCCATGGACAGGAACTCTGCCTTCTTATGGGAGATTGCCTCCTGGTACTCACCATAGTAGGTGTGCAGTACCAGTTTGTTTCCCTCCCAGCCGGGTCTTCCACCAACAATGCTCCAACTTCTGACCCTTGATCTTCATTGGCTTGAGATCCCCATCAAACCAAGGGGATCTGTAGTGAGAGGATCTGGGTCGTATACGAACTGGAGCAATGGTGTCCAGTGCTTCAGACACCACCATATTATAGATGGCCACTGCCTCACAGGAGCCAATCATACAAGCTGCCTCAGCTCTAAATAGGTCAGCCAACATCAAAGGTCCTTCTGGGTTTAATCCCCTTAAAGGACAGTAGCTTATCATCTCCACAGGGGAAGGACTATTGGGGGGCCCAAATGTGAACCCCACAGTGCAGTGATCAGACCAAGAGACCCGATTAGTCATAAGGTTATTATCCCAAGACTCAGCTGGAACACCAGCTCGAGTGTGTGGCTGTGCCAGTGGGTCACAGAAGCAACTGCTTGTGTCAGGCCCAGTGAAGACATTAACTGGAGGAGGTTGCAACTGAACCATGAGGATTCATTGTCAACCCAAGCATTAATGCCCCCCAGGATTAAACACTAGGGGGACTCCCAACACCTGGTTGATGAAGAAGTCCGCTACCTCCTACAGGAATTCTCTTCCCACCCCAGGAGGGCAGTAAATAGAGAATCCTGCAGCCTGCACCTGGACACCCACACATGGCGACGCACTCAAAAGATCTGGTATTACCAACTGAATTCACCGTGAAGCCCAGGTTAGCTCTAAAAACCATGGCCACTCACCCATCTCTGCGATCCTTCCTCAGGCAGTGCACTATGGAGTACCCAGCTGGGATGGTGGCCTCCAGAACTGGATCAGCATCGTCACCCAGCCAAGTCTCCGCAATGCAAGCCAGGTCGACAGTAATTGGAAAGCATCCTCTCTTACCTGTTCTTCCTGTAAAACCTTAATATTCATGTTCCACATCCCTGTACTTCCTATTTTTGGCTAGGATCTTGAATAACACAGCCTAATACTCCATGGCCTGAGGATTAAACTGCTACTGTCTCAGCTGCAATGGTTGGAAGACTATCTCACAGAAAGAAAAAAATGAATTTGGGATGGCAGTGTACCTTTAAAAAAGGTTTTACCACCAGAATAATGCAAAAATCAATATGTGTCCTTGTTAGTGTACCTTTAAAAAAGGTTTCACCCTGCACATTTGCAGAATAATTCATATTTCCAAAAAAATTTATTCCAGTAAGTTTTTTTTATCAAAAGGGCAGTTGAAATCCCGATCCCCCAAAATAATGTGTGGAGCAGTGTACAAAAATAAAATTCACTGACCTATGCAGCCAGTATAGTGTTATGCTTGTGCAACTGTGTTAGTTTGGTTTTGGCCATTCGCACTCTCTATTCCAGAGGAATTACCACCCTGTAGGGTTACGGCAGCAAGAAACTCTCGGAGAGGGTTCCACCCCTAGAGGTGCCACGGGATGGTTCCCATGGCTAAAGGTACCTTAGGAATCCCCCAAAAAATGTAGTATCATCCCAAAAAAGGAGGCAACATGAAGCATAATGCAAGCAGTAACAGTTATGTAGAAGCAGTAACTGTAACGTAGTAGTAGAGAAGCACAGGCAGTTTGATAATGCAATGATATGCTCAGTTGTCATAGTAACAGCCCAGGTTTGTTTAGCATGATACTGATGGCTTGCTTTGAGAGAGGGGGATCCCCTAAGGAGTGAGGGAATGGCAGGACATCCTCCACCTCCATCCAACAATGGAACCTACCCAAAGAAACTAGGGAAAACAACTATGCTAACTAAGTGTTATGACCTGAGGCAATGGAGGAGAGAAAAATACCCATTTGCGGAGGAAATTTCTGGGGATTCAAAGCCTAGGTCGCCTTCCCTCCAGGCCTGGGAAAATTTATTTAGTGCCGGCTCTGCAGCTGCAATTTGGAAAACCCAATTAAAGGGAGGTGGAAAATATTCCAATTTGGAGGGAGGCTCTCACTCAAACCCTCTAGCGGGAACGTCGTGGAAGGTTGCAAGAAAACTCTGCAACAATACGTGCATCCAAGGTGCAGGAGGAGAGCAACAACTGCTGAGGCACTCACCTGGCCTACCTGCCCTAAATCAAACCAGGTGAACCAGAGGCAGTCGTAGGGAGAATGCGGTGAAGGTGCCTTGCTAGGGAAACCACTAAAGTCAATGGCCAAAGGAAATCGTCGTAACCACCCTTCACCGCTAGTCTTAAATTCTACACCAGGAGCTGCTGTCACACAGCAGGCAGCTAAAGCCAAGCCCGGGGTGAGGATATTCCCAGCTATGGGCCAGGTGAGAAGGATCCCGCCCCAAGTTGGACACGCTCGATGATGCGGAACTAAATGCAGAGCGAGACTGTCGGCTGCAGGAACCCTGCACCAGATTAGAATGGCTGGCTTGCCCCAGAAATTGATTGAGAGCTGAAAAGCTGGTGAGCTGAATGAGCATGGCATGCTGAGATTGTAATGAGCATTGAGTGCTGAGACCTTGCAAGGTTGAATGCAGATTGAGTGCAGCAGAATCCCAGGCTGAAGCCAAAGGGGATGGCAGTAGGCATGAAGCAATGGTTTGTGTAAACAAGGAGCAATAGTTGCATGAGCAAGTGGACCTGATAGGTCAGTAAGCAGTAGTAGCAATAGGTGAACCTGCATAACATGTTGTATAGCAATACACAGCACTGAATTGGGGGCAAGGCAGACAGACAGTTCAAAGCCAAATCAAGGTGACAAACTCTGAGGATTTTCAGTGGCGAAGATAGAATTTTTAATATCAAGCTATATTAACAGCCTCACCAGGAGCTAGTTGGCTGGCTTTAGAGTTATAAGTGCAATAAAACAGGGAGACAATGCTTGAAAGCAGGTGTAGCCAGGCAGTGCAGTGAAGCTGCAAGTAAAATGAGAAACACAGGTAGGGTCAGAGTAAACTGTGTCAGGTGAAAAGAATTGAGTATGCACCATGAAGCAGCTATGGCTGAGCTGAAACACCCAGGTGATGATTGTAGTTGCATTGCAGTAGTTTGAGCATGGTGAGCACAATGTTAAAACACAGGCACTGGGTACAATACTAATTAAAGTCAAGAGTCAGCAGCAGTGGCTGTAATTATAGGTAACTGAAAGCAGTAGCATGAGCTCTGTGTAGCAGAATGATAGGAGTTGCTGTGCAAGCAATATGAGTTGTGAGTAAGTAAAAGCAAGCAGTAGGAGCTCTGGAGTAGCAGTGTGCTAGGAGCTGAGAAACAAAGCCCCCCCCCCATAAAAGGAAGGAAGCACACACAGCCGAAGGCAAAATACAAACCAGAAGTAGAAAAATAAGCCCAGAAGCCCAGCAGAGACAAGCAGGAGTGGGGGGGGGGCAGCCAGCTAGGGCGCCTAACCAGCTCAGAGGACAAACCGACAGCCTTCAGCTGCAAAGAAAAAATGCTTCACAGTGAGGCTTAGAGGAACTGCTTATATAGCTCAGGAAGTGGGAGTGGCTGGCTGCTTGGCCACTGAACTCCAGGCATAGCCTTACATTTGAATTGCCTGAAAAAAACACAATTCTTTTTCATTTTAGCTGAAGAACATAAACATCTACTTGATAAAAATTTGCTTCTGAAGGGAAACATCTAATGATACTACCCTTCCTGGAATAACATTAACCAATTTTTGAACTGAAACAGTTACCCCCAAAACCTAATTCCAACTCCTGAACAAGACGGTTCCCCTAAGGACCAAAAATATACCCTACCTCCATTTTTTTTCACTGGGACCATGTCTTCCAAGGATCCTAACCTAATGTCCTGAAAAAAATAAATATTATACACCATAGATTGGGCCACTGATAAGGATATTATCCTCCTCTTCACATTTTTAATGCTATTAGTATTAAGGGTGGTACATGTTAAGTTAACACAGTACATCAAAAAGATGGGAGCAGAAACCCCAACAAATCTGCCCTTGTTTCTTATTCCATCTCTCAGACCTACTTCTGGTATTTATCTGATGTGTCCTGCCATCCCAAGGATTATCTGGGACACTATCCTCTGCTTCAGAGGACAGATTTCATTAGGAAGTGGTCAGAGAGAAGCCACCTGACTCTTCTTCATCTGAATCAGCCCAGTTTGCCCATTTTGCAGAGGGTCAAATCTATTGCTAAAGGTCATTGGATCTTCTAATACTTAGGTTGTGGCTGTCGACCACCAGAACAAAACATTCTCACACTCCAAAAGGAAGCACTGTACTCTATAATAACAGCAGGAGGGGGTGGGGGCATATTTACTTCTGAAATTGTGGACAAAACAGGTTCTGTAACCTGATTCTGGAGAGTTGTCTCCATAGGAAGGTCATTTAAACCTTCAAGTTGAATATCATGGCTCTGAGATTCCAGTAACTCTGACTCAGACTGGGGCTGTGCCTGGGGTCTAGCTAACTGTTCTTTAGGTAAGATAGTGGAACTTAAATTAGATACTGAATCTACCACAGTGGCTGCAGGAGCTGAAACTGAAGCAATGTATGGGAGTGGGCCTTGGATAATCACAGTAGTATTTTCTGCCTTATCTTGTATATTATCGCCTTGATTACTATAACTCCCTTTACCTAGGACTTTCTGGGGTTGATATCCGCCGCTTGCAGCTAGTGCAGAATGCGGCAGCACGTTTGTTGACTGGGGTATCCAGAAGGTCTCATATTACTCCTGTGCTGCGCACTCTGCACTGGCTGCCAATACAGTGGCGGATCACCTTTAAAGTTGGTCTTTTGACCTACAAAGCCCTACACAGTCTAGGTCCCGACTATTTGAAAGAGCTCCTGGTGCCCTACACCCCTCTGAGACTGCTCCACTCGGCTGACGAGGGGTTGCTGGAGATTCCAAGGGTAAATTTGAAGTCTTCTGGAGCTCGTGCTTTTGGATTTGCTGCTCCTACCCTCTGGAATTCTCTGCCCCGTCAGCTCCAGGAGAGCATGATGGTGGGGAGTTTTAAAAAGGCACTAAAGACTTTTTTATGGGAGAAGGCATTTTCTGCTTTGCTGTAATTGATTATCTTAGTTTTGTAATACTCGTTTAGTGTAGTTCTATTGTATGTATTGATTATGCTTGTGTTTTTTATGTACAGCGCTTTGAAAACTTTGAAAGGCGCTTAATCAAATAAATTTTATTATTATTATTAATATTATCTTGATTCAATTACCATAAATAGTTATGAGCAGCCCAGGGACAAGTTTTAAAAGCATGACCTCGTTTGTTATATAAATTACTTTTCATTTTATTTTCATATGTTATACTAACAGGACCAAACCTCCTGCACAACCCACATGGAAGCCTATCACAGGCACTGCTCAAGTGAGTTTGAGCACCACACTTGCAGCATGCCTTCGACTGGCCTGCGTAGAACAAAATACCTCTGTCTCAAGCAATAAAAAGTGCTTGGCAAGTGAGGAATGCATTTGTCCATTTGGTGTAATTTGATGTTAAATTTCCACCCCCCAGTCCACAATTGTTCACTGTCGAAAATGGATTGAAGCCTTGCTAGAACTACATATCCTCTGCTGGAGCCTGCACAAGAAGGCAATATAGCGCAGTGGGTTAAGACTCTGAGCTGCAGATCTGGAGACCTGGATTTGAATCCCACAGATGTCTAGGTGCATACTGTGTGATCCTGAGCAAGTCACTTAACTTCCTTGTGCACCCTGGTCGCATCTGAAAACAAGCTTCGGCTTAGTGTGCTACTCCTGGTTAAACAATGTTCCCTTTCCTCTTTCCCTGGGAGCAGTACATTATGTCTGCCACATTCACTCCTTCATTATGAAACAGAATAGTGGGATGGTCTTATAAGCAGGTTTTGTTACAGGGATGGCCTTAAAAGACTTCCATGAATGAGTATCTGAGTTCAGAATACAGCTTCCAAAAATGATCTGAAGCAGCTTTGGTTTTAAACTAATATCAGAAATAGTCTCCCCTGAAATATGACTAAGAGCACAAATGTCACATGGTTGCAATTTCAGGGATTCTTTCAATAATTTACGTCCTACAAAAGTTCTGTCTGGTACATCTTCGCAGCCTCATCTGAACCACAAACTACATTACACCGTTTAGCCAGCTCTGCTTGTTTTGCAGAAAGATCCACCACACAACATTGTGAGGGTTCTGAGGCTGAATCCCCACCATGAGAAGCAGACTCAGACTCCTGTTTGGTTTCTGAGGACATCTCCTCCTCAGCATGACAACTAGCTGGGGACCAGCTTCATTTTGGACATCATGCTTATCAAATTCCATACTAGGGGACTCACTTGGGGGGATACCAGGAGCCGTAGTGATTTCATCAGAGTGCACAACAGGTAGCAGCAGTTTGGGACTAGTGTTCACTCTAAGAGTCAGGAAGTTTCAACTCATCAGGAGAAACAAAACATTTTTCCTGTTTTTTCTCAATAGAACCAGCAGCATTTACAGTATCTGATGGTCAATTTGTCATCCACTGAAACCCATCTGGAGACAATGGCCACCCAGCATTTAAAAGGGCAACAACAACATGAGGAGTAGAATTTTTAGCTAAATGTTGATCAGCACAGTCATCATATGTGGTTCAGAGCTCAGTGCTTGTGTTACATACTGCATCTACATAATGTAGGTTTGAGTTTGGATACAGAGGCCAGGCCAGTAAGTAGAATGATGCTTCCAAGGTATAGTTGTATGAATGAATAGTGCTTAAGTACTTGGACATAGACATGAATAAATCAGTGATTATAGTTCATGATGAACTAATTCGGTATGAGTTGATGGTATGGATTTACTCTGTATCCCATTATAGGTAGGAAGGAAGGTTAGTTGTTTAGGATGTGACACCCCCACAAAGAATTTATGATATCCACAATTATGTAGTCCAACTCCGGAGAGTATGGCCAGCAGCACGCAGAAACATAGAAACATAGAATTTGACGGCAGATAAGGACCGCTTCCACCCAGTTCTGCCCATTTCCCACTCTATGATGGATAAGTTACAGATCCTAGTTAACCAGCAGCCTACTTCTTCCTACCCCACCCCTAGAATTGCCTTATGACTGTCCCATGCATGCTTGAATTCCACCACTGTTTTTGACTCCACAACCTCCTCTGGAAGGCCGTTCCATACATCCACAACCCTCTCTGTGAAAAAATACTTCCTTAAATTACCTCTGAGCCGCCCCCTTCTATCTTCAAATTGTGCCCCCTTGTTCTTGCACACCTCTTTTTTTGAAAGATGCTACCCTCTTGGACTTTGTTGATTCCCTTGAGGTACTTGAAAGTTTCTATCATGTCCCCCCTCTCCCTCCTTTCCTCGAGGCTATACATATTAAGCTCCTTAAGTCTCTTTATATGTCTTCTGGTACAGACCCTGCACCATTTAGTTGCCCTCCTCTGGACAGCTTCCATCCTGTCTATGTCTTTACGGAGATTGGGTCTCCAGAACTGCACGTAGTACTCAGATGTGGTCTCACCAGCTGTCTGTACAGAGGATAATAACTTCTTGTTTTCTACTGGTGATGCCTCTCCCTATGCATCCCAGTATTCCCCAACCCTCCTTGCTGCCCTCTCACATTGCTTGCCCATCTTTAGGTCATCTGATATGACTACCCCAGGTCCCTTTCCATTTTGTTGTTGTTAGTATCTCACCCCCATTGTATACTCTTCCCCTGGGTTTTGTTTCCCAGGTGCATTACATGCACTTCTTAGCATTGAATCTAAGCTGTCATACATTTGACCATTCCTCTAACCTTCAAGTCCTTCTCATCCTTTTCCACCCCACCTTGTGCATCAACTCTGTTGCAGATCTTGTGTCATCTGCAAAGAGACATACTTTTCCTTCCAGTCCCTCTGCAATGTCACTTATAAAGACATTGAAGAGGACCGGTCCTAATACTGAACCCTGCGGTACCCCACTACTAACCCCCCTTTTTTCAGAGTGGACTCCATTTACTATTACTCTCTGTGTCCTATTCTCCAGCCAATTCTTTACCCAGGCTGTCATCTTGGGACCCACTCCCAGGCTGGCTAACTTGTATATTAATCTTTTGTGTGGGACTGTGTCAAATGCCTTGCTAAAGTCTAGGTAGGCCATGTCCACAGCCCTCCCTGATCAACTACTTTGGTCACCCAGTCAAAGAAATCTATCAGATTGTCTGGCATGACCTTCCGCTGTGAATCCATGCTGCCTTGGGTCCTGTGCCCCTCTGGCCTCTAGATACCAACAATTCTTTCCTTCAGAAGTGATTCCATCATTTTCCCTACCACTGAGGTTAAACTAACAGGTCTGTGGTTTCCTGCTTCTGCCTTGCTCCCACTTTTGTGAAAGGGAATCACATCTGCCCTCCTCCAGTCCTCAGGTACCACCCCATCCTCCCATGATTTGTTAAAGAGGGTAGTCAGTGGTGTCACTAGTTCTACCCTTAGTTCTTTTAGAATTCTGGAATGAATCCCATCAGGCCCCATTGCTTTGTCCACCTTCAGTTTTAAGAGCTCTTTCAGAACCCTTTCTTCTGTAAATGGGCTGGTATCAACTTCTGTATCCAGAGTGTTTCTACTGTTTGTTTTAGGTACCTCCCCCTCTTCCTTTGTAAATACTGAGCAAAAATATTTGTTTAGTATCTCTGCCTTTTCACAGTCACCCTCTGCCCACCCTCCCTCCCTTTATTAAGCCTCACTATCCCTCGCTGGTCTTCTTTGCTCCCTGATGTACCTATAAAAGGTTTTATCCCCCTTCTTAACTGATTTGGCTATCTTTTCTCGTTTGGGCATTTGCTGTTCTGACTGCCTTTCCAGCTTCTTTTGCTTTAACTGATACAGTTCTCTGTCCTGTTCCTTCTGTGATTCCTTGTACTTCCTAGATGCTTTCTTTTCTCTTGAACCTTCCTGCCACTTCCTTTGAGAACCATAGTGGTTTCTTACCTCGTTTCATTTTGTTTATTTGCTTTACACAAAGGCTTGTTACCTCTGTGATGGCAGTTTTATTATTTCCTCATTGTTCTTCCCCCTCCTTCCTGCCCATTTGCTAGTGCATTCCTTAGCACTCACCCATTTTAGCAAAGTCAGCCCTCCTAAAATCCAGTACCTTTGTCTTTGTAGGAACTTGACTCTATTGCTGTGTTTATTGTGAACCATACTGTTCGATGGTCGCTAGTTCCCAGATGGCTACCCACTTCTACATCTGTGATCCTCTCTTCATCTCCATTTGAGAGAACCAGATCTAAGATTGCTCCTCTCAGTGGGCTCCAATACTAGTTGTCTCAAGGCATGCCCCTGTAGGGCATCTAGAATAACCCACTCTTAGAAGTGGCTGCTGCAACTGCACTCCAGTTAACATCTGGCATATTCAGATCACCCATCAGCAATATCTCCCCTTTATCTGCCATTCTAAGTATACTTTCTATCATTTCCTTGTCCATTTCCTCCCCCTGAGAGGGGGGTCTGTATACAACCCCTGTGCGGATTGTGGTGCCATTGCTTGCCTCCAAATTGACCCACAGTGCTTCTCCTCCCTGTTTACCCTTTTGTTCTGTTGCTTTGATATTGCAGGAGAGGGAAAAACCCCCTTGGGGAAACCTCTGAGGACCCATGGCTACCAACCTGCTCATCCTTCTGGGCATACTAAAGGAACATAATCATAAATTAATTAAATGATTGACTAATCCAAATTGCAGATTAAAAATGATCCAGCTGAACAGTTCGTAGTAAGAATGAAGGTCAGAAACAGGCTTCCAAGTCTTGCGTGAGCGCTGCCGGTTGCTGTATGAACATGTGAAGCATCCAGGTAGATTGCACTGAGGTGAGCATTGTTGGCATATGTCCATCAGATTCAGGATAGGGTAAATGAGGAGCTTCTAAGGCTAGTACATGATAAATAGATGAATATAGAGAGCATATATATCCAGGCACTGACACTGGCGGCAGAGTTAAAGTAGACATAGTCCAAACTCGTGCATCTGCTGATAGAAGGCTTATGTATCTCATGGAAAGACAGATTGTCTTGAGATGAAGCTGAGGACCGATGAATTCAGTTCAGGTAAAAGGACAAAGAGAGTAGAATTTATGCTTGTGACACGATATTGAGGCACATGGCAGCTGAGCTGAATCGTGGCAGGATTTGAAAGTAGTAATCCAAAATGACACAGTGTGAGGGTAGGAAGCATCCACGGGAATATATCGGTGATCCCAAATGGGTAAGAATGTGTGGATGGACCGCATCAGTTAAGATATGAGGTAGTCAGTAGGAGGTAATGCAGACCAGGTCACTCAGTTGATACGTAGTAGAAATGGCAGCTAATCCCGTGGTTAGGATATGCAGCTAGACCTTCATAGGTCAGCTGGAATCGTAAGTAGAGTGGCGACTAGCTCCATGTAAACATGTAAGCGCAGCCAGACCCTCGTAGGTCTGCTGGAAAGTAAGCAGAGTGGCAGCTAGCCCTCATAGGCTAGTGTGCACAGTTGGTTCCCATGTGGGTTAGCTGATTAGCATGAATGAATTGTGAGGGTGTAGAGCATATCCGGGGCGACTACAATGAGAAACGGTGAGATCCATAGGCGATCATATGTGATCCACTTAGGTTGAGTTGTACTTGTAGAGTAATTCTAGCAGATGAGGAAATCTTTCCGAGGAGGAGAGGAGCTTGAATGAATGACTGAAATCCAGTAGGAGAATATGATCTTGGAGTCAATGCCAAGTAAAGTAGAAAAGTCAGGTATGATGGAAGTATACGAACCTCCAGGTCCAGACTGGGCGTGGCAGGCTGAGAGATGTATGAACCTCTAGGCTGGATGCGGCGCAGGCAGACATAGTGTAGAAACAGTCGAACCTCTGGGCCCTGAAGGCGAAGCAGGTACACGGTGAAGTAGGTACGAGATAGAAGTATACGAACCTCCAGGCCCAGACTGGGCATGGCAGGCTTACAAAAGTTATGAACCTCCATGCTTGATGCTGGACAAGACAGGCACAGTGTATGAATAGTCGAACCTCCAGGCCTTGAAGGTGAAGCAGGTATGAGGTAGAAGTATACGAACCTCCAGGCCTAAACAGGGTAAGGCGGGCTGATAGAGTTGTGAACCTCCGGGCCCAATGCTTGGCGAGGCAGATAGAGTAATAAGGCAACCTTGAAGCTGTATAAGTACGATGGGTTGATCTCAAGGAGCATTTGAGTGTTAGGATCTTGCAAGGTCGAATAAATGTACAGTAGTTGGCAGAATTCTGGCAGGCGGGGACAGCGAAGGCCGGAATGTGAAAATAGAGCGAGCAACGGAACAAGTTGTGAGCAAGGGGACTTGCACGTAAGGTGGTAGAATTGGTAGTAGCCATGTGGTTTGCATGAAATGAGAATGAAGTAGCAAGGAGTACTAGGTAATACATGTGGTACATTGGGACCTGGAGAAATACGTAACTAGTGGGGAAGTAGTTCAACCCTGAATGGTGCTGTCTGGAGACCCAACAGGGAAAGTATGAAGGCACAATTATTAAGTCGGTGGTCAGGCTGGCTTGAATGATAATGCATCAAATAGGTAATGACTTGAAGCCCATCCCCAGGGGCAGTGATGTCAATAAATGCATGATTTAACCTGTGTGCAGGCATAACATAGCTCCAAATGTGTCCCCGTCCGTTGCTCAAAATCACATAGAACTATGAATTTCTGAATGTGTGCTCGATAGCTAGGCAGCACTACAAAGCTATGTTGTAAAACATAATGTACCATAACAGCATCTCTAGGGCTAAATGTAGTTGGAAATAACAGGAAATACCTTAAATGAGATCGAACGCAGTAGCTGTAAATTGTCCAAGAATTGTAGGCAAGCCACCGGCCCTTATGGGAGATACTGAGGAATGAGCTTGTAAGTAGTGAAAGCCTACCTTGGTTGCTTAGGTTTGAACTGAAATCAGCCAAGAAGCAGAACAGTATCAGTGGACCATGAGCGAACCGGAGAACTGATGACGTCATTACAGGGTAGGGACAGAACAGTACGTAGGCAGTTAACCACGAATGCAAGAACTGGGCATTACAGTGAAGCTAGGTAAGCTGATATGCCTGCCCATAGTAGAATGCTGTGGCTTAGAACCAGAGGTCTGGAAGCTACAGTTAGAAGGAGCAGTATGAGAATAGGAATGATGCGACAGCCAGCAATATCCTGATCCTGGCACGCCATGTTCGAGGAGTGAGCAGTCCTAGGCCCAGGTAAGGGCCATTTAAAGATCAGGCTAAAGTCCGTAATAAGCGTACTTTGGGTCCGTAGGAAGGCAAAGTAGCAGGTTAGGACAGTTGCGTGTGTCCCTCAGCAGAAGTCCAATGTAGTGCAGCATACACAGAAAGAAGGTAATAGCAATGGTAACCCAAGACCCAGAGGGTCAGGGAAGGTAGGTGAGCAGAATCCACATCCTGGAAGTCTTGTCAGTGGGAGTTAAGGAGAAGCAATGTTTTTAAGCTGTATGTGGATGGTAGGGAGACACTAGAATATTTGGACTCTCCGAGGTCTGAATAGTGGAAGTCCAAATAAATCCAAATCTAAATACTGCTGAGTAGAGCCTGCAGATGCTTTCAATTAATAAATGTCATGGAGGTTGTGGAGAAACGATAGGTGATAGCGTCAAGGAGTGAAAGGGTGCGCCCACATGAGCGTGTAAGCTGTACTGGGTAAGGGCAAATTCAAGTTGAGCAGAGGCAGCACAGTAAATGGCAGGCAACTGCAGAAGTAGAAAGAAGGCCATGAATTCCTGGCAGTGGGTGGATAGTCCGATCTTGCAAGCCAATTGAGTAGGAGAGCAGCTGAGGGTTAGGAGGCAATGAGGTAGCCGAAGCAGCAGCGGCTAATGGAAACCCATGTATGGTGGCTGACAGAGAGAGCATCAGCTGGGACAGCAAAAGAATGGGAGAAAAGTGGTGATGGACTGGGCATGGGGCCGGGGCTGCTCGAGGAGGAAAAGAGAAAAAGCAAGTGCAGAGGTGCACGAGAGAACGGAGGCAAGTAGAGACAGAATCAGCAGTCGGAATTTGGGCTAGAACCCCCAAAAGTGGGAAAACAACAACACAGATGGAGGAACACAAACAGAAAAGGGGAAGGGAGATGAAAACCCACAAGATGAAACAAACGGGCAAAACGGATGGGGAGAGAGAGAGAGAGAGACAGGCACAAGCAAGGAAAGTGAGCAGCCACGGACCAGCGACGGCACAGCAGTGAGTGCTTCTCACTCTAAGCAGAGCAGCAGGCTCTGCTTGCTTAAATAGGACATGGGGAGGAGCTCTTCCCCATAAAACAGGCAGAGCCTTTCAATTATCTCCAGAGGCTCCAGAATCCCCCTTTCCAGATTATCAGACCTTAGTTCAGAATACGCTTGACTTGGAAGTTGTGCAGAGTCAGCAGATGAAACAATAAAATCACTGGCATCCCCACTTGTTCTACCACATACCTTAGCAGCAGAAGACATTTTGGTAGAACCCAAGGACGGTCCTCTCTTACTATCAGCTTTCTTTTTACTTTTTTCCACCAAACGGGCAGCGTCTTTGGTGTTCTCCGAAGCAACCAGTTCCATTACCTCCAGCGGCTCACCCTATGAACCAGTGGGAATGGAGACTACTGGTCACTATTCACCTGCTGTCTCTCCCACAGCAGCCAACACCACCGGACTAAAAACAGCATCCGAGGAAGCATCAAGGACTTTGGGCACTACAGACAGTCTGTCTCACAATACTGGAAGCAGCTTGTCAGTTTCATTGTTGACAGCTTTCACCTCGGCTGTCATCCAGTGCTGCACTTGCATCTCGGCTTTCCTTTCAGAAAACCTGTGTTCCTTCTCAGCCATTAAAATAAGTAGACTGGCTTTTTCCTCCTGCAGTTCTCTCTCTAACAGTTCCTCAGCCATGAGCGCTGAGGGTTCAATTCCCATGACAGAAGTCTCGGGTACAGAATATACATCCATACAGCAATACGCACAGGGGTGATCTACAGACCTCTGACACAGAGCGAGGAAGTTGACAGGGAACTAGTGGAGGACATACACAACATGGCAGCTAAAGGCAAAACCCTGCTACTGTGGGATTTCAATATGCTGGATGTGGATTGGACCTCCCAGGTGGCTGCTTCAGCCAGAAGTACAGCCATCCTAGAATCCCTGCAGGGAGTTGAACTCAGGCAGCTGGTGCATGAAGCAAGCAGGGACAAGTCAGTTCTGGACCTGTTATGGACCAATGGTGTCAGAGTCGAAGAAATACAGATTGAAGGGCAGCTGGGGATCAGTGACCACCACATGCTGTGGCTCACCATGGCAACATGGACTCAGGTATGCCACACAAGGCTAAACGTATTAGATTTTAGGAGGGCAGATTTCACTGAAATGTGTAGATGTATACAAGCTGTCCTGGGGAAGGGAGAGGTAATAGAGGGGATGGAGGAACAATGGGAGAAACTAAAGGAGCCACTGCGGGGATAACAAACCAATGTGTTAGGACAGTTGCCAAAGGGAAAAGAAGAAGGAAACCAGTATGGTTCTCTAAGGAGGTGGGGCACAAAGTCAGGGCAAAAAGACTGAGTTTCAGGAAATATCAGGGGACCCAAAGGGAGGAGAAGGATAGCGAGGTGTACCTTGAATGTCTAAGGCCACACCTGTGCAAGGACATAAACAAGGTGGAGACTATCCAGAGAAGGGCAACAAAGATGGTGCAGGGCTTGCACCACAAAACATATGAGAAGAGACTAATTGACCTCACTATGTACTCACTGTAGGAGAGGAGAGAGTAGGGGGACATGATTGAAACTTTCAAGTACCTCAAGGGCATAAACAAGGTGCAGGTGGGCGACCTTTTCAAATGTATAAAAAGTACTAGAACAAGGGGGCACGATATGAAATTAGAGGGGGGGTAGTAGGTTAAGAGGAAATGTGAGGAAGTTTTTCTTCACAGAAAGGGTAGTTGATGCTTGGAATAGTCTGCCACAGGAGGTAGTGGGGGCAAGCACAGTGGATGGGTATAAGCATGCCTGGGACAGGAACAAGGGAACCTTTAGAGGGGAGGGGAGGGAGTGACCACATAAAATGTATAGGGCCTATGGGTAGACTGGATGGGCCTGGTGGTCCTTATCTGCCAACAGTTTTTATGTTTCTATGTTTCTACTGTCTGCATTAATTACATTCTGTTCCATCAGCACAGTTATTATCTCCAGATGCTCCAGAATCCCCCTATCCAGATTATCAGACCTTAGTTCAGAATCCGCTTGACTTGGAAGCTGTGCAGAGTTGGCAGATGAAACAGCTAAATTACTGGCATTCTCACTTGTTCTACCACATACCTTAGCAGCAGAAGATGTTTTGGTTGAACCTGAGGACAGTCCGCTCTTACTATCAGCTTTCTTTTTTACTTTTTTCAACAAAATGGGCATCATGTTGGGTGTTCTTCGAAGCAACCAGCTCCATTACCTCCAGCGGCTCACCCTATGAACCAGTGGGAATGGAGACTACTGGTCACTATTCACCTGCTGTCTCTCCCACAGCAGCCAACACCACCGGACTAACAGCATCTGAGGAAGCATCAAGGACTTTGGGCACTACAGATGGTCTGTCTCACAATACTGGAAACAGCTTGTCAGTTTCATTGTTGACAGCTTTCACCTCGTCTGTCATCTAGTGCTGCACTTGCATCTCAGTTTTCCTTTCAGCAAACCTGTGTTCCTCCTCAGCCATTAAAGTAAATATACTGGCTTTCTTCTCCTCCAGTTCTCTCTCCAACAGATCCTGAGCCATGAGAGCTGAGGGTTCAATTTCCAGGTCAGGAGTCTCAGGAACAGCATACATATCCATACAACAGTATGCACAAGGGTGATCTGCAGACCTTGGACACAGAGGGAGGATGTTGACAGGGAACTAGTGGAGGACATACACAACATGGCAGCTAAAGGCAAAATCATGCTACTGTGGGATTTCAATATGATGGACGTGGATTATACCTCCCAGCCAGAAGCACAGCCATCCTAGAGTCCCTGCAGGGGGTTGGACTCAGGTAGCTGGTGCATGAACCAACCAGGGACAAGTTGATTCTAGACCTGGTATGGACCAATGGAAACAGAGTCGAAGAAATACAGGTTGAAGGGCAGCTGGAGTTCAGTGACCACTACATGGTATGGATCAGCATGGCAACATGGACTCAAGTATGCCACACATGGGCAAAAGTATCAGATTTTAGGAGGGCAGATTTCACTGAAATTGGTAGATGTATACAAGCTCTCCTGGAGAAGGGAGAGTTAATAGAGGGGGTGGAGAAACAATGAGAGAAATTGAAAGGAGCCATAGTGGGGCTAACAAACCAATGCGTTAGGATAGAGGTCAAAAGGAAAAGAAGAAGGAAACCATTATGGTTCTCCAAGGAGGTGGGGGACAAAGACAGGCTAAAAGACTGAGTTTCAGGAAATATTAGATGACCCAAAGGAAGAAGGACAGGGAGGTATACCTTGAATGTCTAAGGGAAGCAGAGAAGGCCATTCAGAGAGCAAAGGTGTAGACAGAGGAGGGTTTAGCATGGTCTGTGATAAAAGGGGACAAGGCATTTTATAGGAAATAATAATAATAATAACTTTATTTATAAATGCCTTTCAAAGCCAAGGTGCTGTACAGAAGTTGACACAATAAAAACAAACAACAGTCCATAAAATCAGGTCAGAACAACAGTGAAAGAAGGAAAAATGAGGGGGGAGATTGTGAGGCTCAAAGGGGAGGAGGGAGAGTGTAATGAGGGGGATCTGGACAAGACAAAAATACCGAACAAATATTTCTGCTCAGTATTCACTAGGAAGGGGGAGAGGGAGAGTCAATGACCATAGATGGGTAGCAGAGGCAATGGGGGTGGGAGGAGAAATGGACACCAGTCCATTCACAGTGGAGAGAGTTGTGGAAGAACTCACAAAGCTGAAGGTGGACAAGGCAATGGGGCCTGAAGGCATGCACCTGAGTATATTAATGGAGCTGTGAAGAGAACTGGCAGTGCTTCTGGCAACTCTGTTCTCAGAGTCACTCAACATGGGTGTGATTCCAGAGGACTGGAGGAGGGCGCATGTGATCCCACTGCACAAAAGTGGCAGTAGGGAGAAGGTGGGGAACTACAGGCCAGTCAGCCTCACCTCAGTGGTGGAAAACATCATGGAGACACTACTGAAAGAAAGGATAGTGGTACACCTGGAATCCAGGGGTGCCCAGGATCTGAGGCAACATGGATTCACAGCAGGAAGGTCATGTCAAATGAATTGGATAGATATCTTTGATTGTGTGACTAGGGAAGTAAATCAGAGAGGGGCAGTGGATGTTGCCTACCTTGATTTCAGCAAAGCCTTCAACACTGTCCCACATAGAAGGCGGGTTAACAAGATGCATAGTCTGGGCATGGGAGACAAGGTAGTGAACTGGATTAGGAACTGATTAGCAGACAGAGACAAAGGGTGGTGGTAAATGGGGTACAATCTGGGGAGAGGGAGTGATCAGTGAGGTACCGCAGGGATCAGTACTGGGACCAGTCCTGTTCAATGTCTTCATTAGTGACAGTGCAGAGGGACTGTAAGGGAAGGTCTGCCTGTTTGCAGATGACACCAAGATCTGCAACAGGGTGGATACTCCAAAAGGGGTGCAGAAAATGAAGAGGGACCTGGAGAAACTTGAAAAATGGTTGGAGATGTGGCAACTGAGGTTCAATGCAAAAAAGTGCCAAATAATGCACCTGGGTAGAGGGAACCCTAGGAATAGGAACAGGTTGGGGGGAGGAGTTGATTGTCACCAAGGAGGAAAGGGACCTTGGGGTTATCATCTCTGATGACCTTAAGGTATCAAAGCAATGCGCAAAGGCAGCGGGGTTGGACAGTGGTATGCTGGGGTGCATAGGCAGGGTTATCACTAGCGGCAGGTGGGATGTGGTGATGCCATTGCATAAAACATTGGTAAGGCCTCACCTGGAGTACTGCATGCAGTTCTGGAGGCCATGCCTGCACAAGGACATAAACAAGGTGGAGACTATCGAGAGAAGGGCAACAAAGATGGTGCAGGGCTTGCACCATAAAACATGAGAGGAGAGACTACGGGACCTCGATATGTACTTGCTGGAGGAGAGGAGACAGCGGGGGAACATGACTGAAACTTTCAAGTACCTCAAGAGCAGAAACAAGGTGCAGGGGTGGACCTTTTCAAATGTAGAAAAAGTACTAGAACAAGGAGGCATGATGGGGGTAGATTAAGAGGTAATATGAGGAAATTTTTATAAACAGAAAGTGTAGTTGACACTTGGAATAGTCTGCCACAGGAGGTAGTGGGGGTAAGCACAGTGGAATGGTTTAGCATGCCTGGGACAGGCACAAGGAAACCTTGAGAGGGGAGGGAGTGATAAAAAGGGTCAGTGGCCACATACAATGTATAGCACCTACAGGCAGACTGGACGGACCTGGCGGTCCTTATCTGCCAACAATTTCTATGTTTCTATGTTTCTACTGTCTGCATTAATTGCATTTAATTCCATAACTATTTGCAAGGGTACCTACTCATTACTCCAGACAGAGAGGGAGGCAAGCTTCTCTGCTGGACCACCTCTTCCACCTCCATCTCCAAAGACTCATTCTCCACCCAGGAAGTGGAGCGTGCCCCCTACCCCCAAAGAGTAGGGGAATGGCTAACATTCCCCCATCAATGAAACAGGTCTATATAATCCTTCCCCAGGATGCACCTGGAAATAATCTGTCACAGCTTAGCGTGGCTTTCCTGGTCAAAAAGTACAAATAAATAAAAAAGTCAATACTGCACCTCCACCACCCCATGAAACATAATAACACTTTCCACATGGCTACTCTCTAAGTCAGTTATCTTTTTCTTTGATCTAATCTTCTGGGGGGTCTTTTGTGACCCCTGTTTTATCTGTAACCGGTGGTATTCCATATACAGATTGGGCCATGGGGGATACATTTATAATGGGTACCATAATTGGTAAAATACAGAAAGAGGCACTTGCCCAACTTGTCTGTCTTCCCACCTCAGTGGAACCACTTTGTGCATCTTCCTCATAGTAGATAGTTGTCTAGTTTAGATTTAAATGAGTCTATTTATTCTGACAGTGCAATTCCACTGGGTTGTGAGTTGCATTGTCTTCTTACCCTCTGGGTGAAAATAAAAACAACCCATCTGTCATTTTTAACAACGCTGTTCAGTTTGAACTGTTTCTTATGACATCTTGGGCTCCATATATTTAAAACATTGCCCGGGGGCAAAACCAAGTTTGCCTGTGCAAATCAAGCTTTGCATGGAAATGCAATATTGAAAAGCCCAGTTAGTGTGTGCAAACTCAGTTTGCACCTGGGCAAAGGACAGAGGGAGTGCAATGTAAATGAAGGGGTGAGGTCCTGAATATTGTTGCAGTCCAATATTCTAAGTATATGCGCAGAGCAAGGCCCTTTTGTATGATCCCCTTGTGCTGGGCCTTTTATATATAAATTATGTAAAAGGTGACTTAAAGGACACCTTTGCCGAACACCTTTCTAAACTTGAATTCTATCACTCATCTGTCCATTAACATTAAGAAAGACAATGACCTTACTATGGCATGTTTTGATCTACAAGATAAAAGTACTTGGAAACTCCTAATGTTTGAGAATGGAAAACAAAAAGGAGGGTGAGATTTGATCCAACGCCTTGTCATGAGCTAAAGAAAGAAGACCCGTTATTTCACCTCTAGACGTAGCTTCAAAAACCTCCTGCAAAAGGAACAAGTAATCCTGAATTTTTCTGAGGAATAGCACATCATTTTGATGGATCAAAGAAACTTTCTAAAACCAAACTCAATCGTACAACCAGGATTTTTGACAGCATTTTGAAATCTCCATTTAAAGGCTAATCTGCCTCCAGTTGCTTAATTCATTTTTGGGGGCCCTTCTTGTGAATAAACACCAATGCAACTTCATGCATTCTATACGGTAACAGCCCATAACAGACATTCATTAACTAAATCTGCAAAATCTTGTGCAATATAATCAATTATTAACTTGTACACTTCTTCATATAGCCCATACTTGCCAGGAGCTGTGTCTGAAGAAAAAGATATCACAGCTTGCTTTACTTCTGCAGGCAAAACTGGCTTCATTAAAGCCTCCCCCTAAACTTCCATCTAACGTGGAACACTAATGAATCCCATAACTCCCCCTGTCTATAAGATGTTCCTCTAGTTACAGAAAAAAAGGTTGTACATGTTTTCTAGTTACAGAAAAAAAAAGATTGTACATATTTGTTAACAACCTGAACCTTACCCAGTTTTCAGTGACAATTCTCCCATCTGAGCCTCATAGCTCCGAAAAACATTTTTTATTAATTCAATGGGAACAGCTATCAAAAGGATTTAATGATGGCATCACCTTGACCTGCTGAATGTTAACTTTTGTTCACTCTGTATTGCTGAAATGGTACTTATGTTACTCATTTTGTTTTGTTATATCACTGAATCAATATTGTCCATCCTTTGTTAATCAGTGTTTAATACTGTCTTTGACATGGTGTAAACAAATTGTTATTCTGATGAGGAACTTTTATAAATTAGCATTTCTGCTTAAAGGTGTACTTCCGAACTTTGAAATAAATAAATTAATAAATAAATCTTTCTCTGCACCGCAAACCCCTGATCTGCTAGTAGAGACATAGATCTAGGATAAAGAGGCCTTTTGTCTCTTCTCTGACTGCACAAATCTGTTCTTTAATGGACATTTAAAATAAAGTAACTTTCCAAAATTAAGGCCTGCAATTTCCCCCTTAAAACATATATTTTAAATATTCCTGGTTTCTTTTAGATTTATCTAATTTCTGAAAAAATAGTTTTAAATCCAATTTAGCATCTTTCTGCCACTCTGCCACCAAATCTTTTGAACATTTAATGGCATTCTGGGCAAAAGTAATTGGAAAGCATCCTCTCTTACCTTTTCTTCCTGTAAAACCTTAATGTTCATTTTCCGCATCCCTGTGTTTCCTATTTTTCTCTAGGATCTTGAATAACACAGTCCAATACCCCATGGTCTGAGCATTCAACTGGTACTGTCTCAGCTGCAACAGTTGGAAGACTATCTGACAAAAAGAAAACAAAATCCATTTCTGATGGCAGTGTACCTTTAAAAAAGGTTTTACCACCTGAATGGTGGAAAAATATATATGTGTCCTTACTAGTGTACCTTTTAAAAAGGTTTCCCACCTGTACACTTGCAGAATGAATTATATCTTCTAAAACAAGCATTTGTCAATGCAGAATGTTTGATTGTGCAGAATGTTTGATTGCTGGCATTGGCATTGGCAGTGTAGGAGTTAGAGAGCTGCATAGTAGGAATGGCAGTGATGTATTGAACTGAAGCCAACCCCCCCCACCCTGCAGAGAGTGACAGGCATTGGGGTATGCCTTTGGGTCATCAGGCTTAATGGCCATGCCATTTCACTGCACCCTAAACTGCAGACACCGAGAAATGTCACGGTGTGCCTTGGGGTCTTTGGCCCTTATGCTCACCCCATTCCATCAGGAAATATGGTGAGATGGGTGCAGTATAGGAGAATGGGGTGAACATTGGGGCCAAAGAGTCCAAGGCACACCTCCATGCCTCTCACTGGCTGCAGGGTGTGGATGGGGGTGGAATGGTATGAGCATTACAGGCGACAATCCCAAGTCACACCCCTGATCCCTGTCAGTCTCTACAGGGTGGGGCGTTGTGGTTGCAAACCCTATCGCCTCAGGCATTTGTTGGTATTTTCACTCCAGATTTCAACATGGCTTTTTTGTGACCCCCACATTATAAACAGTGGCAATATCAGTTTCTTAGCTGAAAGCTGATTTTGCAGAGCGACTACGGCATTTGGCACCACAGGCGCAAAAACACATTTTGAACAGGATGTGAAAAATTACAGCTGTACTGTTCATGGGGAGGTGTAACAAATGGCAATGTTGAAAATCTGCAGTGAAAATAGTAAAAAAACTGGTGAAGTCATGAGCGTGTGTAGAAAGTACACAATGCACACCTGTAATGTTATTAGCTTGGGAATTTTTTACAGCAGATTGTCAACACAGGCATTTTGGGACCTCCGCTTATGAACAGTGTCACTATGATTTTCTTAATCTGTCCTGAACAATGATTTCCCACAGCCACCACGCATTTCTGTGCTGAAAGTGTGAAAACACACTTCTGCCATGTTATGAAAAATGACAGCTGTACTGTTCATAAGGAAGTGTGGAAAAATGACAGTGGTGAAAATCTGGACTGAAAATATTACAATTTCATGAACTTGCGAGGGTGCATGGAAGCTGTGCAATGCTCGCTCGTAACAGTCATTTTATGGACTTTTGTCACCATATTGCCAACATAGCCATTTTAAGACCTCTGCTCATGAACAGTGTCACTGTGATTTTCTTAATCTGTCCCAAACATTGATTTCGTACACCGACTGCGCCATTGTGCGCTACATGCACAGAAACACGTTTTGGGTGAGATGTGAAAAATGACAGCTGTACTGCTCAGAAGGAGGTGTGGTAAAATGGCAATGTGGAAAATCTGGAGTGCAAATATTAAAAATTGTGAACTTATGAAGCGCAAGGAACAGCACAACGATGCTCGTAAAACAGTCATTTTGGAATTTTTCACCAAATTTCAACATAGCCATTTTAAGACCTCTTCTCATGAACAGTGTCACTGTGATTTTTTTTAATCTGTCCCAAACATTGATTTTGCACACCGACTGCACCATTGTCGTTACATGTGTGGAAACACATTTTGGGTGAGATGTGAAAATGACAGCTGTACTGCTCATAAGGAGGTGTGGTAAATGGCAATGTTGAAAATTTAGAGTGCAAATATTAAAAATTCATGAACTTATGAGCGTGCGTAGGAACTGTGCAATGCACACTCGTAAACCAGTCATTTTTAGGAATTTTTTAACCAAATTTGCAACATAGGCTTTTTTCGAGCCCACCTTATGAACACTGGCAGGCACTGTTGTTTCGTTAATTGGTCCCAAAAGGTGATTTTGCACAGTGACTCTGAAATCACCCTTCGGGCCCGATTAATGCCATGACAGTTCCAGAATTCATGAGGAGGGGTCCCAAAAACTCCATGTTGAAAATTTGGTGCCAAAATTCCAAAAAATGCCTGAGATATGCATCAAAGTTGAAAAAACCCTATTTATTGCATTATACAGCTTACCGGCATTTCCTCAGTTCGTGGTTGGCTTTGAAGAGTGCAGACGTGTTCCCGATCCACCGAAGATCATCACGCCAGACTCTGGAGATAAGTATGGGGTGAGGGGGTGTGGGGAGGCAGGGTGTGCAGAGGGTGGGCGCGGGTTGTGGGTGGAGGCCAGGGAGACTGCCGAGGGACCGTTGTTTTGTTTACAGGTTTTTGGTTTTTTTTCTGGAAGACGACACGGGACATTTGCCAAGCTGGGGTGGGCTCCCAGCATGGCAGCTGGAAGACAGTTGGGGGGGCTGTGGAGCTGACAGGGGATTGGGCACCTCTTCAGCCATAGAATTTTTGCCACGCTGGGGTGGGCTCCCAGCATGGCAGCTGGGAGGAGCTGTTGGGCGTGGAGCTGATGGGGATAGGGGCACCCCGTTGCCCATAAATTGTTGCCACACTAGGGTGGGCTCCCAGCATGGCAGCTGAAAGGCTGTTGGGGGGGCGTGGAGCCAATGGGGGATTGGGCACCCCCGTCGGCCATAAGAATTTTTGCTACGCTGGGGTGGGCTCCCAGCGTGGCAACTGGAAGGCTGTTATAGGGGTAGGAATAGAGCGCTTCAGTTATCTGATCATGCTCACTGAAGCAGCTCTCTTCCTTTCAACTGTACGACACTGCATTTTCAACTGCTGTCATAGACAGCTGCAGCATTCATTGGCGAACTGTGGCCACGCCTGCAAACACAGTGAGGGAATTGGAAGACAGGGTGCCACACCTCCAGAAACTCGAATGATGGCACTATGTTTCTTGCAGATGCATGCAAGCAAACATAAAAATTGAATCACAGTAATTTTTCTCTTCAGTTTATTTTTTTATCAAGAGGGCAGTTGAAATCCCCTTCCCCAAGAATTATGTGTGGAGCAGTGTACAAAAAAGTTGAATTGCCTGTGTAACTCCCCCACTGGCCCCTTATTTAACTAGTAGGCACACCTCCCATACTTTTTCTGTCTAGGGGAAAAGAGAGGGGTGGAGGTACAAAGCAATTGCAAACAGAAACACAGAGTGTGTACAAGACACAAACAGACCTATACCAAAACCCAGGTCCTGAGGAGAGAACTTTTGCTAGGGGCTATGCTAGGTTTGCTACTTCTGAAAGGGTACCCAGTAAATCCACACAGGAAGCAGTAACTAGATTGTCCATACCAGGTTGGAATTCTAGAGTGTGGCTTTATTCTGAAACAAAGTTGGAAACACAAAAGTAAAGATGGACCCCCAAGGGTTTACACTTCGTGGCACAAGGCAATGCAGAACACATCTGTAGAAAACACACTTGAGCCTCCCATATAGCATAGGATTAGACATCTGGAAATGTGGTACTAGCCACGAAGAACACACACAAATTTCTCCTGGAAGTGGCACCAGGCCATTACTTAGAACAGTTCCCATATGGCATAGGATTTACACAAACGAATGTGGCACACTGGTCACGACGAAGCACACTAGGGCTCAAGACTAGCAAAACCCACATACAAGGGGTAAATTTCATCTTCAGGCATTGGCCACATGCACTGAAAGAAACAAGCACCCTTACAGAACCCGAAGTGCTGAACTGGTCACTTCTGATGGGGGGGTTATCCACCTTTTGCTCCCTTGTCCATACCCAGCCATTCTTTCAGAGTTACACCTCAACAAGTACTGAACAGTAGAAATTATGCTTCCTTCAAATGCTTAGCATATTTTAGCATCAGAAACACCACAAGGGGTGTAAGATTAAAGTTCTGAACAAAGTACCTAGTCACACCTGGGAAATCCACTGTTATCAGCAAACTTTAAAACACTCTTCTTGAGAAAAGTCTCATAGAAATGGGTGAATGGGTCCCTTTATCAGTGTCACCCCACAGAAAACAAGGCAGGTACAGTATATATCCTGGGTAACTCTCAGAAAGGATCTACTCACAGTTTGTACACCAAAGGCAGCTTCAAAATGTTCTAGGTTGGATAAGGGGATTGTCCCTCAAAACCTCTGCAGTCCCCCTCATCCCACTGGGGATGAGGGCATCAGGAAATCCTGGAGATGGTTTCCACCACTTCACAAGTCAAGCAAAAGAGGTTCTTAGACTAGGGTGAGAAACACAGACTCTCCTTCCTCCCATAGCTGCTCACTCTCTGAGCTGCTACTTTGACTTACTTCAGCTCAACTGCATTACTCTCAGAATTCTAAACTTCCCACACTCACAACAAGCTGTGGCTTATGCTGCTGCGAGAGTTCTAAATGACATTACCTCTCTGCTCTCAGCTGAGACCAAGTAAACAGAGAGGGAGCAGGTGAAAATCCATTTAGCCATTTCACCAGCTGCCTTCCCTACCTAACACTGACACTGATGGGATTCTAGTAACCCTAGGGAACAGGGAGGTTACACCTGAAAAAAACACAATTCTTTTTGATTTTAGCTGAAGAGCATAAACATTTATTTGCTGAAAATGTTGCTTCTGAAGGGAAACATCTAATGATATTATCGCAGAGACATCTGTGTTATCTCGAAGATTTTTATTCAGACATCAGGTTATAACAAAGTCATTTTTGAAAAAGGATGTTTAGTCTTAAACATGTCAGGCAGGACTGTTTTTGTCTGTTATAACTTGATGTCTCTATAAAAAACTTCAAAATAACACAGATGTCTCTGCGTCCCACTTATGGGGTGGTGAGTGCCCTAAACCACAACTTTTGATATATCTTCTTTTGGTTTTTGGAAGCAGCACATTCCCTGTGCGCAGTCCCACTGTGTTTTTAGCTAAAGATATTATCTTTCCTGGAATAATATCAATCAGTTTTTGAACTGAAACAGTTATCCCCAAAAACCTATTTCCAACTCCTGAATAAAACTGTTCCCCTAAGGATCAAAAATACACCCTACCCCCTATTTTTTTCATTTGGGCTATGTCCTCCAAGGATCCTAACCTAATGTCCTTAACAAAAAACAAATATTATACACCATAGATTGGGCCGCTGAAAAGGTTATTATTCTCCTCTTCACATTTATAATGCTACTAGTATTAAGGGTGACACATGTTATGTTAATACAGGACATCAGAATGATAAAAGAATAAAACCCCAACAAATCCACCCTCGTTTTTTATTCCATCTCCCAGACCTCCTTCTGGTATTTATCTGGTGTCTCCTGTCTTCCCAAGGATTATCTGGGACACTATCCTCTGCTTCGGAGGACATATTTTATTGGTAAGATTTCAGAGAGGAGCCACCCGGCTCTTCTTCATCTGAATCACCCCGGTTTGTCCCCTTTTGCAAAGGGTCAAATCTATTATTCAAGGTCACCAGATATTTTTTTCTAATACTTAGGTTGTGGCTGTTTACCACCAGAACTAGGCCTTCTCATACTCCAAAAGGAAGCACCATCCTCTATAATAACAGCAGGAGGGGTTGGGGGCATATTTGCTTTTTAAACTGTGGACAAAATAGGTTTTGTAACTTGATTCTGGGGAGCTGCCTCCATATTAAGGTATTTGAACCTTCAAGTTGGATATCATGGCTCTGAGATTACAGTAACTCTGACTCAGACTGGGGCTGTGCCTGGGGTCTAGCTAAATGAAAGGCTTGCCTGTAATTCAGTGACCAAGCAGCTAGCCACTCCCACTTCCTGAGGTATATAAGCAGTTCTTCTAAGCCTCACTGTGAAGCATTTTTTCTTTGCAGCCAGAGGGTATGTTGGTTTGTCCTCTGAGCTGGCTGGGGCCTACCCCCCACCCTGCTGTTTCTGTGTGCCTGTGCTGGACTTCGGTGTTTGTTTTCCTGCTTCTGGTTTGCATCTTTCCTCCGGCTTTGTGCTTCCCTGTGTTTTTTGTTTCTTGTTTTTGGGCCTTTTCTTGTTTTCTGTTTTGCTGTGTTTTGATTTTGTCTTTTTGGGGGGCTTTGTTTTCTAAGCTCCTAGCATACTGCTACTACAGCGCTCATACTGCTTGCTTTCAGTTACAACTCTAAAATTACTTGCACTGCAACTGCAAACCTACTCAGAGCTCATGCTACTGCTTTCAGTTACCTACGATTGCAGCCACTGCTGTTTACTTTACTTACTATTATACCCAGTGCTTGTGTTTTTACACTATGCTCACCACGCTCAAACTACTGCAATGCAACTGCTATTATTATCTGTGTGTTTCAGCTCAACCATAACTGCTCCATGTTACATACTTAATTCTTTTCACCTGACACAATTTACTCTGACCCTAGCTGTGCCGCTCATTCCTGCTCTCATTCTACCTGAGCTTCATTGCACTGCCTGGCTACACCTGCTTCAAAACATTTGTCTCCATGTTTCATTGCAGCTACAACTCTGAGGTCAGCCAACTATGCTCCTGCTGAGGCTGTTAATATAACTTGTTATTAAATCTTGCTTCACCTCCGAAAATCCTCAGAGTGTTTGTCACTTTGATTTGGCTATTCATGTCTGGCTGACTTGCCCCCAAATCAGTGCTGTTTAATTGCTATACAGTATGTTATGCAGGTCCACCTACTACTGTTTACTGACCTATCAGGTCCACACTTGCTTACGCAACCATTGCTCCTTGCTTACGTAAACCATTGCTTCATGGCTACTGCCATCCCCTCAGCTTCAGCCTGGGATTCTGCTGCACTCAATCTGCATTCAACTTTACAAGGTCTCTGCATTCAATGCTCATTACGATCTCAGCACACCGTGCTCATTCGGCTCACCAACATTTCAGCTCTCAATCAATTTCTGGGGCATGACAGACATTCTATTTTGGTGCAGGGTTCCTGCAGCCGACTGTCTCGCTCTGCTTTAAGTCTGCATCTCGAATGTGTTCAACTTGGGGTGGGATCCTTCTCACCTGGCCCATAGCTGGGAATGTCCTCACTCCAGGCTTGACTTTAGCTGCCTACTATGCGACAGCAGCTCCTGGTGTAGAATTTAAGACTAACGGTAATGTGTGGTTATGATGATCTCGTTTGGCTCTAGTGTTCCACTATATAGTGTGTCCCTAGCGAGGCACCTTCACCGCATCCTCCCTACGACTGCCTCTGGTTCACCTGGTTTGATTTAGGGCAGGTAGGCCAGGTGAGTGCCTCAGCAGTTGTTGCTCTCTTCCTGCCCCTTCGATGCATGTATTGTTGCAGAGTTTTCTCGCAACCTTCCACGGTGCTCCCGCTAGAGGGTTTGAGTGAGAGCCTTCCTCCAACTTGGAATATTTTCCTCCTCCCTTTAATTGGGTTTTCCAAATTACAGCTGCAGAGCCATCACTACATAAACTATCCCAAGCCTGGAGGGAAGGTGACCTAGGCCTTGGATCCCCAGAGATTTCCTCCTCATAGGGTTTTTTTTCTCTCCTCCATTGCCTCAGGTCATAACACTTAGCTTAGTTGTTTCCCCTAGTTTTATAGGTAGGTTCTGTTGTTGGATAGAGGTGGAGGATGTCCTGCCATTCCCTCTCTCCTTAGGGGATCCCCTACTCACAAAGCAAACCATCAGTATCATGCTACGCAGACCTGGGCAGTCATTATGACAACTGAGCATCTCATTGCATTATCAAACTGCCTATACTTCTCTACTACTACGTTACAGTTACTACTCCTAAGTCTCAGTTACTGCTTGCTCATATGCTTCATGTTGCCTCTTTCAGGGATGATACTACATTTTTTGGGGTGGATTCCTAAGGTACCTTTAGCCACGAGAACCGTCCCATTGCACCTCTAGGGGTGGAACCCTCTCCGAGGGTTCCTTACCTTCATACCCCTACAGGGTGGTAATTTCTCTGGAATAGAGAGTGCAAATGGCCAAAACCAAACTAACACAGTTGCACAAGCATAACACTATACTGGCTGCATAGGCCAGTGAACTGTTCTTTAGATAAGGTAGTGTAACTCAAATTAGACACTGAATCTACCACAGTGGCTGCAGGGGCTGAAACTGAAGAAATGTATGGAAGTGGGTCTTGGATAACCACAGTAGTAGTATTTTGTACCTTATCTTGTATATTATCTTGATTCAGTTACCATGAATAGTTATGAGCAGCCCAGGGACAAGTTTTAAAAGCACGACCTCTTTTGTTATATAAATTACTTTTCATTTTATTTTCATATTTTGCACTAACAGGACCAAACCTCCTGTACAACCCACATGGAAGCCTCTCACAGGCACTGGTCAAGTAAGTTTGAGCACCACACTTGCAGCATGCCTTCAGCTGGCCTGTATAAAACAAAATGCCTCTGTCTCAAGCAATAAAAAAGCTAATGGCAACTGGCAAGTGAGGAATGCATTTCCTCATTTGGTGTAATTTGACGTTAAATTTCCATCCCCAGTACACGATTGTTCACTACTGAAAATAGGCTGAGGCCTTGCTAGAACCAAATATCCTCTGCTGGAGCCAGTACATTACGTCCACCACATTCACTCCTTCATTATGCAACAGAACAGGGATGTTCTTATAAGCAGGTTTTGTGGTCTGAAGCAGCCAAGGTTTTAAAACTAATACCAAAAATAGTCTCCCCTGAAATATGAATAAGAGCACAAATGTCACATGGTTGCAATTTCTGGGATTCTTTCAATAATGGATATCCTATAACAGTTCTGTCTGGTATGCCTTCTCGACCTCATCTGTACCACAAACAACATTACACCGTTTAGCAAAAAGATCCACCATAAAACATTGTGGGGGTTCTGAGGCTGAATCTCCACCATGAGAAGCAGACTCAGACTCCTGGTCGGTTTCTGAGGACATCTCCTCCTCAGCATGACCACTAGCTGGGCACCAGCTTCATTTTGGACATCATGCTTATCAAATTCCATACTAGGGGACTCACTCGGGGGGATACCAGGAGCCGTAGTGATTTCATCAGAGTGCACAACAGGTAGCAGCAGTTTGGGACTAGTGTTCACTCTAAGAGTCAGGAAGTTTCAACTCATCAGGAGAAACAAAACATTTTTCCTGGTTTTTCTCAATAGAACCAGCAGCATTTACAGTATCTGATGGTCAATTTGTCATCCACTGAAACCCATCTGGAGACAATGGCCAGCCATCATTTAAAAGGGCAACAGCGACATGAGGAGTAGAATTTTTAGCTAAATATTTATCAGCACAGTCATTATCTCCAGAGGCTCCAGAATCCCCCTTTCCAGATTATCAGACCTTAGTTCAGAATCCGCTTGACTTGGAAGCTGTGCAGAGTTGGCAGTTGAAACAATGAAATCACTGGCATTCCCACTTGTTCTACCTTAGCAACAGAAGATGTTTTGGTTGAACCTGAGAACAGTCTGCTCTTACTATCAGCTTTCTGTTTACTTTTTTCAACAAAATGGGCAGCGTGTTGGGTGTTCTCCAAAGCAACCAGCTCCATTACCTCCAGTGTCTCACCCTATGAAGCAGTGGGAATGCAGACTACTGGGCACTATTCACCCACTGTCTCTCCCACAGCAGCCAACACCACTGAACTAAAAACAGCGTATGAGGAAGCATCAAGGACTTTGGGCAGTACAGATGCTCTGTCTCACAATACCGGAAACAGCTTGCCAGTTTCATTTTTGACATCTTTCACCTCGGCTGTCATCCAATATTTCACTTGCATCTGGGCATTCCTTTCTGCAAACCTCTGTTCCTCCTCAGCCATTAAAGCAAGTAGACTGGCATTTTCCTCCTCCAGTTCTCTTTCCAACAGTTCCTCGGCCATGAGAGCTGAGGGTTCAATTCCCATGCCAGGACTCTCAGGTACCGAATATACATCCATACAACAATATGCACAGGGGTGATCTACAGACCTCTGACGCAGAGGGAGGAAGTTGACAGGGAACTAGTGGAGGACATACACAACATGGCAGCTAAAGGTGACATCCTGCTACTGGGAGATTTCAATATGCCGGTCGTGGATTGGACCTCCCAGGTGGTTGCTTCAGCCAGAAGCACGGCCATCCTAGAATCCTTGCAGGGGGTTGGACTCAGGCAGCTCATGCGTGAACCAACCAGGGACAAGATAATTCTGGACCTGGTATGGACCAATGGCAACAGAGTTGAAGAAATACAGGTTGAAGGGCAACTGGGGTTCATTGACCACCATATGGTGTGGTTCAGCATGGCAACATGGACTCAAGTATGCCACACATGGGCAAAAGCATTAGATTTTAGGAGGGCGGATTTCATTGAAATGGGTAGATGTATACAGGCTGTCCTGGAGAAGGGAGAGGTAGTAGAGGGGGTGGAGGAACAGTGAGAGAAACTGAAAGGAGCCATAGTGGGGATAACAAACCAATGCGTTAGGATAGTGGCCAAAGGAAAAAGAAGAAGGAAACCAGTATGGTTCTCTAAGGAGGTGGGGGGCAAAGTCCAGGCTAAAAGACTGAGTTTCAGAAAATATAAGGGGACCCAAAGGAAGGAGGACAGGGAGGTGTACCTTGAATGTCTAAGGGAAGCTGGGAAGGCCATTAGGAGAGCTAAGGTGCAGACAGAGGTGGGTTTAACACGGTCTGTGAAAAAAGGAGACAAGGCATTTTATAGGTACATCAGTGAAAGAAGGAAAAACTGGGGGGATTGTGAGGCTAAAAAGGGAGGAGGGAGATCTGGACAAGGCAGAAATACTGAACCAATACTTCTGCTCAGTATTCATTAGGGAGTGGGAGGGTCAAGGACCACTGATGGGTAGCAGTGGCAATGGGGGTGGAGTGAGAAGTGGACACCAGTCCATTCACAGTGGAGAGAGAGTTCTGGAAGAACTCACAAAGCTGAAAGTAGGTCTCATAGGTCACATAGGTAAGTACAGAGCTATATAGACGTTAATCCTTTTGCTCGCCATTTTATTAATAGCCCTGGATATTATGCTTAAGTAAGAAGCTATCTAATCTGTTTTTAAATGCATTCACAGTATCACTAGCTACCACCTCTAATGGCAATTTATTCCAAATATTGGTAACTCTCAATGTGAGCCAGGATTTTCTCTTTTTGGTTTTTGGACATTCCACATATAGTTGTAGAGGATGTGATCTGGTATTAAGCGACAATTCCCTGTACCTCAAGCCCAGTAGTTCCCATAAGTCTGGATCAATAGTTGCTTTATAGATCAAACACATATCCTCCCTTAGACGCCTATATTCCAAGGAATGTAAACCCAGAATGTTTAGCCTCTTTTAATAGTCTTGACCTTTAACCTCCTGTATATTTCGAGTGGCTCTTCTCTGGACTCTCTCAAGTGCCACTATCTCGGTTCTTCCACTGGGTGACCAGAACTGCGCATAGTAATCCAGATGCGGCCTCACCAATGATGTATAAAGGGGCAGAAGAACATCCCTACTTCTAGATGTAATATGTTTATTTATGAAATGTAAAATACCACTTGATTTTTTAATAACTGAATTGCAATGCATTTTAGATGATAAATCGTTCATAACCATAACACCCAAGTCACTCTGTTGTTCCACAGTATTTAATATTTGTCCTCCAAGTGTATATGGTATCTGTTTATTTGACTTCCCAAGGTGCATAACACAACATTTATCCACATTAAACAGCAGTTTTTTATCTAATGCCCAAGACTCCAGTATATTTAGTGCTTCTTGTAGTTTTCTGGCGTCATTTTAGTTATTTATGGGAAACCCAACCCTAGTATCATCAGCAAACTTAGAAACCCAGACTCCATTATTGACTCTCATTGAGACAATATATATGTTGAACAAGCAGGGCCCCAAGACAGAGCCCTGGGGCACCCCACTAGTCACCTCGGCCCATGTTGAGTTAGTCCCATTTACATTTACTGATTGCTTTCTAGAGGTAAGCCATGCTTCTACCCATTTTGTTATTTTTCCTGGTAAGTCCTGTAGTATTAATGCTTCAATAAGTTCTCCATGGGGAACCTTGTCGAAAGTCTTCGAATCGAGGTACACCACATCCACAGGCTGTCCCTCACCCATAGCCCTGCTGACCTTTCCATAAAATTCCAACAGGTTGGTCTGACAGGACCTTCTGGTGGTAAATCCATGTTGTACTGGGTCTACCAAGTCTGTTTTTTTGGCATGGTCTACAATATAATCTTTTAAAATACCCTCGAAGATTTTTCCTGGGACAGACATCAGGCTAATTGGTCTATAGTTGGACACCTCATGTCTACTCCCTTTCTTGTAAACGGGAACCACTCTTGCTTGTTTCCATGCCTCCAAAACTAGCCCTTTTTTTAATGATGTTTGAAAAATAACCGTCGGGGTCCAGCCAAAAGGTCTGCCAGTTCTTTAATTATTCTTGGGTGTATTCCATCCGGACCTTGGGATTTATTCTGATCTATTTTGTGCAGCCTTTTAAGTATGTCCTCACTTGTTATTAGTGATTCTACTTCTAGTACAGTTTGCAAATGTTCTAATTTAGGGGAGGATTTATTATTAAAGACTGATATAAAAAAATCATTATACATTTGGGCTAGGAGAGACTGGTCAGTAACTGTACTACCATCCATTGCATGTAATGGGCCAATAGGTCGACATGCTCCCTTTTTGTCACTGATATATGCGTAAAATGATTTATAGTTATCCTGGACTCTGGTTGCTAGGCTTAACTCATATTTTAGTTTAGCTTCTTTAATACATTTTTTTTGACTTTTTTAAAAGGTCCTTATATGTCTTCCAACAAATGTTGTTTCCCGATCTTTTGGCCTTATAAAAGGCCCTATTTTTTTTCTTTATCAGATTCCGTATATATTTTGACATCCATTTAGGTTTAATCTTGGTAGTGCCATCCATTCTCTTTATTAGAGGTGTAAAAGCTTGGGTAGCTAAGATTATTTTACCCACCAGAAGATCCCACATGGAGTTGAGTGTTTTGTTTTGAAATTCCTCTACCCAATACCACTTTTTGAGATATGTTCTCATACTATCAAAATCAGCTTTACTATAGTTATATTTGCTAGTTCTACTTACAATTGTGTCTGCTAATGTGTCAAGGGAAAAGTAAGCCATAGAGTGGTCACTTGATCCAAGAGGGGGAATAACCTTACAAGATGTTATATTACCATCTAGATTACTTAACACAAGATCTAATATGTGACTATCTCTAGTATTGACATTTACCCACTGGTTCATTCCTGCTAGCAAGCACAATTCTAAATATCATGATTCCATAGTATTATTTGTCCGTAATGTTGTCCAATTTATGCCTGGTAAATTGAGATCACCTACTACAACATTACTTTTAGTTCTACCAATTGTATCCAAAAAATCCAGTAATTGTTCTTCCTGATCCGGTGTAACAGTAGGTGATCTATATATTACACCAATGTTAACAACATGTGAACGGCAAAATGATATTTTGACCCATAACACCTCTATTTTATCCCATTTAGTTGTATCGATTTCTTCAGAATTTATTTTGTTGGAAATGAATAGAGCCACTCCCCCACTTCTTTTTTCTTTCCTGTCTTTGTGGTACAAATTAAATCCATTTATCTGCTTTTCCCATGGATCATTTGGGCTCCACCAGGTCTCCGTAACAGCACATATACTAATATTCAATCGTTCAATGGATAATTTTAATTCACCCAATTTGTTATTTAAACTCCTGGCATTTAGTGAGAGGAAGTTATATGAAGTACGGTCATATTTTTCTTCCTTTGAAAAGGAACTAATAGGTCTACCTCCCCCCCTCATGCTAAGTTTAAATTTTCCTCCAGTGTGTGTCTGAGTTGGTAAGCAAAAATACGTTTCCCCCTTCTATTTAGGTGGAGTCCATCTTGTGCATATAGAATCAGGTCCCTAAACTTTGCCCCTTGTTCAGCAAAGATATGGCCTTCTCTAAAGCACCATCTTTTCAGCCATCCATTTAACTGCATTATATCATCAGGTAGATCAGGCCATGGGGCCAGATGGTGTTCACCTGAGGAAATTAAGGGAGCTGCCAAGGGAACTGGCAGCACTTCTCGCAGCCCTGTTCGTGGAGTCACTCAGCACAGGTGTGGTTCCAGAGGGCTGGAGGAGGGCACATGTGGTCCCACTGCACAAAAGCGTCCGAAGGGAGAAAGTGGGGAACTACAGGCCAGTCAACCTCACCTCAGTGGTGGGAAACATCATCGAGACACTACTGAAAGAAAGGATAGTGGAACACCTGGAATCTAGGGATGTCCAGGATCTGAAGCAACATGGATTCTCAGCAGGAAGGTCATGTCAAATGAATCGGATAGATTTTTTTGATTGGGTGACTAGAGAAGTAAATCAGGGACGGACAGTAGACATTGCCTACCAAGATTTCAGCAAAGCCTTCAACGCTGTGTCACATACAAGGCTGGTTAACAAGATGGGTAGCCTGGGCATGGGAGACAAGGTGGTGAACTGGGTTAGGAACTGATTAACAGACAGAAGACAGAGGGTGGTGGTAAATGGGGTATAATCTGGTGAGAGGGAGGTGACCAGTGGGATACCACAGGGATCAGTACTAGGATCAGTCCTGTTCAATGTCTTCATTAGTGACATTGCAGAGGTGCTGGCAGGAAAGGTCTGCTTGTTTGCAGATGACCCCAAGATCTGCAACAGGGTGGATACTCCAGAAGGGGTGCAGAAAGTGAAGGTGGACCTGGAGAAGCTTGAAACATGGTTGGAGATGTGCCAACTGAGGTTCAATGCAAAAAAGTGCAAAATAATGCACCTGGATAGAGGGAACCCTGGGGAGAGCTACAGGTTGAGGGGGGAGCTGACTGTCACCAAGGAGGAAAGGGACCTTGGGGTTATCATCTCTGATGACCTTAAGGTAGCAAAGCAATGTGCAAAGACAGCGGGGAGGGCCAGTGGCATGATGGGGTACATAGGCAGGGATATCACTAGCAGGAGGCAGGAGGTGGTGATGCCATTGTATAAAATATTGGTAAGGCTTCACCTGGAGTACTGTGTGCAGTTCTGGAGGCCACATCTGCACAAGGACATAAATGAGGTGAAGACTATCCAGAGAAGGGTGACAAAGATTGTGTAGGGCTTGCACCACAGAACATATGAGGAGAGACTTAGGGACCTCGAGATGTACTCACTGTAGGAGAGGAGAGCGTGGGGGGACCTGATTGAAACTTTCAGGTACCTGAAGAGCATAAACAAGGTGCATGTGGGAGACCTTCTCAAATGTAGAAAAAGTACTAGAACAGGGGAGGATGATATGAAATTGAATGGGGGTAGATTAAGAGGTCATGTGAGGAGGTTTTTCTACACAGAAAGGATAATTGACGCTTGGACTAGTCTGCCACAGAAGGTAGTTGGGGCAAGCACAGTGGAGTGGTTTAGCATGTCTAGTACAGGCACAAGGGAACCTTGAGAGGGGAGGGAGGGTAACCCATGATGATAGCACTATAAATGAGCGACTGTAGAAACAGCGACTCATTTATAGCATTATCATGATCCGCTCCCCTGCAAGGGTAGCAAAGGAATAGCGTACAGAGCAAATGGAAGGGGAGGGATGGGGAGTTGAATGGGAGCGATAGGAGGGAGGGTTAATGAGGATAGCTGAGCCTGCTGCAACTGAGCCAGCCCTGTGGTGTGGTGGTGAGGGGGGCTGGCTATGGTTCAGTAGGCACTGGATTCGGGACTTACTGGGGGTAGCAGTTTTGCTGCTGCTTGCGGCTGTGTGTTTATTTTTTTATTTTAAGGAATTTTGCCCCCTCCTCATGTTGCACCCCCCTGGAGTTGAGAACCCTTAGTAAGGGGAGGTGCGGGGGTGAAGCCCCCCCATGAGGGGGGCTGTGGGTGGGTTCTGCCTCCCACCATGAAAATACTTTAATGGACCGGACGTTCGTTGGCTGGGGAATGTATATCGCTAGAATGCTTTTCGGCGACACACATTTGCAAAGATAGCGATTGCTGTTTTTTGATTGCTTTCATCACATAGAACTGGGAGGGAGTGATGAAAAGCCATTGATCACATAGGGTCAGTGGCCAGATATAATGTATAGGGCCTACAGGCAGACTGGATGGGCCTGGCGGTCCGTATCTTCTGACAATTTCTGTTTCTATGTTTCTACTGTCTGCATTAATTGCATTTTGTTCCATAACTATATGCAACGGTACCTACTCATTGCTCCAGACAGGAAGGGAGGCAAGCTCCTCTGCTGGGCCACCTCTTCCACCTCCATCTCCAAAGACTCATTCTCCGCCCAGGAAGTGGAGAGTGCCCCCTAACTCCAAAGAGTAGGGGAATGGCCAACATTTCCCCATCAATGAACCGGGTCTATATAATTCTCTCCCAGGATGCACCTGGAAACAATCTGTCACAGCTTAGAGTGGCTTTCCTGGTCAAAAAGTACAAGTAAATAAATAAGTCAATACTGCACCTCCGCCATTCCATAAAGCAGAGTAACACTTTCCACATGACTACTTTCTCTGTCTGTTATCTTTTTCTTTGATCTAATTTTCTAGGGGGTCTTTTGTGACCCCCGTTTTATCTGTAACTGGTGGTATTCAGTATATAGATTGGGCAGTGAGGATACATTTACACTTGTTACTATAATTGGTAAAATACAGAAAGAGACACTTGCCCATCATGTCTGTCTCTCACCTCAGTAGAGCCACTTTGTGCATCTTCTTCATAGTACATAATTGTCCAGTTTAGATTTAAATGAGTCTAATTATTCTGACAGTGCAGTGGCACTGGGTAGAGAGTTCAATTGTCTTCTTACCCTCTGGGTGAAAAATAAAAACAACCCTTCTGTCATTTTTAACAAAGTTGTTCAGTTTGATCTGTTTCTTCTGACATCTTGGGCCCCATATATTTAAAACATTGCCTGGGGGCAAAACCAAGTTTGCCTGCTCAAACCAAGCTTTGCATGGAAGCACAATATTGAAAAGACCAGTTAGCGTGGAAAAACTTGATTTGTGCCTGGTCAAAGGACAGAGGGGGCGCGATTTAAACGAAGGAGCGGGGACCTGAATATTGATGCAATCCAATATTGAGAGTATGTGCGTCGTGCAAGGCCCTTTTGCACAGTCCCCTTGTGCAGCACACATACCTCCAATTTAAACCCCGACTTAATCCTGCGCAGCTCTAGCAGTTGGTGGAAGAAGTGTGGTGCCCCCAACCCTCAACACAGTGATCCCCATTGGCTAGTCATCCCCCCCTACCCATTGCTGTCCCATTATGGATAAAATGTATCACCCTGGTGGTTTAGTGGTCCATCCTGCCCACTGATTGCTGTCCTGTTTGGAATATCAAATATCTCTTTTTTGGTCTAGTGGTCCCACCCCCCACCGATCACCATCCTATTATGATTTTATATTATTTCCCTGGTAGTCCAGTGATCCCTCCCCCCTCACCAATCGCCATCCCATTATGATTTAATATTATTTCCCTGGTAGTCTAGTGGTCCCTCCCCCTCACCGATCGCTGTCCTGTAAATCATAATATCTCTGGTGGTCTGCTGCACTCCACCCCCCACCCTGCCAGGTAGTGACCCACCACCCGTTCCTTCCCATCCCAACCCGGAGATGGTTACCAGCACAGCTCTCCTCTCTCCACACTGGCTGGATGCTGACTGAGCTGTCACTGAACACATACAATTGCAACCCCAGCACCATTTTAGTTGCCCTCCTCTGGACTGCCTCCACCCTGTCTATGTCCTTTCTGAGGTGTGGCATCCAAAACTGGATGCAATACTCCAGCTGGGGTCTCATCTGCGAGCAATATAGTGGCAACACCACTTCCCTTCTTCTGCTAGAGTTACCCCTCCCTATGCACCTCAATATCCCACGAGCCCTACCCACTGCTTTGTCACACTGTCCTGCCACTTTGAGGTTACATAGAAACATAGAAACATATACTTTGACGGCAGATAAGGACCGCTAGGCCCATCTAGTCTGCCCATTTCCCTACCTACAGGATAGGCCGCAGATCCTAGTTAACCAACAGCCTTTATCTTCCTGCCCCCCATAAGAATTGCCTTATGTCTGTCCCATGTATTCTTGAATTCTCCCACAGTTTTAGACCCCACAACTTCCTCAGGAAGGCTGTTCCATGCATCCACTACCCTCTCTGTGAAATAATACTTCTCACATTGCCTCAGACACGCCCTCCTTCTATCTTTAAATTGTGTCCCTTGTTCTTGCAAGTCTCTTTTCTGAAAGATGCTACCCTCTTGGACTTTGTTGATTCCCTTGAGGTACTTGAAAGTTTCTATCATGTCCCCTCCCTTCTTTCCTCAAGGGTATACATATTAAGCTCCTTTAGTCTCTCCTCATACGGCTTCTCTTGCAGACCCTGCACCATTTTAGTTGCCCTCCTCTGGACTGCCTCTATCCTGTCTATGTCTTTGCGGAGATGGGGTCTCCAGAACTGGACACAGCATTCCAGATGGGATCTCACCAACTGTCTGTACAGAGGGATAACAACTTCCTGTTTTCTGCTGCTGATGCCTCTCCCTATACATCCCAGTATACCCCCGGCCTTCTCACATTGCTTGCTAACCTTAAGGTCATCTGATATGATTACCCCCAGGTCCCTTTCCTGTTTTGTTATTGTTACTAGCTCCCCACCCATTGTGTATTCTTCCCCTGGGTTCTTGTTTCCCAGGTGCATTATTTTGCACTTTTTTGCATTGAATCCTAGCTGCCATACGTCTGAACATTCCTCCAACCTTGCTAAGTCCCTTTTCATCCTTTTCACGCCTTCTTGTGTATAATCAACCTGTTGCAGATCTTTGTGTCATCTGCAAAAAGGCATACTTTTCCTTCCAGTCCCTCTGCAATGTCACTGATGAAGACATTAAAAAGGACTGGACCCAATACTGAACCCTGTGGTACCCCACTAGCAACCCCCCTTTCTTCAGAGTGGACTCCATTTACAATTACCTTCTGTGTCCTGTTGTCCAGCCAATGTTTTACCCAGGCTACCACACTGGGACCCACTCCCAGGCTGGTTAATTTGAGATATGATAAGCCCACTCTTTCCTGTTTAATGACTGTCTACCTCCCAGCCATTCTGTGCTCTCCTCCTGGGTTCCTATGCCCAAGGTGCATGATTCTGCACTTTTTGGCATTAAAACCCTGACTGCCATGCTCTTGACCACTCCGTGAGTTTCTCAATATCCCTGCACATTCTCTGTTCTCCCCCTGAGTGCCCATCCTATTGCAGATTTTGGGATCATCTGAAAAAAGGCACACCTTCTCTTGCAGTTTTTCTGCAATGTCGCTTATGAAGACATTGAAGAGGACTGTTCCCTTACTGAGCCCTGTGGCACCCTGCCATTCACTCTTCCATCAGAAGTGCGAATGCCATTAACCATCACCCTCTGTCTCCTACCCAGTAACCAGTTTCTAACCCAGTTCACCGCTTTGGATCCCATCCATAGGCTGTTCAATTCCTTCATCAACCTCCTGTGCAGCACACTGTTGAAGGCCTTGCTAAAGTCCATATGGGCCACATCCACTAACTTCCCTTGATCTATTTCCCTGGTTACCCAGTCAAAAAAATACTCAAAGAAAGAGACTCTCCCAGTCTTTTCTTTAGCAGGGTTTCCATTAATGTTTCCACCACTGAAGTAAGACTAACTGGTCTATAGTTGCTAGTCTCCTCCCTGCTGCCGCTCTTTTGTAGAGGGACCACATCAGCTGTGTTCCAGTCCTCCGGAACCATGCCTGTTTCCAGTGAACTCTTGATAAGGCTGTCAGTGTGGAGCAACTGGCATCTCCCTGAGTTCTTTAAGTACCCATGTGTGCATCCCATCTGGTCCTAAAACTTTGTTCACTTTCAGAGCCGCAAGTCCCTTCAGGACTCTTTCCTTTGAAAGTGGACTTGTGTCCACCTCCCCATGTCCCCCCCCCACCCTTTCTGCTACTCCATGGTGGTTCTTTTTTTCTTCTTCTACTGTGAAGACTGAGCAGGAGTATCTGTTCAGGATGCCAGCTTTTTCTTGGTTCCTTTCTGTGACGTCTCCCCCTTCCACCTTTCTAATCCACAATGCCCCTCTGAGACCTTGCACAGCTGTGGTTGGGTGCTGTGATATGCTCTTTGAGTACCTGGAAGATGAACAAGGGATAAAAAGAAGGTGAGGTGGGGTGGTTCCCCACCTAATCAAAATGTGCTAACATGTCACTGAAAATCTCAAACTCTCACGATTTGCAAACTACAGCAGTGTTGTGGGACCTGGGATCAGTAGAACTGTGAATATTACTTCCTACAAACTGTACCTGCTGGCTATGGATTGTAAGATTTGTATTTTGGGGGGGCTTCAAAATCTGTCCCCTTGACATTCAAAGCTAAAAACTTGGTGCTTTACAAATAGCTTCCCCTGTGCAGGTAGTAAGGAAGTGTGTTATACTCAATCAAGTTAATCACAAGCTGTGAAACAAAAAGAAATGCCTGTCAGTAATTACTATGATTGCAAAGCTGCTGACAATTCAAATAAAACTTTGAAAGGCGTAATATTCAGGTACAATTAAACTTAGAATTTGTATCATAATATTTAGGCACACTTCCACTTTTAGTTTCTATAACTTCTGCATTTGTTTTAATTTTTTTTCCATTAGCAAGGCTATTAGTAGCAAGGGCCCCATACACACAGAAGCAATGTTGTTCTGCAGGTACAACCCACCAAGTTGGGAATGGGATAGACACAATGGGTTTAGACATCTTTCCCTGTGGTGTCACACTGGTAAATGCAAAGGCAGAAGGAAAGGTGTTGGGGCTAGCATACTAATGAAGTGCTGAGACACGCGCAGATAATTGCCAGCCCCACACAGCCTGGTAGATGGCAGAGTGTCTCCCATCCTATGGAACTGCTTATTCAGAGGAGGTGCATACACTAGCATCAGGCTGAGCCTTTGGGGAAGCATGATTTTTGAGAGACCTAAAAATGACATGGTCGGTGTGGAGAAACAAGGCGAGGTAGCGGGTACCACTGGATCCCAAGGATTAGGAATGAGGTGACTAAAAGGAGAAGAGGGCTGCTGGATCAGCAGAATAAGACAGAGGACTAGTTAGAAAATGTAAGACTCATCAGCCCATGCAAGTCCTCTGTTGTGACTGAAGTTTGCTGTTTGTGTCAACATCTGATGACCATCATTTACAATGTGACTTATTCACCACGGGAAACTCCTCCCTCTGATAACTAAGAATTTCATTGCTGTATGGCAAATTTTGAGGCTGGTGCAGTAGGGAACATGTACCCTTAAATGCGTCACAACCAGTGCAACTTGGTATGGGACCAGTATCTTTCACTCTTAGAATCCACTGGTTCCTGTTGCTTATCCACAGCTGAAATCATAATCTTCTGCTTGGGACAACAAAATTAGTTGCTGTGGGAATTGCTATGATGTTACACAAGCAAATAATTATTATTTCAGGTGCAGGAAATCAGCAGAAGTAAATGAATTAAAACAGATAAAGATCTTTTTGTAATGCAAATGCCCTTGGTAATAAGGAACCTGGAGAATAATCACTCGCACTGATTACTGTAAGTCCAAACTATCTCCTTGTATTCTTTTGACTTTTTAAACTTACTTTTGCAGGATATTGTTGATTATCAACCTTTGAACACTTTCAAATTAAGAATTAAAAGTTATTTGTATATAATTAAATTAAATAACTGTTTTTGATCACATTGCTTTTTATTGTGTCCACCCTTGTGATTGCGTGAAGCAAACATATTGATATGATGGTGGATTTTGAGAGGTGTGTCACAGTGAGTCCAATGTAGAGCAGTCTGCAAGGGGCTCAATAGTGTCAGACCAATCATCAGCCAGGCTGATCACTACCACTCTTCTGGTCTTGCTGAGCAGAAACTTCATGTAGGTCAAAGAAAAGAGCTACACAAATCATAGGGTGTCTCTTTCTTTTCTTTGATCTGCGTAAGCTGTGCAGCAAGCAGAATTGATCAGTGTCATGATCAGCCTGCTGTGGTCCTCCCCCAATGCAAAAACAATCCCTCCCACCTTCAGCCAAATATCCCTCCCACCTCCCATTGCTTCCCCCCTTCTTAATTTTCCAACACCAGGGTCTCTAGTCCCCAGTGCTGGCTAGTACCCACCACCCTGTCCATTTTCACTGTGTGACACCAGAGAGACCACCTCCGTTGCTGCCAAACATAACACCGACACTGAAGTGCCCAATCCCCAGTGTTAGTATCTGAAATAAAGAATACTGTCCCTTGTAGTCTTTTTTTTTATTTTTATACACCCTGTAAAAGGAAAACCATCCTTGATGCCTGTTACCGCTGCTGGCACACCGCTGCCATTACCTGTTACCCTCCTGCCACCCAACCTCCCACTCAGCACCCATCACCCCACACACCTCCACCCCTTACTTAGCTACTGGGGCTCCAACACCATCATTCTCTCTGGATAGAAGACACATCTTCACTCTTATTTATTTATTTACTTAGTGAAGAGTTTCACCAGAAAAAAATACACTGAGCAACAAGTTGCTTGTCTCACATTGCATTCTGGGGGAGAGGGAAGAGGGGAACATAGGCAATACAGTGCAGATAAATTGAATGTACATTTTCCATTGCAATTTGGTATGACATATACATAACAAAACAGTGCAGATAAAGTGAATACACATCCCCTCCAAAACTTGTTTTCACAGCTGCAGCGCAAAATCTTCTTTCGGATGAGATTTTAAAAATTCCATCTGTCTTGGTCATAACATCAGGTCAGAAAAAGACTGCTTGAAATTTGGGGTCAAAATGTGGGAGCCCACTGAAAATTAAATATTGTCTCTCAGCTGGCCTATCCTGGGTAAATTCAATCTAAAAATGTGTAAAAGCAGGATACCACTGAAAATGAGATATTGCATCTCATTGGGTCTATCTTGGGTAAATATATAATAAAAATGTGTACAAGCAAGACCTGGTACAATTGAAGGGCGCAGCCTGTAGTTATGTGGGGGAAGAGCTCCTCCTCCACATCCTATTTAATTCAAGCAGCAGACTTCTGCTCTGCTTAGAGCGAGTCGCACTCGCTTGTCAGTGGCACGGTCGGTTCCCTGCCCCATCTGCCTCCTGCTCCCTGTCTCGCCTTGCTCACTCCCTTCCCCTTTCCATTTCTGCTTCCTCCCACCCCGCTTCATCCTCTCTCTGTCTGCTTTCTTTTCTTTTATGGAGGGGGCCTTCTGCCTACCATGCCTGAGTTTGACCGCCGCAGCTCACACCTTACCGGCTGTTTTTTTCATCTGCAACTGTCCTTGTTCTCCGATGCTCCTTCTCCTCCTGCACGCTTCCCAGTCACATACAATGGACCGCAGCATGGTCGTGAAGCAGCTGCTCATACCTCACTGCTGTTTGCTGCCCCGACTCCTCTGCTTCTTCATGTTTCTATGCCTGCTCTCAGTTCTGCACTGCTGTGGTCATTAAGGCCAGGATCTTCTACGTACCTTGGGGAACTGTCAGGAATGCAACTGCCGTTTACCTTCCAGCTCTTCGTACATTTCAGGATTCACTTCCTTATTCTACAAGTCATCAGATTTATTCTACTTCATTACTGCGAAGTCATTATAAAAATCACGTCCATTTTATTTTAGCGCTTCCACAGAGGACAGCACCGATGCACTTTATAAACCCGAACCTACTACTAAGATAAATTAAAGGGCAGCACACCTGCTATGCTATTTCCTCTCTACTCTTACGTATAGCTGGTATTCTATACCATTATGGAGCTGTTTGACTGATGTCCTGCTGCACTGCCTGTGCTTGCAATCAATTAATTTAATTAGTTTTCTTATTGACACCGGTACTGCAGGCACTCTCTGACTTGTTTTCAGGATTTTGAATTCGAATTACTGGCCATCCACATTTGTGCTGTTCAAGTACTTGGTCCTAATTAGTTAAACTGCATTCCTGGTTGACGCCTTCATTCAGCATTAGCCATTGCTGTGTGCTGCGCCCTCATGCAATCAGTGCTGCTGCTGCCTTGGGAATCTTCCTTGCCCGGTTATTTCTGCATACATCTCCACTACACCTTTGCCTATATGCTGCAATTCAGGATCCTGATGCTCTGCCCAAGGTTTCCTATTTCCAAGTTATTGCAGTGGTATCATATTTTTCTGCCATGACACTTCATATAGCTGGGATTCCAGACTTAATGTTTGTACGTACTTGCAAAGGATTACGGCTTGGTCTCATTCCTGCTGGAGCCCTCCCTGGGCACACACACACTTTCATTATTGTATTACTGTAATGGACCTTCCTTTTACTAATATTGTGAGGCCTCTCTATACGTAGCTATGTCATTGTTCGACAACGTGCTAGGCGGCCGCTGGCATCCTTTTCTGCTACGTATTCTTCATACTCAGCTACTGCCATTCAGCTTCTACCCTGGCTCTTTCAGCTTGGCAGCCTTCCATGGTGGCACCCCATCCTGCTAGCCTACATGGGGTCTAGCTTGACTTGCTCTTTTGCCAACCTACTTGGGGTCTGGCTGCACCGCCGGCCACATGAGGGCCTATATGTGGTCCAGCTGAGCATGCTGGCCTTATGGGGCTTTGCTGACTCTCTATTTACTCTCTGGCTGACCTCTGTGTGGTCCGCCGCACGTCCTACATTTCATACTTTCCATCGGCTGGCCTACATGTGGTCCAGCCACACATCCAACACCTCATCTGGGCTTAGTTCCCTTTCACTCCCTTGGATGCTTCTACCAGGATGCCTCGATTTATGTGACTCTACTACTGCTCCGCTCCTCCCTGGATTCTCAACCAAGCTGTGCCCCTTCCGTTGTCCTATCATGGCTTAAACATTTCACCTAACCACTTCAGAGCTATCTGACTATTAACTGTGCTTTTTACACCCACATCGCTCCTCATAGGGGAATTGAAGGATCCACTAATACTATCTACACCTGCCTCCCCAATATTGGAGTCTGGAAGTTCGACTACGTTTACTATTCACCTGTCTCGGCCACCACCGGGCCTGTCACTATTGGTTCTGCATTGCATACAGCTAGATATTCTAGCACCATACCTATCACCGCTGCAACCAGCATTCACCCATCGGGCTGGGAGTTTACCTTCTAATCACTTCTACGACCTGCCTTTGCTCATCTGGCTGGGAGATTTACCTATTAATCGCCTGCTTCTAAGACCTGCCTTGGCCCATCGGGCTGGGAGGTGTCCTCCTTCTGCTCTACTTCTGCCTCGCCCAGCTCGGGGCATGGAGATTCACATTCTACTATACACCTCCCTGCTGCTGTGTCAGCCAGCTGGAAGCTCCTTTCCTATGGATTCGCATCTGGCCGTTTCTTCGATCATCATCTATTCTTGGATGCTTTGCCCTGCCACTTCCGCCGTATGGAATTACTGCTGCTTCACCTTTCCAGGACACTTAGTTGAGCTTCTCCTGAAGACCTTCCTTATCCTGATTGTGCTTTACCGCTTCTTGGACCATGTGACGCTACTCCATTTGTCTCAGCCTCTTCAGTATCTCCATTTGGGACTCTTATGCTTCACTATTCGGGTCTCGTCAGGTTACTGCGGCCTCAAACATTGAATACCTACAGTTTCAGATGTTATTCCTCTCATCAGGTTGCCATCTCTGTGCCACGGTCTCTTCAATGCGATCCCTGCTATCCTTGATCTACTGGATACGTCAGTCCTCAGCGCCATTCCATTCTCTACATCTGCCTCACGAATGCAGTACTGCTCTGCTCTAAACTGACTCAAGATATGTCTCCTGGAGACTATATACCACACTTATTCCTACTGGCTGACCTCTGTAGGTCCTACTGGCTGTACCTCTGTTACTTGGAGCTAGTCACCTCTCTACTTACCTCATCAGCTGATGGATTTTCTGTGCATCTCGTCGAGGAACTACCTGCCATGCTCCATTTCTACCAGCAGACCTCCATGGGTCTCGCTGCACTTCCCATACCTGGAATCAGCCTTCTCTCTCTCTCTCCTACCTCACCAGCTGTCGGTTAAGCTGCGCTTTCACCAGGGGCTGGTTGCCAAGTCCCATTCCTTCTCACCTGCCTACGTTGGTGCATTCCTTGCTACCTACTCCTCTCTCTTCGGATTCACAGTCCACCCGCCTTGCTTACTTTTTGGGCTCACCATATTCTACTACTTGGATGCTTCCTAACCTCGCACCAGTGCCTCCAATTAAAACTCTACAGCCTGCCATTATTCCAGCTCACCTCTACAACCTTTGCCTTTATATCACTTCCAAAGACTATACTCTGCTCCTATCGTACTTACCAGAACTGGATTCATCAGTCGGTAGCCTGGCTCCAAGCCTTTTCCCATTCCACATGCTATACAAGCCCTCTATTAGTAGAAACCTGGAAGTCGTATCACTTCTATTCATCCTGCCTCATTTGTGTCAAAGCTTGGATGCAACTATCTTCATCTGGTCACCTGTATTGAGTTCATCAGTCATCAACTTCATCTCCACCACAATACAATTCCCTGGATTCTTATGCCTTCTAGCAACTGAAGTCCAGAAGACGGTCCTTTCAATATATCCACTCTCCATCATTCCGAATTGTACGTGAATTCTCATACTCGGAGTTTACTAGGAGGAGATTGCTTCACTGGACATGTTACAATTCAGTACTTTCTTAAGCTCCGTTTCTCTGGATTAAATTCTACAATTTTAGAATTCAGATTAGCTGATTAATTTAGTCGATAACTAGGATCTCTCTCTCCTTTAGTATGCCCAGAAGGACGGGCAGGTCAGTAGCCATGGGTTCTCTGAGGTTTCCCCCCAAAGGGGATTTCCCTCTCCTGCGTGCTACTGGTCACATTCTCCGGAGTTGAATGAGGTGATCGTCTATTCTTATCATTATTAGGGCTGTATTCCTGCTCAACTCCTTCATCAGTCAGTTACAGAACAATCGTTGACATCATATTCTTTTTGGGGGTCTCATAATACTAAACCAAGCTTCCTCCCTACAGGTGGGATACAGAGAAAAGCCCAAACCATCAAATAATATCAAATGACTCAATTCAAGCATCCAAGCACATTGCTCAGAATATCCGATTCATATGTACTATATTCATTGACTCTATTATGCTCATGCTGAAGTACCTAAGCACAAATCATTCTATTCTACTAGTACCTAGTAAACATTGTCCTCTTACTTGCTGGCCTCTGTATCCAACAGCCATCTTCTTCATCCAGCTACAATATGTTACATAAACACTGAGCTATGAACCACACATAACAACAATGCGAGCAGCAAATATTTAGCATTGACAAATGAGTGTTACTGTTGTTTTGACAAACATACATATATTTAATATGAAATGTAGTGTATTTTTTGTCTTTTATATAACTGTTACCTTTGAAAAAGGGCACCTCATACCTCTCAACTGTCCCTGATTTTCAGGGACGTCCCTGATTTTACCTCAGATTTTTCCCCTGTCCCTCATAAAATTTGTGTTCTTGTGACAGAACAATGGGGATTAAAAGCACAAAACAATATCAAACATTAAAGTAATAGACTTGTTATTCTTCAGAAAATGCATTTTAACACAAATATCTTCATTCTATCAGCTTTCTAAGTGAATAATACCAGATTTTAAGATGTGTCCCTGATTTGGGGTCTTTGTCCCTGATTTTTTTAAGCCTTGCCCCTGATTCATGAGGCAAGAGGTTGAGACGTATGGGTCGCCTGGCCGGCGGTGCTGAGGGCTGAGGTGCTGGATGCCTTACCTTGCACTGTGCCAGTGACCCGGGTTCTGGAATAACCTTTAGTCATTGGGGGGCCAGCATGGGGTGAGGAAGGGAGTGGGATTGAGCAACTGATGGGAGCTCTCCCTTCATGGGGGTGGTTGTCCACCCCCCCATAGTTCCACTCCCATAGGGTGGAGGTACGATGGGAAGGGTAGGTGGGAGGAGGCAGCGGTGATTGCCAGGGTGGAGCAAAAGTGGCCGAGCCAGTACCCAGCATGCATATGCTTCTCCATGAGCACAAACGCGCATGTCTGCCAGGGTCCCAGGTAAGGGGGGAAAAAAGCCACAAAAACTACATATAGAAAAAAAGAAAAAGGGCACCTGTTCCCAGTGATTTACCATCAATCAAGCAATCAATAAAATAATAAAATAAACTTCAAAGGGTTCAGTACTCTGCTGCCTGCATTTTTGTACCAAAATGGAAATTTGACCACTTTGCACCTATCCTAAAAGATCTCTGCCAGCACCAAGTTCTATACCTTACCCAGTTCCATGTGACTGTCTTTACTTACAAAGCCCTTTATCTATGTTAATACAATCACTGAGACCACTCCTACAGTTCTAAGAGTGATCTCACATGCATTCAGGTTCCAATACCCTAATAATGTAAGCAAGATCACTCTTACAATAGTAAGAGTGGTCTCCGGTTATATTAAAGCAGCAGTATTTGTTTGTCACCATGAAGTTTTTTTCAGCAATAATGTTTATCTGGCAAAAATAGCAAGATGCCCATTTTTGTTTCAATTTTTTTCATTCCTCAACCAAAATACAGGATTCTGAAGCTTTTAAAACTTCTCACTTCCATTCTATGCCCACCATGAACAAATTAAATATCTTGGCACAGTGCAGTGCTGTTTATAATCAGAAACATGTGGTAACACCATCCTAATAAACCCACATTATTATTCTAGCATGTACATTCAACAGGTAACCTCGACGGAAGAGATTTTTAAAAATTGTGAATTGCAGCCATCTTTAATGACTTGAGTCATTAATTACAAAATTAGCTATAAAAGCTGTTTAACTAATATCAGGAAAAACAGATGAATCTAAGGATGGCAACATTCAATTTTTGCTGAAAAACTATGTGATGAAATGTTTTACCACTTAGCTTATACTATTGTTTTAATATATTATTGCTCAAAATCAAGATATAAAATTGGGTTCTAGCCCCATACCTGGCACTTGGGGTAATACCCATAGTTAACACTATAGTGCATTATGAGGGAGGTGCTGTACTGGTGAGGTGCTGTCCTTTGGATGACTCTTTAAACCGAGGTGTCTTCTGCCCATCACTGGTCACTACAGTAAAAGATCCCATGGCACTTATCGCAAACAGTAGCGGAATTTTTTCATTAAAAAATAATCAAAAACAGATCCCAAAACTAAATAAATACAGACATAACATAAAGTAAACTTGGTTAAACTATTTCCCCATCACCTAATCCATATGCAAACCTAGAAAATGACAATAAAGTAATGGATAGGAAGAAAAGGCAAACTATGCAGCCTCAGTGCTCTGAGTAATACAATATAACAAATCTCAGTGCAACCAATGATATTATACAATGGGGTATGAAAATCCTGTAACCTCATTGGTCAAAACACATCACATGACTGTGGTATATCCTGTAATATGCCACTGCTGAGAAATGGCATTTATAAAAAACATGCTTAAACACATTTAAAATTTATTTTACACATGGGTCCATTGTATAATCACAATAAGGCACTCCAGGGTGTGGGTTATTGGGGAATTTACCCACTTCTTGTGTGGTTAAGTCACTTGGCTGCACCTCGTGACACGCCACATGAAGCATGGGTAAACCCTGCAGTAACCCACACCCTGTCATGCCTTATTGCTTAATTATTCCACAGTGGAGCAGACACACTACTAGGCAAAATATGAAATTATTTTGATTTAACTTCATGCAGATCAGTTGCTATATAATTAATTAAACAAGGTAATGGAATTAATTTCTTTTGAAGTACAAACTGACATTTTGACTGCCATAGCAGGTAAATATCAGATTCATTGTACTACTGTTCCATCGATCCCATAGGTGGGTTCTGTCCCCAAGAATCAAAGTTTTGTATGTAAGTTGACCAAACTCAGGCACCCTCCATAATGTGGCCAATGTGGTCCAGAAATTAACTATTTAGTTACAATGGAAGAACAGATGCTCCACACTATTTTCTGTTACCACACATCCTGAATTGGGGCAATATCTGTTGTCTGCTTGTGCTAAGCATTACCCTTCACATTTAAACAATCATGTGTACAGAACCATACCACATCCCACATTTTTCACAGAACCCTTTCATCAGTAAGTTGTGATAAGATCACCTTCTCTTCAACGACACAAATAGGGCAAAAAACTGGCAGTGCCAGGAATTGTGATTGAAGTACTAGACTAGAATATAAGGGGTTACAGGTCAGCCCCTACTTTGGATAGATTTCAGGGAATTATTTAAGTACCACATTTACTTAAAAATAATGCTAAACCACTAAATAATCTCTCCTGAAAGGTTATCCTTAAATTAAAAAACACACAAAAGAAAAGAAAAACATAGGATTAACCATGTTTAGGCCACCCACTTTTACTGCTCGATATCTATGACATCATCAACTCCCTCGATGGAAACACAGCCTTGTTGTGGATGGGCGACCATCTACTATTCTATATGTTAAATCACTAGATAATTTCTCCTGAATGGTTAACCTTAAATTAAAAAACACACAAAAGAAAAAAAAACTATAGGATTAACCTCGTTTAGACCACCCTGTTTTACTTTTTATAGCACCTTTTACTAGAGTTTAATCTGCTTCCCCAAAGTAAATAAAAAAAGTACTGTAGACCTTAACTTCTAAAGAGACCGGAGGGGGAAACATAGAACTTAAATACAAGATGAAATGGATCAAATGGGTTTTGGTTCTGTTAATTCTCTTAGTTTTTGACCTAGGCAGGGTGCACCATTTAATAACCTTAAGCCTCTGCCAAAATTAGCTTACATTTCCAATTATAGTCTCCCATGTATTTTCACAGGATATATGATAAGTCTAATTCCATCTATTTCTACAAGAGAGCCAAAAGTGGTGTTGCCTATTACCTTCCCACACTTTTATCTTTATTAAGTTTAGAATCTGAAATGTTTTCAAGTTGAACAAAATGCTGGAGTGCAAACTGTCCACCAGCAGGGTCCCTTACTAACATACAAATGACATCTGCATAAGCCAGTGTCCCGCATGCCATCATAGAGCAAGGTAATAGTTGGGCTGCACAGCATGACACACAACCAAAATCAAAATCTTGGTTGTATGTTAAAGTCAATTTATTAAATAATTTTAGCAGCAGCATTCACCCAACCCACACACCAATGTTTCACACCAATCACATGTGCTTTTTCAAGACATTTTGGCTAGCTGGAGACATTTAATTTATAGTGCATTCCTTAAATGTACATGTGCAAGAACATTTTTGTGCAAAAATTATTTTGTGCATCTACATAATAGAATTGTTTATTACTTCCCTCTGTTTTCTCCCTCTTTTCCTGATTCTTGTTTGTTTTCTGTCCCCTTCCTCCCTTCCTCCTCCTTTTCACACTTTCATTCCTTTGTAATATTTAGTTCATGGATGTATATATTTATTGGGTCACTTGCACAATTTATTGTGCTGCATTTGCACAGCCCTTACAGAAATACAACCATTTGTCAATGCCAAATGTTGACTGCGTTGGTTCGTTGAGCTCGCTCACTGCCCCTCTGCCACTTGCTCATTCTGTTTCTCCTGGTGCTGCAGGCTGCTGTTTTGTACTAGGCTCCTGCCTGCATTGGCACCCTTTTCTGTTCACAAAGAAATCGCAGTTGTCCCGAGAGAGCTCCGTTGAGGTAGCTCACTCCCCCTCTCTCACTCGCTCATTCTGTTTTTCCTGGTGCTACAGGCTGCCCTTTTGTACTGGGCTCTTGCCTCTGTTGGTGGCTTTTTCTGCCCACAAAGAAATATGTAGCAGTCCTGACAGAGCACCGTTGAGCCTGCTCATTCCACCTCTGTCACTCACTCATTCTGATTCTGCCGGTGCTGCAGACTGGTCTTTTGTACTGGGCTCCTGCTTGCATCGATGGCTTTTTCTGCCCACAAAGAAATCTGCAGCAGTCATGACAGATCTCCATTGAGCTTGTGCACTCCCTTTCTCTCACTCGTTCATTCTGTTTCTCCTGCCACTGCAGGCGGCACTTTTGTACTGGGCCCCTGAGTGCATTTCTGCCTTTTTCTGTCCACAAAGAAATCTGCAGCAGTACCAACAGAGCTCGGTTGAGCTCACTCACTCCCCCCTCACTCGCTCGTTCTGTGTCTCTTGCTACTGCAGGCTGCCCTTTTGTACTGAGCTCCTGCCTCTATTGGTGGCTTTTTCTGCCCACAAAGAAATCTGTAGCAGTCCCGACACAGCCCTGTTGAGCTTGCTCACTCCCCCTCTGTCACTCTTTCATTCCATTTCTGCCGGAGCTACAGGCTAGCCTTTTGCACTGGGCTCCTGCCTACATTGCTGCCTTTTTCTACCCACAAAGAACTCTGCAGCAGTCATGATAGAGCTTTGTTGAGGTCGCTCACTCCCCCGTCTCACTCGCTCATTCTGTTTCTCCTGGAAAGCTGCAGGCTGCCCTTTTGTACTGGGATGCTGCCTCTGTTGGTGCCTCTTTCTGCCCACAAAGAAATCTGCAGCAGTCCCGACAGAGCTCCATTATGCTCGCCCACTCCCCCTCTCTCACTCGCTTGCTCCGTTTCTGCCAGTACTGTAGGCTGCCCTTTTGTACTGGGCTCCTGCCTGTAATGGTGGCTTTTTCTGCCCACAAAGAAATCCGCAGCAGTCATGATAGAGCTCTGTTGAGGTGGCTCACTCCCCCTCTCTCACTTGCTCATTCTGTTTCTCCTGGTGCTGCAGGCTGCCCTTTTGTACTGGGCTCCTGCCTGTAATGGTGGCTTTTTCTGCCCACAAAGAAATCCGCAACAGTCATGATAGAGCTCTGTTGAGGTGGCTCACTCCCCCTCTCTCACTTGCTCATTCTGTTTCTCCTGGTGCTGCAGGCTGCCCTTTTGTACTGGGCTCCTGCCTGTGATGGTGGTTTTTTCTGCCCACAAAGAAATCTGCAGCAGTCATGAAACAGGGCCATTGAGCTTGCTTACTCCCCCTCTCTCTCACTTGCTCATTCCATTTCTGCCGGTGCTGCAGTCTGGCCTTTCGTACTGGGCTCCTCCCTACGTTGCCACCTTTTTCTGCCCACAAAAAAATTTGCAGCAGTCATGATAGAGCTCCGTCGAGCTTGCTCACTCCTCCTCTCTCACTCGCTTGTTGTGTTTCTCCTTTCACTGCAGGCTGCCTTTTTGTGCTGGGCTCATGCCTGCATTGGCACCTTTTTCTGCCCATAAAGAAAGCTGCAGCTGTCCCGACAGAGCTCCATTGAGGTCGCTCACTCCTCCCATCTCACTCACTCATTCTGTTTCTCCTGGTGTTGCAGGCTGGCCTTTTGTACTGGGCTCCTGCCTGTGTTGCCACCTTCTTCTGCCCACAAAGAAATCTGCAGCAGTCCCAACAGAGCTCCGTTGTACTCACTCACCCCCCTCTCTCAATCGCTCATTCTGTTTCTCCTGTTGCTGCAGGCTGCCCTTTTGTACTGGGCTCCTGCTTCTGTTGGTGCCTCTTTCTGCCCACAAAGAAATCAACAGCAGTTCCGACAGAGCTCCATTGTGCTCGCACACTCCCCCTCTCTCACTTGCTTGCTCTGTTTCTGCCAGTGCTGCAAGCTGCCCTTTTGTACTGGGCTCCTGCCTGTGTTGGTGGCTTTTTCTGCCTACAAAGAAATCTGCAGCAATCATGATAGAGCTCTGTTGAACTCGCTCACTCTCCCCTCTCACTCGCTCATTCTGTTTTCCCCACTGCTGCAGGCTGCCCTTTTGTACTGGGCCCTTGTGTTCATTGCTGCCTTTTTCTGCCCACAAAGAAATTTGAAGCAGTCCCAACAGAGCTCTGCTGAGCTCACTTACTTCCCCACCTGCACTCACTCGTTCTGTGTCTTCCGCTGCTGCAGGCTGCCCTTTTATACTGGGCTTCTTCCTGCATTGGTGGCTTTTTCTGCCCAAAAAGAAATCTGCAGCAGTCCTGACACAGGTCCGTTGAGCTTGCTCACTCCCCCTCTCTCACGTGCTTGTTCCGTTTCTGTCAGCGCTGCAGGCTGGCCTTTTGTACTGGGCTCCTGCCTACATTGCTGCCTTTTTCTACCCACAAAGAAATCCGCAGCAGTCATGATAGAGCTCTGTTGAGGTCGCTCACTCCCCCTGTCTCACTCGCTCATTCTGTTTCTCCTGGTACGCTGCAGGCTGCCCTTTTGTACTGGGATGCTGCCTGTGTTGGTGACTTTCTCTGCCCAAGAAGAAATCTGCAGCAGTCTCGACACAGGTCCGTTGAGCTTTCTCACTCCCCCTCTCTCACTCGCTCATTCTGTTTTTCCCACTGCTGCAGGCTGCACCTTTGTACTGCACCCTTGCATTCATTGCTGCCTTTTTCTGCCCACAAAGAAATCTGCAGCTGTCCCAACAGAGCTCCATTGAGCTCACTCACTCCCCCTTCCCTCACTCGCTCATTCTGTGTCTCCTGCTGCTGCAGGCTGCCCTTTTGTACTGGGCTTCTGCTTCTGTTGGTGCCTCTTTCTGCCAACAAAGAAATCTGCAGCAGTCCTGACAGGGCTCCTTTGTGCTCGCCCACTCCCACTCTCTTACTCGCTTGCTCCATTTCTGCCAGTGCTGCAGGCTGCCCTTTTGTACTGGGCTCCTGCCTGTGTTGGTGGCTTTTTCTGCCCACAAAGAAATCTGCAGCAGTCACAAAACAGGTCAGTTGAGCTAGCTCACTCCCTCTCTCTCTCACTTGCTCATTCCGTTTCTGCTGGTGCTGCAGTCTGGCCTTTCGTACTGGGCTCCTCCCTACGTTGCCGCCTTTTTCTGCTCAAAAGAAATTCGCAGCAATAATGATAGAGCTCCGTTGAGCTTGCTCACTCCCCCTCTCTCACTCACTCATTCTGTTTCTCCTGCTGCTGCAGGCTGCACTTTTGTATTGCACCCTTGTGTTCATTGCTGCCTTTTTCTGCCCACAAAGAAAGCTGCAGCAGTCCCAACAGAGCTCCATTGAACTCACTCACTCCCCTTGCCTCACTCGTTCATTCTGTGTCTCCTGCTGCTGCAAACTGCCCTTTTGTACTGGGCTCCTGCCTGCATTGCTGCCTTTTTCTACCCACAAAGAAATCCGCAGCAGTCATGATAGAGCTCCGTTGAGGTCGCTCACTCCCCCTGTCTCACTCGCTCATTCTGTTTCTCCTGGTACGCTGCAGGCTGCCCTTTTGTACTGGGATGCTGCCTATGTTGGTGACTTTCTCTGCCCAAGAAGAAATCTGCAGCAGTCCCGACACAGGTCCATTGAGCTTTCTCACTCCCCCTCTGTCACTCACTCATTCTTTTTTTTTTTTCAATTCAACTTTTATTAAAGTTTTAAGAACAGTAACAGTAGTAAGGAATACATCGAGAAAAGAAACAGGATGACAATAAAAAGTTTCTGTCGGCAGGACAAGACAGGTAATCAGGATGTATGCCTTACCCCCATCCCCTAATCCCCATCCCACCCCCCACCCACCTTTTACACAGCACTGAAAGGAAAAAAAAAAAAGAGCCGGCTGGAGGATTAACTATCACTTACAATGGGACAGAAAAGAAGGTATATAAGAGACCCCAGGTCCTATTGAATTTGAGAAGTTTATGCTGCAAACTTGCAATGGTTCTGTCCGTCCTGAGATTAGATAGGAATTCCTGCAACCATTCGCCATAAGAAATCTCTGTGTTATCTTTCCAATGCCTCAGAACTACTTTCTTTACTGAGGCCGAGATCAATCCCATATGATATTTCCTACATCGGACACTAATCTGAGTCATATCCCCTAAGATACAAATCTCCGGAGTGAATAACTCTTCCAAACCCAAAAGGGGATCAAGATTTTTCTTAATAGTCTCCCATAAGCCTATTACTTTCGGGCAGTGCCAAAAGATATGGAGAATATCCCCAACCCCTTGCTGACATCTAAAACATGAGGATGAGGAGACCATGCCCCTCTCAACCAGTTTAAGAGGGGAGAAATAGGAGTTATGCAATAATTTGAATTGCATTAATCTGAGCCTGTCCTGCACTAGAAAATTATGGCACGCCCCCCAAATAGCACACCAGTCAAAATTGTGTTCTGGGAACAGTTGCTGCCAATATTGTCTAGGGGCATGAATATTAGGGTGTAGCCAACCAATCAATACCTTGTATATTTGCGAAATGGCATGAGCTTTTCCAGCCATTGTGATCAAAGTTGCCTCAAAGTCACTCAGACCAACAGTCCCCGGATGAGGTACTCAACTTTCCAGCTAAAGATGGCGGAGCTGAAAACTCTAAATATCAGGTGCTGAGGAATTTGAAACTTGCACATGATGTCATCAAGAAAGCAACTTACCACCCTCTTCAGTAAATCTTTAATCATCATCTTATCCAATAAAGGTAACCAGGTAGCTTGAATAGGTTTACCATCTATCAAGAAATTAGGATTCCCCATTATTGGTTGGGACGGGTCCCCAGTATGATGATATTTTTAGAAAGGAACATAGTTGTATGTGTATTCTAACTGAGGTTTCAATGGGTGATTACGTGAAGTGGGGAAGAGCTTAGAGGACAGTATAGCAAAGCCTCAGGCCTGAGTCCAGAGTCCCGATCTGGGATGCTTCCAGGTTTAACCATAAAGGTATATAAGTGTCAACCTGCAAATTTTCTATTTTTTAAGCCACTGGAGATATTTCGATCGTGACTGGCCCAATAATATAGTGCAAAGTGGAGAGTCTCAGACCACCCTACAGTTTAGGGCAGACAGTTTAAAGTAAGACAATCTTGGCCTCTTGTAGCTCCAAATAAAACCAGAGATGATTCTATGCACTCCTTTGAACCACTTAAGCGGGAGCCAAATGTTTAACATACTAATGGGGTAAAACAGCCGGGGAAAAACGTTCATTTTTACCAGATTAATTCTCCCCCATATAGACAAGGGAATAATCGTCCACCTCCGTAAGTCCACTTCAATATCCCGCAAAACTGGATCTAAATTACTTTGCCTTAGGAGAAATACGTCTCTAGTTAATGTTAGACCTAAATATCTGATAGACTTAGCATTCCAGGCTAGCCCGAAAGGGGCAATCTCATGTGCACCTGTCCTGAAATTTAGGGGGAAGACCACTGATTTACTAACATTGAGCTTGTAATTAGCAATAGAGCCAAATTTGTCGATAATATCTAACAAAATTGGAATAGAGGAGGATGGATGTGAGATTTGCAGCAGGAGATCGTCTGCATATGCCGCAACTTTCAATGTGTGCCCCCATGCCTGGATACCCTGAATTCCCTGCTCCTGTTTAATTCGCAAAATAAGGGGCTCAATGTATAAATTAAAAAGGAGCGGAGAGAGGGGGCAACCTTGTCTGGTACCAAGAAAAAGTTTAAATAAAGATGAGGTAACACCATTGCATGTAATTCTTGCTGATGATAATTTATATAAAGCTTTGATCCACCCAGAAAATTGACGGGGAAAACCGAAATAATCCATAACTTTTATAAGGAAATTACCGTATACCCTATCGAAAGCTTTCAAGGCCCAAAGAAACCAAGACCATGGGCCAATCGGCATCCCTGAGGTCGAGAAGACATGAGCCAGAGCCTCTTAAATGATCTGCAGACGATCTACCTTTCATAAATCCCACCTGTTCGGGTCCAATTAGACCAGGGAGGACCTTACTTATTCTGTCGGCTAACAGCCTGATGAGAATTTTAATGTCTTGATTGAGAAGGGATATGGGTCTATAATTTGCAACCAAATCTGAGGCCTTACCCGGCTTAGGTAGAAGCACAATTAAAGCTTCAAAAAGAGAACTATCAGTGGCCTCACCATCCAAAATACATTGGAACAGCCGTACCAAAGAAGGTACCAATTCCATCGAGAAAGTTTTATAAAAATTGGCGGAGAGACCATCTGGGCCAGGTGTTCTGTCCAAAGGGAGAGACTTGATAACCCGGTCGACTTCCTGCCCAGTAATGGGGGCCAGAAGTTGAAGTCTATCGCTTTCACATAGTGAAGGAAAATTTAAACCTCCCAAAAAGTAATCAATCTGTTCCTCGGACGGAGGGTCTTTCATGGGCCCATAAATCCCTTTAAAATATTTTAGAAACTCCTCTAAGATATCCTCAGGGAGGGTTTTGATAGGGCCCCCTCAAGGAGTAGCTGGCACCCATCTAGGCGACTCTAACTGTTTAATTCTTCTAGCTAATAGTCGGCCAGCCTTCTCCCTTGGTCTGTAAACATAGCCTTAGATCTTATGAACGCCCCACCGGCTTGCTCATTTAATATTCTAAGATATGCGTCCCTTAACAAGGTTAGCTCTTGTCTATAGGTCTCAGAAGAAAAGTCAGAAAGGCCTCGTTCTTTGTCCAGAATTTTAGTTAGTAAATCAGCTATGCGGTTCATCTTTTCCTTCTTCCTGCGGGAAGCTAGCCCAATCAAAATACCCCGGATAAAAGCCTTAAAAGCCCCCCACTCCATATCAGTTTTGTTAGTAGAGTTTAAGTTAAAGGAGATAAATTCTGTCATTTGTGCAGAGAGGTAATCAACCAATTTAGGGTCTTTTAATATCTGGTTATTAATTCTCCATCTGCTCCCTGGTTTAGGTAGCGATGAGAAAACAAGCAGGCATTTCACTATAGAGTGATCCGACAATGGACCAGAAACTATGCTTGTGTCTAATACCCCAGACAGAAGAATATTTGAAACAAGGAAGTAATCTATCCTAGACAGGGTATTATGTGCCTGTGAGGTGAAGGTAACTCACGCACGGACGGATGGAGCACTCTCCACACGCCGCAAAGACCCAAACCATCCATCATCTCCCCAACCGCCTGCTGACCCGGGCGTTAGTGTCTTCCTAGCAGAGCAAGATCTGTCCATTGACGGGTCCATAACCAAATTAAGGTCACCACCCAACACAATAGGCAGATTACTCCAGGGAGAAAGTAACTCCATAATTTGGACAAAGAAACTGGGGGAATCAACATTAGGGCAATAAAACCGAGCCCAGAACAATCTCTAGGGTTAATAGAGTGCCCTTCACAAAAACATACTCTCCACCTTCGTCTTCAATTACTTGAGACGGAGAAATGAGATTGACTTACGTATCATAATCAACACCCTTTGCTTTGGGAGCTACCTTCTGAGGAAAAGATCTGGCCAATTTGACACCTGCATAACTGGTTACTTTCCGCTCTCTGATAAATGGGTCTCTTGTAAAACATAATATCTGCTTTTACATACTCTAGATGTTTAAGGATTTTATACTGTTTAGATTTATGGCGAAGGTCAGGTAATGCCCAGGTCACCATATTAATATGTCTCGCCATACTGTAAAATAAAGCCTAGACCTGAATAAATTAAAACCAGCCTATACTAAGCAACCAAGTAGAGTACGAAGTGCTGTAAAAGGTCCCTCCCCATCCCAAAGTCCCCCAAAACCCCATAACAATACCAAAACCTATCCCCCAACAACCCCTCCACCCCTAACCCACCCGAATTACCAATGAACATGATACCAGAACAATGAGAAACTCTGCCTCCAAACCCCCCCCCGTGTTAATACATATATACCTAATCCGGTCCATTCTTCAATTAGCAGATACAATGATAGCTTAATTTGAGTTTTCCCCACCCCTTCCAACATTAAATTTGAACTATCCCCTATATGAGAAACACATAAGCCACCAGCTCAGGTAAGCAAAGAATAAAAAGAAAATAGTTCATAAAGAGCATCTTAAATGATGTTAACTAATACTCAACCCTGTGGGCACATTACAAAAAAAAAGTTTAGGTAGGGACTGCTTAACACAAAAAGTCCAGACTGAAAATGTCTTCTCAATATTCAATATGCAGGTTGATTGGTCTCCTACTGTTAAACAGAGATTATAAAAAGAGGGTCCCTGTGAGGTGATCCTACATAAGAACGATCCATCTGAGGTGTAATGTTGCTTTACTCAGCTTACGCTGATTCCCCAGAGGTCCCAGAACCGCCTGTGCGTTTAAGTGGGGGGGTACTATAGTAAGGACATATTAATGTGGTGATAATTTATGCTGCCAACTATCGCATATAATAATCCAAACCACATTATAAGACAGCAAAAAGTACATGAGTATCCCCTTTTATACAGTGGATGAGAAAAAAAAAAATTGTCTTAAAACTTCTCGTGTCCATTATTATGCGGCTCCTACCTGGATCCAAGCTTGAATTCTTCTCATCTGACATCTTGAAGCGTCTCCTGGCTAGGAGGGTGTTTGTGAAAGAGATGGAGATGACCCCAAAAACTTCCCGCCATGCATCAAAATGCATCCCTCCAGGCACATAATCCTTTACAATGGCCATCATGGGACCAATATCATTCTATAACATAGCCCTTCTTCGCTCATCATGAACCAGCAGATTTAAATTATAATCCAATAAGATCTACCCTCTGGCGGTGACGGCGAGTCTGACAGGTTAGCCATTCAGTCGGACAAATTTAATCTGTGAGAACAGCACTTGATGGAGTAGAGATAAGAAGGGTTTAAAGTCAAGAAAATTCTCCAACTTCCAAATCTGTCGGTCTAAAACAAAACATTCAGGTATGGTCAGAATCCAACATATACCCCCCTTCCCCTAATGGAGACCAATATAGCATCCAGCTACGGGGACAGGTATACACAAGGAGCGGGTGACCCCCTGAGATACCAAAGCTCCCGATCCAAACAGGACACAGTTAGTCCATGGTTACCCAAGAAATCAGCGTCTAAATGAAGATTCTCAAATGCAGGGCACTTGGAGAGATCATCCTGACAAATCACACTACTGGCGATCACCAAAGTACACTCTCATGGATCCCGGAATAAGTCAGGAAACAGCTGTTTTAACGTTGATAGCGCGTCTTCTGCATTTTCAAAGGTGTGCGATATCTCATTGGCAAAAACTGGAAAACGGGCTGGATACCTCATCCTGAATCGGACATTAGCCGCGATCAGCTTAGAAATCAGAGTGTGAAACGAAGCTCTCCTCTGCCGAACAGACAGAGGTAGGTCCTGAACCACCCTTAGCTTCGCACCTTCCCAAGATATTTCTTTCATTTCCCTGGCTTTACTTAGGAAATGTTGATGCTCTAGATAGTTCAAAAATTTGAAGATGAATGTACGAGGTGGTGCACCAGTCAGGGGCATGGCTCTCAGCGCCCTGTGCGCTCTCTCAATAATGTATGTTTGCCCGAAAGGCGAGGGGCCAGCTATTTTTAGTACCAGACGTTGAGCAAATTTAATCGGCTCTAGGCCCTCCTCTTTCTCTGGTAAGCCTATAATCACGATGTTGTTGCGGCGAGATCGACCCTCAAGGTCTTCGACTTTGCTCTCTAGTTTAACAATCCATTGCTTCATCGTTACTAAATCTGGGGCCAGCTTGTCTTGCCTCCGCTCCACTGATGTTATACGAGCTTCTGCGTCTGTGGTTCTGCGCTCCAGGTCCTCAATAACTCGGGACATTGTTTTAACTTCCGTGGTTAGCTCCTTCATTTCTTCATGGAAAGGCTGGAATTCTTTCAGGAAGTTTGACAAGGTAAGCGGCTCTGCTTCAGGCACCCCGAGAGCTTGCGACGTAGACTGTTGATTACTCGAGGCCCGGGCTTTTTTCGGGGCCTTCTCGGGAGTCGCCGGGGGCGTGTGTTTTGGTAGGGAATCCTTAGTGTCCATCTCCATTCTCCTGGTCCAGCTGCCTCGAGGGATGTTCCGACACTGTTTGAGGAGGTGAGGGAGTTCTTATGAGCCGGAAAAATAGCGTTTGCTTGATCGGGTAGAGGGAGCTTCAGAAGGCTGCAGCTAACTCCTGCTCTGCATCACGTGACCCCCGTCACTCGCTCATTCTGTTTTTCCCGCTGCTGCAGGCTGCACCTTTGTACTGCACCCTTGCATTCATTGCTGCCTTTTTCTGCCCACAAAGAAATCTGCAGCTGTCCCAACAGAGCTCCATTGAGCTCACTCACTCCCCTTCCCTCACTCGCTCATTCTGTGTCTCCTGCTGCTGCAGGCTGCCCTTTTGTACTGGGCTTCTGCTTCTGTTGGTGCCTCTTTCTGCCAACAAAGAAATCTGCAGCAGTCCTGACAGGGCTCCATTGTGCTCGCCCACTCCCACTCTCACTCGCTTGCTCCATTTCTGCCAGTGCTGCAGGCTGCCCTTTTGTACTGGGCTCCTGCCTGTGTTGGTGGCTTTTTCTGCCCACAAAGAAATCTGCAGCAGTCACGAAACAGGGCAGTTGAGCTTGCTCACTCCCTCTCTCTCTCACTTGCTCATTCCGTTTCTGCTGGTGCTACAGTCTGGCCTTTCGTACTGGGCTCCTCCCTACGTTGCCGCCTTTTTCTGCTCAAAAGAAATTCGCAGCAATAATGATAGAGCTCCGTTGAGCTTGCTCACTCCCCCTCTCTCACTCACTCATTCTGTTTCTCCTGCTGCCGCAGGCTGCACTTTTGTATTGCACCCTTGCATTCATTGCTGCCTTTTTCTGCCCACAAAGAAAGCTGCAGCAGTCCCAAAAGAGCTCCATTGAACTCACTCACCCCCCTTGCCTCACTCGTTCGTTCGGTGTCTCCTGCTGCTGCAGACTGCCCTTTTGTACTGGGCTCCTGCCTGCATTGCTGCCTTTTTCTACCCACAAAGAAATCCCCAGCAGTCATGATAGAGCTCCGTTGAGGTTGCTCACTCCCCCTGTCTCACTCGCTCATTCTGTTTCTTCTGGTGCTGCAGGCTGCCCTTTTGTACTGGGCTCCTGCTTCTGTTGGTGCCTCTTTCTGCCCACAAAGAAATCTGCAGCAGTCCCAACAGAGCTCCATTGTGCTCGCCCACTCCCCCTCTCTCACTCGCTTGCTCCGTTTCTGCCAGTGCTGCAGGCTGCCCTTTTGTACTGGGCTCCAGCCTGTAATGGTGGCCTTTTTTGCCCACAAAGAAATCCACAGCAGTCATGATAGAGCTCTGTTGAGGTGGCTCACTCCCCCTCTCTCACTTGCTCATTCTGTTTCTCCTGGTGCTGCAGGCTGCCCTTTTGTACTGGGCTCCTACCAGTGATGGTGGCTTTTTCTGCCCACAAAGAAATCTGCATCAGTCATGAAACAGGTGCATTGAGCTTGCTTACTCCCCCTCTCTCTCACTTGCTCATTCCATTTCTGCCGGCTCTGCAGTCTGGCCTTTCATACTGGGCTCCTCCCTACGTTGCCGCCTTTTTCTGCCCACGAAAAACTTTGCATCAGTCATGATAGAGCTCCGCCGAGCTTGCTCACTCCTCCTCTCTCACTCGCTTGTTGTGTTTCTCCTTTCGCTGCAGGCTGCCTTTTTGTGCTGGGCTCATGCCTGCATTGGCACCTTTTTCTGCCCACAAAGAAATCTGCAGCTGTCCCGACAGAGCTCCATTGAGGTCGCTCACTCCCCCTCTCTAACTCACTCATTCTGTTTCTCCTGGTGCTGCAGGCTAGCCTTTTGTACTGGGCTCCTGCCTGTGTTGCCACCTTCTTCTGCCCACAAAGAAATCTGCAGCAGTCCCGACAGAGCTCCGTTGTACTCGCTCACTCCCCCTCTCTCAATCGCTCATTCTGTTTCTCCTGCTGCTGCAGGCTGCCCTTTTGTACTGGGCACCTGCTTCTGTTGGTGCCTCTTTCTCCCCACAAAGAAATCAGCAGCAGTCCTGGCAGAGCTCCATTGTTCTCGCCCACTCCCCCTCTCACTCGCGTGCTTCGTTTCTGCCAGTGCTGCAAGCTACCCTGTTGTACTGGGCTCCTGCCTGTGTTTGTGGCTTTTTCTGCCCACAAAGAAATCTGCAGCAGTCATGATAGAGCTCCGTTGAGCTTGCTCACTCCCGTTCTCCGACTCACTCATTCTGTTTTCCCCACTGCTGCAGGCTGCCCTTTTGTACTGGGCCCTTGTGTTCATTGCTGCCTTTTTCTGCCCACAAAGAAATTTGCAGCAGTCCCAACAGAGCTCTGCTGAGCTCACTCACTCCCCCACCCGCACTCACTCATTCTGTGTCTTCCGCTGCTGCAGGCTGCCCTTTTGTACTGGGCTCCTGCCTGCATTGGTGGCTTTTTCTGACCAAAAAGAAATCTGCAGCAGTCCTGACACAGGTCCGTTGAGCTTGCTCACTCCCCCTCTCTCACGTGGTTGTTCCGTTTCTGTCAGCGCTGCAGGCTGGCCTTTTGTACTGTGCTCCTGCCTGCATTACTGCCTTTTTCTACCCACAAAGAAATCCGCAGCAGTCATGATAGAGCTCTGTTGAACTCGCTCACTCTCCCCTCTCACTCGCTCATTCTGTTTTCCCCACTGCTGCAGGCTGCCCTTTTGTACTGGGCCCTTGTGTTCATTGCTGCCTTTTTCTGCCCACAAAGAAATTTGCAGCAGTCCCAACAGAGCTCTGCTGAGCTCACTCACTCCCCCACCCGCACTCACTCATTCTGTGTCTTCTGCTGCTGCAGGCTGCCCTTTTGTACTGGGCTTCTGCCTGCATTGGTGGCTTTTTCTGACCAAAAAGAAATCTGCAGCAGTCCTGACACAGGTCCGTTGAGCTTGCTCACTCCCCCTCTCTCACGTGGTTGTTCCGTTTCTGTCAGCGCTGCAGGCTGGCCTTTTGTACTGTGCTCCTGCCTGCATTACTGCCTTTTTCTACCCACAAAGAAATCCGCAGCAGTCATGATAGAGCTCTGTTGAGGTCGCTCACTCCCCCTGTCTCACTCGCTCATTCTGTTTCTCCTGGTATACTGCAGGCTGCCCTTTTGTACTGGGATGCTGCCTGTGTTGGTGACTTTCTCTGCCCAAGAAGAAATCTGCAGCAGTCCCGACACAAGTCCGTTGAGCTTTCTCATTCCCCCTCTCTCACTCGCTCATTCTGTTTCTCCCGCTGCTGCAGGCTGCACTTTTGCACTGCACCCTTGCATTCATTGCTGCCTTTTTCTGCCCACAAAGAAATCTGCAGCTGTCCCAACAGAGCTCCATTGAGCTCACTCACTCCCTTTTCCTCACTCGCTCATTCTGTGTCTCCTGCTGCTGCAGGCTGCCCTTTTGTACTGAGCTTCTGCCTGCATTGGTGGCTTTTTCTGCCCACAAAGAAATCTACAGCAGTCCCGCCACAGGTATGTTGAGCTTGCTCACTCCCCCTCTCTCTCACTTGCTCATTCCGTTTCTGCTGGTGCTGCAGTCTGGCCTTTTGTACTGGACTCCTCCCTACATTGCTGCCTTTTTCTGCCCACAAAGAAATCCACAGCAGTCATGATAGAGCTCCGTTGAGCTTGCTTATTCCCCCTGTCTCACTCACTCATTCTGTTTCTCCTGGTGCTGCAGGCTGCCCTTTTGTACTGGGCTCCTGCTTCTGTTGGTGCCTCTTTCTGCCAACAAAGAAATCTGCAGCAGTCCTGACAGGGCTCCATTGTGCTCGCCCACTCCCACTCTCTCACTCGCTTATTCCATTTCTGCCAGTGCTGCAGGCTGCACTTTTGTACTGGGCTCCTGCCTGTGTTGTTGGCTTTTTCTGCCCACAAAGAAATCTGCAGCAGTCACGAAACAGGGCAGTTGAGCTAGCTCACTCCCCCTCTCTCTCACTTGCTCATTCCGTTTCTGCTGGTGCTGCAGTCTGGCCTTTCATACTGCAGTCTGGCCTCCCTACGTTGCCGCCTTTTTCTGCTCAAAAGAAATTTGCAGCAATCATGATAGAGCTCCGTTGAGCTTGCTCACTTCCCCTCTCTCACTCGCTTGTTGTGTTTCTCCTGGCGCTGCAGGCTACCCTTTTGTGCTGGGCTCCTGCCTGCATTGGCACATTTTTCTGCCCACAAAGAAATCTGCAGTTGTCCTGACAGAGCTCGGTTGAGGTCACTCGCTCCCCCGTCTCACTCGCTCATTCTTTTTCTCCTGGTGCTGCAGGCTGCTTTTTTGTATTGGGCTCCTGCCTGTGTTGCCAAATTCTTCTGACCACAAAGAAATCATCAGCAGTCCCGACAGAGCTCCGTTGAGCTTGCTCACTCCCCCTCTCTCAGGTGCTTGTTCCGTTTCTGCCAGTGCTGCAGGCTGGCCTTTTGTACTGGATTCCTGCCTGTGTTGCCACCTTCCTCTGCCCACAAAGAAATCTGCAGCAGTCACGATAGAGCTCCGTTGAACTCGCTCACTCCCCCCTCTCACTCGCTCATTCAGTTTCTCCTGCCACTGCAGGCTGCCCTTTTGTACTGGGCTCCTGCTTCTGTTGGTGCCGCTTTCTGTCCATAAAGAAATCAGCAGCAGTCCCAACAGAGCTCCATTGTTCTCACCTACTCCTCCTCTCATTTGCATGCTTCGTTTCTGCCCATGCTGCAGGCTGCCCTTTTGTACTTGGCTCCTGCCTGTGTTGGCGGCTTTTTCTGCCCAGAAAGAAATCTGCAGCAGTCATGATAGAGCTCTGTTGAGCTCGCTCACTCCCCCTCTCTGACATGCTCATTCTGTTTTCCCCCACCGCTGCAGGCTGCCCTTTTACTGGGCCCTTGCATTCATTGCTGCCTTTTTCTGCCCACAAAGAAATTTGCAGCAGTCCCAACAGAGCTCTGCTGAGCATCACAGGAGAGGAAACTAGATATCATTGTCCATCTCGGGACAAATGACCTAGCTAGGCATGAGATCATTGCAGTGCAGGATGATTTTGTGGAGATGGGAAGGGGCCTCAGACAGGTAGCAAGCACTGTAACCTTCTCAGAGGTGCTGCCAGTCTATGGCAGGGGTGAGGCTAGGGTACTGCACACCATGCAATTTAATGAATGGTTGCAAAACTGGTGCAGAGCACAGGGCTTTGGCTACATTGGGGACTGGGGGTCCATCTGGAGAGATGAAGGTCTATACTGGCATGATGGTCTGCATCTGTCCAGGAAGGGAAACATGCTCCTAGGTGACAGGTTTAAAGGCTTCCTTGGCAAGCTTTTAAACTAGCCAAGGGGGGGAGGTGCTGATAGGAAACAGGAAAGTTCAAGCCTCCCCCCACAAAACATGGAAGGTACAGAGCTTGACAGAGGGCAGGACAGGGATAAATGGAAAGATGGACAAGGGCAATAAGAGCAGAGATGGGGTAAAAACATTAAATGGAGGGCAATGAGTACCAGTGCCCGTAGTCTGGGAAACATGCTTCCAGAGCTAGTTGCCCTGATGGAAGAGGAACACTTGGATATTGTGGCAGTCACAGAAACATAGTACATGGAGAACCATGACTGGGATGTCAACATACCAGGGTACACAATCTACAGAAGGGACAGGGAGGGTAAAAGAGGAGGTGGAGTAGCTCTCTACATAAAGGAAGGGATCAAAGCTACAGAACTAAAAAGTAAAGGGGGGAGGACAAGAGGAACTCTGGGTCACCTTGGAGTCAGGGAATGGCATCACAATCTGCACAGGGGTTGTATACAGACCCCCGTCTCAAGGGGAGGAAATGGACAAGAAAATGATAGAGGGCATTCTCAAAATGGCTGAAAAAGGGGAGATACTGTTGATGGGGGACCTGAATATGCCAGATATTAACTGAAGTACACGGACTGCAGCCACATCCAAGAGCAGGGTCATTCTCGATGTCCCACAGGGAGCATGCCTTAGACAGCTAGTGGTGGAACCCACCCGGAGGGAGCAATATTAGACCTGGTACTCTCAAATGGAGAGAGGATCACAAACTTAGAAGTCAGTAGACATCTGGGAACAAGCGACCACTGCACAGTGTGCTTCACAATAAACACAACCATAGAGACAAGCCATACAAAGACAAGGATACTGGACTTCAGAAGGGCTGACTTTGGCATAATGGGTGAATACCTGAGGAATGTGTTAGCAAATGGCCAGAAAGGAGGGGTGGAAGAACAATGGAGAAAAATCAAAACTGCCATCATGGAGGCAACAAGCCTTTGTGTGAAACAAATAAAGAAAACAAAGCGGAATAAAAAACCACTATGGCTCTCAAAAGAGGTGTCGGGGAAGGTTAAGGAGAAAAAGGCTGCATTCAAAAAGTATAAGGAATCACAGACGGAGCACGACAGGGAACGGTATCAATTAAAGCAGAAAGAAGTGGGGAAGGCAGTCAGAAAAGCAAAGGCCCAAACTGAGGAAAAGATAGCCAACTCAGTTAAGAAGGGGGATAAAACCTTTTATAGGTACATTAGGGAGCATAGAAAGGTTAAGGGAGGGATAGTGAAGATTAATAAAGGAGAGGGGAGGTGGACAGAGGGAGACAGTGAAAAGGCAGAGATACTGAATGAATACTTTTGCTCAGTATTCACAAAAGAGGAAGAGAAGGAGTTACCTAAACCAAACAGTAGAAGCACTCTGGATAGTGGGGTTGACATCAGTCCATTTACAGAAGAAAGAGTACTGAAAGAACTCCTAAAACTCAAGGTGGACAAAGCAATGAGGCCTGGACGGATTCACCCTAGAATCCTAAAAGAGCTAAGGAGGACCTAGTGACACCACTAACCACACTTTTAACAAATCATGGGAAGAAGGGTGGTACTTGAGGACTGGAGGAGGGCAGATGTGATTCCCTTCACAAAAGTGGGAGCAAGGCAGAAGCAGGAAACTACATACCTGTTAGTTTAACCTCAGTGGTGGGGAAATGATGGAATCACTTCTGAAAGAAAGAATTGTTGAGTACCTAGAGTACAAAGGGCACAGGACCCAAAGCAGCATGGATTCACAGCAGGAAGGTCATGTCAGATGAATCTAATCGATTTCTTTGACTGGGTGACCAAAGTAATAGACCAGGAGGGGCTGTGGATATGGCTTACTTAGACTTTAGCAAGGCATTTGACACAGTCCCGCACAAAGATTAATAATCAAGCTTAGCCAGCCTGGGAGTGGGTCCCAGAGTGGTGGCCTGGGTAACAAACTGGCTGCACAACAGGACACAGAAGGTAATAGTGAATGGAATACATTCTGAAGAAAGGGGGTTACTAGTGGAGTACCTCAGGGCTCAGTACTGGGTCCAGTCCTCTTTAATGTCTTTATAGGTGACATTGCAGAGGGTCTGGAAGGAAAGGTATGCCTCTTTGTGGATGACACAAAGATCTGTAACAGAGTTGATACACAAGGGGGTAGAAAGGATGAGAAGGGACTTGGCAAGGTTGGAGGAATGGTCAGACATATGGCAACTTAGATTCAGTGCAAAGAAGTGCAAAGTAATGCACCTGAGAAATAAAAATCCAGGAGAAGAGTACACAATAGCAGGGGAGGTACTAACGACAATAATGGAAAGGATCTGGGTGTAGTCATATCAGATGACCTAAAGGTGGGTAAGCAACGTGAGAAGTCAGTAAGGAGAGCTAGGGGATACTGGGATGCATAGGAGGCATCACAAGTAGGAAAAGGGAAGTGGTTATCCCTCTATACAGACAGTTGGTGAGACCCCATCTGGAGTACAGCGTGCAGTTTTGGAGACCTCATCGACGCAAGGACATAGACAGGATGGAAGCAGTCCAGAAGAGGGCAACTAAAATGGTGCAGGGTCTACATCAGAAACCATATGAAGAGAGACTGAGAGAGCTTAGTATGTATACCCTTGATGAAAGGAGGGATGGGGGGACATGATAGAAACTTTTAAGTACCTCAAGGGAATCAACAAAGTCCAGGAAGGTAGCATCTTTCAGAAAAAGAGATGTGTAAGAACAAGGGGGCACAATTTAAAGTTAGAGGGGGGATGGCTCAGGGGTAATGGGAGGAAATTCTTTTTCATGGAGAAAGTGGTGGACACATGGAACCGCCTTCCTGGAGAGGTTGTGGGGTCTAAAACAGTGGGGGAATTCAAACATGCATGGGACAGACATAAGGCAATTATAGTGGGGGGTTGTAGGAATTAGGCTGCTGGTTAACTAGAATCTGCAGCTTATCCAATAGGTAGGGAAATGGGCAGACTGGGTTGGCCAAGTGGTCCTTATCTGCCATCAAAGTCTATGTTTCTATGTTTCACTCACTCCACTCCCTCACTCACTCATTCTGTGTCTCCCGCTGCTGCAGGCTGCCCTTTTGTACTGGGCTTCTGCCTGCATTGGTGGCTTTTTCTGCCCAAAAAGAAATCTGCAGCAGTCCCGATACAGGTCCGTTGAGCTTGCTCACTCCCCCTCTCTCACGTGCTTGTTCCGTTTCTGCCAGTGTTGTAGGCTGGCCTTTTGTACTGGGCTTCTGCCTACATTGCTGCCTTTTTCTGCCCACAAAGAAATTTGCAGCAGTCATGATAGAGCTCCGTTGAGCTTGCTCACTCCCCCTCGCTCATTCGGTTGTTCTGTGTCTCCCGCTGCTACAGACTGCCCTTTTATACTGGGCTCCTGCCTGTGTTGACAGCTTTTTCTGCCGACAAACAAATCTACAGCAGCCCTGACACAGCTCCGCTGAGCTCACTCACTCCCCATCTCTCACTCACTCATTCTGTTTCTGCCTGCGCTGCAGGCTGGCCTTTTACACTGGGCTCCTGCCTGCATTACCACCTTTTTCTGCCCACAAAAAAAATCTGCAGCAGTCATGATAGAGCTCCGTTGACTTCACTCACTCCCCCTGTATCACTCGTTCATTCTGTTTCTCCTGGCGCTGCCGGCTGGCCTTTTGTACTGGGCTCCTGCCTGCATCGCTGCCTTTTCTGCCCACAAAGAAATCTGCAGCAGTCACGCTAGAGCTCCATTGAGGTCGCTCACTCCCCCCATCTCACTTGCTCATTCTGTTTCCTCCTGGCACTGCAGGCTGCCCTTTTGTACTGGGCTCCTGCCTCTGTTGGCACCTTCTTCTGCCCACAAAGAAATCTGCAGCAGTCCCGACAGAGCTCCGCTGAGCTCACTCACTCCCCCTCTCTCATTCGCTCATTCTGTTTCTGCTGCTGCTCCAGGCTGCCCTTTTGTATTGGGCTTCTGCCTGCGTTACCTCCTTCTTCAGCCCACAAAGTAATCTGTAGCAGTCATGATAGAGCTCCGTTGAGCTCGCTCACTCCCCTTCTCTCACTCAGTTATTCTGTTTCTCCCACTGCTGCAGGCTACCCTTTTGTACTGGGCCCCTGTATGCATTGCTGACTTTTTCTACCCACAACTAAATCTGCAGCAGTCCCAACACAGCTCCGTTGAGCTCACTCATTCCCCCTCCCTCACTCGCTCGTTCTGTGTCTCCCAGCACTGCAGGCTGCCCTTTTGTACTGGGCTGCTGCCTGTGTTGGCACCTTTTCCTGCACATGAAGAGATCTGCAGCAGTCCCGACAGAGCTCAGTTGAGCCCAGTCACTCCACCCCCCCAACTCGTTCAATCCTAATCTGTCACAAACACTGATTTCCGACAGCGACTGCAGTATTCTGCACAGGAAGCGCGAAAACACATTTCGGCTAGGATGTGAAAAATGACAGCTGTACTGTTCATAAGGCGGTGTGTAAAAATACCAGTGCTGAAAATGTGGCACGAAAATATTACTGATTTGTGAAGTTACAATGGTACGTGGAAACTGCACAACACACGCTCGTAACACAGTTATTTTATGGAGTTTCCTCACAAAATTTTCAACATAGGCATTTTCAGACCTCTGCTCATGAACAGTGTCAGTGTGATTTTCTTACTGTGTCCCGAACAATGATTTCCCACAGCAAACGCACTATTGTATGGCAGAAGAGCGAAAACACATTTTGGCCACGATGTGAAAAATGACAGCTGCACTGTTCATAAGGAGGTGTGGAAAAATGGCAATGTTGAAAATTTAGAGTGAAAATATTGCAAAGTTGCGAAGGTACAAGCGTGCGTGGAAACTGCACAACACACGCTCGTAGCACACTCATTTTATGGACTTTCATCACCAAATTTTCAACATAGGCATTTTAGGACCTCTGCTAATGAGCAGTGTCACCGTCATTTTCATAATGTGTCCCAAACACAGATTTCCCACAGCGACCATGCTATTCTGCGCCAGAACTTTGAAAACACATTTCGGCCAGGATGTGAAAAATGACAGCTGTACTGTTCATAAGGAGGTGCAGAACAATGGCAAAGCTGAAAATCTGGAGTGAAAATATTATAAATTCACAAACTTACAAACGTGCGTGCAAACTGCTCAATGCACACTCGTAAAAGTCATTTTTGGGATTTCTTTCAACCAAATTTGTGGTCCCAGGTCATTCCTGTAAAAAAGCTTTCAGCTTAGTGTGCTATACCTGGTTAAACAACTAAAATAAAAAAAAATAAAAAATTTGCAGTATAGGCTTTTTGAGAGCCCACCTCATGATCACTTGCACTGTCATTTCATTAATCAGTCACGAAAGGTGATTCTGCGCAGTGACCATGAAGTCACCTTCCGGGGCCGATTAACACCATGACAGTGCCAGAATTCATGAGGAGGGGGTCCCAAAAACCCCATGTTGAAAATATGGTGCCAAAATTCCAAAAAATGCCTGAAATATGCATCAAAGTTGAAAAAACCCTATTTATTCCATTATACAGCTTACTGGCATGTCCTCAGTTTGCAATCGGCTTTGAAGAGTGCAGACGTGCTCCTGGTCCACCGAAGATCATCGCGCCAGAATCCTTAGGTAAGTATGGGTGGGGGGTTTGGGGAGGCAGGGTGCGAGTGGTGGGTGGGTTGTGTCAAGGCAGGGAGACTACAAGGACTGTTTTCTTTTGACAGGGCAAAAAAATATTGCGGGTCGCTTTATTTTAACAGGGGCATGTGGCATGCTGGGTGGGCTCCCAGAATTCCAACGGACTCTTTTTTTGGTGGGAGCAGCTGTAGCCAATGGGGGACTGGGCACCCCTGTCAGTACACAACAAAAGGGGGGGTTACATTATGCCGACAGGGATTGGGCACCCCGTCAGCACACAACAAAAGCAGGGGGATGACATTATGCTGATGGGGATTGGGCACCCCTATCGGCACACAACAAAAGCGGGGGGCTGTTACATAATGCTGATGGGGAGTGGGCTCCCCCATCGGCAACATCACTCGGACACTGAAGTCGATAGGGATTGGGGCCCCCATCGGCAAACAAACATGGTGGGGCACATGCTGTTGAGGAGGTTGGGCACCCCTCGACAGGAGGGTGTTATTGTTTGTGAACACAGCGGCAAGTCGTCACCATGTTCACAAACAATATCACTGTTACAAGGTTCGGCCCAGCAATGACGGGTTGCTCCCTCATTGCAGTGGAATAGCTTACACTGCAATGACGAGGCGGCCTCTGATTGCAGCAGCTGAAACCTTACAAGGTTGTGGCATGCTGGCTGAACTAGTGTCAGCAGCAGTGTGCCACGGCATTGGGGAAAGCAGGCCAAGCCTTTAAAGGCTGTGAGGGCATTGGCCACAACAGTGCCGTACCTCCACAACTTGCTTCTGGCAACCTGCCGCAATATGTCTCTTGCGCATGCATGCAACCAACATAATAAGTGTGTTGTGTACATGCAGAATGAATGCCACATGCTTAATTGTGCAATGTTTGCATGCGGTTGCCATACACAAAGTGAACCTAAATGAACCAGGTCTAAAAAGCAAATCAGGTTCGCATGCTGCAAGCTTGACATGTGTGCAGCAGGTAAGCAGGTGAGAACATCTTCTAAAAATCACATCAGATTTGCATGTTGCATGCTTGCCATGTGTGCAGAAACTAAGCTGGTGCAAATCTCATCTAAAAAAACATCTGTTTCTATTTCTCATACTACTGCTAGCAATTAGAGCCATTAAATACATTTTTCATTGATTGCCCATTAAAATTAGGTAACCTCATTAATTCTGATCCTTTTTGCAAGCTGTTTAATGGATTTTAATGTTTTGTCATTAAATCACCTTTAATTTGTAAAGTATTGTTTGCTTACTGCATTAAATGCCTAGGATATAGTCAGCCAACATCCCCCATTCCAGATGTGTGAAGAGGGGCCTTTGCTGTGAAGTATGATCTTTTTGTTTTAGGCCATGTAAATCCCCTTATGCATATTTAGTACTACAAATGTGTTTCCCTTGACTGTTTCAGCTCACTTACTTTCCCTTTGTCATTCTGCATGGAGCATATACACTATGGCCATGCTCAGCACTCTTTGTGCTGAGTAGGGTCTTGGAAGCATGCACGATACCTCACAGTTTGTCACTGAAATGAGGGACATAGACTCTCAAAATGAGGGACAATAAGGGACATTAACCCTCACGATGATCAGCACACATCCTGAACATGGAGATACAGTACCTCAGAGCACAGTGGAAACCATTGTATTTACTTGTACTGATATCAGCACCTGAGAATGAATTTCTGCCATAAAGCAGGGGTGCCATTTAGGTAGGGTGGGAGGGGCAGTTCCCCCCCCCCGCATTTGTACCTAGGTTCTTAATGGTGTGACAATAACATAGAAACATAGACTTTAATGGCAGATAAGGACCGCTTGGCCCACCTTTTGCACAATAAGTGCCCCCCTGGCCTGTGTGTGCTCACGCTGCAGGTGCACTCCTGTCTTGACTGTGTCTGTATTGTGTTGTCCACTATCTCCACCAATTACCGGTGGCACCATCACACGTGAGGTGGAGGAGCTTCAACCAAGCAAGAGCACATGAGTCCCATGAGTGCTACACTGTCTTTCCTGCCACAGAGTAGACAGGCTGCACATTACAGCTTGGAGGAGTCAGTGAGCACTGAACTCTCAATAGCGGTGTTATGGCAGCATATTTTTCTTGGTCTACTCTTAGTGAGTCTCCATCTTCCCTGGTGGCTGAAGGGGCAGAGGGTGAGCTAGAAGCTAACTCGAGACTAGGCTACCTACTTACTCTACTAGGCTCACCTCACAAGAAAAACCAGCACTGGCCTCCTGTGGCAGCAAGCTAGGCCTAGCAGCAGTGGTCACAGCGGTATGGGGTACACCTTGTTCAGTGCAATATGGCAGCAGCCACAGCAGCAGCCAAGCAAGAAACAAGCAACACAGGTTGGGTGGGTTCAGTTGGTGAGGTGATTTGGTTGCAGAACATGTTGGGGACCTGGGATGGTCAGTTCTAGCATCCATTTTCTGGAAGGACAGAGGATGAGCTGAATGAAAACTGGGCTGGTGGCACACTGGGCCAGGCTGCAGGTTCTGGCCAGGTGGCTGGGTAAGTAAAAGTAAATCATTTTTTTTACAGGGGGATTGGGGAAGGAGGAAGGACAGAAATATTGACGTGATTTCACATTTCTGCGCCTTTGGGTGGCTTCACAATATGGGATGGGTATTAAATGGAATGGAGTCGGGGAGAGAAATCGGGACAGACTTTTTTTGGGGGGGGTCAGGAGGGGTCAGAACTTTAGCCAGGAAAATAATTGGTTAGTAACTGGGTGGGTTTAAGCCCAAATCTGATGCACTGCTCTGGGGTATAGACAGATTAATCTTATACATTTTAATTTTTCCTGATTTGCATATCACTTTTCAGTCACAACAAATAAGTTTTACCTTTTAGAGATGTTCCAGACATTCAAGAGCTTGTCATCTAAGGGCTAACTAGTCCTTGTCCTCTACTGGTTGTTTGCTCCCCCCTGCTGAAATCTGAAATGGTACCCCTGCCATAAAGTCTAAATTTATAGGACATCCGCTGTGTAAGCAGCATGTTTCCCATGAGGGATGGATGAGGAGCAGAGCAATTTTCAGGGGTAAAATGAAGGCTGTCCCTTGCATTCAGGAATAGTTAAGCGGCATGGTATTCACAGATTATTGGAGCCCTCTATAGTCAGGCTCATGCCCCCCCCAACAGTGAAGCCGACCTCCACATCCCCATGCTCAGACACACTACTACATAGGGCAAGGGAGACTGCAGGGGCATGCACCATTGAAATGAATGGGGGTATTTTTTTATTAGTATTTTATACATTATTGATGGAGAGTTGGAGATTAAAGAAGGCCACCACTCGACTAACAAGGGCCTTGTTAGTAGAACAGTGGCCTTCATTATTCTTCAACTCACCATCATAATGTATAAAACAGTAATAAAAAATAACTCCATTCATTTCAATGGGGTACACCCCAGCATGCTGACCCATGGACATTATCTCTTAAAGACTCCTGCCTCTGGCTACCTAATACTCAGGTAAGAGACTGTCGATTTATATCTATACTTCATGGGTTTTCTGTAGCAGCACAACTGCATCTGCTGCAGTGTGTGTGTATGGGGGGACTGGCCATGTGGGTGTCGAGTTATTGCTACCTTTGTGTTTGCCCCTTAAAGTCTGTTTACGTGGAAGCATTTGAAACTATGAAGAGAAAATAGTAGGAGTACAGGCCAGACAGAAGTAATTAAGTAGTTTTGTGGGTAACTGTGTGTATTGGGAGTGGGAAGAACCACATGTGTTTCCACTGGTATGTGTGCTACAGGTCAGCTGTGCAGCTGAGATAAGGGGGGGATAAGAAAATTAAAAACTATAACGGGCTATTAGAATGCTGCATGCGTGCAGATGTATGCAGATTTGTACTGAAGTACAAGCGAGCCATATGCATGCAGGTAGTATAGCTTAGTGGTCAAAGACACTGAACTGCAAACCAGGAGACTTGGAGACCTGAAGACCTAGGATTGAAGCTCATCAACCCCCACTTGTATATGGTGTGATCCTGAGCAAGTCACTTAACTTTTATGTGTGCAGTTATCAGTGACCACTTGCTTTTTGCACGCATGCCACATGCATACAATCTCTTCCAATTTAACATAAAAAGCATGCTTTCCACACTTGCTTGCTGCACGTATGCCACATGCATGCAGTTGGTTCCAATTTAACTTCAAAATCATGCTCGCAGCATGCATATTACATGGGTAGTTTTATGTGTGCAGCATGAAAATATTTCATATAATTATTTCTGTAAGGGAAGGTAATATTTGCACAAAACATTTTCTTGCACATGTACCTTAAGGAATGCACTATAAATTAGCTGTCTCCAGGTGGCCCATCGTGCCTTGAGAAACCGCATGTGACTGGCACAAAATGTTGGCATGTGGATAGGATGAGTGCTGCTGCTAAAATTATTCAATAAATAGTCTTTAACTTACAACCAAGATTTTTTTTTCTGTAAGCTATGCTATGTACCCCAGCTACTGCCTTGCTTTACTGTGTCCCTTACGCTTAGCTGCGTCTCTTGACTGCCACCTAACCATTGCTACTTGCATGCCATCAATCTCAACATGATGCTGAAATGTCGTATATTGTAATCTTGCTCTATACTGCATAAAACAGGGTCCACAGATTAGGCATCTAGGACTGGGCTACGCTGGCATCCCCGTGTAACACCTTAGACCTGCAGCCATTCAGTACCTCCTTGCCCATTCAATAAAGGTGTAAGAGATGCCCCCCATTCAGGCTTTTGAGCCATTGTATAAATGTAGGCTGTAGGCCATAATAATTCAGCACTGAGAGCATAAAGTGATGCTGACCTCTGTCAAAGGCCTTCTCCTGGTCTAGTGAGAAGAGAAGGCCTTTGGCATTTTCTGAAAGATCACTGTGAAAAACGTCTTGCAATGGAGTAAGATCATCCTTGATTTTACACTCAGAAATAGCACAAATTTGGGACTTATTTAACAAGGTGGATGCTGCTGCTGATATTTTAGCTATTATTTTCATGTTTGTATTTATAAGTGTAGTTGTCTCCAATGTTTTATATCTGATTTATTGCCCTTTTTGTACAAAAAGAACATAATCCCCTTCAGAAGGGCTGGTTCTGATGTTTCTTCCCAAAGGAGAGAATTACATATAATGACTAGTGCTTCATCCAGTTCTTCATTGAACGTGTGTATAGTTCCCTTGGAAGGCCATCCTCGCCTGGGGCTACATTCGTATTCAAAGATTTTACTGCTTCCAGCTCATTTGTTTTTGTAAAATCTAATTTTAAGGATTCAATTGCATGAGCTGGAATTGGGAGGTATCTGCAAACCAGAAAATAATTGTTACTTATGTTGCTTATAGAACCAGCTCCCTCAAATAAGCACTGGACATATGAGTCCACTATGTTAATCATATCAGAAAGAGTTGTATGAACTGTTGAATTCTATTGTGGCATGTGTCAAAAGGGTTTACTTGTCCCTTTTTTTCTCAAGTCCCAAATTGTGTTCTTGGATAAGAGAACTCACTCTCTGATAGTGCTAGTAGGACATTTCTTTCTTAAAATTCAAAATCTGAGGAATAATCATATATAGACCCTTCAGCCATAAAGAGAGCTCTTTGAAGTTGATACCTAAGGTCTAGATATTTTAAATATAATGACCTTTTTTTTTCCATTCTGTTTCCTGCTGGTTGGCACTCTCAGGGGCCTCCCTCAGCTGTCGCCCAGTTTCTCCCACCAGGCCTGAGATCCTTCCACCATAAGTCCCCTCCAGTGCTCTGAACACTCCACTTCTTACCTGCAACCAGCTCCCAGGCTTGTACCCCCCCCCAGGGCAGGGTCACTTCCACCACCCATGGTACTCTTTAAATCCAGTTGTGTTGCAGGCAGGGTGAGGGTTGGAGGATATTAGGGACTCTGGCAGGTAGGATCCAACAGTGGGCATGGGGCTGTGGTGCACCATCTTCCTCCCTGAGTGCAGGGTGTGTCCTTTATTGTAACATGAGTGAGACTCCCCCAGAGGTGTGGACTTGCAATGACATCCAGCATGAGACAACCGCACTCCAGCACCCCTCCTGCAGATGTCCGCCAACACCTCCACCCCTTCCTAACATGACTACTGGCTGTAGCACCCCCAGCCTCCACTGGGAGTCGCTGATGCCAAGGAGCTACAAGCCCACCCTCCTCAGGGGAGAAGAGCAGTCCTCTGGATACTCAATCCTCTCCTCTCTGGCTGACCCCCAGCAACCTGCGCTTGCTCCCAAGCCCAGGTCACCAGTGTGGTGTGAGGTGTGGCATCTGGTGCCTCAGCTCTCAGTGCCACAGGGCTGTCTCAGACCTTTTTTTTTTTTTTGAATTTAGTATACTTTATTGCTTTTTTAGTGTAAGCAGGTAGTATAAAACAAGACATTAAACCAAAGAATAAAAAACGATAAATAAGAGACATTTACAACTTAAGAGAACGTTACAATATCTGGTTGCTTACAAATTCCCCCACACACTCACTCCCCCCCTCCGCCCCCCCGCCACCCTACCCAGGTCTGCCACCAATTACAACTGACCTAAACCATGGTTGCAACATACAAACACTTCTTAATAGGGACACAAACAAAAGGGAAAAAAAAAACACATTAGCCAGATACATTTGATTTTATCAACTTAAGAACAGGGAGAGCACTATCCGGAGTTTTGGGTTACTAAGACCACAGTTAATTAGTTGTGAGAAGAATATAGAGAGGTTCCCATCTTTTAGCATATTTCTTCATACCATTTGACAACTTCGCTATTGTAAATTCAGCCTGCAAGGCAAACATAATTTCATTAAACCATTCCAGATAATTTGGAGCAGTTGAATCCAACCAATGCCTTAATATAACTTTTTTTGCACATGCAGAAATCAATGCCATGTGGGCCCTCTGCTTACCCCCAGATATTAATGTATAATCACCTATGAGACATGTTTCTATACTGAAGCTAACTGTCAAAGCTAATAATGGGTTTAATCTATTTTCTATACTACGCCAAAAGGTGGCTATCTTTTCACAAAACCATAACATATGGGTTAAATCTGCAGCATCTTGATGACATTTAGAACAATGGCTAGTATGCAGGAGACCTAACCGATGTAATTTGGAAGGATTATAATATAGATTATGTGTTATACGGAACTGCATATATCTGTATTTGTCCCATTTAATGTATTTGTATAAGTGTGCCCAAATTGGGGCCCAGTCTCTAGAGTTAGAAGAGATCTGAGTAACCCTACTCCATTGACAGTAACCTTGGTTATCAGTCAAAGTCACTGTTGATAACAATAAAATCATAAGAATAGGATATTAAATGGGAGGAAGGTATAGCCTCCAAATAGGGAATTAGCACACTAGAAAAAGAGCTATGCCAGGTTCCTGTCCCAGAATGCTGCGTCAACATATGAGATAGTTGAAAATATTTAAAGATCGAATTGTTCCCCCATTTAAACAGAGAGCAACCTTCCTGAAAGGAAATCATTTTTTGATCCTTTACCAGTTGCTCCACCCTCTCTATACCTATTTGAGGCCAGAAAAACTGAGATTTTATTGGTTTACCAGCAATTAAGAAGTTAGGGTTACAAAACACAGGTTGAGCTATGTCCCTTAATCTGTCTTTTTTAAGAAAGACACTTAACTGGTGCTGAGTCTGATTTAAAGAATTTAAAGGAGTATTATGTAGAGGTTTTGGAAGTCTTCTGAGTGGGATAAAGGGTAGAACTCTCGGGTCTATACCAGCTTCCTCACAGAGATCCTGCTCGATCTTAACCCAAGAAGGTAGATAGTCAAACCCCTGCATAGGCCGTAGCCAGTATTGGATTCTGGTCAGGTGTATTGCTAAGTAGTATATATAGAAATTTGGAGCCTGGAGACCACCATCTAGCTTTTTCCTAGCTAATTTTAGGTAACTTCTTCTAACCTTTTTGTTTTGCCATATAAATTTACTAAGAATGCCATGCACTCAAGAAAACCATGAGCGTGGTAAGGTCTGATTTAGCATTTGAAGTGGATATAACAAACGTGGCAACACATTCATTTTAATAATGTTCATGCGCTCCCATAAGGTTAATGGTAACTTTGACCAACGCCTAAAATCTTCTGTTACGCTGTTAACCAGACTATCTAGATTGAGTTGTCTCATGACTCTCAGAGAGGGATGAAGATAAATTCCAAGATACTTCATTTTTTCAGGATTCCATTGTATCCCCATATGGGCAACATCCGCTTTCATTGTGTATTTATTGAGGGGAAGAATTTCTGTTTTTGCCAGGTTTAGTTTATAATTTGAAAAAGACTCAAATTGTGCTATAATTTGGAATACCCTTGGAAGGGATTGCTCGGGATCTACAATATGTAGCAGCAGATCGTCTGCATACACAGATATCTTATATTCATGGTGACCTATTTGTATGCCTTTTACCGATGCAGAGAGATTAATTTTCCTAATAAGAGGTTCTAGATAAAGATTAAATAAATAAGGAGATAAGGGGCAACCTTGGCGTGTGCCTTGTGACAGGGTAAAGGGGGGAGATAGGACACCATTACATTGAATTCGGGCAGACGGTGCTGTATACAGTATTTTAACCAATTGTATAAATTTCTGGGGTATTCGATACTTAGGAAGCAATAAAAAAAGGTATTCCCATGACACCCTAGCAAAAGCTTTCTCCGCATCCAGGGACACAAGAGCAGCAGCGGTGTCTGAGGCCCTGGACACAGAGAAAAGATAGGTTAATTTTCTGAGATGGTCTGAGTAGAGTCTATTTTTGACAAACCCAACTTGTTTTGTGCTAATAAGGTGTTCCCATACCTGGAAAATTCTAGATGAAAGAACTTTGGCTAGGATTTTAAGATCTACATTAATGAGAGAAATGGGTCTGCAATTAGTTATTTTTAAAGGGTCCTTATTAGGCTTTGGGAGAACCACTATGGTAGCTAAAGATAGTGAAGTATCCGATAAGCCATACTTAAATAAATAATTAAATGTTTCCAATAATATAGGGGCTATACTATCCTTTAACACCTTATAAAAATTAGTTGTAAAGCCATCAGACCCGGGTGACTTATCTGCAGAAAGAGAGTCAATGGCATCAAGAATTTCTGATAGAACAATAGGATGTTTAAATATGTCAATCTGATGCTCGGCCAGTACTGGGAGGTCAATGTCTTGGAGAAATAACTCCAATTGTTGAGAAAGCTGATGATTTGTTGGGTCTGAATATAGCTGTTGATAATAATCCCAAAAAGCATTTGCAATATCTGTGGGAGAGCTTAGAAGTGCACCTAATAGAGAGTAAACTGACGGGATTATTCTCTCAGCTAATTGAGTACGTAAACGCAAGGCTAATAATTTTCCAGCCTTCTCACCCTGGTTGAAATAGAAAATTTTGGAACGAGTTAACATAAATTCTGCTTTTTCAGCTAATAATTTATTATACTGAGCCCTGAGAGAATCCAGTTTAATACAGTCCCCTTCTGGAGAAGAGGGAGAAAGGGATTTCTCTAGCTCTGCAATTTGGTTTAGTTTTAAGGAAAGTTCAGCATTTTTTGGTTTTTTACGTATTGTCGCCAGACGAATTATTTCAACCCTCAGTGCACATTTCAGGGATCCCCATAAAAAGTCTTTTTTAGACGTCTATAAGGCATTATACTCCATATATATCCTAATAAAATCTCGCATTAGCCGAACATATTCTACTGAATTTAGAAGCTGATTATAGAAACTCCAGACCTTGTCTCTATGTACATTTGGGGAAAAACTTACTTGGAGATTGGCCATCTGAAGATAACCGAGATAGCCTTAGATGAATAATGTACTGCGGAACCTCCTGAAATGTGATCTACTGATAAGAGAAAGAAATCAATGCAGGAGAAGGTATTATGTGGTAGAGAATGAAAAGTATATTCTCTGTCTTCTGGGTATGTAAGTCTCCAGGGCTCCACCAGACCCATGGAGGACATTAATTCCTGCATGGCTTTTTGACCAGGAGAGGGTCTTAATCTGGTTGGACCAGATCTATCCAGTACATTTGAAAGCACACTATTCCAGTCCCCTCCAAGCAATATTGGCAACTTGGACCAGGGAGCAAGTATTGACACTATAGAGGCAAAAAATTCCGGATCATCTGAATTCAGACCATAAATCGACCCCAGAATAACTTCTGTATGAATCAGCAGACCTCTTACAATGACAAATCTTCCTTCTACATCTGCTATAACTTGTAAAAGCTGGAAAGGTACCCTACGAGCAATTAAGATAGCTACACCTCGTCTCTTGGTATCCTTGCTGGCTCCATACACCTGCCCCATCCAGTTCCTACGAAAGTAATGAATATTTGTTGACTTGAGATGTGTCTCCTGCAAAAAAGTGACATCAATTTGCAAGTTTTTAAGAAGAACTAAAATTTTAGTTCATTTAGCAGGAGTTTGTGCCCCTTTTATGTTCCAGGAACCATATTTAAGCCCCATTGTAAACACTAATAAAATACACTAGAAGAATATAACCGTTAGAAATATATAACCATGGACAAATAACTAAACCCATTTTAGTACTATTCCCCCTGGTGGCAGACAACCCAATACCCCTAATCACCCCCTCCTTCCCAATACCCTTAATCCCACCAACGATCATAGTATCTGAACCCTATATAAATTGGACATAGACAAAACTTCATAGCCCCTAAAGTATAATTATTCATACATTTTCTTCTAATCAAGTAACTATCACTAGCCACCACAACCTTTATAGATCTAAACCTGCTGAGTGCAGTAACTATCTGACACTGACATATGACTCTTGCCATTACTGCCAAAACATTCCACAGACAAAGGCTGTGCATGACTGTGATTATCCCCCATCCACTTCTATAGCACATGGTACCCTGCTGGTTACTCCAATTGCTGAATTCCCCCCCCCCCCGAAAGCCAACCCCTCCATCCTTAGAAAAAATGTGAATTCAGGAGTTATCCAGCTCGAATGAAAGTGAAAATAAGAGCCCAATCATCGTAAAATCACAAAATAATTACTTGCTTAGCCAGCAAGTATTCTCTTAATCCCACATATGTAGATCCCCCATTGTGTAAGGCCTGGATAACCCAACACAATAATGGGAGCTCTTGAGCTAGCATACAAAATAATCTCCTAGATATAATAAATCTGCCAGCATCTCTATAATTTCCTATCTGAGCAAAAAAAAAAGGAAAAAAAAAATCACTTTCCCCCGGGCTCTGTCGCCCTCTTGTGACTCCCCGATATATTGTCCAAACACTATAAGTCCGCTGGTACACAGTCTTACAGAGCTTGTCATTAAAGAAAAATCAAAAAAAGACTTTCTTAGTCCCATTAAGTTTTCAGCAATCTGCAAGCAAATCTGGCAATAGAAACTGAAGAGCAGGAAGTGCTTGTTAGACATTCTCCGAGTTGTGCCACAATCCTGCAACAAGAGCTGCAAAGCGCGTATAGTAAATCTGCCAGCCTCTCTATAATTTTCTAACTGAAAAGGAAAAAAAGGGAAAAAGCCAACGCTTTCCACTGGGCTCTCTCACCCTCTTGTGACTCCCCAGTATATTGTCCAAGCACTGTAAGACCGCTGGCACACATTCTTGCTGAGCTTGTCCCTAAAGGAAAATCAAAAAGACTTTCTTCGACCCATTAAATTTTCAGCAAGCCGCAAACAAATCAGGCAGTTTGGACTGAAGTGCATGAAGTGCTTGTTGGGCATTCTCAAAGCTATGTCACGATCCTGCAACAAAAACTGAGAAACGTGATGGGTACTGAACCCTGTATCGAATTCCAGCTGCTGTTAGCTTAGTAACCATGGGATGATACTCTGTATGCCTCTGCCTAATAGCGGCCGGTAAATCTTGAGTGAAACGAAGCTGTTGACCTTCCCATAGAACCTGACGAGCTTCTCTTGTCTGGTTCAGCACATGCACTTTATCTTGATAATTCAGGAATTTTATAGTAAGAGGGCGAGGCAGTTTCCCAACTTCAGGTTTCGGGCGTAAGGAGCGATGAGCCCTTTCAATTATGTACGTAGAATTGTTAGGAGATGGACCCGCAACTTTAGCAAGTAGTTTTTGCAAAAAAGTGATTGGCATTGTGCCTTCAGCATCTTCAGGGAGACCAAATATGAGCACATTATTTTGTCTACTCTGGCCCTCTAAATCTACTAACTTGGAATCCATCTTATGTTGTTTTTGTCTAATAATTGACATCTCAGTATCTACCGATTGTTTCCAGCTTTCCAAAGAGGTGACTCTTACAGAAGTGTCCGAGATGGCTCTCTTCGTTTCAGACAGGTCTCCTCTGAGAGATTTTAATTCGGAAGTCAGCTCTTGTAGTGCAGACTTGAAAAGCAAAAGCTCCTCCATAAATCTTTTTTCAGTGAGCGGAGCATTTGATTGCACTGTAGATGTAGATACAGCAGACTTAATTGAAGCAGTGGGTTGGGGTTTCAATCTCTTCTGCCCTTTTTCAGGTGTTGACAGCGGGGTATGTGTTGGGGGGGCCTGTCTCATTTCGGCCTCCATTGCACTAGTAGGCCCAAACTTTCCACTTGGAGTGTCGACTTGCAGATTGCCGGTTTCCAAGAATTCTCCCACCACAGCAGAAGTAGAGGTGTATAGCAAATCTAAACTCTGCCTTTTACTTATTTTTGGAAAGAATGGCTTTATTTAGAAGCGTAAAGTCGGCGTTCTGGGAGGGAAACGATCAACAATGCTGTCTCCACTACAGGGCCATCACATGACTCAGCTCAGACCTTTTTGTTTTGTTTGGTTAACTTAATATTTAGATCTTTCAGATCACACCTAAATTCTTTCCACCACTCAACAGGTTAATCATACATTTCAAAAAGAGTAAGCTTATCTCTAGTAAAGGTTCTAATATTCTCCTTATACCTATGATCTTCTAAGAGGGAGATATTAAATCTCCATAGCTCCTAATCAACGGTAGACCTGGAGCCACTCCCTAAAGTCAGACAGACCACTTATGGTCTGAAGTTTCTTTTGGAATAAGTGCCACACATTTGGTCTTCAATCATGATGAAATAAAGAAACAGTCAATTCTGGTTGCACTTGCTTCCTTGTAAAAAGTGTTCCCTTTTACCTCATGCCTTTCAGCAACGGCATTCACCAGGAGAGCAGAGGCTATCATAACTAATAGCTATGCGCAGTCACAATACATTTTTTGGATGCTAAATTAGGTCTACTGGCCAACAATCCAGAGTTGAAGTCACCACCTAAAATTGTACTCTGAGTGGTGAACAGATATGGTATGGGTGAATGGACTTGAACAGGTTAATACTTTCAGTTTTTGATTGTGGGTCATAAATATTAATTAATCGTAAACCCAGATTCTGCCATTTTACATTTAGTAACATAGCTCTCCCAGGTCACAAATCCACTAGAGGTTTTACTGATACTTCATTACGAAGTACACAAAACTCCTAACCCAGAACAGCAGTCTTCTACTGAGGACCAAAAGGAAGGTCCATGTGACTACAACTTTCTGGCTAAGGCAAAATCTTTATGTGTATGTAATCTTATGTCTTGCAAAAATGCATGTCTAATTTAAGATTCTACAAGACAGACAGGGTGGAAAATATGTGGATAATCTTGTTTTATAGTTACAAATGGTATTACTATTTAAAAAGATGACCAAAATATCAGATCCTTGTAATAAGCTCACAGCACCCAAAAACAGAAAGAAGGAGCCATAAAGTCCCTGCATTATTTCTTTTTTCTCCTGTGCCTCCTACTCTGAGTGTATCCTGTATTTTTCAATTTTTTTGGTAGAAACCAGATCCCCAGTCTCAGGAACAGAATCTTAAGTTCCAGGTGATGGATCTTGCTGTGAGGAGGGAACTGAAGAGGCATCTGAGTCCTCTCCCATGTAACCCCAGTCTTTGTGGGTGGTAAGGATCTCAAAAGTGTTCTTAAGATCTATAGAATCCTCCCCTGGGAAGTTTGTATTTAGGTTGGCCTTTCCTTTTCCTTGGTCAAGTTATCATCCTAAAAACCTCAGTTCAGGGCATGGATGGGGGTGGCATCACTGATGGTTGCTGTATGTCTAATGGATGTCTTCCCTCCTCAACTTCTTGGTCCTGATCCATGTCCCCTGCTGATGACACCGCAGGAACCACATCAGCAATTCCTAAAGAAACTACAGTTGGGTTCAAGATCAAAGGGACTGTTGCCACTTCCTGACCAGGGTGGTGTACAATATCAAATATCATCAGAGAGCTGACTTTGCTATTACTGAAATGTTCTGTGGGGAGATCTTCTTGCTGCCTTGGAGTAGATGTGGTGGACCACCTGCATGTTTTTATTTTTTTGGTTGTTTTTGCATGGGCAGGGCCTTTCCTAGGGTCAGAATTTTGTACTATATTCTCATAAAATTCCTTCTCTTGCATATCCATCCCATCTCTCCTATTGTGAGATACCCATGGGCAGGAACAAAAAGAATGGCCTCCTTCCTTACACAAGTTGCATCTAACTTTGTTGGTGCAAGACTGACTGGAGTGGCCTACTGTAGCACAAACCCCAGACTTGACTGTACCGCAGGCCCTACTGAACTGTGCTTTGGATCCACACCTGTAGCAGGCTTTGGGTTGGCCTATGTAAATCACCACATCTCTGTTGCAGCTCAAGTAAAACAATTAGGCAAGTGACTAACTCCAGTATTTGTGTATGAAGGTTTGACCCTTATCATCCATCCCCCAGTCCAAATGTTTTCAGAATCCATCACAGGCTCTGAGGAACCTAATACTGTACATTTTTTGTTTTAACCAATGCAGGATGCTGATGATACTAACAACAACATTTTTTTTAAATAACAGTTACTCTTTTTATTTCATGTTTGGGAAGTGGAATGACAAAAAAATGGGAACCACAAAGGTGTACTCTTCAGATGGTGATATTTCATCCAGAATCTTTCCAACCTTTCATCAATCTTAAAACTAATATCAAAGGATGTATGTCTAGGTGTGTGGTTAAGTGCATATAATTCAGTGGTGAAAAATCACATTCTGTCCTTCAACAGAGTTCTGCTAACATATATTCTGTCTGATTGTTCCAGTAATCCTCCTTTATGTTTAAGGCACAACACATTTCTTCTTTTTGCTGGCTCTGATGGTGGATGAAAAATGTCTGAATACCTCTTTCTTCTGACTGCACCAGTGTCCCTTTCAGAATTTCCCTCCTTTCTGTACCTCACAGTGCTCTCTGGAGCTGACCTGCCAGTTTCTCACCTGTGGGATGGATCAAGGCCACCATCATTCTCAGAGGCTCTGGCATCCCTGAGTATGTTGAGGAGGGGGGCTTATTTCACCATATCCTCAGAGTCCTGCCTTTGAGGTTCAGCAGTTGTACTGGGTTCAGTAGTGTCCATATCCAAAATAGGATGTTGTGGGGCATGTGCATTATTTGGGCCTATTTCAACAGTGGGTGTCAAAACTGGAGGAGCAGATACAGGAGAGTCCCATATGGTCTGCTGGGGGGGGGGGGCTACCAACACCAATATAGTATCCAAGGGGTGCTTCTTAAAGGGGGACTCCCAAAGTCTGTAAAACAGTTTAAACACATACCATGTAACAGCCCCTGTCTTGATTAGTCTCAGCTAAGGCGAATCACATTGTAGTTTTGAGTATTGCTCTTTTAATTCTTATATGTGTATCCTGATTGAGCAGCGTTGTGTCAATGTGGTCTCTTCATTTCACCCAACCGCAGGTGGTGCATGCTTCTGATTCACCAATCATGCACTTACTGCTGATGCCGATTCACTTAACAGGGACTTCAGCTTCATCTGCATTGAGACTCCTGCATGATTCATGTTTGATGTTTAATAAAAATCAATTAACAACTGTCATGTTGGTCTCTCTACTGCCTTTTCCCTGATAACATCGCTGTTTGAAAGGCAATAGTGTACTTTAGTGAGACAGTTAAGGCTTGTATAGTTAGTTGTGCATAAGACATGCTGCTTTAGATCATATGATACCTTTGACTTGACAATCTATCAGACCGGCTGTCACTGTAATAAAATAAGATTTTATTCTACGGTACGTTATGTGTTGCTGTGCATATTTGTGTCTCAGTTTATCTGACTTAGTGGTTTATGAGACAGCCATTTATATCAGTGCATATTTTTCTTTTTTGCACATTGACATTTATGTAGGACATGCTACAATAGATGTGGTTGCACTTTTGCTTGTTCTGTAGTTTTGGTACAACAGAGTCCCGTATTTAGCATAACATCTGATTTGACCCAGACTGTTCTTTCTGCTCATTGCCTCTTGTTTAGTAGCTGTTACCCTAACAGCTTGTGATGCACTGCTGTGCTTTTACTTACAATCCTGATATACCAGCTTGTCATGTGTGATAGTTCTTTATTATAAAGTAATCTTCACTCTGAATTCTGAGTGATAGCTTTTTGTTTGTCCCATCAAGCTGCTTACTGTACATATTAACTGACAATATACTTTGACATTTAGTGGTCATATAATTGCCCCATACCATGTATTTTGTGCATCACAATAATGACCTTATTTTTGTACTGCACAAGTCAGTTGTAAGAAATATCAACATTCTATAATTTTTCTCTGCTATTGTTCCTAGGGTCAAGGGTGGGGACTCATTTTGAATAAGAGTTCAGTGCTTGCAGGCATGGCTCAACAGTAGTCCATGCAAACAAATGGGCAGACTAGATGGACCTTTGGTCTCCTTCTGCAGTCACCTGTCTATGTTTCTTATGTTCGGAAGCAGGCCACTCTCATTCCTGTCCCTAAAGGTGATGACCCCTCTACTCCTGATAACTACCATCCTATCTCTCTCCTTCCTACTCTAGCTAAGTTACAAGAATACCTTGTAATACCTCAACACTCTACCTTCTTTGACTCATCCTCCTCCTTCTTCACCACCTTTCCATCTGGTTTTAGGAAATCCCACTCCACCCCCACTTCCCTCCTACAGCTCACTGACTCCATCCTCACATGTATGGATCAGGGCCTGATCACGTCCGCCATCTTTGCTGATCTTGCCAAAGCTTTTGACACAGCAGCACATCCCTCCTTCTAGACAAGCTTAAAGCAGCAGGTCTTTTTGACTCCGCGGTCAGCTGGTTTCACTCTTACCTTGGTGGTAGGCCTCAGGCTATCCAGATAGGTAACTCCATTTCATCACCTCTCCCTATCTGCTCAGGTGTCCACCAAGGGCATGTCCTGGGTCTTTTTCTCTTTTCCATATTCTTAAATGACCTCCCCTTTGTCTCTTCCTCTGTGTCCACTCATATGTATGCTGATGACTCAGTTATTTTTGCATCTGGCTCCTCTTCCCATGGTCTTACCTCACAGCTTCAGCTGGATTTCAACAATATTCACTCTGGTTCCAGTCGAATCAACTATCACTCAGTGCCAAAAAAACAGTCTCCGTGACTTTTGGCACCCACTAGAGGATTTCCAGACTCACCCCTCTTCTTTCTTTTCACACCCTTGATGGTGCTATTACTGAGGATGTATCCTCTTTTAAGTACCTTGGGATCTGGTTTGACCGTCATCTTGATTTCTTGGTTCATGTTGATGTGATACACCAGAAGCAACACCCCAAGCTTGGTACTCTGTACAGGAACAAAGCAAGTATCTCACTTCCTGTCCACTGTGAAACTCTTTTAACGATGATGCTCCTATTTTTGATGATGGTGACATAATCTATAGTGGAGCTCCCAAATCCTCCCTTACCAGACTGGACTTTCTGTTCCACTTCTTTTGTCATTTGGCTTCAGATTGTTCCCCTTGTACCCATCATTGCTCACTCTACTTTGCCCTGTCACTACACTCTCTTGATGTCTGGTGCCTTTCCCATTGTGCTTCCTTTTTATGTTGATTGCGCACATGCGCAAGAAACATATTGCGGCAGCTTTCCTCCAGAAGCAGGTTATGGAGGTGCGGCACTGTTGTGGCCAATGCCCCCACAGCCTTTAAAGGCTTGGCTTCCTTTCCCTAATGCCATGGCATGCTGCTTCTGACACTAGTTCAGTCAGCATGCCACCAACTTAAAACGTTTTAACCGCTGCAATCAGGGACCGCCTCGTCATTGCAGCATCATCCATTGCAATGAGAAAGTGACCCCTCATTGCAGAGCTGTTGCTGACGGGTAGCCCAGTCCCCATCGGCATATTCCCCCCCATTTCTTGTGTGTCGACGGGGTGCCCAATCCCCATCGGCATGATGTGCTCCCCCCCTTTAGTTGTGTGCCGATAGGGGTGCCCAATCCCCCTTTGGCTGCAGTTGCCCCCTAAAGAGTTCATTAGCATGCTGGGAGCCCACCCCAGCATGCCACATTTCTCGAAAGGCAAAAATGGTCCCACGATGTCTTTTATTTTTTTTTTTGTCCCTGTAAACAAAAATGGTACCTTCTCTGTCTCCCTGCCCCCCACAACCACCCACTACGCACCCTGCCCCCCACACATCACCCCATACTACTCCGAACTCTGGGTCTGGCGATCTTCGGTGGACCAGGAACACATCTGCCCTCTTCAAAGCCAACCGCGAACTGAGGAAATGCAGGTAAGCTGTATAATGGAATAAATAGGGTTTTTTCAACTTTGATGCATATCTTGGGCATTTTGTGGAATTTTGGCACCAAATTTTCAACATGGGGTTTTTGAGACCCCTCCTCATGAATTCTGTCATGGTCATGGCGTTAATCGGTCCTGAAAGGTGATTCCACGGTCACTGCACGGAATCACCTTTCGGGTCCGGTTAACAAAATGACAGTGCCAGTGTTCATGAGGTGGCCTCTCAAAAAGTCTATGTTGAAAATTTGGTGGAAAAAATCCAAAAAATTACTGAATGACTGTTTTACGAGCATGCGTTGCGCAGTTGCTACGCACACTCGTAACTTCATGGATTTGCAATATTTTCATGCCAGATTTTCAACATTGGCATTTTTCCACTCCTCCTTGTAAACAGTATAGCTGTCATGTTTCACATCATGGCTGAAATGTGCTTTCGCACTTCAGGCACAGAATAGTGTGGTTGGTGTGGGAAATCAGTGTTCGGGACAGACTACAAAAATGACAGTGACACTGTTTATGAGCAGACATCCTAAAATGCCTATGTTGAAAATTTGGTGCTGATACTCTGTAAAATGACTGTGCTATGAGTGTGCATTGCGCAGTTTCCACGCACACTCGTACTTTCGCAACTTTGCAATATTTTCACTCCAGATTTTCAACATTGCCATTTTTACACACCTCCTTATGAACAGTGCAGCTGTCATTTTTCACATCCTGGCTGAAATTGTTTTCACTCTTCCGGTGCACAATAGCGTGTCGCTGTGGGAAATCAATGTTCGGGACACATTAAGAAAATTACACTGACACTGTTCATGAGTACAGGTCCTAAAATGACAATGTTGAAAATTTTCTGATGAAACTCCATAAAATGACTGTTATGAGCGTGCGTTGTGCAGTTTCCACGCACCCTTGTAACTTCACAAATTAGTAATATTTTCGTGTCACATTCTCAACAGTAGCATTTTCCCACATCTCCTCATGAAAAGTACAGCTGTCATTTTTCACATCCTGGCTGAAATGTGTTTTCATGCTTCCAGCACAGAATATCGCAGTCACTGTCGGAAATCATTGATTGGGACAATTTAGGATTGAGCAAGTGGGGGGTGAGTGACCGAGCTCAGCTGAGCTCTGTCAGGACTGCTGCAGATTTCTTTATGGGCAGGAAAATGCACCAATGGAGGCAGGAGCCCAGTACAAAGGGGCAGCCTGCAGTGCTGGGAGACACAGAATGAGCGAGTGAGGGAGCAGTAGTGCGTGAAGTCAGCGGAGCTCTGTTGGGACTGTTGCGGATTTCTTTGTGGGCAGGAAAAGGCAGCAATGTACGCAGGGACCCAGTACAAAAGGCCAGCCTGCAGCAGCAGGAGAAACAGAATGAGTGACTGAGACAGAGGGGGAGTGAGCGAGCTCAACGGAGCTCTATCGTGACTGTTGTGGATTTCTTTGTGGGCAGAAAAGGGCAGCAATGCAGGCAGGAGCCAAGTACAAAAAGGCAGGCTGCAGCGCTGGCAGAAACGGAATGAGTGAGTGAGAGAGGGGGAGTGAGTAAGGTCAACGGAGCACTGTCAGGACTGCTGCAGATTTCTTTGTGGCCAGAAAAAGGTGCCAACAGAGGCAGGAACCCAGTACAAAAGGGCAGCCTGCAGGGCCAGGACAAACAGAATGAGTGTGTAAGACAGGGGGAGGGAGCGACCTCAACGGAGCTCTGTTGGGACAGCTGCAGATTTCTTTGTGGGCAGAAAAAGGTGCCAACACAGGCAGGAGCCCAGTACAAAAGGGCAGCCTGTAGCGGTGGCAGAAATGGGATGAGCAACTGAGAGAGGGGGAGAGAACAAGCTCACAGGAGCTCTGTCGGGATTGCTGCAGATTTCTTTGTGGGCAGAAAAAGACACCAACAGAGGCGGGAGCCAGTACAAAAGGGCAGCCTGTAGCGCCAGGAGAAACAAAATGAGCAAGTGAGACAGGAGGAGTGAGTGACCTCAACAGAGCTCTATCTTGACTGCTGCTGATTTCTTTGTGGGCAGAAAAAGGCAGCAATGCAACCAGGAGCCCAGTACAAAAGGCCAGCCTGCAGCGCTGGCAGAAACAGGATGAGTGAGTGAGAGAGGAGGAGTGACTGAGCTCAACGGAGGTCTATTGTGACTGCTGCAGATTTCTTTGTGGGCATGAAAAGGCAGCAATGCAGGCAGGAGCCCAGTACAAAAGGGCAGCGTGCAGCAGCGGGAGAAACAGAATAAGCGAGTGATGTGGGGAGTGAGCGACCTCAAGGGAGCTGCGTCAGGACTGCTGCAAATCTCTTTGTAGGCAGAAAAAGCTGCCAACACAGGCAGGAACCCAGTAAAAAAGAGCAGCGTGCAGCAGCGGGAGACACAGAACGAGTGAGTGAGGGAGGGGGACTGAGAGAGCTCACTGGAGCTCTGTTGGGACTGCTGCAGATTTCTCTGTGGGCAGAAAAAGGCAGCAATGCATGCAAGGGCCCACTACAAAAGGGCAGCCTGCAGCAGCAGGAGAAACAGAATGAGCGAGTGAGAGAGGGGGAGTAAGTGAGCTCAATGGAGCTCTGTCAGGACTGCTGCAGATTTCTTTGTGGGCAGAAAAAGGTGGTAACAGAGGCAGAAGGCCAGTACAAAAGGGCAGCCTGCAGTGCTAGGAGAAACAGAATGAATGCATGAGACAGGGGGAGTGAGCAACCTCAATGGAGCTCTGTCAGGACAGCTGCGGATTTCTTCATGGGCAGAAAAAGGTGCCAGTGCAGGCAGGAACCTAGTACAAAAGGCCAGACTGCAGTGCCAGGAGAAACACAATGAGCAGGTAAGAGATGGGGAGTGAGTGAGCTCAACGGAGCTGTGTCGGGACTGCTGCAGATTTCGTTGTGGGCAGAAAAAGCCCCTAATGCAAGCATAAGCCCACTACAAAAGGGAAGGCTGCAGCAGTGGGAGACGAGCTCAGTACAAAAGGGCAGGCTCCAGCAGCGGGAGACACAGAACTAGCGAGTGAGGGAGAGGGAGTGAGTGAGCTCAATGGAGCTCCACTTGGACTGCTGTGGATTTCTTTGCGGGTAGAAAAAGGCAGTGATGCACGCAGGGGCCCAGTACAAAAGGGCAGCCTGTAGCGGCGGGAGAAACAGAATGAGCGAGCGAGAGAGGGTGAGTGAGTGAGCTCAACGGAGCTCTGTCAGGACTGCTGCAGATTTCTTTGTGGGCAAAGAAAGATGCCAACAGAGGCAGGAGCCCAGTACAAAAGGGCAGCCTTCAGTGCCAGGAGAAACAGAATGAGTGCATGAGACGGGGAGTGAGCGACCTCAACGGAGCTCTGTTGGGACAGCTGCAGATTTCTTTGTGGGCAGAAAAAGGTGCCAATGCAGGTAGGAACCCAGTACAAAAGGGCAGCCTGCAGCGCCGGGAGAAACACAATGAGCGAGTGAGAGAGGGGGAGTGAGTGAGCTCAACTGAGCTGTGTTGGGACTGCTGCAGATTTCTTTGTGGGCAGAAAAAGCCCCCAACACAAGCAAGAGTGCAGTACAAAAGGGCAGGCTGCAGCAGCGGGAGATGAGCCCACAGAACGAGCGAGTGAGGGAGGGGGAGTGAGTGAGCTCAACGGAGCTCTATCGGGACTGCTGCTGATTTCTTTGTAGGCAGAAATGGGCAGCAATGCAAGCAGGAGCCCCGTTCAAAAGGGCAGACTGCAACACTGGCAGAAACTGGACGAGTGAGTGAGAGAAGGGGAGTGAGCGAACTCAACGGAGGTTTATCGTGACTGCTGCAGGTTTCTTTGTGGGCAGAAAAAGGCAGCAGTGCACACAGGGCCCCAGTACAAAAGGACAGCCTGTAGCAGCAGGAGAAACAGAATGAGCGAGTGAGAGAGGGGGAGTGAGCAAGCTCAACGGAGCTCTGTCGGGACTGCTGCAGATTTCTTTGTGGGCAGAAAGTGGTAATAACAGAGGCAGGAGGCCAGTACAAAAGGGCAGCCTGCAGAGCTAGGAGAAACAGAATGAGTGCATGAGACAGGGGGAGTGAGCGACCTCAATGGAGCTCTTTTGGGACAGCTGCAGATTTCTTCATGAGCAGCAAAAGGTGCCAGTGCAGGCAGGAACCCAGTACAAAAGGCCAGCCTGCAGTGCTGGGAGAAACACAATGAGCGGGGGGGGGGGGTGAGTGAGCTCAACGGAGCTGTGTCAGGACTGCTGTAGATTTCTTTGTGGGCAGAAATAGCCCCCAATGCAAGCAGGAGCCCAATACAAAAGGGCAGGCTGCAGAAGTGGGAGACGAGCCCCGTACAAAAGGGCAGGCTCCAGCAGTGAGAGACACAGAACGAGCGAGTGAAGGAGAGGGCGTGAGTGAGCTCAATGGAGCTCCACTTGGACTGCTGCGGATTTCTTTGTGGGTAGAAAAAGGCAGTGATGCACGCAGGGGCCCAGTACAAAAGGGCAGCCTGCAGCGGCGGGAGAAACAGAATAAGTGAGTGAGAGAGGGGAAATGAGTGAGCTCAACGGAGCTCTGTCAGGACTGCTGCAGATTTCTTTGTGGGCAGAAAAAGGTGCCAATAGAGGAAGGAGCCCAGTACAATAGGGCAGCCTGCAGTGCCAGGAGAAACAGAATGAGTGCATGAGACGGGGAGTGAGCGACCTCAATGGAGCTCCATTGGGACAGCTGCGGATTTCTTTGTGGGCAGAAAAAGGTGCCAATGCAGGCAGGAACCCAGTACAAAAGGCCAGCCTGCAGCACCGGGAGAAACACAATGAGCGAGTGAGAGGGGGAGTGAATGAGCTCAACGGAGCTGTGTTGGGACTGCAGCAGATTTCTTTGTGGGCAGAAAAAGCCCCCAACACAAGCAGGAGCACAGTACAAAAGGGCAGGCTGCAGCAGCGGGAGACGAGCCCAGTACAAAAGGGCAGGCTGCAGCAGCGGGAGACACAGAATGAGTGAGTGAGTGAGGGAGGGGGAGTGAGTGAGCTCAATGGAGCTCTATCAGGACTGTTGCTAATTTCTTTGTGGGCAGAAATGGGCAGCAATGCAGGCAGGTGCCCTGTTCAAAAGGGCATGCTGCAGCGCCGGCAGAAACGGGACGAGTGAGTGAGAGAGGGTGAGTGAGCGAACTCAACGGAGGTTTATCGTGCCTGCTGCAGATTTCTTTGTGGGTAGAAAAAGGCAGCAGTGCACACAGGGGCCTAGTACAAAAGGCCAGCCTGCAGCAGCAGAAGAAACAGAATGAGCAAGTCAGAGAGAGGGGGAGTGAGCGAGCTCAATGGAGCTGTATTGTGACTGCTGCAGATTTCTTTGCAGGCAGAAGAAGACGGCAATGAACACAGGAGCCCAGTACAAAAGGTCAGCCTGCAGTGCCGGCCAAAACGGAACGAGCAAGTGAGATGGGGAAGTGAGCGAGCTCAACGGAGCTGTGTTGGTGCTGCTGCAGATTTCTTTCGGGTCAGAACAGGAAGAAATGCACACAGGGGCCCAGTGCAAAAGGGCAGCCTGCAACAGCGGGAGAAACAGAATGACCGAGTGAGAGAAGGGGAGTGAACTAGCTAAATGGAGCTCTATCATGACTGCTGCAGATTTCTTTGTGTGCAGAAGAAGACAATGTAGGTAAGAGCCCAGTACAAAAGTGCAGTCTGCAGCGCCGGCAGAAACGGAATGAGCTAGAGAGAGGGGGTAGTGAGCGAGCTCAATGGAGCTCTGTTGGGGATGCTGCAGATTTCTTTGTGGCCAGAAAAAGGTGCCAACAGAGGCAGGAGCCCAGTTCAGAAAGACAGCCTGCAGCACCAGGACAAACAGAATGAGCAAGTGACACAGGGGTAGTGAGCAACCTTAATGGAGCTCTCTCAGGAGAGCCGTGGATTTCTTTGTGGGCAGAAAAAGGTGCCAACGCAGGCAGGAACCCAGTACAAAAGGCCAGCTTGCAGTGCCGGGAGAAACACAATGAGCGAGTGAGAGAGGGGGAGTGAGTGAGCTCAACGGAGCTGTGTTGGAACGGCTGCAGATTTCTTTGTGGGCAGAAAAACGCAAGCAGGAGCCCAGTACAAAAGGGCAGGCTGCAGCAGAGGGAGACACAGAACTAGCGAATGAGGGAGGGGGAGTGAGTGAGCTCAACAGAGCTCTATCAGGACTGCTGCTGATTTCTTTGTGGGCAGCAATGCAGGCAGGAGCCCTGTTCAAAAGGGCAGGCTGCAGTGCCGGCAGAAACGGGATGAGTGAGTGAGAGAAGGGGAGTGAGTGAACTCAACGGAGGTTTATCACGACTGCTGCAGGTTTCTTTGTGGGCAGAAAAAGGCAGCAGTGCACACAGGGGCCCAGTACAATAGGGCAGCCTGCAGCAGCGGGAGAAACAGACTGAGCGAGTGAGAGAGGGGGGGAGAGAGCAAGCTCAACGGAGCTCTGTCGGGACTGCTGCAGATTTCTTTGTGGGCAGAAAAAGGTGCTAACAGAGGCAGAAGGCCAGTACAAAAGGGCAGCCTGCAGTGCCAGGAGAAACAGAATGAGTGAGGGGGAGTGAGCGACCTCAATGGAGCTCTGTTGGGACAGCTACGGATTTCTTCATGGGCAGAAAAAGGTGCCAGTGCAGGCAGGAACCCAGAACAAAAGGCCAACCTGCAGCGCCAGGAGAAACACAATGAGCAAGTAAGGGGGGGGGGGATGAGTGAGCTCAACGGAGCTGTGTTGGGACTGCTGCAGATTTCTTTGTGGGCAGAAAACGCAAGCAGGAGCCTAGTACAAAAGGGCAGGCTGCAGCCATGAGAGACAAGCCAAGTACAAAATGGCAGGCTGCAGCAGCGGGAGACACAGAACTAGTGAATGAGGGAGGGGGAGTGAGTGAGCTCAATGGAGCTCTGTTGGGACTGCTGCAGATTTCTTTGTGGGTAGAAAAAGGCAGCAATGCACACAGGGGCCCAGTACAAAAGGGCAGCCTGTAGCGGTGGCAGAAACAGAATGAACAACTGAGAGAGAGGGGGAGTGAGCAAGCTCAACGGAGCTCTGTCAGGACTGCTGCTGATTTGTTTGTGGGCAGAAAAGGGCAGCAACGCAGGCAGGAGCCCCTTACAGAAGGGCAGGCTGCAGTGTCTGCAGAAATGGGACAAGTGAGTGAGATGGGGGAGTGACCAAACTCAACAGAGGTCTATCGTGACTGCTGCAAATTTTTTGGGGGGGCAGAAAAAGGCAGCAGTGCACGCAGGTGCCCAGTACAAAAGGCTAGCCTGCAGCAACGGGAGGAACAGAATGAGCAAGTGAGAGAGGAGGAGTGAGCGAACTCATCGGATCTGTGTCGGGACTGCTGTAGATTCCTTTGTGGGCAGAAAAGGAAGCAATGCACACAGGGGCCCAGTACAAAAGGGCAGCCTGCAACAGCAGGAGAAACAGAATGACCGAGTGAGAGAAGGGGAGTGAGCGAGCTCAACGGAGCTGTATCGTGACTGCTGCAGATTTCTTTGTGGGCAGAAAAAGCCACCAATAGAGGCAGGAGCCCAGTACAAAAGGCCAGCCTGCAGCGCCAGGAGAAAGAATGAGTGAGTGACACAAGGGAAGTAAGCCACCTCAACGGACCTCTGTTGGGACAGCTGCAGATTTCTTTCTGGACAGAAAATGGTGCCAATGCAGGCAGGAGCCCAGTACAAAACAGCTGCCTGCAGCACCGGGAGAAACAGAACAAGCACGTGACAGAGGGACAGTGAGCAAATTCAACGGACCAACGCAATCAACATTCGGCATTGACAAATGCTTGTTTTAAATTCTGGTTTGTTTACCTTCCTTCCTACCTTACACCCCTCTTATCCTCTCCCTCAGCTTCCCCCTATCCTCTATGCAGTAACACTTCCCATTCCCTCACACTTCCTTCTGGAAAATCTACTGTTGGTCAATCTGCTTTCTCACACCAGTTTCCTAAACTCTGGTCTTCCCTTGGCAGTTCACTCTGCCTCTTTGTCTTTCTCCTTAAAGTCTCTCCTTCATGACTTTTCTTCTCCCTCCTGCAACTGTCCATGACCCTCTCCCCACCCCACCCCAGTTCTGCCCTGGCACTTTTTTCCTTCATTACCTGTGCATATGATATTTTGATTTGTCTCAATTTTTGATTATGCACCTTGATATATTATATTCGCTATATAAATGATTTTTTCACATTCCCTACACCCAGGAGGCATCTGAAAAATGAGCTGTTAGCAGCTCAGCATGTCTTTCCTGGTGAAACTTTTTAAATAGATAAACAAACAAATAAATAATGCCTTCTAGGTGTGTGACGGGTAATTGCGGTAACATGCACAAGCCGTACTGTTCACATTCCCTAAATGTCAACATATTTTTGAACTATGAAATTGATTTGTGAGAACAAGACAATAGGCCTTGACTGGTCTGAGCAAATATAATGTGCTATGTTCTTTACGTTCTGAGGAAACATGTTTTGATCCCTCAGTTTTGATGCAGTTCAAAATTAAATTTGTTAGATGCTTGCATTTATTGCCCAGTACTGTTCCCACCATTCACACTCCTGAACCCATTAATATTGTTAGTCAGTAGTGTGTTTTAAGTGAAAGCGAATGTTCTGCACATGACTATACAACAACTCTTATCAAATCAACTTGCAAACACAGTGTGAAGTGGAAAAAAGTGGAGGAGCATGTAGAAAGCACAAACTTGCTGTGGTAAGCAGTTTTACAGTTCAGTACATGCTGCATCTAGAGGTATCCACTTGCACATTCCATTTGTAACATAGAAAAAATGTTTAGAGCCATCCTGCCAGCACAGAACACTACCGCTTGCAATGCCGATGATCCAGGTTCAGAAATGAGCCTGAGTCATTGGAGGGCTGGACAAGGAGGTTGGTTGAACCTCACAAGGGGCACTCCCCACCTCAGGGAGGGAGGTTCTGGTCTGCGAGGCAGTGCTGCCACTTGGGTGATTGCAGATGGTGGCGCAGGCAAGAGCCAAAGCTCAGGGAGGGTGGGTGCCAGCATGCTCAAGGATGTGGGATGGACCAGCATGCATTTTCATGGTGAATGCTCCGTGGGCACCGTGGGGATTCAAGGAAGAAAACATGAAACACCTTTGACCCGAACAGGATGATGCCCACCTTATATCGCAGGCCCCACACTGCCAAGTGAGGTGTTCTCCTGACACTGTACTATAACTCTGCTGGGGGTTGGCTCCCGCTCTGGTGGACCCACCTGTGTGGATAAGCCATGGAGACACACAGGAATGGTTAAGTCCTGAATAAGGCAGGTGACAGGGCCAGATGTGAGGCAGTGCCAATGGTAGATAGGTCAGAACAGAATGAGAAAAAGTACAGTAAGTAAAACAATAAATAAAATGTTTCAGTGGCGTGCTCCCATAGATATGTCATATCCTACAAAGAAGTATTTGGCAATGTGCGCCAAACAGCATGGTATGTACAGGTTCTACAATGCCGGTTCAACAAAACTTTTCTCAACCAGCATCTCAGCGACGGGATTTATGTGGACCACAAGTTGCAGTAGACATAAATCCTGTATGTCTCCCAGTCCTATTTTACTAGAGGGAGGCTTCACCCCTGAACCCCCTATTTGGGGGGCTCTGAACCCCCTGTCCTTTGGATTATCAACTCCAGTCGGAGTTGACTCGGGGAGGGGGTGCAGGACTGGGAGACAGTGTGCTCCTGTCTTGGGCATATCAACACAGCGACCTGTTGGCAAAGTGTCAATTTTGCAAACAGCGTGGTATGTCACTGTGTTGGTGACGCCATCGGGTCGGCATACTGTATGGACATGTGTGGCTTATCATACTGTCATATCCAATCTTCATCTCAACACTTGAACTATATTAGATTGTATTTTGAGGTGCCCATATCCATTCAACCATGTAACCATTGTCACACGGAAAGCCCTCGACCCACAGAACTTTTTTGTTATGTTTCTGACATGTTACGTCTCCATAACCCACCCTACCCTCAACACATATGCATCGTAACCCTGTCATATGGCAATGTCACACACTCCCACCAACACCTACTCCCCACCATATACGTTTGCTGTGTGTCTAACTTGTATCATTGCCATAACAAATGCCCTCCTCAACCCCTGAAGTACATTTGTGTCTATCGTGATGGCACCACCCTTCCCAAATTCACCCACACCATCACCTGTTGGCCATATTATGATGTTTCTCCTCACCCCCACAATCACCAGCATACATGTTTGTTGCATCTCTGACATATTGCTTTTTACATGCATACCCTCACCTCAAGCCAGGAACCACAACCACACAGTACGTGTATGTTATGTGTGTGGCATACATCATTTCCTTAACACACCCTCTCCTAAAACATTTACGTTCATTTGTTTGTCATGCTGGAACCCCCTCACAAAACTCTACCACATTACCGAATGCCAGCCATGTTACTAGACCCCCCATAGTCACCACTGTACGTGTTTTTTTACATGTGTTGCATACTTATTTTCTATCACAAACTGTGTGAGAAAAATAATGTAACCTACTGGGAGTTAAACCCAGGCCCCCAGAATACCACCCCTGTGCTCTAACAACTAAGCTATAGGCTTACATGGGTGGACCTGAGGTTCCTGTACACACTTCCTTTCTCTGTTATTGCATATCCTGCAACTAGGAATAATGAAGGTGACAGATGTTTTTGGTGCAGTATTAGCCACTGCTAAGGAATTTAATTCACAAATTGTCGTGTGAAAGAAATAATGTGACCTACTGGGAATTGACCACAGGTCCCAGAATTCTATCCTGGTACCATAACATAGCTTTACCTCAAACCGGACACCACAGCTCTGTCAGATGGTATGTACCAAGACCCACTCACAAGCAGCATTACGTGTATGTTATGGGTCTGTCTTACATACCTGCAGTTCCTCTCCACCGTATGTTGTACTATTATTCCCTATTTCAGTCACATCCCCACATGTCTATCAAAAGGCAAAACTGCCTCCCCCATGCCCAAAGTATAGGCCTGCCACATCTTACATAGTGTGTGTCCCTCACTCACCCTCACCTCAAAGCAGGAAACACGTTTCATACTCCATTTCCCATGTTCCGCCCAATGAGAAGCATCATATCTTATGTGCCTCTTTATGATAACTGCAGTTCATCAGCTTTGTCTCTGTGTTTGTGGCATATCAGACTGACCAAACTAACTGCTTATACAATCCCAGTGTAAGATAACTTATGCTATATACAGCCACTTGTAGAGGGATGCCATGGTGAGTATTGTATGCAAGGCAAGGCAGGCAAGGTTTATTTAAAAAGACACCCATCCCGGAGGCTCTTGGTGCCGTACAAATAAATCAAACTCAGAAACAGAACAAACAACAAATAAACTAGATTAAATCACACAGTAATTAAAATGAATCATAAAATAACTATAAATACTACATAGATATCTAAAATCTGAAATCTAAATTGGCCAATGACCAAATTTAAACACAAAGGACAGCCTGGACAGGAATTATCAGCCAAAGTCCAGTAAGGCTAGATTATACACCCCTATGACATATTTTTGCACCTTTCACGGGAGTCCGATCCAAAAAACATAATGCACCTTGGGTTACCCCTGCCCTACTTCAAATGCTCAGACTTAGGGATAACCTGTGGCACCTTGCCACTGAAACAGGCCGGATGGCTGATAGGCAGGCCTATAATGCTGCACGGAACAAGTGCACCTGGGCCATCCGTAAAGCCAAGGCCGACCATTACCAGGCCACCCTCACCTCCTCCTTGGGGTGTGCCCAGACATTCTGGGACAATGTTAAACAATTAAATGGGAAAACATGCTCCCCTCTCCCATCCCAGATCACCATTGATGGTTCTACCTCCACCGACCCTGCCTGCATAGCTAACTACCTTAACACATCTTTTACTGACCTTAGCTCTGTCCTTCCCAGTAATTTATTTGACCCTCCCCCCTCCCTACCTGTCCCAGTCCTCCAACACCTCAGTTTCCACCTCACGTGGGGTATCTGCCCAGGAAGCCAGACCTCACCTGATCAAAGCTTTAAAGAGCAGTAGTCCCGGCGGCGACTCCCTGGACCCCAGTATTCTCCGGCTGGTGCTGGATCAAGTCCTTACCCCACTCACCAGCCTTCTCAACAAATCCCTCTGCCTGGGTCAGTTCCCCACTGCATGGAAAACAGCCATAGTCATACCCATACACAAAGGAGGTGACAGGTTCTCTGCCGGGAACTACTGACCTATCTCCATCCTCCTTCCCCTCCCCTCTCCAAAGCCCTAGAAAAACTAGTGGCCATTCAAATCACCGAATATCTGACCAAACACAACATCCTATGCCCAGAACAGCACAGTTTCTGTGCTGGTCACAGTACTGGCACTGCACTAGTTGAGTTCTCAAATTTCCTACACTCCTCCCTGGACTCTAGCTCCCTAGCTGGTGCAGTGTTCGTCAACCTCTCAAAGGCTTTCAACACTGTCTCCCACCCTCTTCTGCTGGATGCCCTCAGCCACACTGGCTTCTCTGCTGGGCCTCTCGCCTGGTGCACTAGCTACCTATCTGCTCGCTCCCAATGTGTCAAAATCAATGGGACACTATCCAAAACTCGTCCCATCCACTCAGGGGTCCCTCAGGGCTCCATCCTGAGACCTCTACTCTTCGCACTCTACCTAAACACCCTGCCCAGTGCATGCACTGGAAAAATTCTTCTATATGCAGATGACGCTGTCATTTTTGCCACCCACCACAATCCCATCTCCCTCCCTCCATGTCACCCTACAACAATCCTATAATGATGCCAAAACCTGGTTTAAAGAGCACAGACTCATCATTAATCTCAAAAAAACCAAAACAATGCTTTTTGCCCACCCCCAAAACAAAGCCGGCAACTTCCCACTCCATATCCTCCCTAGCACCAAACAACCACTTGAACAAGTCCGCTCATACAAGTACCTTGGGGTTTCTTTCGACTCAGTCCTCACCTACCACACCCACACTGATGCGCTTGCATCTGCAACTAATGTATGGCTTGGCATCCTCTACCGTTATAAAAACTGCCTCCCCCCTGATGCCCTCCGACTAGTGGTTACTTCCTCAGTACTGTCCCTTGTTGACTATGGTCTGCCAGTATATGGTGCGGCTGATACTACCGCCCTCAGTAAAATTCGCCTCACCCTAAATAAGGCCTGCAGGCTGATTACTGGTGCCCCTAGGCTCACCCATACAGCTCTATAACAAGGTAAAACTGCTTAATCTAGACGTACGGCTATGCTACCAAACCTGCCCCCTCACAAAAAAAACTCTTCTCGGGCTATCTCCTCCTGGGATGACAGCCTCCATCTGCCAAACCCAACCCTCTGTCATTACATGAACCTCCTGCAAGACCAATCTACTGGTCCCAAGATCCAGGACCACCCATGGACAGAGGTCCTTCTGCTACAGAGCTCCATCATGGTATAAATTGCTCCCTGCCCCCATCTCCGATGCCCCCACAATCTCCAACTTCAAAACTGCACTTCAGAGCCAACTATTTAATACCCAAAGCTGCTTCTGTCTCTGAATGAGGCATAGCTCACTTCATACCTAACAACGCTCACTGGGCGGCATTACTCCTCACCGCACACAACCTCTCCCCATTGCCTATTGCCACTGTTATTATCCAGCTGTTTTTTTGCTAGACTGTATCAGTGTAACAAAACTGTTTAACTGTATCATTGTATGTAACCACTTGTGCTTGCTAAGTTATGTGACTCGTATGCTGTAACCAAAAAGTCTGTTCTGTGTGTCCTCAATGTGACGAGGTATCTTTGGAAATGAGCCTCTGGCTCAAAGGTTGTAAACTGATGTACAAATAAATAAATAAATACAGAAAGGACTTAAGGCAGGCTCTGAATACCTCTATTGAAGGGGCCTCTCTTACAGCTGAAGGTAACGAATTCCACAGGATGAGGCCCGCAACACTAAAAGCTCTGTAGCCAGTGGTTTTTAACCTTGTCCTTGCAATCGCAAGGAGGCACCTAGAGGAGGAGCAGAGGGAGCGAACCAAGACAGCAGGTGTAAGTAGGTCTTTCAGGTAGCCAGGGCCCAGGTCATGTAGGGCCCTAAAGGTGAGCAAGCCTACCTTAAAGAGGACCCTCCACTTAACAGGCAGCCAGTGCAGTTCATGCAGCACCAGGGTGATATGGCAGTACTTAGACTGCCCCATCAACAACCTGGCAGGTGTGTTCTGCACCAGCTGCAGACAGCAGAGGGTATCTCCAGAGAGCCCGAGATAGAGCACATTACAGTTGTCAAGCCTAGACGTCACAAAGGCATGCACCAAGGTGGGGAGGTCCAGAGGCGGAACTAGGGGCTTTATCCTGGTGATATTCCTAAGATGGTAAAAGCTAGTACGAAAAACAGACGACACTTGAGATTAAAGTGTCAATCCACTGTCAAGGATAACCCCAAGATTACGCACACTAGAGGAGGCCTTCAGTGGTACAGATCCAAGAAAAAGCCCCGTTTCTGCACCAGAGGCCATCCTATCACACCATCTGTTCGACCCCACCACCAGTACCTCTGTCTTGTCTGGATTCAGTTGCAACCAGCTGGAGGCCAACCAGTCATTTATCTCAGCAAGGCAGATGTTAAGCACATCCAGTGCGTTGGATGTCCCGGGGCAAAGGAAAGATACAGCTGGGCATCATCGGCATAACAATGAAAACCCAAGCTGTGCTTCCTAATGAGCTCTCTCAGGGGCAGCATGTAAACCGTGAACAACACTGGTGATAAGACCGAACCCTGGGGGACTCCGCATAATAGGTGACTGGGATGGAGGAGGAGAACTTCCCTATCACTACCCTTTGTCTTCTGCTGGTAAGAAAAGACTCAAACCAGCAGACGACAGTGCTGCCAAATCTGCAGAAATCCCTCAGGTGGTCAAGTAACAAATGATGGTCCACCATGTCAAATGCTGAGGAGAGATCAAGGAGAACGAGAATTGTCCCCTCACCTCGATCCCTTGCCCTGAGGAGGTCATTATGCACCCGAACTAACACAGTTTCTGTGCTGTGCCTCACTTGAAACCCAGACTGTAGGGGCTTATACAGGTCATAAGCCGCGAAGTGCTCCTCAAGCTGAAGTGTCACAACCTTCTCTACAATCTTACCCAAAAATGGAAGATTGGAGATGGGATGGTAATTTACCAAGATGTCAGGGTCTAAAGATGACTTCTTCAGAAGGGGTCTTAGCAGTGCCTCCTTTAAGACATCAGGAAAGACCCCTCTGACAAAGAGCACTGGACAATCAAGGCAAACACAGGGCCTACGGAGTCAACACATCTCATCAAGAAACGTGTCAACACTGAGTCCAGTTCACAAAATGTGTGCTTCAGCTTGGAAGCCACCCCAATGACCTCAGCCACCTCCACTGGTCTAAACTCATCCCACAAGGCAGAGTGCTCTCTGGATGCCCACGGTGACCACTGTCAGCCACAAAGTGGCTCACTGACACAATATCCTACTGAACTGCAGACACCCTGTCTGAGAAGAACTGAGCAAACTCTTCAGATAAAGCGTCAGAAAAAACTTTTTCCGGCTGTAGGCAGGCTGGGTTTAGAAGCCTGTCAACAGTCCAAAAAAGCACATGTAACCACTAGGTGGTGCTATCCCAAGGGCTACTACCCCTGCCTGCTTGGCTAGTAGCAGGTTAAGGGGCCTGAGTTCTGAAACGGGTGCCTCCACCAGGAGGTAAGGGTTGGTAGTGATCAAGCTAACCTGGGCACAGCCCTCCAGGACACTGTAAACCCTTTCCTTACTAGTGGCTGGAACAATACACAGTAATCACTTTCACAATACCCCTGATACACCACACAAGTACCCACACTGTTTGCACTTACCACCAGGGCTTTCCTCTGGCCCGGCCCTAGGGACCCCCTGTAAAACAAGGTTATACACAGCCAATAACAGCAGTACAGTACTCTTGCACAAACTGGAACCACAGTCAGGGTAAATGCGAAAAATAGTTAGATCAGATTTAAGAGGCTTGAAAAAGGAAGGGGCATAATCAGGTTAATTTTGCTTAAAGACTCTATCAATTGAACAGTTATGCATGCACTTCAGTGTATATAAACAGTCACACACTCTGGGTACCCAGATGGAGAATGGTGGGCTACCCAGGAACAGTGCAGCTAGTTGGGGCCCTGTGATGGAAGAAAACAACATGCACAACACACACTAGTTGTAATCCGGAGCTGGAGGGTTCAGTTCGTGAAAAGAAAACAACAAGACAATCAGATGACACACTTTTAGATTAGGCTGTCATTGCAGGGAGCTATCCTGATGATTACTTACGATACCCAAGACTGGACACAGGCTGGATGAAAATCGAGACAGCAGGTGGTCAATCTGGAGTGCCAGGAGAAGCAGGGCCCACACGATTTGCCGAAGCGTCATTCCTGTTCAAGCGTGGAGCAGGGGGCTGATCCCCAGGCAGGTGGTCTCTCGTTGATGGCTTTCTCTGTGCAGTGGGTAGTCTGGCAGGGCCAGCATGGCATGGCCCAGGCCGAATGGAGATGAATGCGGATTCAGTCCAGTTAGACTGGATAAAGCTTCCAGCAAGTAGAACACAGTTCACACAGTGGGGAACCAAATCATGACCCACTTTCAATACACAGCACATTTACATGTAAGGAAATTCTACTGTACCAGGCAAACCACTCTCTGGTCACGATCGCAAAGTCTCTGCACAAACCGGGGATTCAAAAGCAGCTAGAAATCCTGACAGGCCAATCGCATTCAGCAAATCTTCGATCTTCTTCAGGTTAAAGCCTGGCCACAGTCCAGTGGCTTAAATAGTCCTCACAACTCGGATTCAGTCCAAATAAACTCTATTTTCCCTCTCGGGGACAGCAGGCAGGCCAAAACTCAGCCCTTTCACAGTTTTCCCATGCAAAACTACACAGAACAGCTGCTCAAAAATCACTTGTTGTTACTTCTGCACTTCTCAGCTCAAAACTGAAACTAGCTGCAACAGTCTGGGAAATTCTCCAAGATTCAAAAGGTTCGGTTGGCTGATCCTTCTGTCAGTCACAACAAAGGCTCCCCCTTCAGGTGCAAAAAGGCACAAAAAGCCCAAAACTACAATTCCTACAGATTTTAACTCCAGACAGCTCCTGCAATTTGGCTTCATTTTAGGTCCCACCAGTACTGATTGGTCCAATTCTCAGTCCAGGACCAATACAGTGGAGATAAACAAAACAGTCCTTGCTCGAAAGAAGGCAGGTTAGACAAACTACATTATCATTATCACTCTAAATGATTTTCAGCAAATAGTTACATCTTTCAACAGAGCTCCCTCTCAGATTACTTATGACTGCAATCCAGGCAGCTCTTAAAGAGACAGAACACAGAAGTTATACAGGCACTCTCTGGCAATCACATTTAAACTGCTGAAATCCAGGACACCAGCCTGGCAGTGAGCATTTAGGCAAGCTCGAAGAAGGCTTTTCAGGAACCCCCATTTGTAGGGAGGGTTACACTCTTCACCGCCTGGAGAAAACTTGGTGTCCGCGTCAAGTCTGTACCATGATGCAGCAGTTAACATAAACTTATTACTTTACTTTACATATTCACTACACTTCACAATACTATATCCATTCTGACAATACATCATGCATATTTCACACAGGTAATTTACACATTACTATGTGGAATCATGTAATAACTTCTTGTACATTGAACAATGTAAGAGGGGGTCCTTCCCTATCAGCTAACTTTTGGCTAGATGGGGCAGGGGCACCATACCTAGAAAGCAGAACAATCAACCTGGAATTGGCACTTAGGCTCAGTTTGGGCAGTGAACTCTGAGAAACATAAACCCCTTTGTGGATCACATTGAGAAGCAAATCCACTGGCCTCCCAGGAGAATCATAACTGAAGCGTACTATTGGCTTGACAGCTTGGCCAGTCTTTCTGAGGGGGACAATTACAGTATCTGTACTCTCAGCACTGGTCTGGGAACTCTCGTCACTTGTGAGGGGTGCTTCTGCCTGGATGGGAACGTCCAAACTTGGGGCACTGCTGACTCTTTGCTCTGCATGCCCTGTTTCTACAACACTTGACTCATTTTGCAAAGGCTCAGGCACAATCAAACTTTGAGGCACTGAAGGGGGGTTATCAGCACTCTCATGGTGTTCTTCAAATGCTGGTATGTCACCAGAAAGACTCAAACCATCAGCCCCTCCTTCAAGCAAATCATACAGTTCCACAATACGCAGAGACTCAGCATCTTCAGATGTGATACTTTGCACTTCACTTTCTGGGAACGTTGGCTCCTAGGATGAAGCTGGGGGGTAAGGCAGTCCAGAAGGCCCAGCTTCATTCTCACATTACGTCATTGGGTTACCTCAAAACAGCTGACTCAGTTCATAAGAGGGGTAATAGGTATGGTCATATTCACTTTCATCAGAAATGGACTGACAGTCACTATCATTCTGGGCCTGCTGCAGAGGAAACCTTAAATCTGTGACCACTGGGGTAGGCTGACTCTGTCTCTTTCTTGCAGCAGCACGAGTCACCGGCCCAGGGGGCTCAGTTTCTGGGGGTTCAGCTTCAATCATGATTTAGCCGATTGGTAGCAAGTGGTTATGGGGCATGGTCTTGACAGCTTTGGAGTTGTTCTCTGGTCGCACCCTGTACACAGATAAATCATCCAACTTTCCAACTACTACATGGGGAAGATGGTGCCACGGATCAGCAATTTTGTGTTTACCATCCAGTCTCAAATTGCGTAACAACACACGGTCTCCAGGTCGAAGCTCCTGAGCCTTTACTTTTTTATCATGCCTTTCTTTGTTGGCTAGATTTCTCTTGGCAGCCATTGTCTGGGCCAGTTGATAGGCATGGTTCAATTGAGCTTTCAGTTTTTGTACATATTGCAAGTAGTTTTTGACTCGGACTCCATCTGGAGAGACCCCAAAACAGACATCAACTGGCAGCCGGGCCTCTCTCCCAAACATGAGGCAGTAGGGGGAGAACCCAGTAGCATAATTTTTTGTGCAATTGTATGCGTGTGCCAAGGTGCTAATCTGCTGGCTCCATTTATGCTTGTCTTTTGGGTGGAGGGTACCCAGCATGTCTAGAAGGGTGTGGTTAAAACATTCTGGTTGAGGGTCTCCCTGTGGGTGATAAGGGGTGGTTCTTGACTTTCGCAGCCCCCCATAGAAAGAGCATTTCTTTGATTAGCCGACTCTCAAAGTCTCTGCCTTGATCAGAATGAATCCGCTGGGGGGCACCATAGTGGACGAAGAAATTTTGCACTAGCACCTTGGCCACGGTAGATGACTTTTGATCTTTGGTGGGGAAAAGCTTGTGCATACCATATGAAATGATTCGTAACCACTAACACATTGCCAATGTTCCACTGATCAGGTTCTAAACACAAGAAGTCTATGCAGACTAGTTCCATGGGGGCATTGGTGGTAATATTACCAAGGGGGGCAGCCCTCTGAGGCAGGACTTTTCTTTACAGGCAGTGACTACAAGTCTATACATGGTGCTCAACATCAGCCCCCATTTTGGGTTAGTAGAAGTGAGATCATACCAGGTCAAGGGTTCTATCAATACCGAGGTGCCCCATGTGGTTGTGGAGGGACCTCAGTACCAAATCTTTAAAGGCCGTGGGCAGGACCAATTGTTGCTTGTCTGCTTTGCCACTATGATCTATTGTCTCTCTATACAACAACTGATTGAGCAACTTCAATCTGGGGCCTTCTTTAAACAATAAAGCAGTTTTGCAAGTCAGTGGAACGTAACTTAGACACATCTGTCCCCGCACGCAGGGCATCAAGTGCTGGCTGAATCATAGGATCTTGGGATTGAGCCCACTGAATGCTGTCATTGTCAAATTGAGGTAGTGCACTAATATCCAGAGCAGAGAAGTGGCAATAAGCAGCTGGTATGCAGGAGTCAGAAGGGCCCAAGCAATCTACTAAACAGTCCACTGTGTCTGAAGACATCAGTACATCTCTATCAAATTTTTGGCACAATGCTCGAATGTCAGGTTCAGACAGCCTGACCCAGTCACTCTTGAAAGTGGGCCTTCGTGAAAAGGTGTCAGCATCAATATGGTTCAGGCATGGTCTGTATTCGACAGCATAATCATAGGTTGATAATGCAGAAAGCCACCAGTGCCTAGTGGCATCTAACTTAATTGAAGTCTGTACATAGGTCAACGGGCTATTGTCAGTCTTCACCAATATCTTTGCCCCATAGAGATATCTATGAAACTGGTCAACGATGGTCCATTTCAGCGCGAGGAACTCCAACTTATGCACAGGGTAGTTTCATTCAGACGGGGTCAAGCTCCTACTGGTGAAAGCTACTGGTCCCAGGCCATCCTTATGGTCTTGATACAGCACTGCTCCTAGACCCTGCAGACTAGCATCTGTATGCAACACATAGGTCTTGGTGGGGTCAGCATAGGTGAGGATGTGGGCATGGATGAGCTGGTATATGATCTCATGGAAGGCTGCTTCACAGTCAGGTGTCCAGCGGGGCCCGAAGAGTTCACCTGGGCAGAAGTATACTTTTTCTGGTTATTTAACGGTCCCTTTTTTGTATTTACGATTGGAAGGAGAGTAACCCTGGGTAAGGTTAAAGAGTAGGTGAATCACCTTGGAATAGTCTTTTATGAACCTGCGGTACTAGCCACAGAACCCCAGGAAACATTGTAGTTCTTTCAGATTATGAGACTGGGGCCAACTAGTCAGTGCTTCAGCCTTACTGGGATCAGTCTCTATTCCTTTTGTAGATACTATGTGCCCCACATACTTCACAGAGGTTTGGGAAAACTGGCACTTGTCAATGGACAGCTAGAGGCTGAAGTCTTCCAGTTGGTCTAGGACTTTAAACAGTCAGTTCTCATGCTCCTCTAAGGTGCTCCCAAACACAATGACATCGTCCAAGTACACCAGGCATTCCAGCAAATTCATATCTCCCAACGCACATTCCATCAGTCACTGAAAGGTGGCCAGGGCACCCGACATCCCCTGTGGCATCCTCGGAAACTCGTAGAACCCCAATGGACAGATGAAAGCTATTTTCTCACGGTCTTCCAGGCCATCAGGATCTGGTAGTATCTGCTGTGAAGATCCAACACCAAGAACCATTTGCTCCCATTCAAGCTGTCCAGGGCATCTTGTATACTTGGCATAGTGCATTGGTCTGGGATGGTCTGCCGGTTCAGGGTTTGATAATCAACACTCATCCTCACAGATCCATTCATCTTATGCACAACCACAATGAGAGGGGTGTATGGGCTTCTGGATTCTTGTATCATGCCAGCAGTGGGCATTTCCTGCAGGTGTCTTCTCACATAATCTGTGTCTGCTGGGGCTAGGCCTCGGGACCTCCCTTGAAATGGGCGTTCATCGTGCAGACATATGTGATGCTCCGCACCCTGGACACATCCAACATCCCATTCCTTCAACAAAAACACTTGGTCTCTCTGGGCAAGTCTCTTGCTAATTCTAGCCTTCCATTCAGCTGGCAATGGGGAGTCACCAAAGTCAAACAGGTCTGGGGTCACTCTCTCCTTCTCACCAGGGTGCTTGTTGCTGGGCAATACTGCAGTGTCTGCACAGTGTACCATAGCTAGGGTGCACCATCTGTTCACCCGGATCTCCCGATCTGACACATTGTGAATCTGGACCATCACTTGTCATGCATAGGCATGGGCACGAGCAGGCAAGATGCTGGGCTTGACCAATACTCCTTCTGGAAATTTTCCATCACCTGGCACATCCAACATCACTATTTTGTTCTTGACATCTTTCCAGAGGTGGACCTCTCCTTGAATGGTACACTGGGTGTTAGGGGCCAGTACCATTGAATCAGGATCCTTCTTCCACACAATCCCCACAGGTTCATCCTGGTCCACTTCCTTGAGTTTCTGTTGCAAATCATAGGCCCTCTTGATCAGAGCTGGAATTCTCAGGGCCCTCCCAGTCTGTCACCCTTGTTTCTCATGACAGAGTTGCACCAGTCTCCCAAACATATGGGCGTTCGTTCCACTTAACAGGGGGACCCCATCATACAGTCCGGTGGGGGGGACACACTAGGGCCAATATCTCTACTCACTCCTCTACACCCGTTACAGTTGCAGGAAAAAACAACCAGAGGTGGACATACCCTAGGTAGGGATAAGACTTGTCGCTCAGGCCCCACACATGTAGGCTTTCCAGGCATTGCAAAGGCACATCAGATAAGTGCTTGTCATACCAGTTCTGGAATACAATGGTCACTTGCGACCCTCTGTCAAGCATAGCCCAAATATGTATACCATTCACAGTCACCGTAGTCTCCATTGAAGGGCACACTATTTTGGACCAATCTGGAAAGGCAGTAGCAGAGGCCTGGACAGATGATTTAGCCACAAAGAAATTTGAGTTAGGGTTTCTCGAACCCTCACTGTGGTCATTTCAGGCACTTCTTGGCCATTGATTTGCTTTTCGGAGCTCCCCTTGGAGTCTGTTTACTACTCTTTCTAAGTCGTCCTTCTGAGCCCAGAATTCTCTTTTCATGTGGACATCCTTTCCACAGTTGTGACAAATGATAGACTCCTGGGTCATCCTGGGAGAGAACATCGTATGAGGAACTGAAGCAGTAGTAAGAGATTGGGGTCTAGTATCTGCTTGCAGCAGTGAGAGTGGTGCAACGTGTCTTAACAGTTCTTTTAGAGTGGCAGTCAATCTGGTGATCTCAGCCTTGGAGCCACCCTTGGTAGCAGATGCCTGAGGGTGCACTCCCACCCCCATGGCAGTCACATCCTGAAAGGGACCAGAATCTTGTTCCATGGGGGAAACCCTTGCAGAGGCACCTATCTTCAACTCTCAGACTTCCTTTAGTAGCTCGTCTTTCCAAAGCTGGGCCCAGGGCGGGAAGTCCTTTGCATTCTCAGAGTGCTCGTTAAGTGCCGACTTTTGATCATGAGCCTCACTTGGCTGATCACTCTCAGTCACTTTCGCAGCAGCAGCAGATATGGGTGCAATTCCCCCATGGGGTCACCTTTGCTCAACCCCCCCGAATTTCTTTCATTAGCTTGTCAAAGGAGGGGGGGTGATTCCAGTCAGGTGGCAAGGCGCAACTGAAGCAATAATAATTCTGAAAATGGAGCAGACTTAAGGATCCAGTCCAGCCTAGTTCAATCTAATTCATTTGATGGCAAACTACTCTTTCTGAGGCACTCTTGTAGCAGCTTTTCAAGCCGAGGTACATGCACAGACAATGGCTCCCCTGGGTACTGCTGAGCATTTCTTACTCTCCACCACAGATCCTCATCTGAATCCGGGCTCCCATACACATTTTCCAATGCATCAAGATAGTCCTGTGCAGTTGCTTCAGGGTTATTGGCCCGCTTGGCATGGATGGTAGCCAGAGCAGGGCCTCTGAGGCTCTCACTCAGCCTCTTTCATTTCTCTGCTTCTGAGCATTGCCATTCAAGTACTAGAGGGGCAACATAGTCCATCCAGGTCTTGCAGCCATCCTTCCTCTGGGGGGTGGGGAGGGTGCCCGAGAAGATGCTCAGCCTCCGGTAGAAGTCATGACTAATGGCAGGTACAGATACAGGGGCCAGCATTGGCATGGGCACAGAAGGTGGGGCAGTAACAGGTGCTGGAGTTGGAAGGGGTGTTGGGGAAGGAACACCCCAGGTGGCAAGAATAGTTTCTTAAAGTCCTCTATGGTTTTCCCTTCCTCCAACAACAACTTAGCAAATTTCTCCTCAAAAGTCTCAGATAATGGTGGGAGCTCATCCTCCCCGGGTCTTTACTGTCTTTTGTTATCACTCTCCAGGCAGCTGGAACCCCTTCTGGGGCAATAGTCTGTGACACTTTGGAGCTGTCCATGAGGTCACTACACTCTACCAAGGCTATGAAAGTTTGGGCAATCAAATCAGCCTGTCGACCCCCCACCACAGGGTTTTTTAAAAATTCAACTTTGGTGAGTGCTCCCTTTACAGTGTCTTTACTGGTACCCAGGGGAATATCCAGTATAAGTAGAGCACTTTGGGGGTTGATCTCCTGCCCAGTACACCACCCCACCAACTGGTGTACAGCCATTTCTATTGGGGTAGCCATTAATCTTTAACAATAATGCATAATTTTTGGCCACTAGAAGGCACAAAATCCCAGCGGTGAGCCTCCAAAATGTAACTCCTAGGTGGTGCTATCCCAAGGGCTACTACCCCTGCCTGCTTGGCTAGTAGCAGGTTAAGCGGCCTGAGTTCTGAAATGGGTGCCTCCACCTGGAGATCAGGGTTGGTAGTGGTCAAGCTAACCTGGGCACAGCCCTCCAGGACACTGTAACCCCCCCCTTTCCTTACTAGTGGTGGAACAATACACAATAATCACTTTCACAATACTCCTGATACACCACACAAGTACCCACACTGTTTGCACTTACCACCAGGGCTTTCCTCTGGCCCTACCCTGGGGACCCCCTGTAAAACAAAGTTATACACAGCCAATAACAACAGTACAGTACTCTTGCACAAACTGGAACCACAGTCAGGGTAAATGCAAAAAAGACTTAGATCTGATTTATTTAAGGGGCTTGAACAAGGGAGGGTTGTAATCAGGCTAATTTGCTTAAAGGCTCTATCAATCCAACAGTTATGCATGCACTTCAGGGTCCATAAACAGTCACACACTCTGGGTACCCAGATGGAGAATGGTGGGCTAGCCAGAAATGTTGCAGCTGGATGGGGCCCTGTGATGGAAGAAAACAACATGCACAACACACACTATTTGTAATCTGAAGCCAGAGGGCTCAATTTGTGAAAAGAAAACAACAAGACAATCAGATGGCACACTTTTAAATTAGGCTGTTGTTGCAGGGAGCTACCCTGATGATTACTCATGATACCCAAGACTGGAGACAGGCTGAACGAAAACTGAGACAGCAGGTGGTAGTCTGGAGTGCCAGGAGAAGCAGGGCCCATACGATTCACCGAGGCGTCATTCCTGTTCAAGTGTGGAGCAGGGGGCTGATCCCCAGGCAGGTCTCTCATCGGTGGCTTTCTCTGTGCAGTGGGGCAGTCTGAATGCAGATTCAGTCCAATTAGGCTGGATAAAGCTTCCAGCAAGCAGAACACAGTTCACACAGTGGAGAACCAAATCAAGACCCATTTTTCTTTAATACACAGCACATTTACATGTAAGGAAATTCTACTGTACCAGGCAAACCACTCTCCGGTCACAATCACAAAGTCTCTGCACAAACCGGGGATTCAAAAGCAGCTGGAAATCCTGACAGGCCGATCGCATTCAGCAAATCTTTGGTCTTCTTCAGGTTAAAACCTGGTCACAGTCCAGTGGCTTAAATAGTCCTCACAACTCAGATTCAGTCCAAATAAACTCTGTTTTCCCTCTCAGGGGCAGCAGGCAGACTGGCAGGCCAGAACTCAGCCCTTTCACAGTTCTCCCATGCAAAACTACACAGTACTGCTGCTCAAAAATCACTTGTTATTACTTCTTCACTTCTTAGCTCAAAACTGAAACTAGCTGCAGCAGCCTGGCAAATTCCCCAAGATCCAAAAGGTTCGGTTGGCTGATCCTCCTGTCAGTCACAACACAGGCTCCCCCTTCAGGTGCAAAAAGGTGCAAAAAGCCCAAAACTACAATTCCTACAGATTTTGACTCCAGACAGCTCCTGTAGTCCGTCTCCATTTTAGGTCCCACCAGTACTGATTGGTCCAATTCTCAGTCCAGGACCAATATAGTGGAGGTAAACAAAACAGTCCTTGCTGCAAAGAAGGAAGGTTAGACAAACTACATTATCATTATCACTCCAAATGATTTTCAGCAAATAGTTACATCTTTCAACAGAGCTCCCTCTCAGATTACTTATGACTGCAATCCAGGCAGCTCTTAAAGAGACAGTACACAGAGGCTATACAGGCACTCTCTGGCAATCAAATTTAAACTGCTAAAATGCAGGACACCAGCCTGGCAGTGAGCATTTAGGCAAGCTCGAGGAAGACTTTTCGGGAACCCCATTTGTAGGGGGGTTACACACAGCTGGTTGGTTCCTCCAGGCAGGAATCTCCTTGGACAGGAACTCTGCCTTCTAACGGTTATTGCCCCCGGTACACACCATAATGTGCACGCAGGGCCAGTTTGTCTGCCTCCAGCCCAGACTTTCACCAGCAGCACTCTAATCTCTGACCTGACATCTTCATTACCTTGAGCTCCCCATCAAACCAAGAGAACCTCAAGTGAGAGGATTTTGGTCATACACGAACCGATGCAAGGGAGTCGAGCGCACCAGACATCACCTTAATATAGGCAGCAGCTGCCATGCCCGCACCCCCCAATGCATGCACTGTCCACACTAGATAGATCAGCCACCACCAGAAAACCCTCGGGGGTCAAGCCCCTCAAAGGGCATAGCTAACCATCACCGCAGGGGGAGGGCTCTCGGGTGGGGGGCCCTGAATTGGAAATTCACTGTGCAATGATCAGACCAAACAACCCAATCAGTCCTGAGATTGTTTATTTCAAGCTCCAGGGAGAACACCAGGTCCAACATGAGGCCTCCCTGATGGGTCACAGAAGAAACTTCTTGCATCAGGCCTAGAGATTACATCATCTGGAGGAAGTTGTAACCCAGCCGAGATGATTCATCATAGGCCCAAGCATTGAAGTCCCCCAGTACTAAACATCTGGTGGCCTCCAATGTTTTGCTGATAATGAAGTTGGCTACTTCCTGCAGGAATTCTCCTGCCGCCCCCGGGGGGAGGTGGTAAATCAGAACAACCCTGCAACTGCTCCTGGACCTCCTCAAATGGCCACACATTCAAATGAACCTGATGCTCTCACTGAGTGCAGGGTGAAACCCCAGTTCAGTTCTAAAACAGATGGCAACCCCCCCCACCCCTGTGATCCACTCTGGGACAGTGCACTACAGAGTAGCTGGGCAGGACAGCGGCCCCTAAAACTGTGCCAGCATTGTCATCCACCCAGGTCTCCATGATGCATGCCAGATCGACCAAAAAAATCAAGTCCACAACAATTTTGGTCTTGTTTCTGATTGATCTGGCAGTGCACAGCACTACCTTCAGGGGAGTGGTGGACAGTGCAGCCCCTCTGGCTACCTTTCAACTCAGTCTGGTGGGAACCCTGATGATGGGCACCAAACATGTCTGGCCTCTCCCATGGACCCGTTGAAAACCAAGGCGCCTTCTGCTCCTGACAACCTCAATCCTGCCCCTTGCTGCAGTGTACAGGGCACCCCTCCACCAATGATCTATATGGTTCTTCTTTATCCCGACCCCCCAATAGCATCTTGATGTGGTGATAGAAACAGGGAGGTCCAAGAAAGGCTGCAGATCAAACAGCTGGGATACCCCGTATACTATCCTTGCCCGCCCCAGGCCCCCAGCCTTTCCCAGACACATTCTGACAGACCAGAAGTCACAGGCCTAAACCTAACTCTCAATCCATGCAACTATAACCATACACTAAAACACATAAATCCTAAACCATACATACCACGCATCCACATTAAACATTGAAAATCACACCCCTCACCTAAAAACACCCCTCAGCCCAAAAAACAGGAAGCCAGCAATTAAGTTTAAATACACTTCAGAAAAGCCTGCAGCTTTCAGTATTAGATCCCAATGCTCAGGATTCCTTAAAATACAGGCAAAAAAAAAAAACATTTCAAAACACAGCCAAAAAAAGAAAAACACTTCAAAGCACAGGGCCCTCTCACTGCCCCAGTCACTGAGAAGATAATTATTTCAGCAGACAGTTAGAATATGGCCAAAGAAAATGCACGCACAGATGCCCCAGTGCCACTCTCATCAGCCAGTGGAACCCCAAGGGAGATTACCAGGATGTGCAGATCTTTAAGGCTCCCTAGTCGATAGATCCACAGGGGCCTAAGTCCAAGTTCTCCAGACACAAAATGCAATTCCTCCACTTCACAACAGCCGGTCTCACAGGGCTACGTGGCAGTCCACTTCCCCACATGCTCTTCAGAGCTAAACAGACAGATATTACAGCATTACTCTTGTTTGCCCTGGGGTTGATGATGCAGACGTGCCCTCAGTGACTGCTAACCCCAGGAATGCAGTCCGACAGATGCTGAATCGAAGACAGTGGTGGCCCTTTCATCGATGGAAAAAGAAGCACCGGCATGGCAAACAGCTCCACTGTGGCTAGCAGAGTAATAGCCTGCAGGCCTGTTCAAGCCCACTAATAGAGCAAGCGGGAAGAGAATTTCCACTCTAAATGGTCCCTCCATTCCTTAAGAGAGCACCTTACTGTAAGGTGCCATGCTATACTTAAGGCAGTATCCAGAAGAAGAGGAAATGAAGTCCGGGAGAGATAGAAGGATATAATGGCCTCAGTCCAAAGAAGTAATCCAAAAAATGGTGAGCTGCACTCTAATTCTAGAAAATAAAAAAACTAACTGCCTCGGCTACCTCACTCCCCCACCCTGCCTATGCTAAAAGCCCTAACTAAAAGCCCTAACCAGGAGCAAACTAACATTTTAGGTTCTCGTCAGTCGAATTACAAACGATCCGGAACTCACACACCAAAATCCTCCAGCGGGCATAGAACAGCATTTAGGCTGTATTTAAACAGTGTTTTACAAACAAACAGAGGGATCATGCTTGCTCACGGAGATCCTGGCGAGCTGTAGCCCAACTCCACCACCGTCTTGCTTCTCCCATCTTCCCCAACAGCCAACCAAGAATGTACAGGACAGACATAAGGCAATTATGTCTATCTCTTGTTACGCACACATAATTAATAAAAAACTGCACACTAATACTGCATGTTATAAGACATACACACTACAAACATCTAATGCATCTATTACCTTTTGTGTTGTTAACTTCAATGTACCTTACAACATAAGTCTTTGTTTTACAGATCATAAGCCAATATACAGCTGAAGATGACAGTTCTGAACCAAATCTTGTCACAGACCTTAGCTCAAGCTTCCAGTCAAGAGCCAATGACTGAAACAATGGTAACTAACAATGAAGTGCTGGATCAAGTTGGAAGTAAATTCGGGACACACGGGATGCAGAAATCGTTACACCGACCTTCCCATAAAAGCATTGGTTTGTATTATGTTATGTACTTTCACCTTTCCGTTTATTGACCAACAGTAATATTCCATTCATGGTTATATTTGAATACATTACCATTTGTGTAAGGTTTTCAACTTACACTTCAGTACATGGTAACAGCGTATACACCATGACCAATCATACAGTATCATAATGTCTTTCTATTTGTGGTTAAGTCAAAAAAAAGTGATGCATATGATAGGCTCTTACTCAGAATACAGCCTTTTTGTGTTGGTTTTGCCAATACATTCCCACACTCATGTATCAGCATTTCAGTTAAGTAGTACAGATTATGAAATTTGTTGAATTAATGATGCTTCCTCATTGCACAAGCAATACTTTCAACATAGCCATTATCCAAGCATAACAAAAAACATGTTTAACAAATAACTCCATTGACTGAAAAGTACCAGTTTCATAATTGCAATAAAACACTGTAGCTCATCTGCACATGCATTGCACACTTACAGACACTGACATACCTGCTACTCTATAAATTCCAAACTACAAAAAGGTTCTTAGATAAGCTCAGTGTGGGATGCTTTGATAAAGCCCCCAGGCTTCGCCCTTGGGGTTTATGTAGCATCTCACACCTTGGGTGTGCATTAAATTCTCATAACACACACCACCCCATATTTTATTCTATATACTGTATATGGCTACAGGTACATACCTATTATCAACTTCGCAGGTGCCTGCAGTATGAGTCATCAGTGAGTGTTCATGCAGTACAACTAGCACTTTCTACTGCATGCACGTACAGTAACAGCTCATATCATGAGCTTACATGAACGTGAAAGGAGAGCTGATCATGTTAACGTGTATAGATGTTCTCATTGACACACACTGGGGCAGCGTGTTGTGTTGGGAGCTGAGTGGTAGAGTGTTGTGGTGTGTTGTTTGGTATGGTGATGGTGTGGGAATGCTGCAACAAGACTGAATGGTTTCTGTATAATACACGGGCGATCATGGTGCATGTGCCAAGGATGCAGACAGTGGCAGGTATGTATATCCATCCATGTCAGCGCAGCTAAGTGGGTGACTCACCTGCAGATGAGGCCATGATGGGCACGCTGATGTGTCGATGGCACATTGTATGCCCAGAAGCGTTCCATTTGTGTTCATGGTGTGACTATAGGCCACAGGGCATTGGCTGTATCCTTTTCAGGCGTCTCTATTCCCTGTTGGCCATATTGATACCTTGTCCATTTTGTGCTGGAACTGTTTCACTTAGCACCATAGCAACAACTGCCGATATTATTAAGCAATAAGACATGACCAAGGGTTATGTTAATGGTCTATTAATCACCTTCTAGGGGTGTACTGTGGCACGAGGTGTAGCCGAGTGCCACATGCCCCTAGAGGGTGATTAACTGACCATTAACATAATCCCTGGGAGTGCCTTATTGCTATTATAATAAAACATGTTTTTAAACAGTGTTAAACCTTGTTCAACATATGGTTAAGCTCTACATGTATGTTAATAAAAGATTAACATAAGGCTGTTAGAATGTTTGCAGCCAATCAGAAAGCTCCATTTCTCAGACCCTTTTTATAATAATATTTATCACAGTGCTGATGATGCAGTGGGAGGGAATAGAAATAGTTATAAAATGGGCATGTCGAAAGAAGCAACATGATTGGCCAGAAAGGAAGTGTCAAATAGGGATTACACATAGGGAAGAAAAGAGCAGGCAAATAAATCAATGCATCCAAATGGAATGTTCAGATGTGTCAGTGGAACGTTAAGTTTTTAACGGCCGCCATTGTTTTTAGTCTTGGTAAGCGAGGGAGCGAATGTCATGCTGACAGTCCCACTCCAAACTTTGTCTCCGCTAGAAGTAAAAATCGGAGAGCAGCAGCGTGCCAGCTTTTATCCTGCATAAAGCATTCTTCTAGTTCAGTGAGACTGAAGCTTGCTGCCGCACGAAACTGGAAATAGACCAGAACTGGGTGCCCTCTCATATGCGCTTCCCTCCAGTACATTTAACTAAAACAACAAAAACAAATCTGCATCCCTTATTCGTTTTTCTTTCTTTTTTTTTTTTTTTTAATTGCAAAAGTGGTGCAACCTGTCTGGGAGAACCTGTTACTTCCTCTCTTAACCACACTTGTTCTCTTGATCAGGACCTGAGGTTTGGGGGGCAACAACAGTAGAAATGTTAATGTGTCAGAAGACAATGATATCATCACCTAGTAGGCAGAAGGACTATTTTATCTCAAAGTAACACAATGATTTCAGCTTTTCTTCAGTTCAGTAATATTTTTTAAGGTTACAAATATTTAAAAAAAAAAAAAAGAACTATTTTATAAGTGCAATAAAACACTCCAGGGTATGTGTGTTGAACAGATATTACCACACTTCCAGGGGCTGAAGGCACTCGGCAGGGCCACGTGCCTTACTACGCCCCTGGGCATATGGTAATATCTGTTCAACACACACCCTGTCGTGTCTTATTGCTTACATACAGTATGTCAGCTGCCAGGCTGAGAGCTAGTCCTCATATGCAAGAGACCATTATCATATAAACATTTTCTAATGAGCAAAAGGAAAAAGATAAAAAACATTTCAGAAATGAAAAATGACAGCTGACTACTTCTTAAACTTTGCTTTATTATAAAGGCTGTTTTGATTCCACTAACTTTTTGACGGATAGTACAATAACTGGGAAGTACTGTTACGCAGTATCTTAATGTGGTAAACCATTCTACGGTAAAGTGGAAGATTAGAATGACTGCCACTGTATATTTATTTTTCATATGTTCTCCCTTCTGGCCTGGGTTACACCTGAAAAAGGGTCTTGGCCCACTACATTTACCCAGTTACTAAATAAATAATAAAAAATAAATAATCAGCAAATAAAATAAATAACTAAGGAAAATGGTGAGCAGGGCCCCACAAAATTGTACCTTCCCTAGAACGCACAAAAGGTGAGACTGACTCTGCCAATCACAAAATTGGATACAGACCACAATGTGTATGAAGTGTTTCTCCAGTGTTTGACATTTATCTTGAGACTATAAACTGCCTATAATTACTGGTGACCAATTTTTTAAATGGGCTTACTGAGTTGATACTTGCCGTAATAACCAGTCGGTTATTACGGCATTCACACGCTCCATCTATCAAAAGGGAGTGCTCCCTCATTGGCTCCTGTTTTGTGAGTGGGCGGGCTAATAGTTTTGAAAACTTGGCAGCTCCGTATCTTAATGAGGAGCCCCCACTGGTAAATCCTTACCTCCCCAATTTTTTTTGATCTATTTTAGTGACCCTACCATTTTTGTAAGTATCTGGTTGATCCAGCGCTTCTTTAGCTTTGGGCAACAAACAACAGTGGCGGCAATGAGTCTGTGTCTGCCTGACACAGGTAAGCGCGATCCTAATCGCGATAGTGATTTTAGTTTTAAATTGTAAAACAAAATGTAAACTTGGAGCAGAGTGAGTGGGAGGGTTCTGTGAGGCAAGAGACCGAGGATTGGGGAGTGTAGCACAGCTCAGCTGGGAATTTAGAGTGGGAGCTGCTACTGGGTGCCCCAGAGAACTTGAGTAAAGGTGCGACTGAATGATACGGGGGGAGTGTGTGTGTGTGTGTGTGTGTGTGAGTGTGTGAGAGAGAGTGTGTGTGTGTGGAGAGAGTGTGTGTGTGTGGCGTGTGTGTGTGAGAAGTATGTGTGTGTGTGTGTGTGTGGTGTGTGTATATGTGTGTGTGTGTGTGTGAGAGAGAGTGTGTGTGTGTGTGTGTGGAGAGAGGTGTGTGTGTATGTATGAGAGAGAGAGTCTGTGTGTGTGTGTGTGTATGGAGAGAGAGAGGTGTGTGTGTGTGTGTGTATGGAGAGAGAGAGGTGTGTGTGTGTATGGAGAGAGTGTCTGTGTGTGTGTGTGGAGAGAGAGGTGTGTGTGTGTGTGTATGGAGAGAGTGTCTGTGTGTGTGTGTGGAGAGAGAGAGAGTGTGTGTGTGTGTGTGTGTATGGAGAGAGAGAGAGTGTGTGTGTGTGTGTATGTATGGAGAGAGGAGTGTGTGTGTGTGTATGGAGAGAGGTGTGTGTGTGTGTGTGTGTGTGTGTGTGTATGAGAGAGAGGTGTGTGTGTGTGGAGAGAGAGAGTGTGTGTGTGTGTATGGAGAGAGAGGGTGTGTGTGTGTGTATAGAGAGAGAGAGTGTCGTGTGTGTGTGTGTATGGAGAGAGAGGGGTGTGTGTGTGTGTGTATGGAGAGAGGTGTGTGTGTGTGTGTGTGTGTGTGTGTGTGTGTGTGTGTGTATGGAGAGAGTGTGTGTGTGTGTATGGAGAAGTGTGTGTGTGTGTATGGAGAGAGAGTGTGTGTGTGTGTGTATGATGGAGAGAGAGTGTGTGTGTGTGTATGGAGAGAGAGAGTGTGTGTGTATGGGAGAGAGAGAGAGAGAGAGAGTGTCTGTGTGTGTGTATGGAGAGAGAGAGGTCGTGTGTGTGTGTGTGTGTATGGAGAGAGAGAGAGGGTGTGTGTATGGAGAGAGAGAGGTGGGGTGGGTGTGTGTGTGTGTGTGGAGAGAGAGGGTGTGTGTGTAGGTATGGAGAGAGAGGTGTGTGTGTGTGTGTGTGTGTGATGGAGAGAGGTGTGTGTGTGTGTATATGGAGAGAGAGGTGTGTGTGTGTGTGTGTGTGTGTATGGAGAGAGAGGTGTGTGTGTGTGTGTGTGTGTGTGTGTGTGTATGGAGAGAGAGTGTATGTGTGTGTGTGTGTGTGTGTGTGTGGAGACAGAGACAGAGACAGAGACTGTGTGAGGGGAAGGGGATCACAGCACTGATTTGCAAAAATTGGTCACCAGCAAATTTATAACTAAAGATAGGAGTGTGACATGAGAATTTAATTCACAACCTCAGTGTGGGATGCTTTGATAAACCCCTTGGGCTTCTCCCTCTGGGTTTATGTAGCATCCCACAGCTCGGGTGTGAATTCATTCTCATAGCACACACTTCCCCATCCATTCTTCTCTATTTTTTAGTTACTAAACACACCTGCTGTTCTGTAGCCTGTGTTAAGTTTGGTTTTTAAATGGATTTCTTGTCTTCAAGCTTCCAAAAAAATGTTGCAAAGGTCTTTGAATTAGATTCAGTGGCACACCATTAGTAAAAATATCAGAGGCACTGGGAGGCAAATGCATTGCTACAGAAGGTTTGCATTTTGTATTCAGATTTAGGGAATAAAATCCTTGCAATATGCAGTATCTGACATTCAAGTATTTTTTCACAGAGAGGGTTGTGGATGCCTGGAACGGCCTTCCGGAGGAGGTTGTGGAGTCAAAATCAGTGGTGGAATTCAAGCATGCATGGGATAGTCATAAGGCAGTTCTGGGGGTTGGGGGTAGGAAGAAGTAGGCTGCTGGTTAACTAGGATCTGCAGCTTATCCAGTAGGTAGGAAATGGGCAGACTGGGTGGGCCAAGCGGTCTTATCTGCTGTCAAATTCTATGTTTCTATGTTATGTTTCTATTCCTCCTTGTCCCTGTACTGCACAAAGTTTCAAGCAGGGTGGTGGTGGGGGGTATTTGTTTCCTTAATCTAGGCTGCAAAACTGAAACAGGAATGTCCTGTGATGATGTCTGCCATCCTTTCCCTCAGCACCTTAGATGATGACATAAGGTCTCATTGTCATCTATTATCCAGTTGTAGTAATCTCTTTTACACATCCTGTTGTTTTCCCCACTCATCGAGATAAATGGAATTGCTGGTGCACTGTTATCCCGGAGTCTCTCATCTCTCCATTAATGCAGCTTCAATTCCTAACTGATGTAAGGTATCCTCTTGTAGTCCCTAGCAAATCCAATCCATTTTTTCCATTTTCAGGGCTCAGTAGTTCTAGATATTTTGTGAAAGTCTACTCCTGGGCCTCAGTGAAGAAGACTGATTTCCCTTGTGACTCTCTCCAACATTCAGAGGAAAATGTGTTTATGTCACTGTTGTCTGGGATAGATTTGAACAGAAATTACATGAAATAATCCACTCTATCATTAAGCAGATGCACTTTCAATCCATCCTTTAATACAGCTGTTTACTAGAATGTCAATACGGATTCTTAGCTCATTCAAAATATTTTGCAGTATGGGCACAATCTTTCAAACTTTTGTGTGTAAGCAGGTGCAAAGCAGAGTCTTTGATATGAATGTAAAGCAAGGTCTTACAGAAGTAAGAACTGATTCTGAAATGCTGTGTTTTTAAAATTCAGGCCCCATGCACGATATCACTAGATAGCAGTATAAGTAGTGGCTGTGACCACTTAGTACCACCAGTGACTTTGCAACTAACTCTGTCAAGCTATTCTCAGTGGGGTGTTAACCCATTCTATGCAGTCGCAAACAGCATTGCAGCTGTGGGGGAATGGGTGGGGGGCAGGGTCCAAATGCAAATTCCCATTGAAACAAACAGGCATTGGCACCTGCAAGCTTGGTCTCAGCCTCCTGCAGTCCTCCAGCCTGTAAACTTTTACAGGCAGGTAGTAAGGGGTGACTGCATTGCAGTAAACAGAGACATAGGCTAGGGCTACAAGTGGATGGACCTTGGAAAGGGGGTAATTAAGCAATTGTGGAGAACTAGTAGTAGGGAGAGGGTGCCACAGAAGACAAGAAACATCACTCCTTTGACCTAATAACAACTCCTCAATCCCCATCTCCTGGAACACTCGCCCTTTTACCCAAACAACTACATTGACACACTATAAACATGTCAGCACAGACTACCTCTCCAATAATAACCTGAATAGATAAATAAATCACTTCTGCCTGCATCAATTCTGCTACTTCCACTGGAGGACACCCCATAAGTTCCTCTTAACCTACACTCCAACCCCATCCAGAAAAAAAACGCCTCCTTTCCCCCATATGCTCAGACAATTAATCCTGCTCCTACTTCTTTGCTCCGGCTCTGTGCACCCCAATCCTGGACCCTCCTCTCTAAATTCCACCAGTGATCCTACATGCCCCCACCCACCCCCCATGAAACCTATACCATCAAGACAGCTCACTCAAATATCCAAAGCCTCATGGTAAAATGAATCCTCTTTCAGTCTTGGTGTTAACCAACAAATTCAGCATAATTGCCCTTACCGAGACCTGGCTGACCAACAAAATACCCTCCTCAGAAATAAATATAGATGGATACACTGTAACCAGGAAGGTCAGATCAGGTAAAAGGGGAGGGGGCTGTCTTTTCTACATCTCCAACCACCTCACCTCTGTTGAACTTCACACCCACCCCAATGCTACCACCCTCAAAACATTCTCCACATACATAATCCTAGGCAACAGCAAAACTATAACACTTACCGTTGGCTACAGTACCTACCCCCTGTCACACCTAACTATGAACTGCACTCACTCCTTGAACTCAGATGCACCCTTTCCCCCAAACAGGAAATCGATTATCCTTGGAGACTTTAATCAGAGCTGGCTCTCCAGTCAAGCAGACAAAGCCAAGGATACCATCTCAGGACTCAGACTGCACCAATTAATTGCAACCACCACCCGAATCAGTTACAAAAGAGGGTACAAATCCACCCTTGATTGCATCGTCCCAACCCTAACCAAGTTATTTCATCAGGCATCATTGCCGACTCCATCAGCGACCACAGCACAGTATACTGCTCCCGGTCAGCTAAAAGACTTAAAACCAAACCCAGATACAGCCACACCAGACATCTCAAGAAACTCAACAAAACCGATTTTGAGACCGCCATTTCCAGTGCCGACTGATCCTTTACCCACGGCATCGACTGCATAGACAACACTCTTGACACGTTTAGCGCCACCTTTTTCTCCATCTGAAACTCTCTTCTGCCCCTCAAAACAGTTGGAGTAAGAAACAAAAAAATCTGAATGGATCACTCCAGCTTTCTTACATTTCATACAAAAGAGGGACAAGGCCTGGTCTAATTACAGGAAACACAAACTCCTCAACCTCCTGCAACAATATGAGGCTTTGTGCAACACCTGCAAATCCACTGTTCGTGTAGCCAAAATCAAATTCCTAAAGGAAAAACAAAAGAGCATCTGGAGTAACCCTAAACTCACATGGAACACAATTAATGAACTTATAGACAGAACAACAAAAAGATGAGCAATTTACCCTGTCCAGGGACAGTTGTCTCATCAAGGATCCAAAGGAGGTAGCCAATCTCAACATCCACTTCTGCAACCCAGACAAGTACAAACCCTCAATCCCCTCACACAATAATCTCAGCCCACCCCTTTCACCTCTCCTTCACCCAACCACGCCCTAACTCTCTTTCCATTTTCACCATCTTCACCCTCTTAAGTAACAAACTACATAAAAAAGAATGACCCTAGGCCAGCCTTGGTACCAACATAATAGACTAGTGCATTCTCAAAATCATATGCAAACACTTGGCTATTCCCCTCACAAACATCCTTAACCATTCACTCTGGACATGGTCTTTCCCCCACAAATGGAAACTCACCACAATCAACCCCCCTCCACAAAACTGGTCCAAAAATTGAAGTTAACAACAATAGACCCATCTCCCTGTTAGCTCCCCTCTCCAAAATCCTTGACAAAATGGTGCTCGACCAAACTATGGAATTCCTAGAACAATATCATCTCCTAACAGACTCACAACATGGTTTCAGGCCAGGCCACAACACTGAGACCACCCTAGTTAAACTCACCAGCTACATTAACAAGGCCATAGAGGAAGGTTTCTACACTGACACTGTCTTTGTAGACCTCACCAAGACATTCGATCTCACTGATCACCACATACTCCTCCAAACTCTCTCCCAAATCCACTTCTCATAGGAAGTCCTACATTGATTCCAGAATTACCTCTGTGATAGATCCCATTCAATCATAATTAATGGTGAATACTCCAACATTCATCAAATCAAAGACAGAGTTCCCCAGGGCTCCATCCTCGGTTTTCTACTTTTCTCCCTAGCCATTAACTCACTCCCCTCCATCTGTGCACACACCAAACTAATTCTTTATGCCGATGATGCAGCTCTTTTCCGCAAGGAAAGGTGCCCCACCTCCCTCCTTAACAAACTACAGCATGATTTCAGCCACCTGCACTCCTAGTTCTCCACTCACGGTCTAGTTCTTAACACCAAAAAGACTAAATCCATGGTTTTCTCTGGCCTGAGGAAAACCTCTGAGTTTGATTTTACACTCAAAGATAATGATGGGAATCCCATTGAGAGAGTCCACAAATGTAAATACCTTGGCATCTACCTGGACTGCCACCTCTCCTACAAACACCACATAACCAAACATATTAATAAAATCCATCAAAGACTGGGTATACTCTATAGAATGAAGCAATTCCTCATACCCGAAACTCGAGTACTTGTAGCCCACAGCTTCCTCCTCCCTCTCCTTGTCATCTGCTTCTGTACCTCATCCCTTAAGATGATCAGTAAGCTAAACACTACCTACCATTGCATCATCACGTTCATCACTGGACTCCCCAAAAGTACCCATCACTGCCACCTCTACCAGGCTACTAACTGGCTCTCCCTTGAAGACAGGATAAACTCCAAAATCCTGACCTTATTCTATAAAGTTTTCCATGGCCTGCTTCCCCCCAGCATCACCTCCTGCTTCCAGAAGCCATCCAAGACCTGTACCACCAGATCCTCCCCCCAACTGTCCTTCCTTGTCCCATTCTACCAAACCACCCATGGACTCCACTCCCTCTCCTCCAGGGGGACCAGACTCTTAAATGCCATCTTATCCACATTCACCCTCTGTACCTCCCTTGGAGCCTTCAAACACAACATTAAGCATTACCTCCTCAAAATGTCAAACTGTTCCTTTATCTGATCCTTCGCCTCTCACCCTCCATACCCCCTCTTTTTATTTATTTTGATGTCAAAGCTCATGTAAAGTTTTAATTATCAGTGTTATTATGTACTTGTTCTGTGTCTTACAACCTGACTAATGTATGCTTCTACACCAACTGGACGCTTGTGAAAATGTGCAGTACTACTCACATGCCTTCCAGTATAAAAAATAAAAATGAAATGAAAATGAAAACATCACATTCAACTGAGGAGCTTGTTCTAATGAGGTGCTGGTGGGGTTCCATAAATGCCAGGGAGTGGTTCATCTTCCCACTGTGGGATGGAATTCTTGTCCCCTGTGGCCAAGAAGGACCAGTGTGTAAGTGGGGAGGAAATTCCAGGTTGGATGACTGCTCACAGCATCAAGTGACATGCTTTTGAAATTGCATGATGCCATGTGCCTGGCACAGTGCCTCACTACACATTTGTCACAGTCACTAGCCTTCATGTTAGTAGATAGAAACCTTGCACCCTATAATATCTGAGTCAGCTGCATTGCCCTACTGTTGTTAAAATGACTCCTCCCCCTGCAACAAGTGCATCTGTCAGTGTACCATGTTAGTAGGTGTGCCACCACCCCAAGTGACAATATATGTTTATTGAATCAATCAATCAAAACGTTATTTGTAAAATAGCGCTATTGCCAAAGGACCATAGCGCTAGTACATAAATATTAAACCCCCAAACTTACATAAAACAACTGCAGCAGTTCATGTAAAATTAGGGAATGCCAAATTAAATAAATAGATTTTCAAGGCAGATTTGAAGCTCTCCATTGTCAGATACTGTCGTATCCGACGAGGTAGAGAATTCCACAGGCATGGGGCCACAAATTCAAATGCTCGGGCCCCAGGTGACTTTAAGCGAACCCTGGGAATCTCTAGCAATCTCTCATCGGCAGAGTGAAGCGACCGAGAGGGGCAGTAGGGATGAAGAAGATCTTGCAAATAACTTGGACCCTGTCTGTGTAGGGCCTTATAGGTCAGTAAACCAACTGCAAAGGTGATCTGCCACTGAACAGGCAGCCAGTGTAGATCGTGCAGCATTGGCATGACATGGCAGCTACGAGGCAGCCCAGTCAGCAGCATATCTGCCGTGTTCTGCACCAGCTGCAAGCCGCGGAAATCAAGCCTTGGAAGACCTAGATAGAGGGCATTGCAGTAGTCAAGGTGCGAGATTACAAAGGTGTGGACCAGTACTGGCAAGTCATCGGGCGGAACTAGGTGCTTGATCCGGGCAACATTACTTAGATGATAAAAGGCAGTCTTAACAACAGACGACACCTGGTGTTTAAGCATCAGTCCAATGTTAAGAATCACACCCAGATCTTGCACTCACTCAGAGGTCATCAGCTGGTGACCACCGAGCCAAAGCCCAGATTCTCGCCCTCTGACAGCCCCTCACCCTATGACCCGGGTCCACTACCAAAACCTTAGTCTTATCTGGGTTCAACCTCAGCCAGCTGGCACTCATCCAGTCCTCGATTTCGGAAAGGCAGTTGTTAAAATTTGAGATAGCTCCCCCCCAGTCGGGCACAAAGGACAGGCAGAGCTGAGTATCATCTGCATAACAGTGAAAACTCAGCCCATATCGCCTTACAGTGTCTCCCAACAGCAGCAACATGGGAGATAGCACCGAACCCTGTGGAACCCTACACGGCAGGGAGATCTTGTTAGAGGATTAAACCCTGGAGACAACTCTCTGAAACCTGCCAGTGAGGAAAGAGTGGAACCATCTGAGGACTGTACCAGACAGTCCACAGATTAACCGCAGGCACTGGACTAACACCCCATGGTACACAGTGTCAAATGCCACCGAGAGATCAAGAAAAACCAAGATGGAATGGCTCCTCCAGTCTCTTGCTGTTAGGAAATCATTGAGGACCTGAACAAGGGCCATCTCAGTACTATGCCATTTCTGAAATTCAGAATGGAGAGGATCAGAGATGTTGTGGAAGGTCAAATGATCCTCCAGCTGCAGCGTGACCACCTTCTAAATAACCTTACTCACAAAGGGAAGGTTAGGGATAGGTCTGTAGTTAGCTAGAGAGTCTGGGCCGAGAAATGATTTCTTGAGAAGAGATGTCACTACTGCCTCCTTCAGGGTGTCTAGATACACCCCAGAATCTAGCGAACACCAGACTAGCTTGGTAAGGACCAGGCCTATTTTCTCAACGCACCCCACCAGGAGGCGTGTTGGGCCTGGGTCCAAACTACAGCAGGTCAGCCGCAAAAGCTGGATAGTCCTCACAACATCCTCGATTGCCATCCAGTTGAAGTCAGATCACGTGGACCGAGGAACTGCCACCTCTCGCTGACCACCATCAGCCCTATGGCGGCGCACTGCACAGATCTCGAACCTGATGTCGGCAACCTTATTGGTAAAGAAGCGAGAGAACTCATTGCATTTCTCTTGTGACAATGCTCTCTGAGACTACAGACAGGCTGGACTGCACAGTCTGTCCACAGTCTGAAAGAGCTGAGTTGGTCAATTCTGTGCCACAGCAATCTCCCTGGACAGTAACTCTGCCTTCTTATGGAAGATGGCCGATTGATAGGCCTTATAATGGGCCATCAATCCAAGTCTGTCATCATCCAGGCCCGATTTCTGCCAGCAACGCTACAGCCTTTATCCCACTCTCCTCAGCTACCTCAAGGTCCCATCAAACCAAGGGGACTAAGGGTGCTGGGTAAGGGAACAAACACAGACAGGAGTGAGATGATCCAGAGCCCCAGTCACAGCTTCGTTATAACCCTGGACTAAGGCATTTGGGTCACCACTATTCCTCGGAAGCTCCAATAGGTCCAGTACCACCATCAAGCTATCAGGGAATAAACCCCTTAAAGGGCAGTACTGGACCATCTCTGTAGGGGTAGGCCTATATTTGGGGGGGGACCCTGGAAATTGAACCTTATGGTGTGATGGTCCGACCAACTGACTCGCTCCACCACCAAATCAGATGTCTCCTTCCAGGAGGAAGACTAGGCCCAAGGAATGACCATGACTATGGGTCACAGAGGCAATCACCTGTGTGAAACCCAGCAAATTCATTAGCTGGAGGAAATCTTGACCGAACTGTGAGAGTTCATAATTGACCCAGGCACTGATGTCTCCCAGAACCATCCATCTGGGGGACTCCAACACCATGTCGATGATGAAGTCTGCAAATTCCTGCAGGAATTGCTTCTCTCCCCTGGGTGGATGGTAGATGAGTAGAATCCTGCACCCCACACCTCAACCTATGATACATTCAAAGGATCGAGTCTCCCCAACTGGCACATCCACAAGGCTCAAGTCTGATCTGAAACCAATGGCCACACCCCTGCCCCTATGATCCAACCTCAGGCAGTGAATAACCGAGAACCCAGCCAGAATTGCTGACTCCAAAATTGGACCAGAATTTTCATCCAGCCAGGTCTCGGTGATGCAAGCCAGGTGCGATGATCTGATAAGATCAGCAGTCACTGCTGTCTTGTCTTTTATGGACCTGGCATTGCACACCACCACCCAAGTTGGATGAGACCCTGAGGAAGGCCGAGCCATCTGCCCACATGAAGTGGAGCCCTTGGGTATGGGAACCAGACACGGAGGACCCCTATCAGGGACCCATTTTGCCCCAGGGCATCTTCTAGTCCCCACCACTCCAATCCGGCTGCTTGACTCCACTCTCCCTAGAGGTCCATGGCCCCTGCCCTTATACCTTCTCCTAATGATCCTCAATGCATGGCATCAAGCATAGACTTCAGCCGGCACATGAGGACAGTCAAAGTGGCAGAGGCTGCAGAGCTCAACAGGAGAGAAGCGCCTGACGGGGACAAATCCCTGCCAACACATAATAAAACTATAACACACAAATAACAAAGGATGCCTCACTGATCTGTATTCTCAGTGATTCTGAATCCCCCTCAGCTAGCAGAGTGAGTCAATTATATATCACCCTACCCATTGACTAAGGAGATACATTGGGCTTGTTTCAGAAAGCTCCCTTGCATGGCACAAGGGTGTGTACCACAAAGAATGGCACAAGGTGCAGCTTGTGTAAAAGATGCACCAGGAGCAATTCACAAAGGCAGCATATGCCAGAGGGGGCTTGTGCCACAAAATGGGCGGGGCTGGGGTATGACACTAGGGGGCTTGCTGCAGATGCAGGCTGCCATATCCTTAAGTTGGGATTCACAAAATCCTCTCAGAGGACACATTTCTAAGTACAGTTGGACCAGAGGATACTTAGAAGTGTGTCCTCTGGGAGGGTTTAGACATTTGCAGCAATATGATGTGTCCCCCCCCCAGCCCCAATTTTCTTTCAAATAATGGTTGTTCATGTCCATGGTGGCTAGTAGTTCTCCTCAAGCCCTGATCCCCTTGTAATAAATCACGTTCCTGGTGGTCTAGTGGACCCCTCCCTATCCCAATCTGCCCATATACTCTAAATGTATCCTCCCTGGTGGTCTAGTGGACCCCCCCCCATCCCAGATCTTCCTTGAAATAATTACATAATTTACCCTGGTGGTCTAGTAGACCCTCCACCAACCCCCACCCAGCAAGCAGTGCCCCATCACCCAACTCTCCCCATCCCATCCTCCAGCCAGCAACTGGCACAGCCCTCCAATCCCCACCATGGCCATCCACTAACTGAGCTGTCAAGGAGCGAGTGTGTATTGTATACAGTACACCTTGCTCATTGATGGACAGCAAGCTGTCCACCAATGAGCAAAGTGCAGAATGTCTTAATTTACTGTTATGCCTATGTGTTGTACTGCTATACTGTGTATTTTGGTTGTCTTACTGTGACAAGGTACCTTTGTAAATGAGCCTATGGCTCAAAGGTTTTCCAAACTGCTGTTTAAATAAAATAAAAAGTGTACTGTATTCAGTATACACTCATTCCTTGAAAGCTCAGTCAGCAGCTGGCCACAGTGGGGAGCAGAGTGCTGTGCCAGTTGCCGGCTGGAGGATAGGATGGGGGGAGCGGGGCAGTGCGGCACTGCCTACCGGGGTGGGGTGGTGGTGGTGGGGGCTCCACTACTCCCACACGGCCACCCCACAACTTGTGGCACACCTTCCAGATGCACCATCTGTTTGGCACAGGGCCCCGGTTGCCGCAAGCCATGGAGCTTTGATGCTGGGACCCTACCCGACAGTAAATCAGGTGCAGGGTTCCTGGTACACCGGTGATAGGTGCAAGCAGAGGTTGAACTGGGCAGAAGCCCACAGGAACTCAGTTCCACCACCTCTCAAAATACTGTATGACAGTTTCACCACGTCTGTTATCTTTCTCCATTGACTACTATAGGAAAGTTCCACCACCTAGAAATTACAGTTCCACTAACTAGAAATCTAGATGTGAGAGTTCCCCACCTAAATATTTCTGATTTAACCAGTGGGAACAAGCCGCCTTCAGGAGGAGCAAGACTGCAGCTGTGGGTCCCTGGTGATCAGGCTGTGGGACACGGCAAACAATGAGGAAAAACAAAACTAAATTCAAAATGTGTATGGTTTAAATATGATCTTTACTCTATGGCCCCTATGCATGAATGGGGCGTAGGTACGCATGAAATGAGTGTACCCTATCTGCGACTCTGCACCCCATAAACAGGTGCACCCATACCGGCATTCACCAATGCTGGGCACCAGTCCTCAACTCCCCCCCCCCCAGCACGCAGGACTTTGCAGGGTGGCTGGGGGAGGAGTTGTCGTCCTGGGCAGTCATCTAATGGGATGCCCCATGGGACCCATAATGGATCCCACGCATAGGGTGGCGTAGGTCCAGGGCTGTGCATGCTGATTGCACACACCTGGATCCATGCGGCACCCTCCAGTCCCATTGCCATCACTCAAGATATTTCCTGGCGCTCGCCCGTCAAGCTGCCCTTGCCGCCTCCTGCTGCCCAGCGGTCAGGGGCAGCACGGTGTGCCATGTCCCGGTCCCCCGGTGACTCCAGGCCTGTGCCCATGGGGGCACACAGTGGGATATGGCAGGGTCTCCCTGGTGTACTCTGTACCACCCTCCGCACCCATGCGGCCAGCACTATATGAGTTAGTGAATACCGCATAGTGTTGGCACGCCCCTGGAATGCCCCTAGCATGGACCTGTCTGTGGTTGTGGGGAATTGGGTGTGGTGGGTCTGCGTGCCTCCCATTTGTGCATGCTGCATGGGGGGCGCAGTGGGTGTGGGGTGGCTATGCACCCATGTTATGTGGTGGGTGGCCACTCTGCACCTTCATGCATAGGGCCCAATACAAATATTCTTTGCCAAAAGCTTCATTAAAGTAGGGCATTATAGTTTGATTCTCACAGAACCCAAAATGCATGGAAATTAGTAACTGGGGGCCTCTTACACAAGTGCGCAATAAGAAATTGGGGGGCCTCATACACAAGTGCTCAATATTAGCTAATGGCCAGTCTCTAGTCCCCTCACCCCCCTTTGTACTGTGCACAATGGCATTCCAAGCCTTACCCTGAACAGCTGAAAAGTGAGACCCTGAGAAGAAAAGGACAGGTTCTGTTATGGTAAATCTTCTTCTTGAATATTACCCTCTATTGAGCCATACTATGGAACTTTAAGCTGTTGGCATCAGGACCACTTGGAAACTTTTGCTAGCTTGGGCCACCCATTTCTACATGCATAGTCACTACTTATATAACATGGGTGGCCCCATATTGCCTCACTTCTTTCTCCTGCTGTCAGCAGCTCGTCGGTCCACTGCTGCTGAAGAACTCCATTGAACTTTGCAAGTATCCCTAATGTTTCTACTTCTAATGCTTCTACTTTGTTCTTTTTTATTTTAATTTAATTTAAACAATTTATGCCACTGACAAAAGATACAGCACCACTGTTTCACTATTATCATTGCCGTCAAGTCAAGATTTTTACATTTGAAGCGCACAATGTGTGCATCCGCAGCCTAGGCCTCTCTCACAAAAAGAATGCCTGCAGTAGTTGGCAAGGTTTTAACATGGCTACACTGACACATGGCAAGAAAGCCTTAGAAGTTCATTTAATACTCAGGGCAATAGAGGACAAACAGGCTGCATTGCAGGCTGCTTTGTTGTCATCACCTGCTCCTTCTCCCCATAGCTCACCATCAGCTCTCACCAATGGCACTGCCTATGTGATCATCAAAGAAAATCAGGAAGAAGAAGGCTCCAGTGTGGCCTCCTTCTGCCATGGCATGGGGTCATAATGTCACGGATGATACCACGCACACCACAATTGCACAGCAGCAAACTGCATGAAAACACGCTTAACTGTTTTCCTTTTGTTTTGTTGGGGGCTTTGCCTCCTACACCCCCTGGACTTATTATAATCAACTCCAAGGGGGTGTGGACATAGGGGCAAGAAAAAAAATAATAAAAGTAAAAGATTCCCTAGTCAGGGATGAAACCTTGTTCCCCAACCCCATGCACTGCAGGGTCAGGTTCTCTAGCCACTCCACCATGGGAAAGGCTCAACTGAGCACACGACCGGCGGTGTTCTTATCCACTTCCTCTTTTGTGGTGAGTGTCAGGGGAACGCGATACTTTCATATCACTGTAATTCCCCTGTTGCTCTAAAGGCATGTGCTCTACTGACAGCGTGGTCATGCTGTGCTTGTTTTTTTTCTTGTGGATATGACCCAGTAGGTCCTGCCATGGACCCATTGTCTGTTGCCATTGACGAGGAGGAAAAGCTGGAATATAATCCAGACTTGGAGGAGGAATATGAAGAGGAGGAAGATGTCATTACTCTGCCCCTTATGTGGTGGGTTCCAGCTCCACTTTATATTCATGTAGTGAGGACAGTGTACATTATACACCTAGGTCCCCTCCTGAAGATGCCTCTTTTCAGGAATTCCTATGGCAGTTACAGGCCAGGCTGGGCTTTGCTGATGAGAGAGAAGATTGCTCCAAGAAGACCCTCTTTGAATTTATAGGTTTCTGTTCTGCCTATGGTTATTGTTCCTCCTATCTATTTGGCTTTGGAGGATGTCACTGTGGCTGCTTGTAACAGGGAAATGCTTTGCCTAACATGCCTCATAAGGTAGATAAACAGTATCCTGCCCTTTCAGATAAAGCTATTATTCCACACAACCTGAGACAGATTATGTGGTTATTATGGCTAGACATGACCAATCTAAAGCTCCTACACACATGAGCTGTCTTCCTCCTGACAAGAAATCGAGAAAGCTGGATGTGATGGGCAAGAGGACATATGCTTCAGCATCCCTTGGCCTCAGGATTGGCAAATACCAAGCTTACATGATTACATATCAGATAGCCTGTGGAAGTCTATGACTGACATGGTCAACAAGCTGCATGATGGACCAGATAAAACTGAAGTCCAACAGACTGTTGCCTATGGTCTGGAGGCTGGTAAGCTCCTCTAAAGGTCCGCCTATGATGCCTTTGATGCTGCTGCCTGTGCGGCTGCTTCTGGCATTTGCCAATGCCACCACTCATGCTTACGTGTGGCTGGCTTTGCCACTGATGCTGAGTAGTCAGTCCTTAATGATCCCTTTAGAGGTAAGCAGCTTTTTGGTTTCAATGTTGAGTCTGCTTTGAAGGACCTAAAGATGTCAAAAATGACCTTGAGGTTCATTTATATTTTTAATCCAAAGCCTCAGGGTCAAGGCAGAGGTTCCTTCCATGGGTCTTGTGCCCACCCTGGCAGAGCCTATTCCAGGTGACCAGGCCATGGCTCTCAACAGACTCAGGCCTCACCTCAGGCCACTTTGACTACCAGTGCCCATGCCAGGGTCAGATGAGGTAGGGGTCTTGATGGTGTGCCAGTCATCTTTGAAGCTTTCTGACTCCCTTCCACCTCGCCCAGCCCCTGGAGACCAGGGTATCCTTGTGGAAGGCTGCATCTACCTTTTTCTTCCAAAGTGGAGGGAGATCACGAGAGATGCTTGGGTACTAGGGGTGGTTCAGTGAAGACAAGCCCTACAACTCCTCTCTGTCCCTCCCATACATTCTCCCTTGCCAAAGTATTACCATTTAGGACATCTCGCCATCCTGCTAGAGGACATTCAATGCCTCCTCCACAAAAGGCCATAGAGCCTGTCCTGATTGAAGAACTGAATCAGGGCTACTTTTCTCAGTACTCCTTGTAATGAAGTGGGCAGGAGATATATATCCCATCCTAGACCTTCAGGGCCTCAACCTGCTTATTGAATGCAAAAAAGATTCTGCATGGTCTCACTACAGTCCCTGCTCCCCCTGCTTCTGCAAGGTGATAGGCTGTGGGTCCTAGGTATTTTATTTACAGTATTTATTTGTTTATTTATTTCATCATTCAGACAACACCCTTGACCACAAGTGTTCATTTGCCAAGGTTCCATGTCTGTGACAAGAAGATGATACTCAAAACAGTAATCTTGGTCCTTACCGTTAGTAATACAGTAGCAGCAGTTCACGTGGAGTGTAGTCAGCAGAACAAGCCAGCAGCTCAAGTAGAGCATTGTCAGCAAAACATCTGAATACAATTTGAGTAAATACAGGGGAATCTACCTCTATATCAGGATCTGCAAGTTCCATACACGGTACCTGCGGTTTATGCGCCAGGGTTCTCACTATCAGTTTCATGTCTTGCCTTTTGGCTTGTCCTTTTCACCACATGTCTTTACCAAATGCTTTGCAGTGGTTGCAGATGCCCTTAGAAAGGAGGGCCTTTATGTTTTCCTGTACCTTGACTATTGGCTTCTGAAGGTCTTGTAAAAAGAAGCAATAATTTATACACTGTTCCATACCAGACAGCTCTTCAAGCAGTTGGGTATTCTGATGAATGGTCCAGTCAGTGCTCACTCTATGCCAGTGTCTCCAACACATATGGGCAGTTCTGGACATGGGAATGGGTCAGGCTTTTCTTCCTTTGGACCATGCTACAGCATTGGTTACCCAGGCTCAGCTGGTCTTTTCTGACAACTATGTCCCAGTATGATGTTCCCTCAGATTGATAGGCCTTATGGGTGCTGCTATTCTCACTCTTCTGCTGGCATGTCTACATATGAGGATTCCACAATGGTTCCTCCGTGCTCATTGTGCTGTGTATTCAGATTAACTGGTGTCTCATATAAGTTAGTCCTCCACTTCGCCGGTCCCTGCTCTGGTGGTTGGACCACTCTAACCTGGAGACAGAATCCCCCTTTGTTTATCCGTCTCCTTCTAGTAATGATGACAGGCACCCCGGGTTCAGGGTGGGGTGCCCATCTGTGCCTCTTCTGGACTCACGGTCACTGGTTCCCCTTAGATATGATTCTGCATAGCAACATCCTGAGGATGAAGTCTGTTCTGCTTAGACTACAGGCTTCCACTACCCTCCTTTGGGGTCACCAGCTGTTGATCCAAACAGGCTTTTTTTTTTTTTTTTTTTTGAAATTTCTATTTATCCACCTCCCTGCCTGCCGTCCCCAACCCTTCAGGAGCCTCAAGGCAGACATCCCTCTACCTTCTACCCTGCCCGTATGACCCTCTGGAACCCCATGTAACTTCAGTTTACCCCCCGAGCGGGATGGGGCAGAGCCCTCTTACCCCATCAATCAACTTGCGTCGGTCCAAGGGCCATCGGGCGGGTGAAGGCACATCGAGGGCATGTCTCCGGAGGCTCCATCTTCCTGGTGATGGCAGACATTTTCCACTTTTTCTCCCACCCCTTACAGCGTAGGACACCTGACGTCAAGGCGCAAGGCGCCAACGTCACGCTGTATCAAGGCGGCCCTTCCCCTAACATTAGGGGCTTGCAGTACTCCGAGCCTCCGCTCGGAGTCAGGCAAGTGTTCGGGCTATTGCCTTAACCCTCCCCGGAGTAGGTGAGCTGTCGAGGGACACTCAAGCCTAACTCCCCCCGGACAGCCCACCAGCGACCCAAGTCCGCTTCTGAACCTGGGTCACCGGCGTGGAGCGAGGTGTGGTGTCCAGTGCCTCAACCCTCAGCGCCACCGGGCCGGCGACATACAGGCATTTTAGTGATGCACTAAATCAACCACCAAGGCCATGCCCAGTCATATCTTCTCTGCAGAGAGGCAATGAAATTCTGGCACTGGGCCATGGAACACGACATTATCCTGGCAGCCATCTTTCTGCCTGGTACCCAATATGCCCTGGTGTATTGTCTCAGCCACTTCCATGCACTCTGCCATGAATGGGAGTTATTGGACTCTGACATGGACGACCTATTCAAAAAGTGGGGTTACCCAGGCACAGACTTCTTTGCGTCTCTATACAATGCAAAACTGACGCTTTTTTGCTTGCTTGCTCCAGGGCCTGAATTTTTTTCAGTGAGATGCATTGTCCCTCTCTTGGAAAGGCAGGTTCATGTATACATTTCCTCCGTTCCATTTGATGTAGAGGGTTCTAGTCAAGTTGCGGGCTGAGTTAGCAACCCTCATTCTGGTATGGTAGCTTCACACTGGCCCAGACAAATCGTGTTCCCTCTGTTTCATCAATTGGCAGTGGAACCTTCTGTTTCACTCCCTCTATGAGCAGAACTTCTGTCACAGGAGCAGAGCTCACTGGTATATCCAGATCTTCGATCTCTGCACCTCCATGCTGACTCCTGAGGACATAGATAACTCTTGTTTTGAGCTTTCCCCTGCAGTTTTGGCTGTTCTGCTGGCGGATTATAAGTCACACACTACGTATACCTACTTGCAAAAATGAAAATGTTTTGAAATTTGATGTACTTCCCATCACGTGGACCCCTTGATAAGTCTGGTTCAAGTTATTGACTACTTCCTATCCCTTATGGATGTGGACCTCAGGCATTCCTCAATGGCAATTCACTTGGCTGTAGGGTTGGCCTTTCATACCCTCACCAATGGCAAAATGGTGGCCCAGCTTGAGGTTTCTCACAGGTTCCTCAGAGGTATTTTACTTCTATACCCCCAGGTCTGAGATCCAATTCCTGTGTGGGACTTTGATATGGTTCTGGAGATCCTTACTGCACCTCTCTTTGATCCTGTTGCTACTTGTAAACTGTGCTTCCTCTCTTGGAAGATATTATTCCTCGTGGCTATGACGTCTGCTAGATATATTTCTGGATTGCAAGTTCTTGTTGTGGAGTCTCCTTATCTTGTTTTCCACAAGGATCAGATTAACTTGTGCACCAATCTTCATTTTCCGCCGATGGTCATTTCTGAATGAACTCTAAATCAGCCTACTGACCTTCCAGTTTACTTTTTAACACCCATGATTACTGGGGAACATTGACTGCACACTCTTAACATCCGTTAGACATTGCATTGGTGCCCTGATTATATTAAGGATTGTAGAAAATCCTCTCAGCTGTTTGTGGCTTTGGCCCCCAGGATGATGTGATCTGCTAATTGTAAGCAGGGTCATTCCTATTGGTTGGCCTGCTGCATCAATTTCTATTATCAGAAGCACGGTAAGCAGTTTCCTGGTCCTATCCGTGTTCACTCCACCTGTGGATTGGCTACTTCTGTGGCTTGTTTTCTTAATGTGTCTGCTGCTGACATCTGTGCTGCTGCCACTTGGAGTGCTGTTCATACATTCACTAAACATTATAGTCTGGATATTGTATCTCATAGACATGCTGGATTTGGTCCTACTGTCCTGCAAAGCTTCCTTACTCAGGGTATTTCTTTTCTTTCTTTCTTTCTTTCTTTCTTTCTTTCTTTCTTTCTTTCTTTCTTTCTTTCTTTCTTTCTTTCTTCTCTCTTCCTTCTTTCCTTCTTCCCTCCCTCCCTCCCTCTGTGTTTTGGTACTTGGGAATTGTTCCAAGAGGTGGCTCAAAGGAGGAAGGTATTCTCAAAGAAGATAGACTAGTTACTTACTGTAACAGTTGCTCTTCAAGCAGTTCTTTGCCATGGAACCACAGCACTCCCTCCTTCCACCATTTTGGGTGATAGGTGGGTATCCTGCCTGCTCTTGTATGCTGGTTCTCCTCTTATACCTGCATTTGGCATATTTACTCAGGTTTCCATATCCTCTCCTGTGTGCCTGGTTTGATCCTGGTTGCTTTGGACCCACCTGGTCCAATGATCGTAAGAGTTTTAGAAAGACTCTGATTTTCAGCAGTATTAAAAAGATTTTGGGGGCAGTGCTGTACTGTCTATTTCAATGCATCTCTTAGCTGGACACTATAACATACGTTACAATTCTTTGAGTGTTATCTAAAGCATTGTCTTTCTGTCTTACAGATTTTTGTAAGTGGATATGTAACTAGTATAATACCTGTAGGTAATGAGATAGGGCAGTAAGATATGACTATTTCTATACTTTTTTGAGGGGTCACTTGACAACTCTAACAGAAGTGTTCACTCTCAAAATGTTCAGTTGCAGGCATTTTACTTGAATGCCATTTACTCTTCAGTTATTAGAATTGAACAGTCTCATGGTCAAAGAATACAAAAATGCATGCTCAGCTCTTTCTTTTTGGCCGTTATTTATTTATTGAATTTTGTTGGCCTGGTAGGCCCACTGAGACTAACTGAAATTGAACCAGATTTAAGCTGTTGGTTAGAAATAGTAATGCCCATTGAATTACAAAGGGAAACTCTCAGCTGCAAAATAAAAATCTGGTGGAGTTCATGTAGAGACTAAGAAACAAGTAAGAGCATGCTTATTTGGAATGCAATAAAACTTTAGGCACAAATTAATCACCATAGATATGTAAGAATTTGAAAGTTAATATAAACATGGCTGAAACGTCTAGTGAATTAGAATTTCTACTGAACAAGGATTTTCAGTCAGTCTACAACAATGTCAGAATGCCTGATAATATCAGAATGCTTTTTCATCAGTTTGAGGGTTAACTTTACTAGTATCTATTGCAAAAGTGGATAACATAATAATAGAGCTACTAATTAATAAATTTATAGTTTATTTGAGGAAGTATAATAGTAAACCAGTTAATATTAAGTAGTTATCCCTCAAGCTATAGAAAATTCTCAAAGAGATTGGTTTTATTTTTAATCAATATGAGTCCAATATTCAAAAGTTAGTGCTGGCGGTAATGTGGTTTGCCTTGGCGCTATCTGGCTTTGCACCTTATGCTGGGGGGCCATATTCATAGGCCCAGTCAGCGCACCCTAAACCAATTTGTGCCATGCACTAAGATAATACTGCACTCATGCAAATGAGGGGTTCCCAGCCTGCATATGTGTGCAGTGGCATGTTCAAAGGTTTGCAACAGTGGTAAATGGCCCCCAAAGTGATGCTATTTACCACCACTGAAAACCAAAACTTAACCAAGTGCTAAGCTCATGCCCCCACCTCTCAAGTGGCAGGGCAGCTGTACTGCAGCCAGCCACCCACCCTGAATACCTGTCATACCTGTGAAGATGCAGTCTCTGGTGTCTAGTGGCACCACCAACCACCTATGTACCCTTCCCATATTAGGTTTACAAATCCCTGATGTCTAGTGGCACTTCCACCCTCCAAATACCCGTCCCCTGTTAGGTTCACATATCCCTGGTGTCTAGTGGCTCCCCCAACCCCTCTACCCTCTGTTAGGTATACCCATTACTGGTGTCTAGTGGCATCCGCCTCCCCAACACTCATTCTGTGTTAGGGTTACCTATCTGTGGTGTCTACCAGCATCCCCAACCCCTGAACATCCATCCCATGTTAGGTTTACCTATCCCTGGTGTCTAGCAGCACCCCCTACCCTTCAAACACCCTATACCCTGTACAGTGTCATATCATGGTGTCTAATGGAATCCCCAACCCAAAATACCCATCCCATGTTAGGTACAGTGAAGCTCGCCAGAATTAAACCCAATTCTGCAGTACGCTGCAGCAGAGTTACTGCAGTAAACAATGTAATTTCACTGGGAATCCCTTTTGTCATGCAGGAAACTGTGACACTCCACTTCATTCTGGCTGGCTTCACTGTATACACATTCCTGGTGCCTAGGGGCACCCCATCCCTAAACACCCATCCTATGGTAGGTTTACCTATCCTTGGTGTCTAGCAGCACTCCCCACCCTTGAACACCCCATGCCCTGTACAGTGTCATATTCATGGTGTCTAGTGGAACCCACCACCCTCCAAACACCAGTCCTGTGTTAGGTATACCCATCCCTGGTGTGTAGTGGCAACCCCCCACCCCAACAACCATCCCTTGTTAGGGTTATCTATCCTTGGTGTATACTGTAGCAGCTGCCCTCATCTTCCAATCACCCATCCTGTACTAAGTTTACCTATCCCTGGTGTTTCATGCCCCCCACCCCTAAACACCCTTGTGCCCTGTACAGTGTCATAGCCCTGGTGTCTAGTGGCACCCCTCCAAACACCAATCCCACATTAGGTTTACCTATCCCTGGTGTCTAGCGGCACCACTTCACCCCAAACATCCCTCCCATGTTAGGTTGTAATATCCCTGGTGTCTAATGGCATGCCCGCCCCCTGAGCACCTATATAAATGATACAAAATGCCCCGGCGTCCAGTGGTACCCCTTGCTCCCAGTCCCCAAATGGCTGTTGACATGTGCAACTGAAAGCATTGGCCCTCCAGGGTGTACCATCAAAACAGCGAGTGCAAAATGGTGAGAACAAAAAACCGCAATGGCAAAACAGCAAGTGCCATTTCAGTGACATGCCATTGACAGTGCTTGCCATTTTAGCTACTTATGGCTCCACCCCCTCGAGTTGCATCCCATGAAGTTGGTTTTATATATATATATATATATATATATATCTATATTAAGGGGTGGGTGCAGGGGGCAAAGCCCCCCCACAAAAGCGGGTGGATGAGCACAGCCCTGTGGCAGAAAGTCACTGCAGCACTATTTTTGCTGTTTCAGCAGTTGCTTTTTTTGTGCACTCGCTGTATGTGGCTGCACTGTTTTTTCCATTCCAGTTTTTCTCTTAGCCATTTTGTGCTCACTATTATCACATGGACCCATGGTCCAGCACCCCCCACTCACCCTTCCCACTCACAGAGTATCACCCATCCAACCTCCCTTACCAGAATGTCTGTGATGTGCTGGGAATCCTGAAACAATGACCAGCACGGCCCCCCTCTCACCTCCTCAGCCAGCTGCTATAAGAGCTGGCAGTGAGTATGTACAGTATATATATGGCAGCCAGCCATGGAGGTGAAAGGAGGGCTGTGCCAATCACTGTATCAGGATTCCCAGCATATCACCAGACACTCCAGTAAGGGGGAGGCTGAATGGGTGGTAGTCTGTAAGTGGGTGGGGAGGGTAGGGGGTCCCTGAACCACCACTACTTCCCATTGTGTATGTCAATGGGTATTTGGGGTAGGGGTATCACTGGGCACCAGGGCATTCAGTATCATGGTACATGGGTGCTCAGGGGGTGGGGGTTGCTACTAGACACCAGGGATATGTAGACCTAACTCAGGAAGTGTGTTCTGAGGTGGTGGGTGCTGCTAGACACTAGGGCAGTCATTAGGAACACACAGGATGGGCACTAATGGGCTGCAGCACACCACACAGATGGGCCCATACTAGGCATGTAAAATGACCCTTAGTACCTTGCATGACTACTGGATCATCTGCATGTTGTGACTGAATTTAGCCCACAGGAGTCCCGGCAATATCCTTTCCTGGGAGCGCTAATCCCTGTTAGCTGGAAACCGCCCAGGTCCACATCCAGGCAGCGCAGTTTCACTTAGTGCTGTGCAGACATGGACTGATATTCAATCAGATAACACTGGTCCACTATTTGACCCAATATAGCAGCGAGTGGGTCAGATTCAAGTGTGACACAAGCCTTTTCACTACACTTGCACCTCCTATTAAATATCTGGCCCTACGAGTTTTAATCTGTTCCATGTTTCTTATATTTTACATTGCAGGGACAAGACAGATATAGAAACAAGAAAGGCAGTCGGGTGCTCAGGAAGCTGTGCTGCTGCCAACTTGAGCAGCCAGCCCAAACTGGTAGATAGTGAAAATCCATGGAGTGGGACTCCGAAGAAATAGGTAAGCCTGGATATAGCTTAGTCCATTTATTTTGTGAGCCCTTACACACACACAGAGCCAAACCGAGAAGAGTCCCATTGCTTCGGCCATGTGGGTCAGGGGGCATCCCCTAAGGAAGACCCCTTTGGTTGAAACATCAGTGCTCTTCTCTGTTCAGCTCTATGTTTTTCTAAGGGCTCACACAATAAATGGTTAATGTAGTCAAGCGTTTTGTCTATTTCATTCAAGTTCCACTCTGTGGATTTTCACATTACAGATATATTTTCTACTTTAATATAATAAAGTGAATATGTAATATGGTCATTCTATAATGGAAGTGGGGGGCTTAGTAAGTCATTCAGGATTGACAATGGCAGGGCATGAATATTTTTGTTTGTATGTTCCAATACTTACAGGTTTGCTAATAGGAAATACTTTACTTATACTCCTGTTTTTATTATCTTGGCATACAAATTTAGCATTTTAATTTTCATAATACTGTTACTTATATTTTGAATGCTAATTTCAACACATAATTTAAGAGTACTAAACTGCAGATTTACATTTGATGTTTTCTTACACTTTTATGTTCTTTCATTTAGCTTCTAATGAGAAAATTAAGCAATAATGCACAAAAGATTGTGTGTTATGCTGGGATAACGTCACGCCTGGGGTGATTGAACCGCGAGGCGCGGGCGGTGTCACGCAGAGTGGTTATCACAACACACCCTGAGTCACTATTGCTGTTATACAATAGCTCCTTTGTAAAAAAAAAAAAAAAAAAGAGATAAAATACTGTTTTAAAAGCATTTTTATGTTTGCTTGCACGCATGTGCAAGAAACATAGTGCCATCATCCGAGATTTCGGAGGTGTGTCACCTTCTTCTCCAATTCAGTCAGCGTGTTGGTAGGCGCGGCCCCTGTAAGCCAATGCATGCTCGAGCTGTCTATGACAAGCTCCAAAATGCAGTGGCATACAGTTGAAAGGGGGAGCTATGCTTCAGTGAGCAGCGATAAGATATCGCCTGCTCATGCGTAGCTCCCCCTACACCACACACACACACACACACACACACAGAGAAACGCATGCATACTGCGTGCTGCCTCCCCACAGCACGTATGGCCGGCCGAGGTGCCCAATCGATCGGCTCCCTGTCCTCACCCCGGTACTGGGTGCCGCTGGGAGCCCACCCCAGCGTGGCAACTGATCACTATGGCCGGCCAGGGGTGTCCAATCCCCTTCGGCTCCACAGCCCCCAGCTGTCCTGAGCCACGCCTGGGAGCCCACCCCAGCATGGCAAACGCCCCACGCATCTTTTTTTTTTTTAACCTGCAAAATAAAACGGTCCCATGGTGCTTCTCCCAGCCCCCTCCACAACCCGCACCCACCCACTGCTCACCCTGCCTCCCACACCCCTCACCCCATACTTACCTCCAGAGCTTGGCGCAACGATCTTCGGTGGACCGGGAACACGTCTGCACTCTTCAAAGCCGACCGCGAACTGAGGAAATGATGGTAAGCTGTATAATGGGCTAGATAGGGTGTTTCAACTTTATTGCATATCTCAGGTATTTTTGGAATTTTGCACCAAATTTTCAACATAGGGTTTGGGACCCCTTCTTATGAATGATGTCACTGTCATGGCGTTATTAGGGCCGAAGGTGATTTTGCAGATCACTCGGCAAAATCACCGCAGACCCTCTTTCACCATGACAAGTTTATCATTCATGAGTAACTTCATGCTAACGATAGTGCAAATATTCAAATGACTGACTATGGCGTCGTTGCGCAGTTCCTCATGCCTTTCGTGGTATAAAATTTTAATATTTTCACTCCAGATTTTCAACATTGCCATTTTACCACACCTTCTTATGAGTAGTACAGCTGTCATTTTCAATCTGACCCAAAATGTGTTTCCGCCCGTAGCGCACAATGGCGCAGTCGGTGTCAAAGAGATCAATGTCTAGGACAAATTAAGAAAATCACAGTGACACTGTTCAGAGCTGAGGTCTTAAATGGCTATGTTGAAAATTTGGTGAAAAAATTCCAAAAAATGACTGTTTTATGAGCGTGCGTTGTACAGTTCCTACGCATGCTCGTAAGTTCGCGAATTTTCAATATTTTCACTCCAGATTTTCAACATTGCCATTTTACCACACCTTCTTATGAGTAGTACAGCTGTCATTTTTCACATCTCACCCAAAACATGTTTCCGCCCATGTAGCGCACAATGGCGCAGTCGGTGTGCGAAATCAATGTACGGGACAAATTAAGAAAATCACAGTGACACTGTTCATGAGCAGAGGTCTTAAAATGGCTATGTTGAAAATTTGGTGAAAAATTCTAAAAATGACTGTTTCTGGCGAATAATAGTTTACGCGAACCCTATGCATGCTTCGTAAGTTGCGAATTTAATATTTTCACTCCAGATTTTCCAACATTGCCATTTTATTACACTTCCTTATGAACAGTACAGCTGCCATTTTTATATATGCCCAAAATGTGTTTTCGCATATAGTGCACAATGGTGCTGTTGGTGTGCGAAAGCAATGTTTAGGACAGATTAAGAAAATCACAGTTACATTGTTCATGAGCAGAGGTCTTAAAATGGCTATGTTGAAAATTTGGTGACAAAAGTCCATAAAATGACTGTGTTACGAGTGAGCATTGCGCAGTTTCCACGCACCCTCGTAAGTTCATGACTTTGTAATATTTTCAGTCCAGATTTTCACCAGTGGCATTTTTCCACATTTCTTTATGAACAGTACAGCTGTCATTTTCACAACATGGCTGAAGTGTGTTTTCACACTTGCAGCGCAGAGATGCGTGGTCGCTGTGGGAAATCATTGTTTGGCACAGATAAAGAAAATCACAGTGACACTGTTCATGATCGGAGGCACCAAAATGCCTGAGTTGACAATCTGCTGTAAAAAATCTCCATCCCTAATTATATTTCGGGTGTGCGTTGCACAGTTTCTATGTACGCTCGTGACTTCACCATTTTTTTTATATTTTACTGCAGATTTGCAACATTGCCATTTTACACCTCCCCATGAACAGTACAGCTGTCATTTTTACATCCTGTTTGGAATGTTTTTCGCCTGTGGTGCTAAATGCTGTAGTCACTGTGCATAAGCAGCTTTAGCTAACAAACTGATATTCCCCCTGTTCATGAGGTGGGGTCACAAAAAAACATGTTGAAAATTTGGAGTGAAAATACCAATGAATGCCTGAGGTATTAGGGTTTCCAACCATAACGCCCAACCCTGTAGAGAATAACAGGCATCAGGGGTGTGACTTGGGATTCTTGCCTGTAATGCTCATACCACTCCACACCCTGCAGCCAGTGAGAGGCATCGAGGTATGCCTTGGACTCTTCAGCCCCAAAGTTCACCCCATTCTCCTATATTGCACCCATCTCACCGTATTTCCTAATGGAATGGGGTGTGCATAAGGGCCAAAGACCCCAAGGAACACCGTGACACTTGTCAGTGTCTGCAGGGTGGGGTGTGGTGAAATGGCGTGGCCGTTATGCCTGACAACCCAAACGCACACCCCAATGCCTGTCACTCTCTGCAGGGTGGTGGTGGGGTTGGCTTCAGTTCAATACTTCACTGCCATTCCTATTACGCAGCTCTGTAACTTCTACACTACCATTGCCAATGCCAGCAAGCAAACATTTGGCATTGACAAATGCTTGTTAGCTATGTGTAGGTTTGCATATATAAAAAAAAATATCCCTTGTTACAATCCTGGTCAGCAGATGGAAGTGTCTGTATATCCTCATTTCATTCTGTCATGGTTTCAAAGTCCTTGCGCTGTTTTGCGGGTCCCCTTTTGAGCAGCTGCTGCTGAGAACACAGTAACTCCCCCTCTCCAACCATGTCGCTAATTTTTTTGTCTGCTTTGTTTAGTATTTTACTGCAGGCTCTGTGAGGGATGTTCAGGGAAACTGGTTAGCGAGCATTTCAGTTTCACTATCGGGTCAACTGGTGAGCAGTACAGATGGTTACATAGATACATACATAGATACATAGACAGTGTAGGCAGATAAGGGCCTATGGCCCACCCAGTCTGCCCATTTGAGCTTGTAAGTTCAGTTTATGTTTTCCTAGGAGTCTGTTGCCCCTTACCCCTGACCTCCAGAATTCCTTTATGTCTATCCCATGTATTCTTAAATCCTGTGATTGTTTCAGCCCCCACCACTTCCTCTGGCAGGGTGTTCCACTTGTCCACCACCCGTTCTGTGAAGAAATTCTTCCTCACGTTCCCTCTGAATCGTCCTCCCTCCAACTTCATCCCATGCCCTCTAGTCCTGGAACATCTTTTTCGCTTAAAATTAGTGTATTCCTGCACCCTGTTCCTCCCTGTAAGATACTTGTATGTCTCTATCATATCCCCTCTCTCCCTCCTCTCCTCCAGGGAGTACATGTTCAGTTCCTTCAACCTGTCTTCATAGGACTTGTGATGCAATCCATGCACCATCTTTGTTGCCCTCCTCTGAACCTTCTCTACCTGTCTATGTCCTTCGTAGGTATGGTCTCAGAACTGTACACTGTACTCCAGGTGGGGCCTCACCTAGTGTCTTGTATAGTGGAATTATGACCTCCTTTTCCTGCTGGTGACGCCCTGCCTATACATCCCAGCATCCCATTTGCTTTACCTGCTGCCTTGTCACACTGTTTTCCCTACACAGAGGTCATCAGAGATGATAACCCCAAGATCCCTTTCCTGCTTGGTGCATGCTATATCCTCACCCCCCAACTGATATATTGTGCCAGGGTTTTTGTGCCCCATATGCATTATCTTGCACTTCTTTGCATTGAATTTCAACTGCCAAACCCGTGACCATTCTTCAAGTTTCTGCAGGTCCCTTCTCATTCTGTCTACACCCTCTGATGTGTCTACTCTGTTACAGAGCTTTGTGTCATCAGCGAATAGTGAAATTCTGCCTTCTGGGTCCTGTGCAATGTCACTGATGAAGATGTTGAATAGGACCGGTCCCAGCACTGATCCCTGTGGTACCCCACTGGTCACTCTTCCCTCTGTGGAGCGAAAGCCATTTACCACCACCCTCTGTGTCCTGCCACCCAGCCAGTTACCTACTCACCACACTACTGTCCTGCCCACACCCATATTCCCCAGTTTGTGTAATAGTCTTCTATGTGGCACAGTGACAAAGGCCTCGCTGAAGTCCAGATAGGCCATGTCCACTGCCTCCCCTGATCCACCTCCCTAGTCACCCAGTCAAAAATTCAACGAGGTTGGTCTGACATGACCTCCCTGGTGAAACCATGCTGCCTTGGGTCCTGTAGTCCATTGACAACCAGATGTTCCACCAATCTCTCCTTCAGTAGTGCTTCCATGATCTTCCCCACTACCGAGGTGAGGCTGACTGGTCTGTAGTTCCTGCTTCCTCTTTGTTCCCACTTTTGTATAGGGGACTACATCTGCTGTCCTTGAGTCTTTGGGTACCTCCTGTTTCCAGTGATCGACTAAACAGGATAGCCAGAGGTTCAGCCACCACCTCTCTTAGTTCTTTAAGGACCCTGGGGTGCACCCCATCTGGCCCCATTGCTTTATCAACTCTTATTACTTCCAGTTCCTTCAGGACCCTTTCTCGTGTAAAGGGACTTGTGTCCATTTCTGCACAATTCTCACCCCTTGTACTCCCTTCAGACCCATTACCCTCCTCATCCTCAGTAAAGACTGAGCAGAAATACCTGTTCAATATGTCAGCTTTACTGTTGTCATCCTCCACGTGGTCCCCATCCTCCCCCTTCAGTCTCACTATCCCTCCCTTTGTCTTTCTTTTTTCACTTATGTACCTGTAAAAGGTTTTGTCCCCTCTACCCACTGATTTTGCAATGTGTTCTTCTGTCTGAGCTTTGGCTTCCCTTACTGACCTCCCTGCCTCCCTTTGCTTTTCCTGGTGCTTCTCCCTATCCCCTTCTGCCTGTGTCTTTTTGTATTGCCTGAGTGCAGTCTTTTTGGCTTTCACTTTCTTTGCTACCTCTTTGGAAAACCATAATGGTCTCCTCTTCCTTTTCCTCTTGCTAACCTGTTTAATGCATAATTATGTTCTTCTTGTAATCCCCATTTTAAATACTGCCCACTGTTCCTCAACCCCTGATTCCTGTCCCATTCCCCTTAATGCCTCTTTCAAGTATCTCCACATTTTCCCAAAGTCCGCCCCCCTAAAATCCAGGATACATGTTTTTGTGTGGTTTAGTTCTGCTCTTTCTGTGATTTCAAACCACAATGACTGGTGGTCACTGTTCCCTAGGTGCTCCCCCACTGTTACCCCCATCATACTGTCCCTGTTTGTGAGCACAAGGTCCAGTATTTTACCTTCTGCCAAGTTGGTTCCATGACCAATTGCTTGAGGAAGGCACCCTGAAGGGAGTCCAGGATAAATCTGCTCCTAGTTGATGCTGCTGCTGGGATGCTCCAGTCCATGTCTGGAATATTGAAATCTCCAACCAGTACTACCTCACCCTTGTCTGCCATCCTTTGGATGGCTAGCATCAGCTCCCTATCTGTTTCTTCCTCCTGGGCTGGTGGTCTATAGACCACACCTGTGCAGATGGCTGTTCCCATTTTCCTTTCCAGCTTAACCCACAGTATCTCTCCCCATTTTGTTCGTCCTGGATCTCTGTGGCCCTATGTCATTTTTCACATACAGTGCCACTCCTCCTCCCTTCCTGCCTGCTCTGTCTCTTCTGAATATGTTGTAGCCAGGTATGGCCACCTCCCAGTCGTAGTTATCATTACACCAGGTTTCAGTGATGGCCACAATGTCCAGGTCTGACTGCACCATGACAGCCTCCAGATCTTCCATCTTGTTGCTAAGGCTCATGGCATTTGCAAACATGGCTTTCCATGATTTGACCTCCCTAGACTGTTTCGCTGTTCTACTCCAGCCCCTTCCTTGGTTGTCCTTTTTCCCTGGTTCTCCTTGCTGTCTGCCCTTCTGCTGAATTTTGCCCCTTTTCTGCCTATCCACCTCTTGGGCACTAATCTCCATCTTTTGCACACTGCTTTGCAGAGATGGCCACTCCTCTGGTTCACTGGTTCCACTGCTAGCTGTGTGGGGTGAGCAAGTAGGTACCCTCCTTGCTGGCCTGCCACCCCCCTTTGCTAGTTTAAATGCTTGTCAATGTAGCATTTAAACTTATCATTGAGTGCTTGGATTCCCCTCCAGGATGGATGCAGGCCGTCAGGCTTGAACAAACCTCCATCCCTCCAGGTGGATCCCCAGTCACCAATGAATCAAACCCTTCCTCACAGCACCAGTTCTTCAACCATGAGTTAAAGTTCCCTGGTGCATGCACTCTATGTCTCTCCTTGCCTCTCGCAGGTAGTACTTCTGAGAAAGTGACAGAAGTAGCTACTTGCTTGAGATCCCTCCCCAATTTCCTCAACTCTTCCTGAACTTCCTTTGGCTCCCCATTTGCCAGGTCATTAGTACCTAGGTGGATAATGACATCCAGCTCACCCTCCCATCTTGTCTTCCCAGTGATCCCCAGGATCTTCCTTCCATCCCTCCATGCCATGGCACCTGGTAGGCACCTCACCTCCCTGTCCTCACCCTTCTGTGTTCCTAGCTGGATCCCTCTTATGATGGCGTCCCCCACCAGGATTCACTTCCTCCTCCTCTGGGGTCCACTGCTTTCCCCGCTAAGGTCACCTCCTTGACTAACCTCCACCTCCTTTCCTTACACTTCTCTGGGTACCTCTATTTGGCTGTCCCCGTTTGCCAGTGTGGCATATGAGTTCTTGAGTGGAATAGGATCTGGGATGTGCCTCTGCCTGACTGCTCTAACCCTCCCTGAGCCCACTGTCATCCAAGTGCTCCTCGTTCTCGGCATCCTTTGAGGCAGTTGCATTGGACTGGGTGGTATCTGGATAGGGGTGATGGTACTCCTGACCCAGTTTACTTCCACTCTGAGTCTGGCTACCTCATCCCGCAGTCCAGAGAGATGCATGCAGATAGGGCAGCACCTCAGTGTCCAGAAGGTCTGCCTGAATATGGCTGCCCCACAGCCACTGCATTGCACCACTCCCCACATTATACTGCAATTATATTGCTATTCCACTACTTGTCTGCTACTGAAGCTCTCCTAGTTCCCTTTTTATTAATTTACTGTCCTAAAAATCCTGCCACTGATCCTCAGATAATTTTCTTTAAAAAAAAAAAAAAAAAAAGAGAAAAGAAAAAGAAACCAATAAATAAATAAATAAGTCAAAACACTTGTGTTGAGGGTGGGCTTCTTCCCCCTTATACCTCTCCTACTTCACACCCCTTACTATACCCTGTGTTTAGCTCCTGTCAATCAGATTTAACAGGGCATATAATTAAGAGTTGGGGGAAGGGGAGAGACAACAAAGAAAGTACAGTGTCACTAAAAGCCCATAATCTAAGTTTAAAAGAAAAATTGCAATTACCAGTTACTATAAAGCACTGAATTGAATATGTTTCCTTCCTTCCCCTTCTGGCTTCTTCTGAGAAAATAAAACTCACTTGCTACCTCAACTCTGACTAAGCCCCACCTCCAGTTATCACGTAGCTGAGGGCAGAGGCCAGACAATTAACACCCCTCACCCAACTATAGGGCAGTCAGACAAGCCAAGATAAAATTTGCAGCAATTAAAGACAGCACAGAAATACACCACCACTACGTTTTAAATTTTCAGTAGCCCAAAAACAATTCTAAGTAAAGACAACAAAGAAAGTACAGTGTCACTAAAAGCCCACAATCTAAGTTTAAAAGAAAAATAGCAATTACCAGTTACTCTAAAGCACTGAACTGAATATGTTTCCTTCCTTCCCCTTCCAGCTTCTGGTTTACATTCATAGATTGATATTGAAGTGTGACCGCAGAAAAGGACTGAAAAAGGCCCACCAAGTCTGCCCATTTGAAGCTAACGATGTGTTCAAGGATGACAAGAGGTTTTAAAAAGATGTTTTTACTGTCCATGGGGAGAAACGAAAAATGCGGTCTCACGCTGTTTCAGCTCGGCTTGCTGATCGCATGTTGAATGAAGTCAGCAACTTTGCTGATATTAAGGATTTGAAAAAAAAGAAAAAAAAACTGCCGATGAACTTTTTTGTTGTTGTTGAAATGAATAGTGGGAGGGAAGTTTGCAGTTTTAATGGGATGTAAAGGCATGAAACCCTGGAGATGGCATTGAAGCAGCAATGTTTTAACCGTGCTGTCCAGCGGGGATCACTCAAGCGGGCTATGTGGAGTGATCCCCATAACAATTGATGCGGTCATCTTGGTGCTGGGACTAGACCCGTGATGTTGTACTGGTATAACATCATGGGTCCAGTCTCAGACTGACCAATCAGAGCCCACGATTTTTTTTGCCATTGTATAATGGAATGTAATTCATTTTAAAGACACCAAACTAATGCAAATATGATATGTTATTTATGATATTCAATCCAAGAAATGTATACATATATGGTCATTCAGAGATTTTAAAAGCTATACAGTATATCTAATCTACTTAATGATTTGACTAAACAGAAAAAAACTCATAGGGTTCTGAGTTATCTTTAATGGCTAAGCACTAAAGACTTATTATTACTTGGAATGTAAGAGGACTTAAGGAAATAATTAAAAAGATACAAAGCTTCAAGATTTCACAAAAATATGAAGCCCAGTTATCCTTTCTACAAGAAACCCAGTTAAGATGCAGGTACTAGGATTTGCGGCACAGGGAGTAGGTTGTTCAGGTTTTTGGGCTGTAGAAGGTGGAGCCTGCAGACGTTTTGCATGTACAAAAGGAGTGATGTCATGTTTTCTGTCTATGGAACTGACTGAAGGTGTAAATAATCTCTTGCACCTTACCCTCCTCCAAGCAATGTTTTCCGCCCTGAAATAAATATGCTTTCACGTTAGTCAATGATTGTAGGGTACTATTTTCTCTCTTAAATGGGTGGTACAAGAACTGAACCTGAGTAGTGGGAGGCAGCATTAGTTTTTTTTTGGAGTAAGATCCACTCCCCTCCACCCAAGAAGCTCCTAAAGATCCACCCCCAACTTTTTTTTTATTCATGTGGGAGGGGCATGAGGTGACTATCATGCTGTAACAAGATACACTAGTTTGGAACCTGTATCAAGCAACAGAGCAAGTCAATGAAGTTGTGGAGCCCCTGCATTTTATTAAGGACTAGGAGAACAGAAGATACTCAATGCCTTTATTAAAGGGATATAGTAAGAATCCCTAAATACCTTTTTCCCATAGTATGCCATTGCCAGCCATGCTTCAGATGTTGAAGCTGCAATTTGTTTCATAAAAATATCTGTCATAGTAATTTTTAAATATTTTATCAGCACTTTGTTCTGCCTGCCCCCAGTTTTTTGTGTGTGGCCACACCCCCCTGGAATAATGCCATGCAAGGGATGTTTTACATACAACAAGAAGAAATTATGGGTAAATTATAAAGGTGCGTTAAATGTTCATTACTCAGAGGTGCAGTCCCTTATTTTGGTAGTGGCCACTGCAGTACAGCACCAAATATGAAGGCATATTTTTTTTATGTATTTTTTTAAAGGTTTCGCCTGGAAAGACATACTGAGCAAACAAGCTAGTTTCCAGATGCATCCTGGGGGAAGAGGGGAAAGGGGCACACAGTGGGTACATATGTAGCAAGGCATTGTGGGCACAGTACATAGCTAATTTTTCTGTCTCCCTACTCCTATTTTGCTAAAATACCAAGACTGACCAACAGAGGTCTCTGTTCCAAACCAGCTGGTGTTTACTGCTAATAAAGAGAATACAACTGTATTTATTGTATTTTGACATGTTAGTAATTACTTTTTACTTTAATGATAAAATATCTGTTAGTGCAGTAACACAATTGAATTTTCACCTTTGTTTCTCACACTACATAGAAACATAGAACATAGAATTTGATGGCAAATAAGGACCGCTTGGCCCACCCAGCCTGCCCATTTCCCTACTTAATGGATACGCTACAGATCCTAGTTAACCAACAGCCTACTTCTTCTTCCTACCCCCACCCTGTAGAATTGCCTTATGACTGTCCCATGCATTCTTGAATTCCACCACTGTTATGACTCCACAACCTCCTCCAGAAGACTGTTCCATGCATTCACAACCCTCTCTGTGAAAAAATACTTCCTTAAATTACCCCTGAGCCACCCCCATCTTCAAATTGTGCCTCCTTGTTCTTGCACACCTCTTTTTCTGAAAGATGCTATCCTCTTGGACTTTGTTTGATTCCCTTGAGGTACTTGAAAGTTTCTATCATGTCTCCCGTCTCCCTCCTTTCCTCGAGGCTATACATATTAAGCTCCTTAAGTCTCTCATCATATGTCTTCCAGCGCAGACCCTGCACCATTTTAGTTGCCCTCCTCTGGACTGCCTCCATCCTGTTTATGTCTTTGTGGAGATTTGGTCTCCAGAACTGCATGCAGTACTCCAGATGGGGGCTCACCAGCTGTCTGTACAGAGGGATAACAACTTTCTTTTTTCTACTGGTGCTGCCACTCCCTAAGCATCCCAGTATCCCCAAGCCCTCCTTACTGCCCTCTCACATTGCTTGCCCACCTTTAGGTCATCTGATATGACTACCCACAGGTCTCTTTCCATTTTTATTGTTGTCAGTATCTCATCCCCCATTGTGTACTCTTGCCCTGGATTTTTGTTTCCCAGGTGCATTACCTTGCACTTCTTTGCATTGAATCTAAGCTGCCCTACATTTGACCATTCCTCCAACCTTATCAAGTCCCTTCTCACCCTTTCCACCCCACCTTGTGTATCAGCTTTGTTACAGATCTTTGTGTCATCTGCAAAGAGACATACTTTTCCTTCCAATCCCTCTGCAATGTCACTTATAAAGACATTGAATAGGACTGGTCCTAGTACTGAACCCTGTGGTACCCCACTAGTAACCCCCTTTCTTCAGAGTTGACTCCGTTTACTATTGCCTTCTGTGTTCTATCCTCCAGCCAATTCTTTACCCAGGCTACCATCTTGGGACCCACTCCCAGGTTGGCTAACTTGTATATTAATCTTTTGTGTGGGACTGTGTCAAATGCCTTGCTAAAGTCTAGATAGGCCATGTCCACAGCCCCTCCCTGATCTACCACTTTGGTCACCCAGTCAAAGAAATCTATTAGATTCATCTGACATGACCTTCCTGCTGTGAATCCATGCTGCCTTGGGTCCTGTGCCCCTCTGGCCTCTAGGTACTCGACAATTCTTTCCTTCAGAAGTGATTCCATTATTTTCCCCATCACTGAGGTTAAACTAACAGGTCTGTAGTTTCCTGCTTCTGCCCTGCTCCAACTTTTGTGAAGTGGAATCACATCTGCCCTCCTCCAGACCTCAGGTATCACCCCATCCTCCCATGATTTGTTAAAGATGGTAGACAGTGGTGTCACTAGTTCTATCCTTAGTTCTTTTACTACTGCTAGTAAAAAAGAATTCAGCAGACTTCTGGTATTGTCAAGTCAGAAACTGCCAGCTACTTAATTTGATTCTTTCTCAGTAGCAATTGGTGAAAAGTAAGTAAAGAAATAAATAAAAGAAAACTGAATCACTGCAGAGGCATCTAACAGCATCAAACCTTCATTCTCCCTTTCTAAGCATTTGCTCTTTAGAAGCTTTGTTTACCTGGCATGATATTGCAGTTGGGAGCTGCGGCACAGAGGGGGAAAAAAAGGGACTGGTTATGCAAATGAGGCAGAGCACAGAAAAAAAACATTTTTTCATGGAAAACAGCACTTTTGGGCAGTTTGAATGTTAGGAGATTAAATCACAGCTCTTATAGGTTACTACTACCATTTGTTATGGTACATGTTGGTAGATCCCTTTAAGGACTAGAAGAACAGAAGATATGTAATGCCTTCAAACTGACTTAAAAAAACTTTGGAACAAATGATTATCAGAGCCACCTGGGGCCTCAGAAGGAGACAGCAAGTGAAACTACATCTCCCAAGGAAAACATAGACACAGCATTTTAATTTACAGTAAGAGCCACATGTTTTTCTTAAAGATCTATATACTAAAAACATAAAGTTCAGCTTTTGGGATTAACAATATTTGTTTACCATATTCAATATATGATTTATACAGTATATAATTTGTCTTTTTAGTAGCTTCAAAACTTTGAAAGCATTGGTGTTAGTAATGCATTTAGAAATACAAGTTTTAATTGTCTTTAAGTTAAACATGCAGTTTCATGTCAGGGCACATTTTTTGTGGGAGGGGTTCAAATTATTTTAATCCTGGGCACAGTACTTGATAAACACATACTTTGATGATAAAGTATTTTTTTTCTTTTAAGTTTGAGAAGTATGTATTAGAAAACATTGAACAAGAAAACAAGTTGGTGATTTTAAAAGCTATTCTGATCAGACCTGACATTGAAAAAAATCTCAGCTGTATTTTTTATTTCATTTTATCAGGGACACTAGAAACAGGATGTTAACATTTACTCCCAGGAACATGTTATTCAGGTTTGTTTATTTCATCTTGTCCCAGGCAATTTTCCCAGAGTGCAGTTTGTCAGGGCACATTTTTGGGGGGAGGGGGTTCAAATTATTTTAATCACAAAGCATTGGTTTTAGTAATGCATTTAGAAATATATTTTTTAATTGTCTTTACGGTTAAACATGCAGTTTCATGTCAGGACACGTTTTGGGGGGAGGGGATTAAAATTATTTTAATCCTGGGCACATTACTTGGTAAATACAGACTTTGATGATAAAGTGTGTGTTTTATTTTTAATTGTTGGAGAAATAGAGAACTCCCTGTTGTGGTGGTGCCAAGTTCAAGATTAGAAATGCTGCCATGATGCATGATGGGACAGCACACATCTCTTTTCAATGGAGTAAACAGGCCTCCTTCATTTTCCATTTTTGTGGGTTCAGTGATTACCATTGGCACATCTTGTAATACTAGTGCTAAGACAGTTCTTTATTGAAAATATAGGTATCTCAATACAAGATGATAAAGAGCAGGTAGAAAAAATAACATCCATGTAGAAGTCTTACATATTTGTTTAAGACACCAGCTCAGCGGCCAGCTATTAAAATTCCCAACTGATGTTTTTCACTTTGCGCATCCTTAAAGTACTGTGCAGCAATTTGTTGGCTGTAACTTAAGTTCTGCCAATGTGTATAACCTGGCAATGACCTTCCATTGATCCAGTTCTTAATTACATGCCTACATTGCTTTGGCATACAATTGCTAGATTACCATAATGTCACCAGTTACACATTCATTCTTTGGCTCCTAAATGGCAAAACAGTTCATTATACACACTTAAAACAGACATTTAAAATATGTTCTTTTCAGGCTAGAACAGGAGACAAGATCAACATAATATGTTTTCCATTTCAAAAATGGAAGATGCAGTCCCAAACATCTCTTGTTCCCCCCCCCCCATTGTTGTATCTCTGCATGTCTCATTGGTAGAATGACTGATCTGTGTGTTTTTAATTTTTTTTTTATATAGCAGCCTACTGTCTAACCAGCGAAGGAGCACATCTTGCTCCTGGGGACACTTAGCATATCCTAAACCACTGTCTGTCGTAATTTATATAAGTCCAGTCAGAACAAATGTGCTACTTCTTTTTATCATTAAATAAAAAAAAAAGAGGAAAAGCCTAATATCTTGAAACAGATTTAAGAAAAATTATTCTGCACTTATTTTGAGACACATTTTTTTCAGGTCTCCTCTTTATAATCAGAGCTGCTGATGCCACAGTGAAAACTTTGAAAAAACTAATAACTTGGTACAACTCGGATTACATTTTAAATATATTCTGTAGGCTTCTCCTGCCTATCTTTTATTACAGAGGAAATTTGGATGAATTATGATATTTATCTGTTGAGTTCATCTGCCTCTGTAACTACTCCCTACTTCAAGTCATAATGCTATGTTGTGACATCACAGTCTGCTGTCATGGGAGTAACTGTGATGTCACAAGCCATGCATTATGACCTCAGGTAAGGAGAAAGCACCAGGAATACATGAACACTTCAGGAGCAGTGGTCCTCTTTTCATGCAAATGGCCTCAGTAAAAAATAATGGGGGGAAATACAGTACTAATGTGAAATATAAACTGATCTGTGTCTATATATTAAGTTTTCTTTCACTTATCCTGAAGGCATCAGATGCTGTTCAAGACTGGCACTCTGCTTGGGGGAGGGTGCTCACTGGAGCAAGGTGGCAACATGTATGTTACATGTATGTTTTAGTACTAAGCTATAACATAATTGCTTTCATTGTTTTTCTTGTACTATAACTTTTTAAGACATTCCAATACATGCTTAAACCCACAGGTGATTACTGACAGCAAAATAGTGCTGCTTGAAAAATTTTTCAGCCCAAATTAGTGAACATGACTGTGACTCTAGGGTCAGTTGCCTCTCCAAATACTGTCACGACTATAACTTCTCCCTCTGTCTGTCTATTTATCTGTATGGCTATCCATGTAATTATCTATATTTCTATCAATTGCATTTCTTCCTATTTTTACCTACTGTATATGTAAAATAAACCTGCATATCACATTTGCCAGCACTCTGAACACATACTTAAGATACAGTGCAGATTTGTACTCCACTCTTGTATAGACCTCATTCTGTCCTGATATTCCCATTATCACAGGCATAACTACCTTAACCTTATCAACAGTGACATAGAAATATAGAAACATAGAAGATGATGGCAGATAGGGACTGCAAAGCCCATCCAGTCCGCCCATTTCTTTTTCAACCTTATGGATGTGCCATCGGCATTTGCTCTGTCAATGGCCTATCTATTCATACTCATCTGTATTGCTCCCTTATGCCTATCCCATGCCTGTTTGAAGCCCTGCACTGTATTCATATCCACCACTTCCTGAGGTAGGTCATTCCATGCATACACCACCCTTTCTGTGAAAAAGAACTTCCTCACATTACCCCTTAATTGGCCTCCCTGTAATCTCATGCTGCATCCTCTTGTCCTGCTATTTTTCTTATATTGAAACATGTTAGACTCTTTCACCTTGTTAAAGCCCTTATGGTGTTTGAATATTTTGATCATGTAGGCCCGTTCCTGCTGGGGTGCCCCAGGGCTCAATCCTGGGCCACCTACTTTTCTCACTCTTCCTCAATAATATTGAGAGAAACTGCTCCCTCAGCAAACTCATTCTGTATACGGATGACACTGTCATATACTGCAGTGACCCCCAACCTAGTGTCATCATCACAAAACTGCAGGACAGTCTCTCAACTCTTGAGTCCTGGTTCTCCACAAACTCTCTGAAGCTAAATGAGGAAAAAAACAATCCGTTCTGTTTGGCTCCAGAAGTCTGGGCTCTGACAGAAGTCAGCTGCTCCAGATCAGCACAAACCAAGGGAAAAAAGTTGAGGTCACGACCAGTTTCAAATACCTTGGGTTCCATCTTGACCAAGAGATAACCTACAGACCCCATATCGACTCCATAACCAGGTCCATCCACCAAAAGCTCGGCCTCCTCTATTGTCTGGGGAACTCACTATCCTGCATTGCACATCGAGCAATTGCCAGCTGCAATCTTCTCCCCTCCATTCTGTATGGGGATCCTCTACTGCAGTCACTCAGAGAGACAGAATTCAATAAACTTACCATCCTCTATAACAGAGTGGCTCACTTCACCACAAACTCCTCACCTAGGAGGCATCATTGTGAGGAACTTAAGGAACTTAACTGGTCCTCTCTTCGGCACAAACTAGCCTACCCCGTCACCTGCCTTGCCTTCAAGTTCTCTACCCTTGGTCTTCCTCCCCATCTTAATGGGCTACTCTCCACCAAAATACAATGCCGAACCCTACGATCACCTGCAAATCACTTCCTTGACATCCCTCGGATTCGCTCCAACCAAGGCAAACGCTCATTCAAATTTGCTGCCTCCTACCTATGGAACTCCTTACCGGCTAGCTTGACTGGCTCATCCACCATTAGCCAATTCAAGTCCAGGCTCAAAGTATATCTTCTCAATCTCAGCCTTTGTGGCTGTAGCCGTTAGCTCCCTAGCCCATTTCTCATTTCCGCTCACATTGCCTTGAACCTCCCTTCCTCCTGGATGTACCTAATATGACGTTTTTCTGTGACTGTCTCATATTCCTACTAAACTGATGTGTAACCTGACATCATGCACTGCTAAAAAGACCCAGAACATTAACCTACTTCTACCTCTGTAACCTGTTACTAATGTATATTTTGTGTAATTATTGTAACTACTGTAAATAATGCTATTATGTGCCTTTTTCTGTAAAGAATGCTACTGTGTGTCTTTCTCTGTAGCTAATTCTGGGTCGCCCCTGAAAAAGGGACTTCTGGTCTCAGTGGGCTTACCCAGTTACCAAAATCCAAATAAATACATAAATAAGTAAAATATCACCTCTCTCCTTCCTTTGCTGTAGGGTATACATATTGAGCTCCATTAATCTGTCCTCATATGTTTTCTGATGCAGTCCTTGCACCATTTTGGTTGCCCTTCTCTCGACTGCCTCAATTTGGTTAACGTCCTTGTGAAGGTGTGGCCTCCAGTACTGCATGCAGTACTCCAAATTGGGCCTGACCAGTCTCTTGTAAAGAGGAATTATTACCTCCCTCTTCTGACTTGTGATACCCCTACTAATACACCCCAACATCCCCCTAGCTTTATCTACTGCTTTAGTGGCCTGCTTGGATGATTTCAGGTCGACCCCTTATAAAAATTACTATCATATTTTCTCTCCTAATGAAGTCCATCATTACACCTGACTGCCTGACATCAACACATTACTTAAATATAACTCCCATCACTGCATGGACAAACCCCCTGTTTTTCTCTATAAAACTGTATAAATAATCTCAAGACTGAACATATGCCAGCCATTACTTTTTCATGTATTGCCACCTATTCTACCTGTGAAACTTACATTGCTTACCATTCCTTCCATTGAAATCTACACCTCCATATCTTTTCCTAATAATGTGTCTGCCTTCCTTAGAATGCAAAATAAAACAAATATTCCTAGTTAAAAATCATTGTGTTGTTTCTCCATGTCTCCATAACAGTTCCACACAACCTCACTAACTCCATTATGCAGCCGTGGTGGATCTGACCAGATTTTGTTGGTTCTTGTGATAACTCTAAAAGGGCGGGATCTCTCATACTAATAAAAAAGGGGGTGAATTTTCAGTTTTAAATGTATCTGAGGATCAGCTGGGTTCTTAAGAACATTTCCCTAAAATTCTTAACTTGCTGATTCCTTGGTTGGACAGCTGGATAATACATAAAACCAGATCCAGAATAGAGCAGATACTTATCCCCCCAAAAAGTATACCTAAGTGAGGTGCTCACAGTTAATATTCTACCTATGACAATATCTGACCACTCTCTAGTATCTCTTTGTATAAGTCATTTCTTTACAGTTAGAAAAAACAGGTGGAAAGTAAAGAGCTTTATTACTGAACAAGAAGATATACGCATCAAAATAGAGTTTTTTTATTTTTGAGTTGAATAAACCATCTGATACAAACTGGTCTAACACCTGGGATATTTTTAAATGGTATATTAGAAGATAGCTCACAGCACTCTCATTCCAAATTTAAAAAAAGTAAAAATGCAAAATAAATTGGAAGAAATTAAAAATTTAGAAAACAACCTTAGTAATGACATCTCAGAGGAATACTAGAGAAGCTGATCAAAAGCTCAACTGGCGGGGTCGTGTGACCACTTAATGGTGTAGAGACATGTCTTCTACAAGCTCCGACCCCAGTCCAACTTTAAAGGCAAATTTTGGTGTAATCCAGCCGTTAATCAGATGCTTTGAAGTTTAATAGAATCGGTGTAGATATGGATGAGTATATTTTAGCATCCGTTAGCAAATCGCAGAGATCAGGCATGAAAAATAACAAGAAGCAGCCGGTGATGCTCCCGAGTAGTGAAGCGGGGCCTGTCTCACTTTTGGCAGCCGAGATGTCCGCTATCGGGTGGGAACTCAGCAGCTTACAGAGATCCTCACCCCACAGCTTAACAGGGTGGAGAAGAAAATAGACCGCAGGCTGGCGAGCATTGATGCCCAGATCACCCAGCAGCACGAAAGGATGGAGGAAGCGGAGGGCCGTATCTCTGCCACCGAAGACCTCGTGGCCCCGCTCCCTCAGCACATTGCGGTACTAGAGAAAGAGGTGGCTGAGCTACGGGAGGCCCTGAACTACCAGGAAAATTACCACAGAAGATCTAACCTTCTTCTGAGGAGCCTCCCAGAAGGAAGAGAAGGTACCAACATTCTGGATTTTTGTGCCAGCACTCTGCCTGCCCTAATGGGATTAAAGCCAAAAGGGGGAAGATACAAGCTCGAGCGTGCCCTTCGAGCAGTGCTGCCACGCCCACTGCCAGGCCAGCCACCTTGTCAGGTTATATTTCGCTTCCACAATTTTCAGGATAGACAAGAAGTATGGAATAAGTATCGTGGAATGCAGGAGCTTCAGTACAAAGGGATTAAGTTATATCTGGCCCAGGATCACTCGCCTAGGATCGGGAAGAAGAGAAGGGCCTTTAATGAAGTGATTGTGGAGTGTCAACGGCTGAGGCTGGAATGGTTTATGATCTTCCCAGCTACGTTGTGGATCAAACACGAGGGGGCTTCCTACAGCTTTTGGGCGGCAGATAAAGTGGCTGGATTTGTGGCTGACCTCGAGAAGAAGATGGGCTAAGAATGAAGAGATGCCTGAGGGTGTAGGAATGTGTGGAGGATGTCTAATCTGAACTGTCTCTCTCGAATGCATGTTTGGGCCAGGTTAGAGGACTATTATTGGCTGTTCCAGTGATTCACTTAGTGTGGACTCCCTGAGGCGATCAACAATGTGAAGGCACGAAGATCTGCTGAGGCCTTAGCTCTATCCTTGGAAGGCTTGGGTTCTGCTGATAATAAACTGAGAACTGAGACTTATTTAAGCCTAGGCAGGCCCTGCAAAGATGGCATGGAGTAAGGCTGGAGCCATGGTTGGAGTATCCCCAGATGGGATGGTTGCGTAGGTAGCGGCTCGCGAGAGGCCCAGGCATTAGATTTGATTTGCGGGGCCTCTCGTGGAGCTGCGCTGGGGGGGCTGAATTACTGTGCTTCTTTTATTCATGTATACCCGCTGCAGAACTGGGACTGGTCTGAATGTTGCAAGTGGAGAGAGACTGTTGAGAGAGGGGGTTGTTTTATTTTTATAGGGGCAGCTGGGGGCAACGGGCTTAAGGGGAAGACAGACCACCCAGATTGAATAGTAATTAAGATGGTGGTGGATGCTAAAGCTGGGGAGGGATGCTGCTGCTGAGGATCCATGCAGTGGAGAGACGAGATGTATGGGTAAAAGATCTAGACTTGAAACGCCCGATGGTAAATGACATATGCATATAAACCCCAAAAGACATAGGTTTAAAGGAAATGATGGCCAGGAGGAAATAGAATGTTGTACTGGGTGGGAAGGGGAGATTGGATTCAGTTCCAAGCCCACAAGGTATATCAAGTTTTTGCTTGGTGGGGTAGCATACTAATTTGATTTTGAGAATGTTGTATGCTCTGAGGGGGGGTTCGGGGAAAAATGTTTGTAAATAGTTTATGGAGTTGTTCATGGGTTACTTGTTATGGTTATTATAGTTATTATTGTAGTTACCAAGGTCCTAAAATATGCGTTAAGATGGAGGGGAGGGATGGGAGGTCTGGCGGGAATGGAGGAGGTTGGATGGGGATGAAAGGGTGCTGCTTAGGGGAAGGATAGACTGTTAGAATGAGTAGGGAAAGAGTGAATATCATATCCTGGAATATTAGAGGGATCTCCTCTCCCATCAAAAGGACGGCTGTTCTGATGGCACTACATAGAGCTGGCATGCAGGTAGCCTTAGTTCAGGAAACACACCTGACGCCTTTAGAACATCAGAAGCTGTTTAGGGGTTGGGTAGAGGCCTGTTATGCTGCCTCCTTTACATCCCACAAAAGGGGAGTTGCTGTACTGGTGCATAAGGGTGTACCATTCAAGGCAACTAGAGTGGTCAGGGATGGAAGAGAAGGGAGATACATCTTTGTGGAGGGGACGCTGCATAAGGAACCCATCACTTTTGGGAGTGTGCATGCTCTGGCTCTGTTTGATCCAGCTTTTTACCAGAAAGCTTTGGATTTACTGACCCGGGAACAGTTTCAAGGGTTAGTGATGGGGTGAGACTTCATCTGCACCCCAGATAGAAACCTTGACCACTCGGAGGGTAGAGGAAGAGGGGGGAACTCATGCGAAAGTGGAGGGAGGGACTGAATGAGTTGGATGTCTTAGATGCTTGGAGGGCTGTGAACCCTAAGGGAAAGGAATTCACCTTCTACTCTTCCCCGCACAAAACATGGTCACGGATAGACCATATATATATTGCGAGGGATTGCTACTCTAAAATGACAGCCATTAGGCATGGCCCCATATACGTCTCTGATCATGCAATGGTCATCTTGTCCCTGGAGATGGCTTCCCAGCAGGTGAGAACTAACAAGTGGGGTTTCCCGTCCTACCTCCTCAGCTCTCAGGACTTTAGGGAGTATCTTAAGGCACAATGGGAACTGTATACCTCCACGAATATGGCTTCTGCCCCATCCATCCAGGTGTTTTGGGATGCTGGGAAGGCATTCATAAAAGGAGCTGTCATTGGGTATGTTAGCAGGTATAAAAAAGCAAGCTTCAGAAGCAGGAAGAATTACAAAATCGGGTGAGGGAGTTGGAGCACCAGATGGTGGGGGGGAGGAGAGGATGTCTCCCAGCAGTTGGCAGCCAGTAGAGAAGCCCTGAATAAATCACTAATGGATGAAGTACATACGCAACTCTTTCTCTGGAAGCATAAATTCTGTGAGTGGGGCAATAAACCAGGGCCCCTTCTGGTCAATTTGATTAAAGGTAGGAGGAGACGTAAAAGGATCAATGAAGTAAAGGATAGGCAGGGAGTACTGCATAAGGATACTCATGGTATCTTGGGCAGTTTTGCCAGTTTTTACCAAGAGCTGTATAGGTCGGAAGGGGGGGACATGACAGATAGAATGAGGCAGTTCCTGGAGGGTATAGTAGTGCCTAGGATATCTGAATCCTGGAGGGCTAGGATGGACAAAGAGATCTCGAGGGAGGAGATTTCTAGGGCCATTGCCTGTTTGAAGTCGGGTAAAGCATGTGGACCGGATGGTCTACCTGTTGAATTTTACAAGGTGATGGGGGGAGGTGGTGGAGTACCTCTGGGCCCTCTTTAAGGAAGTTAGGGAGGTGAGGCCGCTACCTCGCTCTATGGGTGAGGCGACTATTTGTGTTATCCCAAAGCCTGGGAGGGATTTGAAGGATTGTGCTGCCTACAGACCCATATCTCTCCTCAATGCCGATGCGAAAATTTTTGCTAAGATCTTGGCTTCCAGATTAGACGGGCTCCTCCCGAACCTGATACATGTAGACCAGACAGGGTTCATCTGAGGATGGCACTCATTTCACAATGTAAGAACGATCTTGAATGTGATACAGAATGCCTTGAGAACACCAGGGCCCCCGGTGATTATTTCCTTAGATGCAGAGAAGGCCTTCGATTGCACTGTGTCTGACTACCTGTTTGAGGTACTGGAGAGAGATGGCTTTGGAGGGGAATTTAGAGGGATGGTGAGGGCCCTGTATGCCTCTCCTCGGGCTTCGATACTAATAAATGGGAGTATGTCGGAATGGATCTCCCTGCATAGGGGAACATGGCAGGGGTGCCCATTGTAACCCCTCCTCTTTGCTTTGGCAATCAAACCCCTTGCTATTGCAATTAGACAAAGTCTTGAGGTTAGAGGAGTGGGGGGGACAGCAGCACAATCTGTCTGTACACAGACAATATGATCCTCTACCTGAGATATCCAGGGAATTCTGTGCCGGCCTTGTTGAGGATTGTAGCCGACTTTGCAGAGTTCTCGGGATACAGGATCAATATTGACAAGTCAGAATTGCTATTGGTGGGGGACTCTGGGAATCAGGTGGGAGGAGGAGAGTAGGGCCTACGGGTGGTGTCTTCCTCTTTTAAGTACTTGGGAGTGGTGATAGGAAAGTGGATAGAGGATCTGTACCGACTGAATTACACCCCCATGATTAGGGGGTTGTTAACTCATTGTTCCCACAGGCTCACTCTGAGATTACACCACTTGTATCCTGAATCTCCTATATACTTTTAACAGTGAATCCTGGGCCTTTCAAAGCCAAATCAAGCCATAGTCAGCATGTCGCAAACAAATGCTGATAGCTCAATAACTGTACATGCTAGACACCAAGTACGAGTGACAGAGTTATTCAGCACAAAATTGCCTTTCCAATGGTGGCATACATGTAATAAGTAATTTAGTTTTTTTTTCTGTGCTGGACAAACTAAATATTTTTTTCACTAAAAAAGGGCAACATAAGCCATTTTTTGTTGGAAAATATGTAAAATATCAACACCAAATTAAGCATACAGACATTAGAAGGTGTTTTAATATTATGTTTGTTAAAAAAAAGATATATTTTTACTATGAAACGTAATTTTTTCCCCATTTTAGTCAAGGTGCTTGTGAGATTTGAGGGATGAACCTCAAGCACACACACACCATATAAACAAATGCGTATAACTCCAAAAGTATACATGATACATACAAAGTATCAGCATGAAAGTTGATGAGCACAAAAATGCCTTTCCAATGGTGGTATGCAAATAATAATATGTAAGTTTTTTTTTCTATGCTGGTTGAAACAGCAAAAAAAACCATTTCTTTTTCACTAAAACAGGCAACATAAGCCATACACACCATACCATAAACAAATGCGAATAACTCCTAAAGTATACATGATATACACAAAATATCAGTGGCAGAGTTGTTCAGCATAAAATTACCTTTCCAACGGTGCTATGCAGTCAAATATATGTTATATTCTGTTACACTACATATTAAAATATATAAGTGACTTCTCCAGACATTGCAAAGGCACACTGGGAGTCAGTAGCTGACTTCTGCAGGCGTCCTCAGGACACACCAGTGTATTTTACTGACGACTACAGGCGTCTGCTAGGAGACAATGAGTTAAAGGAGTTGAGACGTTGGCGTGCCTTACCCCTCTCCTGGTTAGGATGCATTAACCTAATTAAAATGAATATCCTACCCCGTGTTCTTTATCTATTACAGATGCTCCCAGTGGGCCTTAATAACAGGCACATGAAGACTCTGGAAAGGGGGTTTGGCTAGTTTCTGTGGCAGGGGAAGTGGGCATGGATGTCCTTGAAGAGGTTGAAGACGACCACCGTGGGAGGGGGTTTGAAGCACTACTTTCTGGCAGCGCAGGTCAGGATCATTAAGGACTGGCTCAATGAGGAGGATACGGCCAGTTGGTTAGACTTAGAAGAGAAAGGGGCAGGAGGTCGGCTGACCACCTACTTATCTGGCAGAGGCAGAAGGGGGTATGCATCCCTGGGGCATCCGAACCCCTTGGTCCTTTTGGTATTGGATAGCTGGGCCAAACTAAAGGCTGCCCTGGGCAGCAGGGAACAGGAGACGTTACTGCTGCCTATTGCTAGGAATCCCTTTTTCAGGCCCAGCTTGGAGGATGGTGGCTTCCAGGAGTGGGAGAGGAGGGGGTGCAATGTCTAGGGGACTTTTGTAGAAGGGGCACCTTGCTATCCTTTCAGGAGATACAGGAGAGGCTAAGGATACCGGCCACTCACCTCTACAGATTCTTTCAGGTCAGAAACTTGACCAAAGAGGTGGGCAGGCAACGAGAAGACACATCAGGGCTGGAACAGCTGGAGGGGATAATAGTTGTGGTGAGAAGGGATCCTTCCGGGGTATTAAGGAAGGCTGTGCACCTTCTGCGGCAGAGTGTCAAAGATTTATCAGATAAGACAAGACAGCTGTGGGAAAGGGACATGGGTTTGGCCATATCCCGGGATAACTGGGGGCTAGTGCTGGAATCACATGTAGGGCTCCTGGCTTGCAATAAATATAAAGAAAGTGCATACAAGTTTGTGCATAGACTCTACTGCCCCCCGGTGGTGAATCACAGGCTGCATCCAGAAGCATCGGAGATGTGTGGAAGGTGCAAGACACACAGAGGCACCTATTTCCACTGTTTCTGGGAATGTCCCTCTCTGAAGGAATACTGGAGAAGTGTAGGGCGACAGCTGAGCGCCATGCAGGGTGTGGAGGTACCGTCTTCTCCCCTTAGCCTACTTTTTGGCATTGAGGAGGAAGATGGAGAAAACTGGATGCCATATCGGAGATGGCTCAGAATATTATTGGTGTAGGCTAGGCAGGTGATTCTAACTACGGGTGTCGGAAGAGTCCCCCACGTGGCACAGTGGCACCTCTTATCCATTTGAGCACTGCCCTAGAGCAGAGGTCGTACCAACTACAGAATAAAATAGAGAAATTTACTAATCAATGGATGCCTTTCATGGGAACACTTTCGGCAGATGAGTTTATGATGTTGAATGCTGGATATAGAAACATGGAAACATAGAATTTGATGGCAGATAAGGACCACTTGGCCCACCCAGTCTGCCCATTTCCCTATCTACTGGATAAGTTGCAGATCCTAGCTAACCAGCAGCCTACTTCTTCCTACCCCAACCCCCTAGAATGGCCTTATGACTGTCCCATGCATGCTTGAATTCCACCACTGTTTTTGACTCCACAACCTCCTCTGGAAGGCCGTTCCATGCATTCACAACCCTCTCTGTGAAAAAATACTTCCTTAAATTACCTCTGAGCCGCCTCTTATCTTCAAATTGTGCCCCTTGTTCTTACACACCTCTTTTTGAAAGATGCTACCCTCTTGGACTTTGTTGATTCCCTTGAGGTACTTGAAAGTTTCTATCATGTCCCCCCTTTCCTCGAGGCTATACATATTAAGCTCCTTTAGTCTCTCTTCATATGTCTTCAGGTGCAGACCCTGCACCATTTTAGTGCCCTCCTCTGGACAGTTTCCTCTGTCTGCAGTTGGGTCTCACAGTGGGTCCCACTGTTAATAATTTTCTGGTGATGCCTCCTATGCATCCCAGTATCCCCCAACCCTCCTTACTGCCCTCTCATTGCTTGCCCACCTTTAGGTCATCTGATATGACTACCCCCAGGTCTCCTTCCACAGCGGAAGAGGTGGCTGTAGAAGGGAGACTCGAGTGATAGGACCCACCCTCTAATATAGCTTACTGTTGGGGAGGTACATGATTTTGGTGATGGGGATGAATAAATTATTCGGTGGCATGTAAAAGACCTTGGTATACTTGTATATAGGTTAAGTAATTTGTATAGATTAGAATATTTCTCTCCTTATATTAGTTTTTTTCTTTTTACCTCTTTCATCCTCTTATGACTTTTATCCTTTGTGTTTTCTTTTATCCTTTGTCTTTTCTTCTTTCTCTATATTTTTCTAAATAAGATGGAAGATTAAGATAGGTCACAGATTTAATTGCCTTAATTGACTGTATTGATGCATGATTTATGATGCTTTTATGTAGTGACTTTATGTTGTTTTTTATAATGAAAAACTTAATAAAGAGTTAAACAAAAAAAAAAGCTGAACTAGCATATAATGAGATGTTAAGGGGAGAAGCTGAATTTGTCATTAGAAAGGCCAAGTGTGTTGGCCCAGTGACATGGAGTGCTGAGGAATCGGTGCCTTACCTCCTGCCATGCTGGCCACTTGTGTTCGGAGTGCAAATGGGCCACCAGGGGTCAGCTGGGGAGGGAGAGGATTGAGTGTCCAAAGGACTGCTTTATTGTCCTGGGGAGGGAGGACTGGTGCTTCCACTGAATGACTGCCCCTGGGTGGAGGCCCATGGGTAGTGTGGGTCTGATGGAAGCAGGGGAGACCCAGGGGTCATAATGTTGAAAGACATTATGCCTCATGGTTAAATCGTGCTGCCAATACAGCGTGATTTATGCCATGCAGCATAACTCTTTTTTTTCTGGGGGCACCCCACCCTCTGTTAGCGAGACAGCTGTGCCCCTGACCCTCCCACTAAGATTCTCAGCTCCGGGGGAGTCAAACTCGGGGCGCACAAAGTGTTGAAAAAAATAAAATGTCCGGGACCGGGAATCAAACCCGGTCCCAGACGCAGTGCCTGGGTTGCAGCTGCTGTGGCTCTGTCCAGTGAGCCACAGCAGCTGCTCAGCAGAACCCACTCCCAGCAGAGGTCTTATCCTCTGTTTGGGAGTGTGTGAATGGTGCAATACCGTCTACAGCAGTATACACGGTATTGCACCATTCACTGTCCTAGACAGCGCTCTTATTGGTTAGCTATAATGTCATATGCTATTAAGCGTACAACATTATGACCTGGTAGGCTGCCAGGAAAAGGAGGGTGCTGCAGGACTTCTGTGGATGAGTGTGCACCTCCACGTACCCATGACTGATATGTGCACCCCAGCAATGGGGATGGGAGAAAATGGAGGAAAAACTCCTAGCTGCAGGCAACAAACAACCCTCTGTAGGCTCTGCACCCGGCAACAGGGTGAAGTCAAGAAGGGTAAGTCCCAGTGATACCTGTGTGACAGGACTGGGGGGGGCAGTCTGAAGGGGCAGCTAGGGCAAGGAATATAAAGTATATATAAAAAAAAAGGCCAAGTGTAAGTATATTGAGTCCGGATATATGGCCTCTAAAATATTGGCTTCTTTTTTTTGTCTATATTTTATCCTTCTCTTCCCAGCTGCCCCCTTCCAACCAACCTCCCTAGACCCATCATCCAGCTGCCCTGCAACTTACCTTACACCAGGGTTCTCTGCCACTGGGCTTATGGTGTGTGCCAGCCACCAGTGTGGAGCCTGCGGGAGATCAGTTTTCATCCTGCCTCCAGGGGCAGGGAGTCTTTTTTGCCAGATTTTCTCCCTCCCTTACTTTCCCTAGGGCCTCGGCCATTCACAGTCTCACATGTGTGCTAACACTGACAAACAGCCTCAATCTGCCCACCCGGCCTAGCGCCAGCCCCTCCAGTGCCCAACGCTATCATCAAGCCTCCACTTAGTGGTAGCCAAGAGTCTGAGAGGTCTACCTCCCCATTCTAAGAGGGAAGAGCAGCCTGACAGCGGCTCTATCCACTTCTAGCCCTACCTCACCCCTCGGCAACTCATGCTCATTCCTGAACACAGGTCGCTTGCATGGTGAGAGGTAAGGCGTTCAGCTCCTCAGCCCTCTGCACCACTGGGCCAGCAGCTGAAAAGACTTTTGACCATGTACTGTACACTGGCCATATTTATTTGAAATCCCATCCATATATGGATTTCCATGTGAATTGACTGAATGGATGAAAACTCTATATAAGGACACCTCAAGTAAGATTTTAACAAATCAGTTTCATCTCCACACCATTCAAATTAGAACAAGATAAGGTTGCCCCTTATCACCATTCTTGTTTAATTGGGCCATTGACCCTTTAGCTAGGAAACTAATAAGTAATAAGCTTTGTCCACATGCTGTGCAACTGCCATTGGGTGGTGAGACAGACTTGGCAAAAGTTGAATTTTATTATTTTAAAAGCTGAACTGAGGAGTTTCACTACAATGAGTGTGGTGGGCAGAAACTAGCTGGACTTGTAGTTTCAATGAGCTACTGGACTACAGGACTTCTGGGGTTACAAGATAACTTATATTTTATATTTTTTTACCCTGCAATAAAACTTCCACCATCTGGCTGGCTGGAGAGATCTGTAAGCCAGAGTAATGGACTAGTACTTTTTATGTTTGCTCGCACACATGCACAAGAAATATTATGTGACAGCTTAGGAGAGAAGCAGGGTTTTGGAGGTGCGGCACTGCCCCCACTGCATTTAGAGGCTTAGCCCCCTTTCCCCAATGTGGTGGCATGCTGCTGCTGACACTAGTTCAGCAAGCATGCCACCAATTTGAAACAAAATCGCCACTGCAATGAGTGAGCAACCCGTCATTGCAGGGTGGTACCTTGCCTGGTGTAACATTTCCAGTAACATGGCAGTGGCTGTCGTTGTCCGCCTCAGAGTCCCCATGAAAGCTGACGTGGGTTCCCAATCCCCCTGCAAGCATTCCCTCTCCCCAGTTCATTTGCTGACAGGGCAGCCCACTCCCCGTCTGCCTAATGTCCACACAGATTTTGTTTACCGAGGGGGGGTGCCCAATCCCCCTCGGCATCTTGCCCCCCAACACAGATCCTTTTTTTTTTTTGCCAACAGGGGGCCCAATCCCTGTCAGCTCCAGTCCTTCCCAAAGGAAACACACAGGTGGCATGCTGGGAGACCACCCAAGTATACAAAATCTAACTGCAAAAAAAGAAAACTTTCCAGGAATGATTTTTTTTTTTTACCTGAAAAGTAGAAAACAGTCCCTCACTGCATCCGGTGCCCCCTTCTCCAATTTGCACCCACCCTCTGTGCACCTACAACCCTGCACACCCCACCCCATACTTACCTCTGGGGCCCGGTGCAATAATCTTTGGTGGACCGGGAACACATCTGCACTCTTCAAAGCCAACCTCGAACTGAAAAAATGCCGGTAAGCTGTATAATGGCATAAATTGTTTTTTTTCAACTTAGGTGGATATCTCTGCCATTTCTGTGAAATTTGGCACAAAATTTTCTGCATAAGGTTCTTGGGACCCCCACCTCATGAATTCAATCACTGTCATGTTGTTATTTCATCCCGAAAGGTGATTTTGCAGTCACTGCATGGAATCATCTTTTGGGACTGAGTAACAAAACAACAGTATTACTGTTCATGAGGTGGGCTCCCAAAAGGCCTATGTTGCAAATCTGGTGAAAAAATTCCAAAAAATGACTGTGTTACGAGTGTAGATTGCGCAGTTTCTATGCACGCTCATAACTCCGAGACTTTTTAATATTTTCACTCCAGATTTTCAGCATTGCCATTTTTGCACACCTCTTTATAAACAGTACAGCTGTCATTTTTCACATCCAACCCAAAATGTGATTTTGCACATGTGGCGCAAAATGGTGTGGTCACTGTGGGAAATCAGTGTTCGGGGCAGATTAACAAAATCACAGTGACATTGTTCATGAGCGGAGGTCCAAAAATGCCAATGTTAAAATTTGGTGAAAACAGTTCACAAAATGACTGTATTACGAGTGTGCATTGCAGTTTCCAAGCATGCTTGTAACTTTAAGAATTTTTTATATTTTCACTCTAGATTTTCAACATTGACATTTTTCCACACCTCCTTATGAACAGGATAGCTGTCATTTTTCACATCCTGCCCAAACTGTGTTTTCATACATCTGGCTTAGAATGGTGCGGTCGCAGTAGCAAATCAACATCCGAGACAGAGCAACAAAATCACAGTGCCACTGTTCATGAGCAGAGGCACCAAATGCTTTCATGAGGTGTGGCTCACAAAAAGGCCATGTTGAAAATTTATAGTGCAAATACCAACAAACACCCATGGCATTACAGTTCCTAACCATAGCATCCCACCATGTACAGACTGACAGGCGTCGAGGTGTGCCTTTGGATTGCTGGCTCTAATGCTCATGCCATTCCACTCCCATCCTGCATCCAGTGACAGACATCAAGGTGTGCCTTGGACTCTTCGGCCCCAGACTTCACCCCCATTCTCCTATACTGCACCCATTTCAGCATGTCCTTATGGAATGGGGTGACTGTGAAGCCGAACACCCCAAGATGCACCTCAACACTTGTCTGCAGGATAGGGTGAGGTAAAATAGCATGAGCATTATGTGCGATGACCCTTAGGCATACCCCAATGCCTGTCCATCTCTGCAGGGTGGAGGTGGGGTAGGCGTGAAAGGCAAATGAATTGCCATTCATTTTCTGCATCTGTCTAACTCATGCACTTCCAATGCTGATACCAGCAAGCAAACATTCGGATTTGATATGTCCAAGATAGCATTCCGGAAGTATAAGGAAACACAGAAGGAGCAGGACAGAGAGCTGTACCAGTTAAGACAGAAGGAAGGAGGAAGGGAAGTCAGAATAGCAAAGGCCCAAACTGAGGAAAAGATAGCCAACTCAGTTAAGAAGGGGGATAAAACCTTTTATAGGTACATCAGTGAGCGTAGAAAGACAAAGGGAGGGATAGTGAGGCTGAATAGAATGAATGGTGGGTGGGCAGAGGGGACAGTGAAAGCAGGAATACTGAACGAATATTTCGCTCAGTATTCACAAAAGAGGAGGGGAAGTGCCTAATCCAATTAACAGAAGCACTCTTGATAGGGGTCGATCCCAGTCCTTTCACATGAAAAAGAAAGGGTTCTGCAAGAACTCCCTAAAACTGAAGGTGGACAAAGCAATGGGTCCTGATGGAATTCACCCCAGAATTCTAAAAAAATTAAGGAGGAACTAGTGAAACCACTGGCTACTCTTTTTAATAAATCATGGGAGGATGGTGTGGTACCCGAGGACTGGAGGAAGGCGGGTGTGATTCCCCTTCACAAAAGTGGAACCAAGACAGAGGCAGGAAACTACAGAGCTGTCAGTCTGACCTCTGTGGTAGGGAAAGTGATGGAGTCACTTCTGAAGGAAAGAATAGTTGAGTACCTAGAGGCCAGTGGAGCACAGGACCCAAGGCAGCATGGGTTCACAGCGGGAAGGTCATGTCAGACGAATCTAATAGATTTCTTTGACTGGGTGACCAAAGTAGTAGACCAGGGAGGGGCTGTGGACATGGCCTACCTAGACTTTAGTGAGGCGTTTGACACAGTCCCACACAAAAGATTAATAGTCAAATTAACCAGCCTGGGAGTGGGACCCAGGGTGGTAGCCTGGGTAAAACATTGGCTGGACAACAGGACACAGAAGGTAATTGTAAATGAAGTCCACTCTGAAGAAAGGGGGGTTACTAGTAGGGTACCACAGGGTTCAGTATTGGGTTCAGTCCATTTTAATGTCTTCATCAGTGACATTGCAGAGGGACTGGAAGGAAAAGTATGCCTTTTTGCAGATGACACAAAGATCTGCAACAGGGTTGATACACAAGGAGGTGTGGAAAGGATGAAAAGGGACTTGGCAAGGTTGGAGAAATGGTCAGAAGTATGGCAGCTAGGATTCAATGCAAAGAAGTGCAAAATAATGCACCTGGGAAACAAGAACCCAGGGGAAGAATACACAAGGGGTGGGAGGTAGTAACAACAACAAAAAGGAAAGGGACCTGGGGGTAATCATATCAGATGACCTTAAGGTAAGCAAGCAATGTGAGAAGGCAGTAGGGAGGGCTGGGGTATACTGGGATGTATAGGAGAGGCATCAGCAGCAGAAAACAGGAAGTTGTCATCCTCTGTACTGACAGTTGGTGAGACCCCATCTGGAGTACTGTGTCCAGTTCTGGAGACCCGTCTCCGGAAGGACATAGACAGGATAGAGGCAGTCCAGAGGAGGGCAACTAAAATGGTGCAGGGTCTGCAAGAGAAGCCGTATGAGGAGAGACTAAAGGAGCTTAATATGTATACCCTTGAGGAAAGAAGAGAGGGAGACATGATAAAACTTTAAGTACCTCAGTGGAATCAACGAAGTCCAAGAGGGTAGCATCTTTCAGAAAAGAGACTTGCAAGAACAAGGGGCACAATTTAAAGATAGAGGGAGGCGGTTCAGGGGCAATGCAATGAGAAGTATTATTTCACAGAGAGGGTAGTGGATGCATGGAACAGCCTTCCTGAGGAGGTTGTGGGGTCTAAAACTGGAGAATTCAAGAATGCATGGGACAGACATAAGGCAATTCTTGTGGGGGGTAGGAAGAAATAAGCTGTTGGTTAACTAGGATCTGCGGCCTATCCTGTAGGTAGGGAAATGGGCAGACTAGATGGGCCTAGCGGTCCTTATCTGCCGTCAAAGTCTATGTTTCTATGTTTCTATGATAAATGATTGTCTTACTAGTAGTAGAAAAAAATCAGAAAAATGGAAATTGACTGTGCAACAAGTGTCAGAGAACCAAAGAAAAAAAGATACGCTATAATACTAGACCACATTTTTTTTTTATTGATTTAATTTATAAAGGGGTTAGCATGAATAATTACCCAAAAACAGAGTAATACAGGTAACTATCGGATAAGGGAGCATCACAGAGAATGTGAGATGTAGCGGGGTCCAACTGTCACAGCAGATTAGGAGTATAAGGAAATGGCAAGCATAAGAGTTGGCAAGAAAGAAAGTGTCCATGAAATACTTGTGTATAAGAGGAAGGAACAATGGAACATTTGTTTGTACAGTGTTCTTTTGCAAAAGCATTTTGGTCCCTGTTGGCTATATGCAGGACTGGTTTTAGACCTAATGGTGCCCCATGCAGAAATACTTGTGGTGCTGCCTACACTGTTTCCCATCACCCTCTATCCTCCCTTCCTCCCAGTCCCACATCCAAAAAGTGATCAGAATTCTATGACGACAAGGATGATGATGACAATTATGGTTTCTAGAGTGAAGCTTTATGCATTTTAAGATGGTTTCTACTTAGAAGTTCTACTTCAGTGCACCCCTTCTGTGCTGGTGCCCCAAGCAGTCGCTTGGTTGACTTGTGCCTAAAACCATCTCTGGCTATATGCTAGAAGAACAGAGCACTAGGCTACAATCACTTATGATGGCATAGTGACAGGCTCTGTTGCCACTGTTTTAGGGTATGATCCTGGTACTGTGCGCCTAATATTTACATTCGTAATTTAAAAAAAAAATTTTGTGGCAGGCATAATGTAAACTAATATTTTAGCAAACTGAATTTTAACCAAGTACAATTTTAACACAGACTAAACATGAATTACAAAATCAATACAACTATGATAGGAAAAATATTTCTGTATCTCAGATGTGTCATAGGTGGAGATCTGTTAAATGTATCTAGAAACTTAAATTCTGTGGTTTGACCCTATAAGAATAAGCTAGTAGTGAATACCTTAGATAATGGATTTAGAGCATTTATTTTAAGGAGTATGATCCAGGCATATTTTTCATTTTTATGTTTGCTTGTACGTGCACAAGAAACATGTTGTGGCAGCTTGCTGGAGTAGCAGGTTGTGGAGGTGAGGCAGTGTTGTGGCCAGTGCCAGCAATGCTTTTTGGGGATGGTCTCTGTGGTGCCAATGGAGCAGCATGCTGTTGATGACAGCAGTTTTGCAGTGTGCCACCAACTTGAAAGAAATTGGCTGCTACAATCAGGGAGCACCCTGTCATTGAAGAATCAGCTGCTTTTGCTGCTGGGGCAGTACCTGGTTGCAGCAGCAAATCGCAGCTTGCCTTGTCTGGTGTCACATTTCAATAAACATGGCAGTGGCTGTCACCATCTGCCTCTCACAGTCCCCTTGAAAGCCGATGGGGGTGCCCAATTCCCCTGTCAGCATGCCCCCTCCCTAGTTCATTTGCTGATGGGGGAGCCCTTTCCCTTTCGGCATAATGTTCCCCCCTATTTGTTGTGTGCCAAGGGGGGTGCCCAATCCACCTCGGCTCATGTGCCCCTCCAAACACATTATATGTGCCGATGGGGTGCCCAATCCCCATTGGCTACAGTACCCTGCCCAGCAAACACCCAGGTGGCATCTTGGGAGCCCACCCCAGTATGCCAGTTGTCCCTGTAAGTGAAAAACCATCCCACGAGGTGTTTTTTTTAAACCCTGTGAAAACAGAAAACCATCCCTCATTGTGTCAGTTGCCCCTCCCCCAACACGCACCATCTGCGTACCCCACTTCCCCACACACACCCTCACCCCATGCTTACCTCCTGAGCCCGGTGCGATGATCTTCGGTGGAGCGGGAACATGTCTGCACTCTTCCAAGCTGACCAAGAACTGAAGAAATGCCAGTAAGCTGTATGATAGCATAAATGTTTTTTTTTTCAACTTAGGTAGATATCTCAGCCATTTTTGTGAATTTTACCACCACATTTTCAACATGGGGTTCTTGGGACCCACCTCATGAATCCAGTCACTGTCATCTGGTTATTTGGTCCCAAAAGGTGATTTCATGGTAACTGCATGGAATCAACTTTTGGGACTGGCTAATAAAATGATAGTGTCACTGTACATGAGGTGGGCTCCCAAAAAGCCTATGTTGCAAATTTGGTGAAAAAAGTCTAAAAAATGACTGTGTTATGAGTGTGTGATGCGTAGTTTCCATGCACACTTGTATCTTCATGAATTTGTAAAATTTTCACTCCAGATTTTCAACATTACCATCTCTTCACACCTCCCTATGAATGGTACAGCTGTTATTTTTCACATCCTGCCTGAACTGTGTTTTCACACATCTGGTGCAGAATGGTGCAGTCGCTGTAAGAAATCAACGTCCGGGACAGATTCACTAAATCACACTGCCACTGCTCATGAGCAGAGGTCCCAAATGCTTTCATGAGGTGGGGGTCACAAAAATGCCATGTTAAAAATTTGTAGTGCAAATACCAACAAATGCCTGGGGCATTAGAGTTTTTAACCATAACCTCCCAACCCTATACAGACTGACAGGCAACAGGGGTGTGCCTTTGGATTATCAGCTGCAATGCTCATGACATTCATCCCCCATCCCCACCCTGAAGCCAGTGACAGGCATCAAAATGTGCCTTGGACACTTTAGCCCCAGAGTTCACCCCATTCTCCTATACTGCACCCATTTCAGCATATGTTCTTACAGAATGGGGTGACTGTAAAGCCGAACACCCTAAGGCATACCTCAACACTTGTTGGTGTCTGCAGGATAGGGTGAGGTGAAATGGCATAGGCGTTATGGGCGACGATGACCCAAAGGCACACCCCAATGCCTGTCCATCTCTGTAGGGTGGAGGTGGGGTTGGCATGAGTTCACTACTTCACTGCCATTCCAATTCTGCATCTGTCTAACTCCTGTACTTCCAATGCTAATATCAGCAAGCAAACATTCGGCATTGACAAATGCTTGTTAATCAGTACTGATGCTTGTGTAGCAAGGCAACAGGGTGTTAGGTGACCCTACAGGCATTTCTGGGTCACAAGTATAAGAACACACCAAGTGAGTGGGGGTGTGCATGCAGTGACACGTGCAGAGATGCATGCACAGACATGCACCGGTATGTCTCCATGTGTCTGTCATGTCCGTCAAGTCTGGCGAGCAGGTGAGCCCTGATTTTCTCCTATCCAGCGACTCTCGAACTAAATGGAAGTCTAGGTCCTGGGACAGTACTAATACAAGCAGGGCATCAACAGACAAATAAACAGAACAAAAGCAGGGAAATGGCTAGTTCCATATTAACTGTGGATGAGGACCTGTGCATAAGATGTAGCAGCTGTACTGTGTACATGATGGTTGATGCTAATTCAAACTATAATAATTGTGTATGTGGCAAATGTTTGCATAACCAGGAATTGATAAATGAGCTGCAAGTGTTTTGTGCAAAGTTAGTCACTTGAGAAAAGTCAAAGTGAAATGGCTGCTAAATTAAAAACCCTGACAAGTCTTAATAAAGGTCATGGTAACACTCAAGATCCAGTTGATAAGAGTACTAAATGAAGAGAATGAAGGGAACAGTGAATGGTATACTGTCACATCAGTTAAAAGGAAAAAAAAGAGGAAGAAGCCCTCTGAAACCTACACAGGAGGACTAGAGGATGAGCCAACTGAACAAAATAACACTGCCACCACGCTTAGTGAAGAGGTATCTAGTGTAACCATGAATAACATGGAATCAGATCTAATTGAAGTAGGGACAAGCAGGGAAGCTGTTCAAACATTACCACTAAACAATTGATTCTCTCTCTCTTCTATCCAAAACTGAAGTAAATCAAGATAGCCAAATTTTGATAGACATTAATGATAATAACTCATCGTCTGCACCTGTTAGTAATGATCACAGACAAGTTATTGTAATAGGCAACTTAATCATAATGTACCAGATACTGTGAGTATATCTGTAGGGACGATAAAGCAAATATAATGGTGAGAAGCTTCTCTGGAGCCGGTCGGTGTACAGGATTTGACGAAAATGGCCGACAATATTTTTTGAGATACAGGGCACACCCACTGACCATGATCCACGTGTAGGTTAACAATATCAAAAATAAAACCCTGCCAGAACTAAAACTGAACTACGTTAACGTAACCGACAAACTATCCAGTAAGGGATGTGAGATTGTGGTCTCGGAGATCTTGCCAGTCCCTGGAGCATCTCCTTACATGCAAAAAAGATATGCTTAACCAGTTGCATGGTTGCGAACACGAACAAAAGAGAGACAATTCTGTTTTGTAAAGCATTGGGATACATTCTGTAATAAAACTTATCTTTATTGTAATGATGGGCTGCCCTTGAGCTTCAAGGGGAGCAGAATATTAGGAATGCATTTGAAAAGGGAAATCAGTAATTTAAAGTGATGGGGGGTCGAAAGAATCAGTCACTTCAACTACTCTACCTAACACACAAAATAACACTAGGAAGCTAGTAATTAAAGGGGCAAAAGTAATGCTTCTTAATGCTAGGAGTCTTAACAGGTCAATTCCGGTATTTAATTTGCTAACATCCACCTTTCTGCAGATGACATGGTTCTCGACATTGACAGGCCCACTCCAAAGCTTGCCTGCCAAGACTTACAACTAGACTTTAACGTTCTGCAGCAAAACCTCCTTCATCTAAAACACTTGTTAAATGCAAAAAAAAACTAAGGCAATGCTTCTCTCACCCTCAACTAAGCCATTCAGCCTCTGCCTGTCATCTCAAATCACCACCTTACTGGGGGAAAACCTGGAGTTTGTAGCCAAATTCAAATATCTGGGCTTCTTGTTTGACCATAAGTTGTCCTTCATTGACTATGTTGAAGAACTAAAGAAAAAACTAAAGCAAAGGCTTGGTCTGTTCTTTAGTAATAGGCACTTACTGACACATGAAGCAAAAATTCGATTGGTGCAGTCCACCTTTCTTCCACTTCTTGATTATGCACACTTCCTCTATGGTCAAGGCCCTAGTATTGCCCTAGCTAATCCTGACACTCTCTACCACAGAGCACTAAGATCCATTACCAGTGCCCCTCACTCTATCCATCACTGCTTCCGGTATTCTGAACTAGGATGGCTATCTCTAAAGCTTAGAAGACAAAAAAACACAGTCACCTGGACATACCGAGCAATCATCAACAAGCTGCTCCCATATATTTCTGATTGTCTGCCTGTATTGTGAGGAACTACCCCTTTAGGAGCCTCTCCTTTATCACCCTAGTCATTCCCAGAGTTAGAACTCACCTTGGTGAGGCCTTTGTAAGTCATGCTCTGCCTGTTCTTTGGAACAGCATACAAAAAACCTTGAAATTAGCAATCACTGTCAAACTGGCCACTTTTAAAACTCTGCTTGCTCATTCCCTCATCAAGTCCTGCAATTGCTTACAGTGATGACCTATAGTCCTACCTACTGGTTTCAACTTCCTCGCTTCCTTTTGTAGAAATGTCTCTTCTGCCTTATTTCCCCTCTTAGCATTGAGTTGTCCTGTACTGTTGTGTATATATATTAAGTATATATTGTATATATTTTGCATACTGTGCCTTGTATATTGTATGCTGTACATGTTATGTCCTACCTTGCTACATTTTTTGTATCTTTAGCATAACTTGTACTACCTTATGCATTCCTTGCTAAACTTTTTTGTTAATCATTGTGAACTTTTAATTCTATGCATCTTTTGTTAATCACTGTGACATTACCCAGGTCCGTCTTGTAAATGAGTTTTACTCAACAGTGTTTTACCCGTTAAAATAAAGATGAATTGATACATTGATTGATTGATTGATAAAGATGGTCAAATTACAGCACGGGATAAACACTGAGGACATAACTATTACAGGGGTCACTGAAACCTGGTGGAACAGTGATAGTGATTGGTGCAAAGAGATACCCAGATTTTTAATAAGGATAGGGAAAGGTGCAGAGGAGGAGGTATAGCCTTATATGTAAGGAATTATACTGAATGTTCACTTATTGAGGTAGGTCAGGCACATGGAACAATTGAATTCCTGTGGGTTGAAATCATGAGGCTGAAAGGCAAGAAATTTAAACTAGCTATTTTTTTATAGACCACCAGATAGCTTAACACAAGAAGAAGAAGAATCAGCATTTATATAGCACTTTTCATATACATTGTATTCCAAAGTGCTTTACAAGCAGTGCCAGACTGATAATGAAGTGACTGAATGTGTAGTGGCAGCCATATCATGCATCAACAACCACACACAGCCTGGACAATTGCATGAATCAGGTTTATGGGAAGGGGAATACTGTCCAGGACACCGGGAATGTCTCCAACTCTTTTGTGAAGCATGCCCTGGGTTCTTTTACTTCCACCTGGACACCCACCAGGATGGGTAGAAGGGATCTCGGTTTAACATCTCATCTGAAGGATGGCACACCCCAGCAGTACAGCACCCTTCTAATACTGCATTCAGATGCCAGCATTTTAGGTGCAAGTCCAATCCCTGTGTGGGATGAGAACCCATGACCTTCTGGTCCAGAGGTGGATGTGCTACCAACTGAGCCACGCTGACATGGAATCATTACTAGAACACATCACTGACATAGCAGAGAATAATGATGTACTTGTTATAGGAGACTTAAATCTACCAGACATAGACTGGAATAATGATATGACTAACAACTCCTTAACTAGAAGACCCCAGTCTGTCCTGCTATCAGCAGGCATTGAACAATGTATAATGTTGCCCACCCATGGCAATAACATATGCAATATAATATTAATAACATAGGAAACAACATTGTTAATATAACTTCAAACCCTCCCTTGGTCCAAAGTGACCATAATATTATCCTGTTTAACATTAGCAAAGCCAGAAGATTTACCATGGGATCAGCTGAATACAAAAACTATGCTAGGGCAAACTTTGAGGCAACGAGGAGAGAGATCACCAAACTAAACTGGAAGGGACTGACTGCAGATTTAAATGTTGAACAAACATGGAAATTATTGACCGATAGTGTATCATGCTTAGAATCTATGTTTGTCCCTACAAAGAAGGTTTATAACAGGAAGGGAAAGAAACCCCTGTGGTTTAGTAATAAGATCATGACTCTTATTAATAAGAAGAAAACCAGTTTCTGTAAGATGAGAAAGAACCCTACATCGAGGAATGAGAAGAAATGATAAAAAGACATTGAAACAACTTAAACAAGAAATCAAAAAATCAAGCACAAGCTCAGAATTTAGGATAGCTAATAACAAAAAAAAACCTCAAGGGATTCTACGTTTACATAAACGATATAAAGAATGCACACAGGGTGACCAGACCATTAGATATCGCTAATAAGACATATAATAAGTCTGAAGACATGGCCATGGAATGTAATAAGTCCTTTGGGTCAGTTTTTAAATTGGATGAACAACCCAGAAGCAAGCCTATGCATGATATAGCTGAGTTGAACATTAGTAGAATTATCACAATAGAAAATGTTGAAACTAGGCTTAAATCGCTTAATGTCAACAAATCATCGAGTCCAGATAGACTAAATTCCAGATTACTTAAGGAATTGGCTGCTGAACTTGCCCCTTTAATAGCTGACATAGGTCAGAGATCACTACACGAGGCATACGTGCCATTAGACTGGCATAGAGCAGTGGTGATACCTATTTATAAAAAGGGTAGCAGGGAGAACACGGCTAACTGTCGCTCTATAAGCCAAACGTCCACTGCGGGCAATATAATAGAAGGAATCATTAAGGATGAGATATCCAAAATATTTGCTGAAATGGGACATGCTGACCTTACACAACACAGCTTTACCAGCAATAGATCCTGTATTATTAACTTAATCAGCTTTTATGAGTCTGTCGGTAGACATCTAGATGAGAGTAGGGCAGTGGATGTCAATGCTGGATTTTAGGAAAGTATTTGACACCCTGTCACATAATATATTGATATTGAAATTATTTAATCTGGGAATTGATCCATCGATAGTTAAATGGATACAGAGCTGACTGACGGATAGATGTTGTCACCCAAAGTGGGGGTTACCAATGATGTGCTCCAGGACTCTGTGCTGGGCCCCCTCTTGTTCAATATTCTTATAAGTGACCTAACAATCAAGAATGACAGCAAACTAATCAAGTTTGCTGACTTAGTTAAGTTGGGTGGTATTGTTGACACTAAGAAGGATAGATGCAATCTCTCCAGTGTTCTGGGGGACATTATTACTTAGGTGAACAATAATAAGATGCAGTTCAGTCTAGATAAATGCATTGTACTCCATTTTGGCAAGAACAATACCATGCAGGATTATTATATACAAGGGGTAAAATTAATAAAAGTCAGTAGTGAATGTGATCTAGGCATATACATTAATAATGACCTTAAGAGTTGGACTCAATGCAAACACTCAGCTAATAAAATAGGGCATCTTATTAACTCTAGGTCTGAATCAGTGCTTATGCCCTCGTATAAAACATACTGTATATACGACCACATCTAGATTACTGCTCACAACATTGGAGTCCTCACTTTAAGAAAGATGTGAACATGGTGGAGAGAAGTCAATGGAGGTTCGCCAAATTGGTCTCACAGTGGAAGAATAGAACATAGGAGGATAGACTGGGAGATCTGAGGCTATGGCACCTCTCAGTAAGATGGAATAGGGGTGATATGCTACTCTTGTACAAGTTACTAGGTGACCCTATATAAATGCAAGAACTAGGATTAGTATATAAGCACATTAAATATGACCTTAGGGGTCATAAGTGACAATTGGTGGAGAAAGTACCCAAAACAGAACTAAGAACCATGCTACACTGGGCACTTTTAAGTGCAGCCTTCATCAGCAACTTGTTGCCAGGGCCTCCTGCGACTGCTTCTCATAATCCTGCCTAATCCTCCCCTGCTTCAGTCTCCCCCCTCTGTAGTCCCTTCCCCTTCCCCCTTCACCACTCTTTCCCACCCCTTCCTATCCCACCAGTATTTTTGACAATACCCTTTGTACTATACTCCTACTCCTCTCCTTTTACCATGATCCTGCCCTACAGTCTCCTCCACCTGTACCTGCCCTCTCTCCTCTTAACTTCTAGTCCTTCTGAGAATTATTGTACATATGACCTGAGTTTGCATATGTTAACTAATGTACCTGATAAAGCTTATGGCTGCTGGAATTGTCTTATTTGTTATTGTCTTCAACTGTGTACCATTCCTGTTTCCTGATGTGGAACCTTTGCAAAAGAGTCTTGGCTCAAAGGTGTCTTCCAAAATCACACTAAATAAATAAATAAATAAATAAATAAATAAATAAATAAGAAAATATGCTTATGTCCCCAGAGTTATAAGATTATGGAACCAGCTTCCGGGAGAACTAATTGAGGCTCCTAGCTTCTCATTGTTTAAAACAAAGCTAGACAATTACATCAGGGAGGGTGGCATTGTTTACCACCACTGAGAAGTGAAAACAACTTTTATGGGCCTTGGTCTTCTGTTGTCCTAAACACTGAAGTAGTAAGTGAAGTATTAACAGGAATATAAAAGGAATTCAATATCAAGGTAGGGAATATGTATGCTCCCTTTACACAGATGATGTACTTCTTACTATTTCAGAACCCAATGAATCTCTGAATGCATGCCAGCAAGGCATAGGTCAGGAAGCATGCACAAACCAGGAGAAGTTATAAAATTTGCAAGAAGAATTTTATTGTCAATAACAATAATAAATTACATTGTGCAGGATAGCTCTTGATACAAGCAGGTCAAACAAACAGAAGTCCTTCATCTAAAAGCCTCTTTAAAATCTCCAACTCGTTCTCTAAACAAAACATTTCTCTCTTTTTTATAAGATGTTTTTAACAGGCAATTAAATTCTGTATCCTGTTCTTGTAAATTATAGCACCTGTGTTCTAAAAAAAATACAAGACTTTTTTTCATTGACCTTCCTGTGGCCAGCCTGAAGAGTACATTAGTCTTCTTAACAGGTGCAACCCATTAGACATCCTGTCCCAGAGCTAGTTTCCTGTTAATAATTCTGTAGACAAGTTTGTGGAGGTCAAAATACAACACAAGGTTAACCCCTTGTTTTACAGATTGCCATTTTTAAAATAAACCCAAATAGCTTTTTGCATTCATTTAAATATTATAATTATATACATTTTCAAACCAAGAAATCCCAGTTTCACACATAGATGCATATATTTTTTCACAAGAGAGAAGTAAGGGAGGAAAGAAAGGAAGGAAGGAAGGAAGGAAGACAGGAAGGAAGACAGGAATAAAGGAGGAGTGAGGGAAGGGAGAAAACAGGGGTAAATTGGGTAGACTGTCAGAGCAGCCAATTCCTAGGTGCCACAAGGAAAATGTGATTGCTCAGTCAAACAGGCAAGAGATAGACAAGTGACAGAATATGAGAGGAAAGAATGGATCCTTGCTTTTAACTGTCTCTGCATAACAAATGAGACAGTATCTTACCCAACCCAGTCACAATACAGTTTTCAAAATTCTGGAAGAATTTGGTACATTATCTGGTTATAGGTCAATCTGATGAAAATTAACTTTGTATCACTTAATAATAGATGTGACAGAAATGAAATAGACTAGGAGGTCTATTGGGTACATGATCATATCAAATATCTAGTGCAGGTCTGGATATATACTGTATATATACAGAACAGTGCAAAAACGGTGTCTCTAAACATCAATAAAATCAAACACCAAACTCTAGAAAATGTAACAAAAAGGAACAAGTTACCCCTGGGATTATGGGGAAGGTTGGATGCTATCACAATTATGAATTTACCGAGCCTACTTTTCATCTTTAATATGATTTTTCAGAGGATACCAATGAGTTGGTTTATTCAAATGGAAGGTGCCTTAAGAAAGTTCATATGGGTTTATCATAAAATCACACATGCAATTAATTTGGGTGGGTTGAGAGCCCCTGATTTGAAGCTATATTACCTGTCATGCAGAATCCAGCAAACTAACAAATGGCACAAGTTGCTGTACTCAGTACAGCGGGGGTCAGCACTATTCAAAAAAGACAAGGAACAGTCTTATCCATGTAGCATAGTTTAATTCTTCAATTTCTGCATCATTGACAAATGTACAAAACAGCAGTTCAATCTTCAGCTCATCAAGCTCATCAAGCAAATAGCATATTATACATAATATACACACTGACGAAAAACAACATCATCATCGTGCTCTGATGATTTGATCAACTCTGATGATGTTTTGCATAGATACATGAGCGTATAGTGTTAGTGACTGCCAAGGCTCAGGTTGGCATGTCATTTTTTTTAACATGAAAGATTTTATTTCATTTTTCCAAACATTACAGTACTAAACAAAACAAGTATTCATGTCATTGATGCATACAGAAAAAAACTTCAGGGCATTCCATTCAATACTACTATTAAGAACTAGTCAAGTTCCATACAAGCGATAGACAGGTCGGCATGTCTGAGTGTGGGCGAGTCTCTCTATTTTATTTTTTTATTTTGGAGCTGGACTTTGAAATTGAGTTGTAAACTGATATGTTGTTTCAGATCCTGTTGCAGAGTCTATTCACAGAAACAAAATGCACGGCACCAGTAAGCAGTGTTAAGAAAGGTTTTAATAAACCAAAAAATCAGTACCTTGCTTTGCCAAAACAAAGTGCAGACAAAAATCCCAGATGGTGTGACCCGACTTGGTTCCACCAAAAGGCTTTCTCAAGGGACAAGGAAAATATACATACGGGTATGCTTAAATAGTCATTACAGATGGATCACATGGTGCAAAACCTCAAACATATTTAAAGATATAGTACAACTTTAAAGTGCTCCCTATACAACAGTGACAACTAGTATTTTTAAATAAACACATAAGCATACTGGCATTAAAAAGCTTACTGCTGTCTTTAAGCATACATTTGTAAATTATTGACTGGGTATAAGAATCAATGCAATATTTAATGCATTGATAGAGCTAGGTTATTATGCACATGATAAATACCCTGGCTATAAATTAATGTAATATCAAAATACCCAATTATATTCAATTAATGCATTGGGTGAGAATACCCAGGTACTGTCCCCATGTCAGGAAGACTCCAGGCCAAGAATTTACTTGCTTGAGCTACTAGGTAGTACCAAGATAAATTAGGAGGCTGGAGTCCCCCATGGTGTTTTGCTAAGACTAATTTAGAAAAAGCTACACAGGGCTTTTTGACTTTCCACAGAAATTCCAATAGAAGGTGATGGAGCTTGGAAAACCAAGACTGAGGAAGTGGGATTCCTATCATTCTCAGCTGATAAAGCACTTATGGTAATATATTCATACAAGTAAGGGATATCCGACACCACAAAGTTAGCGGAAGGACTTGCTAACATGAGAGGTCAGCCTTTATAGTGTGCAAAAGGGGACTGAGATTCTGAGTAATCAGAAGTTGAATACCAAGTGCAATCTTAATACCTAAATAGGTGAGATCTGAAGCAGACTGACACCCCTGTAACTCAGGGGGTAAATCTTGTTTACATGCCCAGTGATTTAAGGGCATGATAACCGTTTTAGAAACATTTTGCTTATACCCTGACAAAGGACCCAATATAAGTAAAAGGCTGAAGAATGGCTGATAAGGATGTATCAGGGTAGGACAGATGTAACAAAATGTTGTCCACATATGTAGATAACTTAAAAGAAAGGGGTCCAATTGGAATACCTGAGATATTCAGACGTAGTAGAATATGTCTGGTTAGAGATTCAAGGTATAAATTAAATAAAAAGGGTGATAGAAGACATCCTTGGCATGTACCCCTTTTTAAATTAAAAGGATCAGAAAGTACCCCATTCCACACTATACACACTGAGGGGGTAGAATAGAGTAGTTGGATCCATTTAATAAATTCTTCTGGGAATCCAAAGGCGGCCAGTGTTTGGAAGAGAAAGGGCCAGGAGACCGGGTCAAATGCTTTTTCAGCATCCAGGAAGACCAACAATAATGGGGTGTTGGACTCCCCAGATGCCAAGAGCAAATGAAACATTTTTCACATATGGACATAGACCAGGTGGACCTGCATGAAGCCCATCTGTTCCCGACTGATTATCAGTTGCCAAATCACACCAAGATATCAGGCCAAAATATGACATAAAATCTTAGCATCAACGTTCAATAAAGAAATCACCTATAGTTATGAATATCCAATGGGTCCTTGTCAGGTTTAGGTATAAGAGTAATAAACACTTCCAAAAAATAGGGGAGAAAAGCACTTGAATGATAACAAAAAGTATAAAATTCTGCAAGATATGGTGCCAATTCAGACTTAAGAGCCAAATAAAAATTAGTGGAAAATCCTTCAGGCCCTGGGGATTTATCTGGGGTGAGGTCATAAATAGCCATCCCAGTCTCCGAAACAGAGATGGGGACCCCAAGCAGCTAAGCCACTAAGGGGTTTAAATGAGGAAGTTGGGTTTGCTGAAGTTATTCCATAGTCAGATGATTTGAGCTCAGGGAGGGAGTATCTTCATTGTATAGTTGTTCATAACAATACTTGAATTCCACTGCAATAGCTCTGTGGGAGGTCAACAAAGAATTGTCCTGTATGGACCTGGCTGCCTTAACCAAACTGGTCATTTATTTATTTATTTATTTTATGAAATGTTTCACCAGTAAGGCACACTGAGTGACAAGTTGCTCATCTCACGGTGCGACCTGGGGGAAGGGGGTACAATGAGGATGGAAAGCAGAGATTCATGCAATTTAGCAGAAAACAACAGTTACATTTGGTATACAAATAGTAAGCAGTAGTAAACAGAGATGCATACAATTTTACAGGAAGCAACTGCTGCATTTGGTAAATAGATTGTTAGCAGGTAGACAGCATAGTTATACATTTGGAATGCAGGGGGAGGAGAACAAGGGGGCAAGGATTGCAGGATTCCAGTTAATGAAATGATACAATACAGTAGCTAAGAGTAACCGGATGGAATACAAGTAGTACAGACAGGACAATGAGGCACAGTACAACAAAGCATAATAAAGTCACAGGTGCCAATGGTTCACAGGCAAATAAATTAAGTGTGAGGGAAGGGGGAAGGTGGGCCTGTGCTATATTTTGATGTGTTAAAACGGTGGAGGAGTGTAGAAGGTGGAAATAAGCATCCAAAACCTATTACCCTTCAGGATGATGAGAACCCTGCAAGGGGACCGGGAGTAGGCAAGTTAGTGGAGAGAAAGGAAGTGAGGGGGAAAGATAGCAGGAAGAGGCAGAAGTTGTACTTCGAAGATAGGCAGTATATAGGGCATAAATGAGGAGTAAGGAAGGACAGTGAGGGAAAGGTGAAGTTGTGGAGGTGGAATTAAAATAGGAACAAGATTAAAGAAGGAAGTTAGGGAGGATTATTACAGGCACAGCTAGAGGAGAGATAGTTATGTAGGGCAATGCTGAGGGAGTAAGAGGAGGAGCAGTGACGTATTTGAGGGGGAGGGAGTTCCAGATTTTAGGGAAGTGGTGGGAAAATCCAGACTAATCGATGAGGGGAGAGCGATGGGGGATCACCAAAGTGCATGTGTCATAGGATCTGAGGGAATGGGAGGCAGGGAAGGGATGAAGATAGATGAGGTGAGGTAGGGAGGGAGTTCAGCAAGCCAAAATTTAGAGGTCAGTTTGGCGCAATGGGAGAGGCAGTGGGGGAAAGGACAGGGCATAATAGAGATCACAGTAATGCACACAAGAGGGAGTGTTGAGGGCAAAATGACAGAAGGAGTTAAAGAGAGTGTCCAATCTGGTCAGGGAGGACTTGGGAGCAACACCATAGACTACATACATACACTGTTTAATCTGCATTGTCCAAAGTCTACTAGATTTTTCTCCAAACAATTCATAATTTGACTTAGCCCAAAACAGAGCATATTCTGTCTGTTCTCTATTTTGTTCTGCATACTTGGCTCATTCTTGACTGAGTCTGAGACAGTCATGTTCCGAGGACACAGAATGCATGGATTGTTTTAGTTGGCGGGTGGATTGTAATAGATCCTGCACTTTTTTTTCTCTGTATCTTTTCCTTGAGGTGGGCACATGAATAGGCTCACCCCTAATAACACATTTGTAGTTGTAACCCCAAGGCGGCATTATTCTAAGGGCTACTACCCCTGACTGTATGGCTATACACAGGTTAGGGGGCCTGAGTTCAGTAACAAGGTGTCTCCACCCAGAGAAATGGTATTTGGGTTGCTTAGCTGCTCTGGTATAGCCCTCTGGGAAGCTATAACCACCCACCAACCCTCCTAGTGGCCTTTTAGCTAGTACAGTAGTAAATTCACACCCAGTTGGAAACAGTAATAATGTGCTGACACCCTTCACACTTGCCACCAGGGCTGGACTTGCAGCAACTTCCCAGGAGATCCACTTGAAAATAAGATTAGCAACTTGCCATCGTAATACTGTAACTCAACTAATAAGTTGCACATTAGCCAGGTTAACCGTGAAAAGACAATCAGGTTTATTAAGGGGGCATGAACAAGGAAGGAGCATGAATCTAGTCAAATAATTTGTATTCTGATTCAAATCAAGCTTTTCTTGCATGCATGTTAAGTCCCATATATTCAGTTCAACAACACTGGGTACCCAGAATGTTATACAGGCTAGTCTGAAGCATTGCCTGGGGGTGGCCGGTGTTGCAGCTGATGTTGAGCCCTTAGTGGAAAGAAAGGCAGTTAAACATGCAAACAACCCAATTATTTGTAATCCAAGCTGGTTGGCTCAGTCCTTTGCAAACCCAAGAAAAGTGAAACAATTAGATGGTACCACAGATTATTTAAACCCTTGTTGCAGGGTGCTACCCTGATTGTACTCATGCTACCAGGAACTCGCAGCAAGGCAGGTGATATGTGGACCTCGTGGTGATGAATGAGCAGGGGGAAGCTGGGCTACCATGACACACCTCCAGATAGTCGAAACCTGTGTGATGTTGTTGTGCAGGGGTCTAAATCCCCGAGCCAGTCTCTAGCCAAAATGGTCTCTGGTGCAGGAGCAGCGGCCTAGGCCAAAATGGCAAGGTCCCGGCAGGGTGAACAGTTCTGGCAAAGTTTGCGATCTTCTGCTGGTGAAGACTCCAGCTAGCGTAACAGATTTGATAGTGGGGAACCAAATCTTGACCTATGAAACACATTCAGTACATTTAAATGATAACTACTTCTGTAAACAGTTCGGATTCAGTCCGGTTGTCAGTTAAGAACTTTACTATGCAAACCGTTTGATCCGAGTATGATCCACACACAAGCTTCAGGAGCAAGTCTTTGGTCTAAATCACAAGTTGCCCTAACATGTCTTCTCTCTGCCACAGTTCCAGGCTGGAATTGGACAAGTCCAACTTCTGCAATCAGGCAGTTCAGTGCAGAAGAAAGTGGCAGAAAGGCAAGTCTAGCCTCTTCCCGCTGACTCCCCCATGCTCCTTCTGGGAGAAGCTGTTCAAAGGCTCAAACTGTTCACACTTCAACCTTCAACTCTAACTGATTCACTTTTCACTTGGCACACAGGGCATTTCCCTTGTCAATCCTAAGGTTCAGTTGGCTAAAGGAGCTGTCAGTCACAGTAAGGGCTCCCCCTCCACGTCCATTTGGGAGCCAACTGAAAAAACTACAAGACTACAAAATTTCCTTCCCACAAGACCCCTGGGGACAGGATCCATTTTAGGTCCCCAGTGGTTCAATTGATCCAATTACTGGAAACCCAGGACCTAACATGGTGGCTCCAATCCAAATGTTCAAGCTGCAATCAAAGCAGGTTAGACAAACTTCTCTATCTTTAATATTACAGCAGATAAACAGTAAATAATCACAGTTCCTATATAGGCTTCCTCTGTGCAAGTAGTGACTGCAGATTGGAGCAAATCAGATCACTGGTAGGCGAGTTGCCCCCCCCTTAATATTCCAAGAAACACACTTTAACTGTGGGATCGCCATCTGAAAAAATTTAAAAGGCAATCTGCCTCCCACCTGATGCCCTCAGACTTGCCGTAACATCCTCAGTAATGTCCCTTGTCGATTACGGCCTTCCAGTCTATGGTGCTACTGACTTCACAGCCCTCAACAAAATTCGACTCACCCTAAACAAGGCTTGCAGACTAGTGACCAGTGTCCCTAGGCTCACCCACACATGTCAGCTCTATGACATGGCCAAACTCCTTAGCCTCGATGAATGCCTCTGCTACCAAACTTGCCTATTAACTAAGAAGATCCTACTCGGGCTCTCGCCCCTGGGGTCTCTGTCTCCATCCAACTAAAGCCCTCCAGAGTCACTACCCGAACCACTGACAAAGTCATACTACTGGTACCCAGAACTAGGACCACCCAGGCGCAGAGGTCTTTCAGCTACAGAACCTCATCCTGGTTCAACTTGCTCCCTGCAGCCATTTCCAGCACCACCAAAATTGCCCCCTTTAAAACTACCCTACAGAACCAAGTGTTCGACACCTGCTGCTGTACCTGTCACTAAGAGATGCCCTGCTGCTCTCTATCACAATTGACATAGCCCTCTGGGCTGAACTACCCCTCACCCCTCACCCCCTCTCCCCCATGGGGCCCCGTCTCCTCTGCCAGTACCTGCTGGTACCAGCCTGTCATGTCTGAAATGTTTCTGATCTACTCATTGTGCTCATGCTACTATGTAACACTATGTTACTGTATGATTGTATTCTGTATGTATGTTGACTCTGTATGTCCTCTCTGTGACAAGGTACCTTTGCAAACGACCCTCTGGCTCAAAGGTTGTAAATCCAATTTATACAATAAATAAATAAATAAATAAAATAAAATAAAGAGATACCCCAAAAATTAAAGGGAAAACTACAAGAAAGTCATTCACTCTTCCGTACCAACTGTGTTCTTTCGTAAAAACATACCATACCTTACATTGACAAACAATAGCTCTGTGAAAAGAAAACAAATAAGTTCTAGTAAGAACCACACATCAGTTAACAACCAAACTATCAGTCTCAACAAATTAACACTAGTAAGTACAATAGACAACCTTAAAGCAGCAGTGCAATGAACAGTCTTATGATTTATTGAGCCTTCCCCGATTGATATTAATTGTAATGTTATGCCAGATAAGGCACTTGATAATACAGTAATTTACTAAAATATATATTTATTCGCACAAAATAAATCTTCTCCCAACATGTTTTATTCACTTACTTCCCATGATGCATTTGTTTGCATGTAACGTTGTCTTGCGTGCGCATTCATGTGCAGCAGGTGGGAAAACTGAAGTTCTGTTAGTCGGCAGATACTGCTGTAATCTGAAGGAGTAAATCCCTATCCTCTCAGCACATTGGTGGTGTTACATTCTCTGATAAAAACACATGGATAGCAGGTATCTTTCGAACGAACAGTACTGTGGTGGAAAACGCGCACAGGAGACCTTCAATGCTGAAGAAAAAAAGGGTTGCCAGCCCAAAGCTACAAATAACAAAGGAAATCCAGTACTCACTCCAAACAGCAGTTAATCAAATAGTGAAAATATTTATTTGTAGTAAGGAAGCCCAAAAAGTGCCTTACTGCTGTTTGGAGTGAGTGCTGGAATTTCTTTGTTATCTTTTGAACGAAGTAGACAGTCTTTTTAATGTAATGTAAATCCATGCATCTGACCCTTTTTTCCCAACTGCTACCCGACTGTTCCTCTGCTCATAATAGAAAACATACTATAAAACAGTACTGTGGAACAACTCAATTACCACTGTAAAATTCAGTCGCCATGCCATCCTGTATTGAACATCTGTCTAGAAGGATTTACTCACTACTGAGACAGCACGGAGAGAGTGAGATCTTACGACTGTCACACAGAAAAAGGCTTACAGTGCACAGATAATGGCTAATGCAGTTGCACACTCATGCACAAGTTAACACTAGCAGTCTGTAGTTGACTCTGAAATAAATTGAAAGTTTTGACAGTCCTTTTCTATGGCTGGTGGTGGTGGTGGTGGGGGCTATTTGATAAACTGCTCTACGCATGTTGATAGTTTTGAAAAGGTGACTACCCTGTGTCTAGCCCTCCCGTTTGCTTGGTCTCCCCCACTTCCAACTTGTTGCTCATGACTACCCTGGCAAATAAACTGGCAAAAGCAAAAGCACTTCACAACTCAGATAATCTGCACACACCAACTGTTATAACTTGTTCCCTGTCCACTTCTCATGATCTCTCTTGGCCACAATAAAAAGAGCACAACACTAAAAAGGAGCTTGCAGCTGATTTGTCCAAGAGCCATAGATATGGGTCTGTTTTTTACAGGGTTCCCACAACAGCAGTACAATATTGTTGTTCTCAGCACATTTTTATTTTCTCAAACAGAATATGGTATGGTTTATTATGATCCATGCGCTGCAATCTGATCCCCAAGCTTCAAACTCCCTCTGCACTGTAGTCCACAACTGGCTCAGACATTGTCATTACTGCAGTGTAGTGTCTAGAGACTTGAAGTCAAGATTCTGTACTGCACTAGAGTGTGACCTTTTGTGGGGCAGATGTTAGTACCGGGAGATCAGGAACGGGAGACTGATCGGCTACAGAAGCATTCAGCCACCGCTGCTGCAGCTGAGACAAGCATGCCAACCAACTGCCTATCCATGCTGATTCATCATTCGGGATCCACATAACATAAAAAAAGAACTATAAGTCTTGTAAGATGGAGACCTGCAAGCAGCAGAATGAAAAAAAATTGCTCACTCAGTCTTTCGGTTTGTTGCGGCATACAAGCGGGGGGGGGAGGGGTTCAAATAGGGGAAGGTTTGAGCAAACCTCCACCAGAAAGTGAGTCTGGGATTGTAATTGGCTTCTACATCATCAGCACCTACTGAGTCGGCTGATTAGCGTCTTGTCAGGTGCAGATGCAGATAGCCACCAAATGATATAGCTACGGCTCTACCCTACAGCTCTACATTATATAACAGTACAGTACACTGTATTTTGACATAACAAATTGGCAGCTAGGGCCAGGTTCATTAGACATTATTGTTATTTCAGAATTCCTTATTATCAGTTTACACAGAAGTAGTAACTAGGTATCAGTTCACTCTATGCAAGTTGTTACGCTAGAGGAGCTGCTGCTTGTCAGTCAAACTTCAGCCCTCATACTTTTACTAGTCACAATGTCCATGAATGCACAAGGCTTCAAACCATAAACATCCTGTAACATTATAGCAAAACAGAGATGCATCATGGTTATAGAATTCACTTGTAAAATGACCATGATGATCTGTGTTGGCAAATGGTGATCCTGGCAAGGGTCTGTGCTGGTCGTCAGGTGAGTAAAGCCTAGAAAAGAGGAAAAAATTATGTTAACCAAAACAATTGCAACTTGTTCTAAAAGGACTAGTAATATTTACTTCATTTCAACTGTAAATTGGAAAAAAAACTTCATTGCACTGCTGCTTTAAGAACCAACCAAAAAAGAGGAAAAGGAAAAGGGTCTCCTGTTTTCTCCTTTCAAAACCTGGTGGGAGAGAGTAAGGAGACCAACATACAAGGTGGCACTAGGCCACCAATTTTCAGGGAGACCATGGTGGTGCGGGGAACATAAGAACACTCCAGCAGTCCTGTCTCAGCCGAACAAAGTTATAGAAAGCAAATGCCAGTAAACAGCCTGAATGGAAAAAAGGGGTGGTGGAGTAAAGAAAACAAAATGGCTACGAAAATATTCTATCATCCTGCACCCATAAAGGGTCGCTTCTGTGCTCCTATGCCAACTGGAGATACTGCTTCAAAATGTTGTGCGCTCCCAAAGAGAAACAGTTAGTCCTTCAGACATGTTGATGAGAGAATCTGGTCGGAAATGGTAAAGAAGAGAAAGTCTTAGATAACCGAGCCATATCTCAGCTTTCATAACCTGGCGGAGAGTGACTTCAATTAAGAAGCTTTGCAAACCGAGTTCACCCAGTATGTCACTCTAATTAGCAAAACTCTAAACAGGAAATAACAAACCAACCAGCTGCCCCAATCTGAAGAGACAAAATATAAATCTGAATCTGAACAGTCAAATATATTAAAAGGAAAACAACAAAGTGTGAGGCAGCACAGGAACAATAGCCAAAATGTCTATCTAATATTCCAGCTTAGAACAGACTTTCCAGTCCTGTGGGATATAAATCAAAAAGCTTGAACAATCACCCTTTCTCCAAAGCCGGTACCTGGGTGCAACAAGAGCCCTCAGATAGTAGGTTTGCACTAGGTATTAGGAAAAACCTGCAGGAGATTTTTAGGAAGCTCCGAGCATGCTTGTTTAGCTGAGGAAAACTCCATAGTGCCAGTAGGGGTGCATACAAATGACCGGGTGGGGTATCTCATGTAAAACTTAATGCCAGCTTTACAGAGAGTATGCTTCAAATCTTTGTAGGCAGCCTGGCATTCCTAGACCAATGGGGTCATGTCACTGAAAATTAAGAAAGGCTTGCCATTCCAAAGAAGAGGGCACTTAGTGCAGGCTGTCTGCTGGATAAAGACCTTGCCCTGGTAGTTCAAACATTTTAAGATTATAGCTCATGGTTTTCAACTTGGTGGTTGGGACCAGAGTGATCTACAGCATGTGCCTGCTCAATAAGAAAAGAAGGGCTGTGGGGGTTGGTCCCACAATGTCTTGGAGGAGCCCCTGAACAACTGCCAGCATGTCTGAGCCTTCAGCTTGCTCTGGTATGCCCACCAATATAAGGTTGTTACTTCGGCTGCGGGCTTCAAGATTGTTGGTCTTAGCCTCCAGCTTGGTGACTCATTTCCTAAGATATTGAAGCTGTCAGACCTATCGGATCTGCGTATCCTCTAAAGAGCCTATGCGCACTTCCACATCCCCAAGTCATTTGTGAAAAGCCTCTAAGGTTGGTTTCAGTAATTGCAGATCATCCACCACTTTAGTGAGTGTAAGTTTAATGTCTGCCATATCTGCAAGTAAAAGATCAAACATATCCGGTTCTGGATTGATCTGCAGGAGAATTCAGCATGGGTTGTTTCCTTGGAGGTTGTAGCCTAGTGGCTACACTGAAGTATTAATCGGACCCATTAAATTCAGTGAAGCTATCGAGTCCATCACCACTGATTGCAGTTCTGGTGATGCCATACAACAAAAGCAAACCTGGGAGGTAAGTAAAAATAAAGAAAAGGCTACTAACTAGTGAAAAAAATACTTATCACAGAGCTGAGAGCATAGAGCCATGAAATAAATGTCTACTCAGCCCAAGTGCATCATGCGACTCTTCAACAACAGCATTTCTTAATGGGTAGAGTCCACGCTTTCATTTAAAAAAAAATCTATCCCTAACAATTTCAAAGTTAGACCACTCAAATGACATTTTCTTTAAAATGGGATAACTTTGGAACTGTTAGGGCTAGAGACTTAACTTTTTTAATGAAAGTTTGGAGTCAGCTAAATAGACACATTGTTTAAGATATGAGCTACCGTATATCAATATATGGGGCTGAGGTAATACTAGGCTGACCTTTTCTTAGACTGCATTAAGTGAGCTGGTATTTGCCTTGTGAGTGGGGAAGGGAAACTAGCAGGAGCCATCTTGCTAAGTGAATCACTTGCTAACTGGATCACTTGGAAGCAGGAGACCGCAGGAGCAGGAGGGAAGTGCTGGTTTCTTCTGTTTAATTTGCTGGTCTTTATTCATTCATTAATTCATTATACTGTTATATGTTTTCAGGGGGCTGATTTAATTTCTCTGAAGTCTTTTTTGGGGCTGAGGTAATACTTACTGACCTTTTCTTAGACTGTGTTAAATTAGCTGGTATTTGCCTTGTGAGTGGGGAAGGGGGAACTAGCAGGAGCCATTTCACTAACTGAATCGCTTGCTAACTGAATTTGGGGCTGAGGTAATAGTTACTGACCTATACTTAGACTACATTAAGTGAGCTACTTTTTGCTGATATTTTTTGCCAACCCTCTCACCCTAGCCTCCACTCATTATTAAATACACACCAGAGTTTTAAACTTTTGGGTTAAATTAACCACAGAAAACAAAAGCATGATTCTTGGCCAAGCCTTAAAGGAAAAAAAAAGTTTCTTGATTTGAATAATAAAGGATGGCTCCCTTTTGTCCATGGATTATTAAACACATATGATTTAAGCCATTTAAAATACTGGACTGATAAAAATGTATAACTAAGCTCAACATATTGCAAAAAGATCACAAAGCTGGTCCAGAAATACTCAAGGGAAAATAATCTGGAGAGAATCAAAAACCTTAAAGTGGTGATGTGCTTAGTAGGAAATGCGAAAGAACATAAGGTGAAATATTATCTAAGTTCCATCTATTTACCAGAACTCAGACATGCTTTAACTAAATTTAGATTTGAGGCTTTCCCGAGCAATGTACTGGAAAATAAATACGTACAAGGTGGGACACACGGCCGACGGAAAAAAGGCCCACGAGCAGCAGTCCCACGAACTTGACTGCCCTCAATTTCATCTGTGGCTGGTAAAGGTAAAGGAAGTTCTGCTCATCCTTAAATCCCTGCAGCCGAGAGGCACTGGTGGCCCTGACGGGATCCAGCCAAGAATTCTCAAGGAGGGCGCCCCTGCTCTAGCTAAGCCAATAGCCTGGCTGATTAACCGGTCCTTGTTGGAGGGGACGGTCCCTGAGCCATGGGAGGAGGCCCTAGTGATTCCCATTCACAAGGGAGGCACCACTGAACAAATAGTGAACTACAGGCCTATCTTCCTGCTGTGCTCAATAGCGAAAATACAAGAGAAGCTAGTCTACTCCCAACTTCACGAATACCTGGAAACTCACCAGGTTATCTCCCCGTCCCAGCATGGCTTCAGAGCCAACCATGGGACAGACACGGCACTAACCAAATTCTCGGCAGATGTCCTGCACAACAATGACTAGGGGGTCAGCACAGGCGCGGTCTTCATCGACCTCTCAAAAGCCTTTGACTTGGTCAACCACAGCCTCCTTTTGCACAAAATGTGCTCTCTTGGCCTGGACACCCACGCACTAGGTTGGTTTGCAAGTTACCTCTCTGGCCGTACCCAGAGGGTCAGGTGGTTGGACAATGTCTCCCAGACTGCACCGCTTAAAGAAGGGGTACCACAGGGGTCTATACTTGGCTCCCTTCTCTTCACTTTGTTCATAAATGACCTGCACTTACACTGTGGGAGCAGCAGAGTCATCCAATATGCTGATGACGCGGTCATCTACCGTGCCTCCCCCAATGTAAAAGAACTGGAGAGAGCCCTTCAAGATGATGGAGGATTGGCTTGCCTTGAACAAAATGGTACTAAACACCAGCAAAACCAAGGCGATGCTGTTTGGGCCAAGATCCCTGGGATCTGATAGGTCGACGCTCCTTCAACTGCAGTCCAGAGGGGGAGTCAAACTCGAAGTGGTTACCTCAACTAAGTACCTCGGTCTAACACTAGACCAAAGCTTTACTCTAAAACAACATGTCGACCTACTAACCAAAGCCATTCATGTGAAACTCGGCATCCTCTATAGAATAAAGGACCAGATTATCCCTAAAGCCAGGGTAGCCATCGCAACCAGCGTCCTACTCCCCAAGCTCACCTACACAGCCCCGGTTCTCCAAGGTGTGGTCATTACAGAACTTGACAGGCTAAAGACCCTCTACAACAAGATTGCCAGGTTTGCTACCATGTCCCACCCTAGAACCCACCACTGTGAGGCCCAAGCAAGGCTCAGATGGCTGTCTTTGGAAGCCCACTTCATCTACCCAACTCTCTGCCTGACATTTAAGCTACTGGGCCCCTCCCCTTCCCCTAGCCTCAAAGGGCTAGTCAGGGCTAAAACCAGTCTGAGGTGTCTCCGCACCTCAGGACAAACTCTCCTCGAGGTTCCTAAAACTAGGACCAAAGCTGGGTCCAGGTCCTTCGCGTTTACAGCCCCTTCCACCTGGAACAACCTCCCACTAGGGGTACGAGAGGCAGGAACAGGCCATAGCTTCCGCTCTAAACTTAAAGCACACTTGCTCGATAGGAGTACCTGCCAATGCCTTAGGACCTGACCACTGCCACTGCCTCCTAACTTTGAAGGCGTGCCCTATGGTCACCCTTCCCCATCTACTTTGATTCTCGGATGGGACCCTGACTAGGCAAACTAGCTAGCACCTCGTGCTCTTCCAGGGTCCACAAGATTGATGCATGTACAATGTTTGTAAATATCCACTTCCACATGTTCTACGGTCTTTATGTTCCCTTACCTCCTACCTGATTGTAACCCTATGGATCTCATTTGTCTACCAACTTGTCACTTTTTTACCTGTACTGTTCCGTTGATTTGTATGTAACTTCCCTCCGGGTCGCCCCTGAAAAAGGGACCTCCGAGGCCCAGCGGGCTCACCCGGTCAACAAAATTCAATAAATAAATAAATAATAAAGAAAGTGTAAATGGTACTAAATGCTATTGCACTCCGAATGGAGATGAAGACTTGACACATCATTCTGCATTGTCCATGGTACGCCTAGTTAAGACACAAATATTTAGGACAATACCTGCGGGGAATGAGTTTCCCAGCTAGGTATATATTGGCTCTCCTATTTAATTCAGAAAGTGATAATCTCCTGAATACCTTAACAATGTTCCTGATGCAAATTGCTAAAACTAGGGAGAGATATGTACACTGTCATCCTAACCAATGAGTATGTTTACATCAAATCTAATATTACTGGTCATATATTTATTTTGGGCATGATTATGTATTTGCATGTGCTTGTGAATTATGTGTATGTATTTTTTTTTCTTTTTAAACTTGTAAATTGTCAAATTTTGATACCTTTTTATATACTGTTAATTCTTTTGTAATATGTAATGACCATGGTCGAACAATAAGCTTAAAGTAATGTTATTAAATGCCCTGTTAACTCTGAGTGACAGAAGCAAGGTACAGTGAATAGCAGGAGCAGCTGAGTGGGAGGGGCATAAGGGGAACTAACCCAGCCCTCAGCACAGCAAGTGTTTATACTCTTTCTTGCTGATCTCTCTTCTTTCCTTGTGGAACTATCTGGGGGATCGAGGACAGAATTTGAGGGTCAAAGGATCACTAAAGTTGCTTCTGAGTGTGTCATAGATTTTCTTGGGGGGTTGAGTACAGCTACTCAAGACAATCAGAGCCCATAGCCATATCAGGGTCATAGACTAAGAAATTTTGTAAAAGGGGGAGATAGAGAGAGTGTAAATAAAAAAAGACACCTAAAAGAGGGCAGAAGCATGCTTAAGGAGTACGAAGGATGGCACAAGGAGTGATGCAGTGCAGTGGGTGCAGAGCAGCAGTGTTCAGAAGAACTTTTTGGGAATTGCAGTGCTGCCCCATTTGAAGGCACCTCTCTGGGATGAGAGAGGAGGTTACCAGGTTTTGAGCACAGTTGGCAGGAGTACTGGGGATCTTTGCCCCACCCAGGGACCACCATACCACCAGCTACCACCATGGAGGGTACTCAGACAGAGGCCTGGATGGACTATGGTGGATTCAGGAAGGTTGAGGAAAGTGGAGCTCAAGCACACCCCCAACCCAATACAGCTAAAGAATAAATATAATGTTCTCAAGGAGAGGGAGAACCCTGAAAGGGAACCCAAGGTTGTGACCAGGGGTGATGGGCAGACCCACCAGGAGGGGGCACAGGGGATGGGGCCAGAGAATCCCAGGGGAGAAGGAAGCTTCTCCTACTGGGGGACTCAGTAGTTCAGGGTACGGAGATAGGATCAGGCATCAGGAGGGCAAAGGAGGTTATGTATCTCCCTGGAGGCACAGCTCTGAGGATTGGGGAGCAGATCCACAGGGTCACAAAGGCTATGGCTAGGAGGAGGAGGAGGGCATGGACATCATTGTCCATCTGGGGACAAATGACCTACGCAAAGAAAGAGCAAGTATGGAGAAGGTTCAGGAGAATTTTCAGGATTTAGGTAGGAGCCTGGGGGGGGCGAGCAAACTCTGTTAAGTTCTCAGAGGTGCTACCTGCCGGGGAAAGAGGGGGAAGAAACCAACACATCAAAACCTTCAACAAGTGGGTGAAAGACTGGTGTAGGGAAAACAACTTTGGCTACATCGGGGACTGGGGCACCACCTGGGATGATGCAAGCCTTTACAAAAAAAATGGCATGCATCCTTCTGAAGGGGGTACATCTGTCCTCAATGAGAGATTTACATGTTTCCTGAGCAAGCATTTAAACTAGCCACTGGGGGTGGCTGTCAGGAGTGGGGAGATTCAGGCAGCCCACTCCCACAAGTTAGTGCACACTTCAAGCAAGACAGGATGTCAACCCGGGGGCAAATGTACAGGTTCTGCAGGTCAGGATAGGCTGCAATCAGGACATAATGATATCATCACTAATAAAAGGACCTGGACCACAACCAACCAGTAAGGTAATAAAAAGGAATCACCACATAGAACACTCCAGAAAAGTAGGATGAAGCAAGGGACAAAACATGAGGGAACAAAAAGATGCTGCATTTCATGGAAGATCTTGCACACAATTTCCCGCAGTCTGGGGAACATGATCCCAGACCTTGTGGCTGCAATGACAGAGGCTGATCTGGACATAGTGGCAATAACTAAAACATGGTGCGCTAGCAACCACAGCTGGGATGTGAGTATACCGGGTTATGCCCTTTTCAGAAAAGCTAGGGAGGGTAAAGTGTGTGGGGGGGTGCCCTCTAGTGCAAAGAGAGCATAAAGGCAACTGAAATTCAAAACAGGCATGAGCAAATGTAGGAAGTTTGGGTCATCCATGAGCCAGGCATTGGAACAGCCATTCACAGAGGACAGACACCCAGCTCAGGCTGAAGAAACTGACAAGCAGCTACTAGAAAACATGCATGAATGGCAGCAAAGGAGGAAGTACTGCTAATGGGAGACTTTAACATGCTGGAGGTAGACTGTTCCATCCCAGCAGGAGCCTCAGCTAGGACACAGGTCTTCATGGACACTCTCTTGAGGGGGCTGATCTTAGGCAACTGGTTCAGGAACCTAACAGGGACCAGGCAATCCTGGATTTGGTGCTCACCAACAGGGACAGGGTAGCAGATCTTTTGGTGGAAGGTTAGTTAGGGTCCAGCAGCCACAATATGGTGTAGTTCAACGTGGACACAAGGGATCCAGTCAACCCATATGAAGGCAAGAGTCTTAGACTTTAGAAGGGAAGACTTTATCAGTATGGGACTACAGCTAAAAGAAACCCTGGAAAAGAGGGGGATGTTGAATGTTGAGGCAAAATGGGCACACATCAATAAAGCTATAGTACAGGTAACAAAACAATGCGTTAGGTCAATAGACAAGAGTAAAAGGCTAAGAAAAACACTTCGGTTTGAGGGGTGGCAGAAAAAGTTAGGGCCAAGAGGCTAGCCTTCAGGAAGTATAAGGAGACACAAAGGGATGAGGACAAGGAAATGTACCAGAAGTGTCTGAGAGAGGCAGGAAAGACAGTGAGAAGCATTAAAGTGCAAATGGAGGAGAGAATAGTTCAATTGGTTAAAAAGCAAATAAGACATTTTTCAGGTACATTTGCAAGACAAAGAAGGCAAAGGGGGGAGTAGCAAAGCTTAAAGGGGCTGGGGGGGAGATAGTGGAGGGAGGCGGGGGGAAAAAGCAGTGATCCTGAATGAATATTTCTGTTCAGTCTTTACTGTGGAAGGGGATGGGCAGGACCCATAGCTGGACTTCAAAGGAGCTAAGAATAAGGAGGTAAACATCAGTTCATTCACAGAGGAGAAGGTCCTAGAAGAACTGGCAAAGCTAAAGATGGAAAAAGTCATGGGTCCAGATGGAATACATCCCAGGGTCCTAAAGGAACTGAGGACTGAACTGGTAGCCCCTCTGGCAGCCCTGTTCAGTGAGTCCTTAGACACTGTAGTGGTCCCAGAAGACTAGAGAAGGGCAAACGTCTCTCTTCACAAGAGTGATAATAAAGAAGCAGCAGGGAACTACAGGCCAGTTAGTCTAACCTCAGTATTCAGAAAGATAATGGAGGCACTCCTTAATGAAAGAATAGTGGAACACCTGGAAGCCAATGGACTGGTGGATCCCAGGCAACATGGGTTCTCTGCAGGATGCTCCTGTCAAATGAATCTGATAGATTTCTTTGACCAGGTAACAAAGGCAGTAGACCGGGGGGGGGGAGATATTGCCTACCTCAGTTTCAGCAAAGCCTTTGATACGGTCCCACATAGGAGACTGGTCAACAAGCTAGGCAGCCTGGGGTTAGGATGCAAGGTGGTGAACTGGATTGAGAACTGGTTAAGGGACAGAAAACAGAGGGTAGTGGTGAATGGAACCCAACCAGATGAAAGGGAAGTGACCAGTGGGCTACCTCAGGGGTCAGTTCTGGGGCCAGTCCTCTTCAATGTCTTCATCAGTGACATTGCAGATGGGCTGAAGGGGAAAGGTTTGCCTGTTTGTGGATGACACCAAGATCTGCAACAGGGTGGACACACTGGAGGGGGTGGAAAGGATACGAAAAAATCTGGAACTGCTGGAGAGATTTGTTTGTAAAATTTTAATTCAAATTCATATGAAATGAATAAGGATATAGGATGAACTCACTGAGATAAAAATTAATTTCTAAGGAGGTCCATTAATAAACATACACTGTTAGATCCAAACATGGTTACAATTATTAAATATTAAAATACAGAACACACCTAACAAACATATATGTAGTTACATCACAACAATATAAAGTCCAGAAGGACAAACACCAATCGATATCAGGACCATATACAGGGAAATTTTAACAATTTAGAATGATAGAAATATACCTATTTCCAACAACATGATACCTATTTCATAGAATATAGGCTATATCAAGAGTTACCATATGAGAGATGGTCAGGTGCATGGCAGCTAAGGTTTAAAGCAAAGAAGTGCAAAATCATACATATGGGGAACAGGAACCCTGGGGCAAGCTACAGGTTGGGGGGGGCTGCTGGCAGTAACTAAGGAGAAGAGGGACTTGGGGGTCATAATCACAGATGGCTTGAAGTCCACTAGGCAGACAGCAAAGGTGGTGGGAAACGCCAGTGGGATATTGGGGTGTACTGAAAGGGGAATCACAAGCCAAAGGAGAGAGGTAATAGTTCCACTGTAGAAGACCCTAGTGAGACCTCACATTGAATACTGTGTACAGTTCTGGAAACTGCACGTTCAAAAGAACATTGACAGAATAGAGATGTTACAGAGGAGGGTGACTAAAATGGTGATGGGATTACATCACAGGTGCTACAAGTAGAGAGTGAGTGACCTCTTTTTGTACATGCTGGAACAAAGGAGAGAGAGAGGTGACATGATAAAAACATTCAAGTACCTCAAAGGCATTAACAAGGTGGAAGGGGACAACATGTTCCAGATTTATAGCAGTGCCAGGACAAGAGGACACAACATGAGACTGAGGAGTGGCTGCATAAGGGGAAATGTCAGGAAGTTATTTTTTACAGAAAAGGTGGTAGATGCATGGAATAGCCTACCCCAGGAGGTGGTGGCAGCCCGTATAGTGGCAGGCTTCAAACATGCATGTGACAGAAACAAAGGAATAGTAGAGATATGAAGAAAAAGCTAAAGCCAATGACCAGATAGGGTCACTGGACGCCTCATTAGGCAGCTTAAATGGGCAGACTGGATGGGCCTAGCAGTCCATATCTGCTGACAGCATTCATGTATCTTTGTATCTATGTATCTATGTAAAATGATTCACTAAATTTCTAAAGTCATGTAACTTTTAACAACATATTAAAGCAGCAGAGGAGAACTGTGTTGTTAAGGTCTATACATTTATTTATTTATTTAAAAGAGATTTAACAGGAAAGACATACTGATCCATAAAGCTTGTTTCCAGGTGTGTCCTGGGAAGGGGATAAGTACATAATAACAAGTGGAAAGTGCAGTAATATAGTAATGCAATAAGGCACAGCAATGTACAGTGATACACAGTATCGTACTGGCATAATTAATAACAATACAAATTGATTACATCAGGAGCGTATGGTACCTGGCACTCACAAGCTGTAACATCAGGAACAGGACAGGGCAGGAAGTGGTCATTAAATCAGGAGGGACCACAGGGAGGAGCAACTGGAGTGGTACATAAGAGATGCAAGAGAGGAAGGAGGTTAGAGAAATAGGAGAGGAGAGGTGGAAGGGAAGAAAGTGGATGAAGACGGTGAAGGGATAGAAGAGAAGGAGGAGATGGATTAGGGTTGGGAATAGCAAGTATAGAGGTCTGGAGGGGTGACAAAGTGATGGGAATAGGATAAGGGGAGGGGATGGAGAGTGAAGAAGGTAGCAGGGGAGGAGGAAGTGGGTACCAGAAGAGGGGAATGGGGTTGAGGTAGAAGGAGGGGAGGAGGATATTGAAGAGATAGAGAGGGAGAGGGAGGGAGGGAGGGATGGTAGGGGTAGGAGGGGGTAGGAAGGAGGGGTTGAGATAGGTGAGAGGATGAGTGTTAAAGTTGTAATACATTAGTAGTGGGAAATGGGAGGCGCAGAGAGGTGTAGGAGCTTGGAGACAGGTAGTGGGTAGGGGAAAGAGAAAAGGGGGAGGTATGACATTGGGCTATGGGCATTTGCAGGAGGGAGCAGTGTGGGTTTGGAGTAAAAGGAAAGGGAATTTTTTTTTTCAAATTTAATCTGCTTTTTTTATAAACATTACATTGTAGAGTTACAAACATGACAATGAATACAATTGACCGTACATAGTAAAACCAGGTAAGGACTTAAAGTCATTATCAATTAATGACGTCTCTGCAGTTGAAGTAAATGTCATAATACTTTTGTAATATTATGATTCTACCTACCTCCCCCAATCCCTCCCCCTCCAAACCACTGGAGGATGTGTCAGAATATCTCCAGGTTCCAGTCAACCTATTAAGACTTATACATGTTAACGAGAAAAAACACTGAGAATAACATATGTAAAACAAGGAAGGAAGGAAGGAAAGAAAGAAAGAAAGCAGTCAATAAGGGAAAGTTTTAAATTATTCCCTGTCCTTCATATAGTTAACAAAGTCTGTAATGGTTCCCAGATCTTCTTATACCTGGATAGGTTCCCAGAAATGTTTGCTACCAGGCTTTCCCCCTGTAAAGCAAAAAGGATTTCCCTATACCATTCTAGAATATGGGGGTATCTTGATCTACCCAATGTTGAAGGATATGCTGATATGAGGCCATATGAGCTTTCAGGTTGCCAATAAGGGAACCCAAAAAATCACCCACTGTACATACTTCAAGGATAAATGCATCTGACAGCCCCAACAATGGGTCGAGATGAGTACGACTTGAGTTCCAAAAGGGAGTGATCTTCTGATAAGTCCAGACAATACGATATAAGGAGCCCGTTGTGACACTTGGCCAGATTGCTATGATTGTTCTATGATATTTGTAATATAGAATGTGGTATGTGAGTGTCTCACATGAGACATCCTGTGCCATGGGTGCCCCCCCCCAGATCAGTGAAGTCACAAGTGACCTGAAACCAGGAGGTAATTAAAAGACTAGAGAGATTTAATTAAGGGTCTCCTGTTTTCCTGTCTTATTTAGAACTGACTCAGCTGCCAGGATATAGGGCTCATAAACTTTCATGATGTCTTAGAGGAAAAACATGTTATACCACCATGGTGTGAAAAGTTGTAAAATCTTTGACCTGTCTTGGGAACAGGAAACCACACAAGATCAGAGGAAAGGCTTGATTGAAGACTGTCATAATTTGGGAAATTAGTTTTTGCTGAAGTTACAGTATGTAAAATATCTCCTGACAGGAAGGTCATTGTTTGTATATTTTTTATGTTCTAAAAGGAGGAGCTAGATGACATCATAAAGGGGTGTGTGAGAGAGAGAGAGACACACAGTTTAACTAGGACTTGTGTCTGATCTTTGATATATACCTTTTTGGGCTTTTAAGAAACAAGATCTCTGATCTAACTTAAGCACTGTACAGAGGTAATACATTAGATAGAAAAGATCTAACTGTATGTTGGTATGATTGTGATTGTATGCTCTTTGCTATATTGTTCTGTGTTCACATTTTACACATTTTTATCTACTTTTAAATAAACTTTTTATTTTGAAAGATACTGCCTGAGTCTTCCAAGTTATTTCTTTTGCATGTGACATATAGAGGGTTAAGACTGACAAAAACTGTTCAAAAAGCTTGATCGTGTTACTAAACTGGGAAAAGGTAAAAAAATACCTAAGGTCTTTTATAGAGTTTTATGGGTTCATTTTGGATACCTGGTTACGTGCCCTTAGGTGAAAGATATCTTGCATCTCCCAGAAGATAAGATTATCTGAGCCTGTACATTTGGTTATGCTAGCACAAGGTTCACAGTTTGAATCCCCCCAGAACTTGAGGCTAAAGGTGATTTGGCCCCATAGGCAGACAGGAGGGTTACCCTGTCTGTTACCTGTTCACACTCTTGAGCTCGGAGGTTGGCACTGTGGAAGCAGATGGCCTGACCCATTGACTGCGTTTGTGACCAAGACAGCGGTGTGGATAAATTTGGTAACACAAGCTTCAACTGTTCAGTGTGTCGTCTTAATACTGTACAGCTCACTTGCAAAATAAGGCAGTGATTTTTTTTAAAGAGGAAACAGAACTATATAATTTTGCTTATAGTTGAGTTCCTACCTGTTTTATTTTTTTTCTAAAGTGCAAGTTAGAGTAGCTGTAGTTAGGGAAGAAGATGGCTTCCAACTACAGCGGGCACACTGTAGACTACTTGAAGCAGTTGTACCAGGACAGAGGAGTCCTGTATGAGGGGAGAGCCATCAAGCAGAATCTCATGGATGCCCTGATGGCAGTAGATGCTAAAAGCATCGACTCATTGACTGTGACTGTAAATGACCAAACCTTGAGCGTGGTGGGGCCAGCGGCCAGTGCAGTGTCCAGATCTGGTGAGGATGACAGCAGGGTCAGTGCCAGCAAAGGGCCACCACAGCAGGGGAAGGTCACCAGCATTCTGGAGCCAGAAGCAATCAAGCTGCAGACTTAGTTGTGCAGAATGGAGCTGGAGTTCCAGAGGGAGGCTGAATGAGAATGGCGAGAGGTTGAGCAACAACAGCGGGAGGCTGACCGGGAAGGGCATGAGTGCCAGAGGTGACATGAACTGGAGAAGCTACGACTCCAGCCACCAACACCAGAGCAGGTAAGTGGCTTGGGTTTAACTGGAACTGCAGGACTGGGTAACAAACTGAGTTCCAAACTGATAGCTGAATTTAAAAAGGGGGAAGATATGGATGCCTTTTTAAATTTCTTTGAAAAAATTTGTATTCAGGCAAAAATTCCTAGAGGGTTCTGGAGCTTCCAGCTATCCCCGCTACTTACCGGAAAAGTTCAGGATGCATTGGGTCAAATGGACAATGAGGACAGTAATGATTACAGCAAACTTAAAGCTGCACTGTTAAAAAAGTTTGATTTAACTGCAGAAGCATACATAGCTAAATTCTGTAAGCTCAGGAGAAGCCCTGATATGAGCTATGAGGAGCTAGCCATGAAACAACGTCAGTTTTTAAAACATCGGTGGGAAGGAATTGAAGCAAACTCTGTAGATAAAATTGAAAATGCTATTTTGTTAGAACAGTTTCTTTGGGCATGCCCAGCAGAGCTGGAAACCTGGCTGGAGGACTGAGATCCCAAAACAGTGCAAGAGGCTGCTGAACTCTCGGATAGCTATGCCAAGAACAGACCTGCTCTGAGAGTGAATGGGGCAGGTGTGGCAGCACAGAAAGGGAAAAGCACATCTTCAGGGCAGCTAAAATCCTCACTGCCTCCACCGAAATCAGTTAGCCCCAGGTTTCAAAGCAAAAGAGTTCTCTGAGAAAAGAAACAAATGTTGGGTCTGTAAAGAAACTGGGCATATTGCCAGTGTCCCAGAAGGGTGAGCAATATGCAGAATGGGGCTAGGAAAGAAGTGGGTTGTTTGTGTGTCCCTGGAAGCATGCCTGTGAACATGAAGGAACACATGCACCCAGTCACAATGAATGGTGTACAGACACAAGGGTTAAGGGACACAGGGGCATCCCTAACATTGGTAAAAGGAGATCTGATGGAGCCTTGTCAGCTTACACCCAATGAATTTGTAACTGTACAAGAGTTTACTGGTGAGGAGAATACATTGCCCCTTGCTAGTGTTCTCCTAGACTGGGGTGAAATGGGGGGAACTGTGCAGCAGGTGGCTGTAGCCAAAACTTTAGCAGTTGACGTCATCCTTGGCAACAATCTCAAACAGGGGATGGTGTGTGCAGTTACCCATAGACAGGCAGCGAGGGAAAATTGTAGTTCCCTGGACCACACAGAAGCCATTCTGGAAATCACTGGGAGGCTGCTTCCCCAGCCTCTGTCTCCTGATATGGAGACTAATGAAAAGGGGGTAGAAATTTCCCCAGTAGCAGTTAACCAAACAGCTATGGAGAGTTACTCCAAAGAAGGAGGGGAGACGCATTGTCATAGGGTTAAGAATGACAGTGATCATGAATGCCCTGATGCTAGTGCTAGGGTTCCTAGTTTAGAGACTGGCTGGGACCTGTCCCATGCCTTGGGAATGTGTAAGGAGTTTGCTGCTGCTCAGAAAAATGTCCCTAGTCTAGAGAAGCTGAGGGCTTGGACAGACTCTGATGGGGCACAGGGAGGTGACAGTAAACATAAGGTTTATTGGGAAAATGGAATGATGTATACTCAGGCTATGAAGACAGAGGTAGGGGTGATAGGCAGGCAGCTTGTCATTCCCCAGGGGCATTGTGAGCAGTTACTCAAAATTGCACATGATAGTCCCTTGTCTGGTCATCTGGGAATCGCACTCACTATGTGGTGGTTGGCCCAGAAGTTCTATTGGCCCAACTTCACCCAGCAGGTGAAGGAGTATTGTAGGTCTTGTCACCAGTGTCAAGAACTAGGGAAAGCAGGTAAGAAAACCCAAGCCACCCTAATTCCATCGTCCATAGTGGAGGAGCCATTCAAGAGGGTGGGAATGGATATTGTGGGGCCTTTAAATACCCCAGCTCCTCTGGGAAGAGGTTCATTCTAACTGTGGTGGATTATGCCACCCAATATCCAGAGGCAGTCGCCCTATCCTCACTGAGGACAGACAAAGTGGCAGATGTCCTACTTGGGATTTTCTCCTGTGTTGGGTTTCCGCAGGAGGATATCACCGATCAAGGGGGTTCCTTCATGTCAGACCTGATAAAATGTTTGTGGGAGAAATGTGGGGTGGTGCAGAGATGCATGACATCTTATCACCCACAAGCCAGTGGGCTTGTGGAAATATTTAACTGTACCCTGAAGTCAACACTCCAAGTGTTTGCTGAACAGCATGGGAGGGACTGCGAGAAATACCTTCCTCACCTGTTGTTTGCATACAGGAAGGTGCCCCAAGTGTCAACAGGATCTTCCCCCTTCGAGCTCTTATATGTGTGCTGGGTATGTGGGCCCCTAGGCTTGATCTGGGAGGACTGGGAAGGCAAGCACGCTACCCAGGGAACTCCCATAGTGGATTACATCAGTTTAGGGAAAGGTTGAAGGAGCTTATGGGGACAGCCTAGAGCAACCTGGCAGCTGTGCAACAGAACCAAAAAGTGTGGTATGACTGCAGAGCCAGAGCTCACTCATACACGGTGGGTCAGGAAGTCATGGTCCTTATTACAGTCTGGAAAGACAAGTTGCAGGCTGAGTGGTCAGGACCATGCAAAGTAGTTAGGAAAGTAAATGATGTGAACTATATCATAGAGTTACCTGACAGAAGACAGACTGAAAGAATTGTCAACATGATGAAGCCATATGTTAGTAGGGCTGACATGGTGTTTGCAGTATGTAGTCCTGGGGAGGGGATGGATGAAGGAGACCCCCTTCTGGACTTGCTGGAAGAAAGCAAGTGGGAGTTCTCTGTGTAGGCAGTTAAATTGTCTCCCCAGCTGGCCCCAGACAAGATCCAGGAAGTAAGGGAGGTTTTAACAGATTTTGCCCCACTGTTTAGCACCAAGCCTGAACTAACCTCCTTAGCAACGCATTATGTAGAGACAGGGACACAGACACCCATATGGCAGACAGCACATCAGGTGTCAGAGGCTGTCCAAAAGGACATTAGGAGGGAGGTGGAGGAAATGTTGGATTTAGGGGTAATCCAGAGATCTCACAGCCCCTGGGCCTCACCAATAGTCCTTGTGCCCAAGCCAGATGGCTGTACTTGTTTCTGTGTGGACTATCATGGACTGAATTCAGTCACAAAGTCAGACACCCACCCGATGCCCTGGATGGACGAACTCCTGGACAAGTTGAGAGGGGTGACATACCTTATGACTATTGACCTGACAAAGGGGTATTAGCAGGTAGAATTAACTGACAGAGCTAGGGAGAGGTCAGTCTTCATCACTTCAATAGGCTTATTTGAATTTAAAGTAATGCCTTTTGGAATGAAGAATGCCCCAGCCACGTTCCAAAGGTTGGTGAACCAGGTGTTAAATGGTGCTGAGGAGTATGCCGTGATGTACCTGGATGACATTGCCATCTTTAGTACCAGCTGGGAGGAACACCTGTCCCACCTTAGGGAAGTTCTGGGCAGGATACAGAAGGCCAGGCTCACTGTCAAAGCTAAGAAGTGCCAGGTGGCTATGGCAGAAGTGGCATACCTTGGGCATGTTGTAGGACAGCTCTGTCCTAACCATGTAAAAATAGAGGTGATCGAGGCATGGTCCAGACCAGAAATGCAGAAACAGATCAGGAGTTTTCTAGGAACAGCGGGGTACTATAGGAAATTTGAACCCAATTACAGTGCCCTGGCTGCTCCCCTATCTGACCTGGTAAAGAAAAAGATGCCTAAGAAAATTACCTGGGAACCAGCCTGTGACAAAGCATTAACCACACTGAAGGAGGCACTGTGCAGTGCTCCTGTATTGACAAGTCCTGACTATAGCAGACCCTTTATAGTCCAGACTGATGCCTCAGATGTGGGTATTGGGGTAGTACTGAGTCAGACATCCAACCAAGGGAAAGATCACCCTGTAGTCTACCTGAGTAAAAAGTTACTTCCCAGGGAGCAGGCATACTCTACTGTGGAAAAAGAGTGTCTTGCCATAGTGTGGGCCCTAAAGAAGTTAGAGCCATACTTATATGGGCAGCATTTTGAGGTACAAATGGACCACAACCCCCTGGTTTGGCTGACCTAAATAGGAAAAACTAATGGTAGATTATTAAGATGGAGTCTTGCTTTGTAAGGGTATGATATGACTATCTTACATAGGGCTGGAGTGACCTATCAGAATGCAGATGGCCTGTCATGTGTTTATGAGGAGTGGGAAGCTCATCCCATGCAGAGGATAGAGCCCCCAAATTCAGTCTAGGTGGGGAGGAGTGTGACACTTGGCCAGCTGGTTATGATTGTTCTATGATATTTGTAATATAGAATGTGGTATGTGAGTGTCTCACATGAGACATCCTGTGCTATGGGTGCCCCCCCAGATCATTGAAGTCACAAGTGACCTGAAACCAGGAGACAATTAAAAGACTAGAGAGACTTAAGAGTCTCCTATTTTCCTGTCTTAATTAGAACTGACTCAGCTGCCAGGATATAGGGCTCATAAACTTTTATGACATCTTAGAGGAAAAACATGTTATACCACCATGGTGTGAAAAGTTGTAAAATCTTTGACCTATCATGGGAACAGAAAACCACACAAGATCAGAAGAGAAAAGGCTTGATTGAAGACTGTTATCATCTGGGAAATTAGTTTTTGCTGAAGTGACAGTATTTAAAGTATCTCCCGACAGGAAGGTCATTGTTTGTATATTTTTTTTATATTCTAAAAGGAGGAACTAGAGGAGATCATAGAAAGTGAGTGTGAGAGACACACAGTTTAACTAGGACTTGTGTCTGATCTTTGATATATATCTTCTTGGGCTCTTCAGAAACAAGATCTCTGATCTAACTTAAGCACCGTACAGAGGTAGTACATTAGATAGAAAAGATCTAACTGTATGTTGGTAGCAGTTTGTCTGTAGTTTTCCTTGTTTTTCTTTATGTGATCGTATGCTCTTTGCTATATTGTTCTGTGTTTACATTTTACAAATTTTTATCCATTTTTAAATAAACTTTTTTATTTTGAAAGATACTGCCTGGGTCTTACAAGTTCTTTCTTTTGCATGTGACATATAGAGAGTTATGACTGACAAAAACTGTTCAAAAAGCTTGATGGTGTTACTAAACTGGGAAAAGGTAAGAATATACCTAAGGTCTTTTAAAGAGTTTTAAGGGTTCTTTTTGGATACCTGATTAGGTGCCCTTAGGTTAAAGATATCTTGCATCCCCCCTAAAGAGAAGATTATCTGAGCCGGTACATTTGGGTATGCTAGCATAAGGTTCATAGTTTGAATCCCCCCAGAACTTGAGACTAAAGGTGATTAGGACCCACAAGCAGACTGGAGGTTTACTTTGTCTGTTACCTGTTCACACTCTTGTGCTCAGATGTTGGCATTGTGGGAGTAGAGAGCCTGACCCGCTGAGTGTGGTTGTGACACCCGCTCCCTGACCACATCTATTCAGAGGTCACTGGACAGACGATCTATCCTGTGTAACCTCACTGGGGTGTAATAGAGATTATGAATAATCTGGAATTGCATAAAATGATATTAAGTCCATTTTATAAGCTGATATAGATGTCTCCAGATGAGAGGCCTGTTCCTGGGAGACATGGTGGGAGGAAGAGTCTGGTTCCAGCCATATATCCTGGGGCTCTCATTGGCAGCCAGAAAGGTTTGCAGTGACTGATAGTAATATGACACCAGATGAGAAGAAGGGGCAGAAGAAACTAAGGGAAGGACCACAGGGCTAAAGGGGCTTTGCCACAGGCCTGTACCGAAAAATTGTGTGAGCATATGGGTTATCTGAAAATACTCAAAACATGATAGTGTAGGCCAATGGTATAATTCTCATGCACTCTGAAAGGGAAGCAATTTGCCATTCACTGTTAGCTCTTGAACTGTTACTACCCCCATATCTACCCAAAAATGCCTGAACAGCATTCGCCCAGCTATGCGCACGTTAGGATTTCCTATAAGGGGCTGAAAAATATCTCTATCTGGGCAAACCTTCAGGAAAGAACAGAGCTGTGGGTGGATCTGCAAGGATGACCTAAGAGGAGTATCCCATAGAGGGAGAGGTAACCTCTTCCTGGTTAAAAAGGGAAGCACCCTGAGATCTATACCATAGAGTGAACAGAGGGAACCTTCTAGATCTACCCATTGTGGTGTATAGTGCCCAGCGTCCACTAGATGTAACCAATTGTACAGCCTGTTAAAGTGTAGGGCTAAATAATACATGTAAACATTAGGCACCTGTAGACCACCATCCTGTTTAGTCCTCTTTAATTTTGAGAGTGCCTTACGAGCTGCCTTATCTTGCCATAAGAAGGAGGCAATGAGTCTGTGCACTTGGGTAAAACATGATTGTGGAAGGAACCAATTGTACATCTGTAAGGGGTACAATAACTGGGGTAGAACATTCATCTCGATAATATTTAGTCTGCCCCATAATGAAAAGGGTAGGAGAGACCAGCACTCTAGATCAACTTTGACAAGAGAGATGATGGCATCTAAATTGTATTGTTTAAACTTATTAAGGGAGGTGCTTAGACAAAATCCTAAATATTTGAGTTTGTCCTTTCTCCAGATCAGGCCGAGGTGATCTAAATCTGCTTTAAAAGTTTTATTATTAAGGGGCATAATCTCTGTCTTGGTGAGGTTAAATTTATAATTAGGTATGAAACTGAACCGATAAATTATCTGTAATGCTGGAGGGAGTGAGGTAGCTGGAGAGGAGAAGTGTAGCAGAATATCATCTGCATAGACAGAAACTTTGTGCTCTGTTTTGTGAATTGGAATACCAATAACCTGATGTGAAGAGTTAAGTTTCTGGATAAGAAGCTCCAAAAATAAATTGCATAAAAAGGGAGATAAAGAGCATCCTTGCCTAGTGCCCTGGTATAGGGAGAAAGGCTGGGATAACATGCGGTTGCATAGTACATAAGCAGTAGAGGAAGAATATAAAGCTTTGACCCATTGTATAAATTCACTGGGGATACCAAACTTTGGTAAGAGACTAAACAAATAATCCCAGGAGACCTTTTCAAGGGCTTTCTCAGCAACCAGGGACACAAAGGCCACAGGAGTATGTAGATCCCTGGATGCTGAGAGAAGGTGTGAAATGTTCCCGAGATGATCAGCTGAGAGTCTTCCTTTGATAAACCCCACCTGCTCCAGACTGATTAGCGAGTCCCAGATGAGACCTAATATACCAGCTAGTACCTTTGATAGAATCTTAATGTCTACATTGATAAGTGAGATCAGTCTATAGTTGATGAGCAGCAGTGGATCCCGGTCCTGCATGGGAATAACTACAATGGAAGCAATAGTTAGTGAGGGGTCAGATATACCCTTTTTCAAAAATATAATTATATGTATCTAGGAGAATTGGGGCTATCTGTTCTTTTAGTGCCTTGTAAAAATTTATGGTGAAACCATCCGGGCTGGGAGCCTTGTCTGTATTCAAGGTGTCCAATTGCCTGGGAAATTTCTGATAGAGTCAGGGGAAGCTTTCAGAAGTGCTTGTTGGGAATCCGTCAGTTTAGTAAGAGGAATATCTTGAAGAAAGGATTCAAACTGCACCTGATTGAAAGAAGGAGATGAAGGGAGATATAACTGTTGATAAAATTTGTTAAAGGCTTCTACTACATCTATAGGGGATATCAAAAGTTGACGAGAGGCACTGCGTATCGAGGAGACAATTTATCCACGGCCTGTGATTTAAGAGGAAGGGCCAACAATTTCTCTGCCATTTCACTTGATCGAAATACTTTACTTTCGCACATGACATCATGTGTTCCCCTTCTCTCCTAACAGATTGTTGTATTGAAATCTGAGGTGCTCTAAAAGTTCTCACTGGGATTGGAGAGAGGAAGATGAGATACGTTCCTCAATGAGCTTAATTCGGGAGATCAGAGAGGTGAGCAAGGCCAAGGTCTGGCTCTTGCATCTTGCTGAAATCCAAATGATCTCCCCCAGAAGAGCGAATTTTAAAGCACCAAAAACAAAACAGCTCATTACCCACGATAGAGGGTGCACAGTAAAAACCGATAACGTGAAACAAACAATTACCAGCACTCCTCAGGGAACTTCCAGTAGCAATACTTTTATTAAATCAATAAAAAACAGGCTGCAGCACATGCAACAGTAGTTGTGTAGTACCTCTACCAATTTTGCACTTCCTTGTGTGTCGTGTGGAGGACCACCTGACGACGCACAAGGAAGTGTGAAACCAGTAGAGGTACAGTACAAGCCACCTTAAACTGTTCCCTCAACTCACTGGTGTAGCATTGTTCAATGAGTTTCCTAATCTGTGCAGTGTTTAATTCAATGAATTATTAAAAGTTTAGTATTGGTTTGAAACTAGCTGTTAAGACTATAAGCTTTATTTTCAGCTGAGTGCTTATGAGTTTCATTTCAGAAGGCAGACTAAACAACTCTTAAGGAATGCTGTGATATTTATAAACAATACTATGAAAATGCATTGCATAAATACTGCAAAACAGCTACTGCCATATCACTAAACAGGTACAAGTGAGTTGAATAGGTAGTGAAGAATGGTTGGAAAAGAATTAAAAGCTTCAACAATTCAAACTGCCGCTGCCATTCTACTACAATGGCAGCTTGAATTGTTGAAGCTGCCATTATACTACAATGGCAGCTTCAACAATTCAAGCTGCCATTGTAGTAGAATCACAAAAAAAAAATGCTACACCAGTGAGTTGATGGAACAGTTTAATGTAACTTGTACTGTACTACATGACTGCTGTTGCGCTTATGGTGGCTTGTTTTTTATCGATTTAATAAAAGTATTGCTATTGGAAGTTCCCTGAGAAGTGCTGGTAATTGTTTGTTTCACATTTTAAAGTACCCCACAGAATGTTAAGTTTGGGCATCAAGGGGGGATTAAGTGTCATAAAATTTGTAATGAACAATTGAATGTGTTCTTTTTTTTTATGCGCCATACTGCTCCCTCGGCCGATCACGCCTTTGGCCCCCCGTAAGCTCCCTTCATTCCTGGATCCTCCCCACCTTCACCACTCCATATGGCAGCCTACCCAGGTATCCCTGACATATCCCTGTGTCGGGTGGGTCCCTAACCTTTGTGAGGGAACAGCCTTGTATCTATGAGGCACAACCCTAGGTGCTGCTAAGGTGGCGTATGCAGGTCGGGGTGTCCAGGAGGCGAGGAGTTGGAGGTGCCATCACCCAATCAGCCAAGGCACTGTTTCCTCCTGTTTTCTCCCTGGAGGAGGGGCATGCCCTTGAGATGTCAAGGCGAACACCGATGTCCGCCACTCCCCCCAAGTGTCTGCTGGCCAGCCGTGCTGCTATGCTCCTGGTCTCCGCCAGGGGATGGCAGATGCTAAGCCACATCCCCACACTCCCCCGATAGAAGGTGAGCCATCATCAGATGCTCCAGCCATGTTCCACCAGCCAGCCCCCCTGTGACCCGAGTCTGTTCCCAAACTCGGGTCGCCGGCATTGCAGGTGGAAATCCAACCGCTGCGCCGATGGGCTGGGACTTGAATGTGCTCTAATGATTCTCTTGCTTTAAGAAAATGAAAAACAGGATGATGGTCAGAAATAACTTTAGCTGAGTTAATGATACAAGGTCACTCCTGCAAGATACTGAGAGCCCAACAAGAAATCAATTCTCAATAAGGAATTGTGTGAGAGGGAATGGAAAGAATATCATCGATTGGATGGATTAAGGATTCACCAGGGATCCACAAGGCCAATTGACCTCATGAATTCCAGGAGAGCCATCTAACCAGGTGATAAAGCTTGACAAGAATGCCCAGATTTGTCTAGCTCATTACATTGGACTAGATTCCAGTTTCCCCCAAGGATCATGGGTAAGGACAAAAGAGATATGAGAGTGCTAAAAATCCAGGGTCATCCGCATTAGGGCCATATATTGCCCCTAAGACTACCTCTAAGTGGCCTAGAAGGGCTCTTAAAAGGACAAAACACCCACTGGAGTCAGATATTTCTTGGAGAAGATGAAATGGAATTCTCTGACCTATTCAAATGGCTACCCCTCTTTTACAGGTATCAAGACCCACCCCAAAAATTTGCCCCACCCAGGACCTCCTGAGAAGGAGAACCTGGGAAGGGGGTATGTGAGTCTCCTGTAAGAAAGCTACATCAATCTGAAGCTTATTTAGGTGTAGGAGAATCTTAGCACGTTTAGAAGGAGATTGTATGCCTTTCACATTCCAAGAACAGAAATTATAGACTGTCTTGATGTAAATACACATTTAGTGGTAATATACCTATCAATGTACACTGCCTGTAGGGGGGAACTGTATGAACACAAATAAAATTTCCTTTCGGTGGTACTCTGCCTCCAACCAACCCCTATGTTATGCACAACAATCCCCAAACCCCCACAACAATATACTAACACCACTAACAGTGAAATATCCCAAACAACAGAGCCATGTTCCCTCAAACCCACCCACCCTCTAACCACCCTCTTCTCCATCTGGTACATGAGGCTTCTGCCAATTATAGCATTACTGCCATCCCCCCGCTCCCTCCACCAAACTATACATACATACTCACAAAAACCTTCTACACCTAGCATAAAGACAAACAGCTTGAACTCTTTCTTATTAAGCCTGTAATTGAAATTTGTCAAACCCCCATTATTCCTTCACTTTACAAAATATAAATACAACAATCACCTCATCTTAAAATCAAATCAAATAAAATTATTCTAACTCACTAATAATTACTTAGTGAGGCTAAGGTAGAGGAATCGTAATAAATAAAATATTATCAGCATGTATTTATAAACCTATCAATGTATACTGCCTGTAGCATAATAAGGGAACACTAGGAAGACAAAAGTGTGAGGGGCCTTTCGGCACCATGCAATTCTGCTTAAAGTTGAACCAGCATAACATTCTGTGGTGATTTGCATATGCAGCCCATGATGCTTTGCATTGTGTGGGCATGTGTGATTTTGTATTTTCTTGAAACGTGGCTTCCCAGCCAAATGCCCTTTGTGGTAACCCTTGCCTCAGTGTTTGCGCACAGAGGTTCTTTGTATTTATAAACGCTGTATATCTTCCCCATTATAAGGGAACCCAACAGAATCCAGAAAAAATAAAATGACTTATCTATATAAAAATAGATGTAAAGTGAAGGCTAGTCCAAAAGTACCACTCCCCATGGGCTGGGAGGAGAAGAACAACAACATATATTAATGTGGAACTACCCATTATGGGGCGCTGAGCTCTGCATGCAGTCGAATCCCCCCCTCCCCCTTAAAGCCTACGGGGTAGGGGTATCGCATGCACAAGGGCCCAGTCACCTCTTTAAACAGGTTCAAAAACCATAGCCAATTTAATGCCCCTCTCGCTCACAAAGCTAAAACTTGAGCAGAATAGGCCAAGCATATGTAAAGCTACTGGGGCTTCCAAACTGGCAGCTGACCGGTAGGCTACAACAAAACTGGACTAACATACAGTAAGCACCAGGCCCCTTTCAAAATAGAAGAAGTCTTTAGGGTCCTCTTCAGCAGAGCAATCCGGGAATGAAGTAGGGAGGCAACCCCCCCCATGCTGTCACACCTTCACCAAAGTCCCCAAACAGGCCAACAGTTCCATTACCAGCAAGGTACAATACTGAGTAAAGGACAGATGTAATGGTATAATCAGCTGCATTTCAGAAAGTCCTTAAATATTAGATACCGAAAAGCAGCCTAATTCGAGATGTTTCCGAGCTGCACATCCAGTGATCCACTAAAATGGCAACAAAACTGACCCATTAAAACAGTATGGCAACCTCAGGTGTGTTTAAATAGATCAGGCAGGAGTTTCTTAAGTTCTTGAGTAGCGGAGTCCACCGCTTCATAAGAGTGCCATACATTGTTGATGTAGACTTGTAATCTGGCCGGGTATTGCATGTGAAATTTAATTTCTGCTGCAATGATCATCGTGACTACCAGGTGGAAAGAAACTTTCTTCTGGTGAATTCCTTCTGGAAGGTCCTTGGTTAATTGCAGCTTCCTCCTTTCCCACAGAATATCTTTCAAATCTGTTTTTCTGTAAAATAAATTGCTTATCCAGGAAATTTCAAAAGCTTTAACATGAAGGGACAGGGAGGTGAATCTGACAAAGGCTTGGGATGGAGGGAGCTGTGTGCTTACTCCACAATATATGTCAGGCCATTAGGGGGAGGGCCAGCCACTCTTTCTTAAAGCTTCTGTGCGAATAGGACTGGGGTGGCCCCCTCCTTGCCCTCTGGTAGTCCATATATAATTAAATTATTCCATTGACTACGTCCCCTCTAAGCCCTCAAGTTTGGAATCCAGCTTTGAGATTTTTTGTTTTAAAATTGAACTCTCCAATGTTGTCTTGCTCTCCATGTCTCCAAAGAAAAGGTTTGGGCCTCCACATCTCCCTTCTGCCTGCCCATGGTTGCTCAAGTCCATCCTGACTGATTTTATATGCGTTGTGAGCTCCTGTATTGCACTAGTTAGGGGTTCCAAAGCCTGCAGTAGTCAACCCTCTGATAGCAGGAAAGGTGCTGCAGTAGCAGTAGAGGGGTGGCTGGAACCTGCGGCCTGGGCCTTGGAATGCTTACAGTGCTTGTCGGGGGTTTGCGGTGGAGTATGCATGGGAAGCGCTAGCCACATCTCTGCTTCCAACATCACCCCAGATCGTGGGATTTTACCTCAGTCGGTAAGTTGCTGCTGTCCTTGTGCACCGATGGCCACAATAAATCTGGGAGAAACATAGAAACATAGACTTTGATGGCAGATGAGGACCGCCTGGACCACCTAGTCTGCCCATTTCCCTGCCTAGAGGATAAGCTGCAGATCCTAGTTAACCAACAGCCTATTTCTTCCTATCCACCACAAAAATTGCCTTATGTCTGTCACATACATTCCTGAATTCTCCCATAGTTTTAGACCCCACAACCTCCTCAGGAAGGCTGTTCCATGCGTCCACCACCCTTTCTGTGAAAAAATACTTCCTCACATTGCCCCTGAGCCGTCCCCCCTCTATCTTCAAATTGTGTCACCTTGTTCTTGCACATCTCTTTTTCTGAAAGATGCTACCCTCTTGGACTTTGTTGATTCCACTGAGATACTTAAACATTTCTATCATGTCCCCCCTTTCCCTTCTTTCCTGAAGGGTATACATATTAAGCTCCTTTAGTCTCTCCTCGTGTGGCTTCTCTTGCAGACCCTGCACCATTTTTGTTGCCCTCCTCTGAACTGCCTCCATCCTGTCTATGTCCTTGCAGAGATGGGGTCTCCAGAACTGGATGCAGTACGCCAGAAAATTATGCAGAAGGTGATTTTAAACTTTAATTCTTTGCGAGAAGTAGTTAGAATGGGAGGAAAGTTGCCACTTGGATCAGAGCATCATGTGACTCCCAGGAAAGGGGAAATTGTTTAATCAGGAAAGACACAGTAAGCCAAAACGTGTTTCCAGGTGCAATCTGGGGGCACAAGGAAGTCAAGTGTCTTGCTCAGGGTCACACAGTATGCAAGTGGTGGCTGTGGGATTCAAACCCAGGTCTCTAGGTTTGCAGCTCAGAACCCTAAACCACTGCGTTATACTGCCTCCCAAAATGTAGCTAGGAAAGAGAGAGTTTGGATGTGGCAGAGTGAATTGTTGGGGGAAGAGAGTTCCAGATATTAGGAAAGCAGAAAGAGAAGACATTCTGACCAGCAAGAGATTTACAAGAGAAGAGCAGTAGGGAGTGATAACCTCAGTTATAGAAAGAGTAAGAGGAGGGAGGCATAGGTGAGAGAAATGAGCTGAGTTAAGGGGGAAGTGAAGCTAGCCAGAATTTAGAAATGAAGGAGGAGCAGTGGGTTAGGTGGCAATCTACCAAGAGGGAGGAAGAGAGAGCAGAGTATAGAGAACAGTGGTGAGTACAGGGATGGCAGGCCAAGGCAAAGCAGCAGAAGGAGTGGAAGAGGGGATCCAGTTTAGCCAATGTGGATTTAAGTGCAACACCGTAGACAGTGTCACCATAATCAAAGATGGGGAGGATCATCTTAGAGATAATATCTCAGTGAGCAGGTATAGGGATGTAGCTGTTATTCAAAAAAAGGGCATGGGGTGGAGTTTTTTGTGAATGGCATCTATGTGTTGAGAGAAACCAAGATGCTGATCAAGTCAGACACCAAGGTATTTAAATGAGGGTATGTCATCAATTGTACCCCCATCTAGGATGTGGAAGGTGGGGTGAGAGGGGAGCCATGAAAGCCTCTGCCTATGTACTGAAGCACATGGAGACCATTTTCTGGGCATTTAGGAATAATTAATTTGACTTCAACCATTTCTAGACAGTGTCCAACTCAAGTTGAAGCCTGGATGTTAACTCTGAATGAGAAGACCCAGATGCAAATGGAACAGTGTCATCTGCATACATGTGGATAGAAGCAGAGGAGCAGGCTGAGGGGAGGTCATTAAGAAATATGGAGAAGAGCAACAGGCCAAGGGTGGAGCCTTGGGGTACACCGGTGTGTATGGGGAGGGGGGATCAGGGAATCTCCAGTTCTTACAGACTAAGTTCTTCCTTCGAGGTAGGGGCTCAACCAGTTGGTTGCTGAGTCTGTGAGACTCTCTGACTTGAGTTTGCCAATGAGAAGAGGGTGGGAGACAGTGTTGAAATCTTTCACTAGATCAACAAATATGGGGGCAGTAAGGTGGCCTTGGTCCATGTCAGTATGGATGGAGTCAGTGAGCCTGAGGAGAAAGGAGGTGTTGGAGTGGTGTTTGCAAAAGCCAGACTGGAAGAGGGTGAAGAAAGAGCAGGAGTAGAGGAAAGGGGAGAGTTGAGACAGAACCATGTGTTCTTGTAGTTTGGATGAGGTTGGAAGGAAAGATATTACCCAGATCTCCACTACAAATAAAGTTTATGAAATATACAGAATTTAGCTTTCATGGCTTCAGTCATTGGTCTGGATTTACTGGATTTAGAGACAATAGTAGGCTGAAGTAGCCCATCGAGATTGTCTCCCCATACTAGTGGGTCAGATATGTCCCTGATTTTTCATCCTATTAGATAATAAATAAGTATCAAGGTTTATTTTAAATGCATCAAATGTACTTTGCCCTACCACATCATGTGGTAATTTATTCCAGTCTTTGATAGCACATACTTAAAGTAATTATCCCTTTTTGTAGTTGTAGCCCATGGTACCATGATCTGTTTATTATCGGAATGTACATTTTTATTCCTGTTATTTGGGTGAAACCCACAACTAGATGACAGATGTGGAGAATTCAGAATTTTATGCATCAGTAGACTATCCCCACATTTCCTTCTTTCCTGGAGTGAAAAAAGGTGAGTCATGCCCAATCTTTCAGTGTAAGATTTGTTTTTCAAATGAGGAATTGGTTTGGTAATCCTTTGTTGTACACTCTCTAATAGTGCAATATCATCATTTAAATGTGGCCTCCAAAACTGGGAGCTGTGGTCCAAGTGAGATCTGACATAGGTCCTGTACAACAGTACCAGACATTGTTCAGATCTGTAAATGAATGAACTCTTAATCCTTTTGATCATTAAATTAGCATTTTTGGCAACCATTTGACAGTGGTCAGAAGGGGACAGTTTATTGTTTATCAAAATCCCAAGGTCTTTTTCAGATTTAAACATATGGATGGGCACATTATTGATACAATAGGAATAATGAGGGTTGTTTTTCCCAAAGTGCATGACTACACATTTCTTCACATTAATAGACTTTCTTTTTTTGACTGCCCAATGCTCAATTGTTAATAAATAATTTACAATACATAAATTTTTAAGAAAAGTGTCTACCTCCCCTCCTTGTTTGATGAAATTGGTGAATTTCATTATACTACAGGTGGTGTCTTTATCCTTGTCACTGATACAGATGCTAAACAATGTTGGACCCAGGACAGAGCCCTGGGGTACTTCACTGATGACACATCCCTCAGCTGAGAAGCAGCCATTTATTTTGACATGCCGTTTCCTAAGAAATAACCAATTCTGGAGCCATCTGACCAGGACTGGAGAAAAGCCCATATTGACCATTTTGCCTATGAGGATATGATGAGGCACAGTGTCAAACGCCTTTTGGAAATATGATTGAATAACACCATATGGTACACCATGATCTAAACTGGAACTAACCTGTTGGTAGAAAGTTATCAGATTTTGTGTTGTGGAGTGATGTTTTTCAAACCCATGTTGTTGAAGGTCATGCAGTCCAAGTCTGCTGATTTCAGCATCTAGATGAACCTTAATTAGTTTTTCCATTATTTTACATACAGAAGTAAAGCTTATAGGTCTATAATTCTCAACACAACTTTTTTTTCCCTTTTTAAAGATTGGGATAACTGTCAAATTATGTCAGTCTACGAACCTGTCCTTCCCTTAAAGAACAATTGAAAATTAGCATTAGTGGGTATGCATGTTGTGCCAACATCTCTTTTAGAAATCCAGGGTGAATGTGACTCTGTCTTGGCCTGGAGTTTTTCTTTATTTCTCTAAATAATTCAAGAACTTCCTCCAGCGTAAATGTATAATGGGCTTCACATGAAATGTATCTTAAAGCTTCATTTGACTGCTCCATATCCAAGAACACTGAGCAAAAGTAGGAAATGAAGTAACGCGCAGTTACTGCATCATCTGTAATTGTTGCTCTATTTTGTATTAGCGGTAAAATAAAAAGGGATGCATTTTTGCTACTGTTTATGTATGAGAATAGTACTATGAGCAAGTCTGAATTCTAGTTTGTACTTTTTTCCTTTTTTCTTTTAGTCTTTGGTAACTGGGTAAGGCCCACTAGGCACAAGTGCTTGTTTTCAGGGGTGATCTGGGAGCACTGGGTGGTTAAGTGACTTGCTCAGAGTCACACAGTATGCAAGTAGAGGTTGTGAGAATCAAACTCAGGTCTGGCCTGCTGGATGTACCAAGCTTGTTCACACCTCATTCCTCTAACCTCTAGGCTATTCTGCCAGCAATACTTGGCTTTCCAGATCAAGTCTTCAACCCACTTTCATTTTTTTTTTTTTTTATAATTAATGGAATTTGAAAGTGATGGTTCTGCTTTTAGTTTTTTGTAGCCCTAATCAGTTTTTTTATATTTACTGTTAACCATAATGAAACTTTCCCCTTATGGTTGTACTTCTTTTTTTGTGATACAAACTCATTTTCAAGTTGTAATATTCTATCTTTAAGAAGTTCCCAGGATTGGTTGCTGCATAATAGGAAAAAGCTCAGTCCCAGTCAATCGTTGCAAGTATATCTTTAATCTGAGATAGATTTGTTCAGTTATAGTCCCTTAATGTTGTATATCCATGTTGTTTAAGTTGTGATGCCATGATTTCAAATGAAACTATATTGTAATCACTGTTTCCTGGGGGGGGGGGTGTGTTCTAACATTGAAAACCTCAGCCTCTTGACTGGTGATAATAAGGTCCAGGATGTCGGAATCTCTTGTAGATTCTTCAACCATTTGTTCAAGCCCATTTGTAATTAGGGTGTTAACAAACTCATGTTCGCTACACTCAGACCTGTTTAGATTTTCCCAGTCAATTAAGGGGAGATTGTAGTCACCCATAATTAAAACATCACCTAGGTTGAAAGCATAGGTGATCGCATTTAGGAGCTGGATATTGTGTTGCTGATCTGAAGATGGAGATCTATAGCAATTACCTAAAATAAGTTTAAGTTTACCTTTAAACAGAATGCTCAGTCAAATATTCTCAAAAGACTCATTAGTAGGATCAAATAATAGAAGCAGATGAGAAGCGATGTTAACTTTTACATAAATGCAAACTCTGCCCCCTACTTTATCTTTCCTAATGTTATGGTATAATTTATATTTAGGTAAATTATTCATCCATTGGGCAGGGTCATACCACCAAGTTTCTGTTATAGTGATATTATCCATATTATTTTGATTAAGTAATGCTGTTAATTCAGCCATTTTGTTTAGATTAAGGCTATGAGTGTTGAACATAAGGATTTTACACTTCTTGTCATTGCTAGTACTTCCCAGTTTTAGAGAAGGGCCATGTATGATCCTCTCACCCCCTTTCACTAGTTTAAATGGTCACTTATAGAGCCAGCCTGGTGGCACAGAGGGTTGAGGCACTGGACCCCACACCTTGTGTCATGCTAGCGACCCAGGTTCAGAAACTAGCCTGGGTCATCGGAGGTCAGTGGGGGGGAGGGAAAGGATACGAGCGGCTGCTGGCTCTCTGCCTCAGGAGGGAGAACTTGGTTTCCTAGGAGCTTGGCCACCCCCTGGTGGAGGCCAAAGTGGCTGCATCGCTCTGAGGACTGCTGGCATTAGGCCAAGGGAGGATGGAAGAGGCTGGTACAGGAGCTGCGGTGCCCATGTGCGCCTCCACGTGCATGTGTTACTGCTTCTGGCATCTCGGGAGTAGGACTGAAGGGGAGAAAACAGAGAAAATATTGGGGGCTGCCCAAGGATGAAGCCTCCGGGCCAGGTCTGGGGTTCCCATGGGGCATGCATGGCACTACAAGTCCCAGAATGACCCCGAGTCTGGTAGTTTGGCAGACGACCGGGTGGCCCGCCAAGGAAGATAAAGAAAGCTGGGATAAATGAATAACTAGTCACTTACAAACTTCTCAATTTGATGGCCCAATATCATACTATCTCTCCTGCAGAGATGCAGGCTATCCCAGCAATAAAGATTGTGTCTGCCATCACAACCTTCTTAATTTGTAATACATATAAAATTGTTTGAAAGGCACCATTTCCTAAGCTATTCCCTTACAGTCTTTATTTTGGCCATCTTCAAATGAGTGGCTCTGGGGACTGGCTGGATCTCAAAGAAACATATCTGATACCTAGAGCTGTGTGGGATGGAAAAATTATGAATCTGTGGAGTTTTGGTGAAATTTTGTAAAATTCTGTGAAATTTCGTGGATGTTTCAAAATTTAGTTATTTGGTTATAACCCAGCTGCTGTTCATGCTAGAGGTCTGTCATTTGGCACAAATACTCTTTCGGTCAATGGTCACCAATATATTAAATAACATGAAAATCAGATGGACAGTTTCAAAATTACAGGTGCTCAAATGTTGTCATTTTATTGTTTGTGCGAAATTTCATGAACATTTTTATCTGTATATATCTCTTAACCGAATATCGGTCAGGAATCTTAAATTTAGCATTATTTCTTGATGATAGGTGTTCTAACAATGTACCAAACTTCATGACAATATGATGCATCATCTCAAAATTATATGTGCTCAAAATCTGTCATTTTATTATTTTCAGGAAAGTCCATGAAACAATTTCATCTACATATAACTCAGGCACCTTTGGAGCTAGACATGTGTAAATTAGTACAGATAACCTTTTTGTAATTCTTATAGAATGATATCTGATGGAAAGAATTAGATAAGAGATTTTTAAGTTAGGGGGGTTCAAAACGTTACTATGTAAATATTTGCAAAACTTTGTGAAAACTATAAAAAATGTGGATCTTTGTGACTTTTCTGTTCTTGCATGCATAGAGTTAACATTTGACATGCATATCCATAGTCAGTGTATCCCGGTGTCTAACACAACTGGATAAATTGATTAAGCAGTTTTAATTTTGCAGAAGAAAAAAAATTATTGGTAACATTGTCTCACATATTTATGATAGCATGTACTGTAGATGAAGCATCCAGAATTTATTTTTGAGGAATTTAACATTAACAATGCACTTATCACTACTTCATTTGATAAGCTGGGCTGAGCTTTTTTTAGTCCTGTGGTTCCGCTCTGAATGACTATCCTCCCCACTTCTCTTTTGGCATAGCCAGATTGACTCAGTAGAACTACTGATCCCACTGATATCCACTTTGCACTTTACAGTGACAAACTCCCTTAATATGTGAGTCACCTACTCCTTTTCCTATCAACCTACCCTGTTGTAATAGAAAGAATTATTTCATCCTGCTGTCCCAGACATTACTCCCCCAATACATTTTTTGAGTACCTCTAAGCCCTAGACTTGCATGTACACCAGGCTCCATGGATTATAAATTTACTGGATGTGATCCTTAAATATCCTGCATTCAGGCTGGAATTGTTGACACTCTGCGCTTTCTTGCTCCAATCTGGGGGTCTACCACTGTTGTGCTACCCAGCTCAGCTGTCCATTTTTTTGTGAAACTGTGCCTCTAACTCCAGAACCAGGTGACCCCCTGCGCTACCTGCCTCTTGTACCCCATCCTTTATTTATTTATTTATTGAAATATTTCACCAGGAAAGGCACACTGAGCAAAAAGATGCTCATCTCACGGTGTGATCAGGGTGAGGGGAGGAGGTTACAGAGGAGAGCAACTGTATAAATTTGTACATGGAAATGAATTACACAAATGAATTACATATCGGAACATAAGTATAACACCTCGGAAACATGAAGTAGGAGTAACATAGGAAACATTGCAATAAGGAATTATACACATTTTTACAAGGAGTGAGAGAGAATTGTACAAGAAATTATAATGACAAAGGGTGTAAAATAAAACTACATACATGTCAGCTACTAATCTACAGTAACACGGTAGACAGAGAATCGAGGCTAGAAGTGTAGTAGGGAGTAAGTGCGGAAGTTGGAGGATATATGCCAGCATTTATAGCCGTAGCTAAAGCCGCTGGTCAGGTCACTTGGAATCTAGGATATGGCAGTGGGGGGAGGGAGAAGATGTGGGGGGGAGAAGGTAAGACAAGAGGAGGAGGGGAGGGGGAGGTCAGCAACACTGGCAGTTTACTGCATAGCAGTGTGTCAGGGCAGAGGAAATGGAGTGCCTAGAGGAGGAGGAGAGATGGATTTGTGCTGGCAGGTTATTCCAGAGCCTCAGGGGGTGGTAGGAGAAGGCCGATTGACCAGCAACAGTCTGGTGATGAGGGATTACCAACAGCTGGGAGTCAGTAGATCTAAGGCTGCGAGAGGGGGTTGGAGTGGAGGTGAGGTAGGGTGGAAGGGACCCAAGCCAGAGGTTGGAAGCAAATTTAGCACAATGGAGTAGGTGCTGGCCATCAAGGGAGGGGAAGGCCAGTGCATGGTAAAGCTCGCAGTGGTGGGTGCGAGGGGGGACATTGAGGGCAAAGCGGCAGAAAGCGTTGAAGAGGGGGTCCAGTCTGGATAGAGTAGACTTAGGAGCAGAACTACAGACTACATCACAGTAGTCAAACGTAGGTAATATCATTTTCTGCACAATTTCGCACCTCACCGGTAGGGGGAGGCAACTGTGGTTTCTGAAGAGAGCGCTGAGCTTAGGGCGCAGTTTTTTCAGGATAGCATCCACATGAGCAGAGAAGGATAGATGTCAGCCAAGCCAGACACCAAGGTACCTAAAAGTTGACACGTCCTCAAGCACAGTCCCGTCAAAGGTGTGGAAGTTCTGGGGTGTACTAAGCCTGGATAGTCTCTGCCTAGTACTGAAAGTCATGGAGACCGTCTTCTTGGCATTAAGGGAGAGTTGGTGAGAGCTAAACCAGAGTAGAACTTTGTTGAAATTAGCCTAAAGACTGGTAGTGACCTCCTCAAGGGTACAGCCAAAGGAAAAGAGGACGGTGTCATCTGCATACATGTGAATTGAGGTGATGAGCAGGTTTGAGGCAGGTCATTTAGGAGGATGGAAAAGAGGATAGGGCTGAGTACTGAGCGTTGGGGGACATCAGTAACTATTGGGAGTGGAGGAGAGGTGGAATCAGCAATTTTTACTGACTGAGTTCTCCCTTCCAAGTATGCTTTGAACCAGCTGGTGGCAGACATGGATAAGCCAGCTTCAGAGAGACAGGATAGCAGCAGGGGGTGATAGACAGTGTTGAAAGCTGTGGCTAGGTCAACAAAGATGGCTGCAGTAATGAGACCTTTGTCCATCCCTGAGAGGACTGTGTCGGAGAGTCATATGAGGGAAGTGGCGGTAGAGTGGTTCTTTCTAAATCCAGACTGGAAGGGGGTGAAGAAGTTACATTCCGAGAGGAAGCTGGAGAGTTGAGAGAGCACGAGGTGCTCCTGGAGTTTCGCTAGGGCAGGGAGGAGGGAACTAGTTGGCCGTGGAGGGGGGGTCACCTCCTTTGGGAAGTGGAAGAACTATGCCATGCTTTCACTCCGCAGGAACTGATTCAGAGGCAAACTATAGGTTTAGCAGGGCAGCTAGCGGAGCTGCAATGGCAGGGGCAGATAGGTAGAGGAGTTTGGTGTCTAACCCATCAGGGGACTTTCCCTTAGAAGGGTTTAGGGAGAGTAGTGCATCAAGAGCTTCTGACGGGGAGATGGTCCCGAAGTGGAAGGTGTTAGATCTGGGGGGGGGGGGATTAGCAGCTTCAGCATGGGGGGTAGGTAGAACTACAGCTGGTAGGGAGGCAAGCAGTGAAGTGGCACATGTGGTGAAGTATGAATTGAACTCGAAGGCAGCTGTGAGTGGGTCAGAGAGAAGAGTACCATTTGAGAACAGAAGGGGGGTGGGATTTGTTGAAGGCAGAAAAAAGGTAGTGGTTAACTTTCCAAAATTTAGATGGTTTATGTAGATTGACATTGAAGGTGGAGTTAAAGTATTCGGCTTTAGGTGGCCTGGTGGCCTTGGTGCGCTTGTTACAGAGCATGTGGTAGGTGATGTTATCGCCTGGGAGGAGTGTAAACGTGTAGGTTTTCCATGCTTTGTCCTGAGCATTTTGGCATGCTATTAGTTCTGGGGAAATCCAGGGATGGTGTGTCCCTTGGACCCTGAGCTTACGCATGGGGGCATGATTATCCCAGATCCTCAGGAAGGTATTCCAGAAATGTAGCAGGGCATCATCTGTGTTATAATTACTACAGTAAGTACCTCAGTTTGCATGAGCTAATTCATTCAGAAGGGGGGTAATGTATAGAGATTTGTAAGACCTTTACACTAGAAATTTGGGAGGGGATTTAAAGCGATGGATTTTGTGGACTATGAAAGTGATATGGTGGTCACTTATAGAGTCAGGAAGTAGGCCGGCTTTGGAGACTCGGTGGGGGTGGGAGGTGAGGGCCCAGTCAGTTAGAGAGTGGTTGCCTGTCTTGTGGTTTGTGCGTGTTGGTTCCAAGATGACCTGGGTAAGATTGAGGGCTGTGATCTCAGAGCAAACTTTGTTGGGGGGGGGGGATAGCCAGTTGTGAATAAAATCTCCCAAAATATAAAGTCCGTCAGATGAATCCAGGGAGGCTAGGTGGCTTAGAAGGTTGGTGACAGTTGTGGCAGGGGTTCTAGGGTGGCAGCATACACCCACAACATAAATAGGGAGTGAGAAGGGGAGGGTCAGTTGGAACATGAGCAGTTCAAAGGCTTGGGGCTCTGATTTAGCAAGTGTAACAGAGAAATGTAAGTCTGTGGCTGTGTACATTGCAACTCCTCCACCTCTGGTGGAGCAGTCTTGTCGAGTGACATTGAAACCTGGGATGGCGATGGATGTGTCCTTAAAGTTAGGATCTAACCAGGTCTCTGATAGGATGATAATGTCAGGAGCATGCTGGGCAGCTAGCACCTGGAGCAGATCGAGCTTGGGGGCTCGGCCACGGATGTTAGTTGTATTACGGGCAGCCCTCAGGGAAGGGAGCCAGAAAGTGTAGTAGTGGTGGCTAATTAAGGGGAGTTGATCACGGAGCTTAGAGTATTTAGGGCTGGTGCAGGGCCAGGATTGGGGTGAATGTCACCCACTGCAAGGAGTCGTAAGATGAGTGTTAGATAGTGAGAAAATATATGATAGCACCAAGCTGTGGGCAAGCACCACCTGGGAGACACTTTAGGGCAGCTAGCATGAGATGAATGGGAGGCAATTTGTTGGAGGGTTGACCAAAGTTGGCCGTAGGAGTAAAGGAAGGAGGAGGGGCTAAAAGGGTAGTGGGACCAGGTATTGGCTGGAAGTGATAGAGTAGGGGGGCGCAGGAAGAGTTAGATCAGCCGAGGGGGGGGCAGGGTATAAGGGAATAAGAGGTAAAAGATAAGGTAAGCAGAATGAGATGGAGGAGATTAGGAATAGATTTTGGGCTGTTAGCACCATATTTAGCTGTTCACAGGAGGCAGTAGACCGGGTTTTACACTTTGTAGGTAGGACTGGTGGAAGACCAGCCACATGAACCACTTGGGTGGCAGCTATAGAGCCAGGAGGGAAAGAGGAGCAGGGGGCAGTAGGCGCCAATGGTTGATAAGTGGGACTTACAGGCGGGGCAAGTAGCAGATTTAATAGGAGGCCTGGGAGGGGGTGGGGAGGCGTGACAAAAACCACTGCAGCAGGACAGTCCAAAAAGCTATAGAATAGCTTGCACCACTGAGGTACAAAGCAGGCTTTGAGGCGCACCAGTCGGGAGCTTAGTGCTATCCGTCAGTCCAGTCAGAACTGCTGAGTCAGCAGGTGCACCAATCAGAGAGCCACCGCAAGCTGGACGGCTCGGGGAGATTCTTAGCGGCAGTACTTGTTCGTGAGATCTGGGCAGCAGGACCAGGTGGGTGGGCTGAAATCTTCCGGTGGGTCAGAGGTGGTGGCTGGTAGTGCCGCCAAGGTCCAGAGGTGCCGCTCAGGGCACGGGTGGGATCTAAGAGAGAAGGAGGACACAGCATTAGATATAGCAGTTCAGACAGGGAACAGGAGGGGGACAGGGGACTGGCGGCAGATCGTCAGAGGGGGTGAGGGTGATAGAGAGAAACAAAAGGAAAAATTAGCAATGTGAGTTTGGAGAGGGTGAAGGTTAAGAGGGAACAAAGGAAGGAGGTTAAGAGCAGACATTAGTGAGAAAAAAAATTTAGGCAGGGGGGCTTGAGCAGGCTGGGTAGAGATTTCTAGATTCAGGAGTTTGAAATCGGTGCTGGTGGGACAGAAGGTGGCACTGGAGGAACAGGAATTAGAGGGGAGATAGAAACAAACAGTGAGGGGGAGGCAGGGCAAGAAAGAGACCCTGGTCAGGAGAGTTGACAAAAGGCTACACAGGAGCTTGCTACTGAGCTAAACCTTCAAACAGTTTCTAAGGTAATTGAGAGGTGTGCAGCTAACTGGAGAAATTACAGATACTTTAAATTGTCAAAAACAGGGCTGCTAAACACTGAAGTACACTGCAAATTACTGCAACAGTTTCAAGCATGCAGCAGCCTAGCTTTTATCTGTTATTAGAAGTATCTACAACAGAGCTGTTAACATTGAGATCTGTTCTAAAACATAGCCAAGCTAAAGTTCAGAGGCCCTGTTGAATGCTGCCTAGACTAACAATTAGCAGGTCTGGTAAACACTTGTAGCACAGTCTTAAAATACCAGTTTAAGTACAAAAACCACTGCAGCAGGACAGTCCAAGAAGCAGTAGAATAGCTTGCCATGCTGAGGTACAAAGCAGGCTTTGAGGCTCACCAATCAGGAGCTTAGTGCTACCCACCGGTCCAATCAGAGCCGTTAAGTCAGCAGGTGCACCAATCAGAGAGCGCCACAAGCTGGACGGCTCTGGGAGATTCTTAGCAGCAGTACCTGTTCATGAGATCCGGGCACCAGGACCAGGATGGTGGGCTGAAATCTTCTGGTGGGTTGGAGGCAGCGGCTGGTAGTGCTGCCGAGGTCCAGAGGTGCTGCTCGGGGCATAGTGGGATCTGTTCATGAGACCCAGGCAGCAGGACCAGGAGTCAGGCTGAAATCTTCCGGTGGGTTGGAGGCAGCAGCTGGTAGTGCCGCCGAGATCCAGAGGCGCTGCTCGGGGCATGGGTGGGATCTATTCATGAGGTTCGGGAAACTGGACCAGGAGGGTGGGCTGAAACCTTCCAGTGGGTCAGAGGTGGTGGCTGGTAGTGCTGCCAAGGTCCAGAGGCACTGCTCAGGGCACGGGTGGGATCTGTTCATGAGATCCAGGCAGCAAGACCAGGAGGGTGGGCTGAAATCTTCTGATGGGTTGGAGGTGGTGGCTGGTAGTGCCACCGAGGTCCAGAGACACCGCCTGGGGCACAGATGGGATCTGTTCATGAGATCCAGGCAGCAGGACCAAGAGGGTGGGCTGAAATCTTCCAGTGGGTTGGAGGCAGCAGCTGGTAGTGCCGCCAAGGTCCAGAGGTGCCGCTAGGGGCACAAGTGGGATCTTTAATTAGGATCCCCCAGATAAGGCTGAGTGAAGTTAGAAAATTCCAGTTTTATGGAATTTTTCATGAAATTCTACAATTTTCACAAAGGCTCTTGGAATTTGACTTTAAGTACAGATGTTATTTTGCAATTTCTCACAGCCAGCAATTAATAAAATTGGCACACACAGTCTCATTGTAAGGTCTGAAAATGGTCAAATTTAATGGTATTGCATTCTCTAGTTTTAAAGTTTCAGAGATTTATAAATTTGTAGTTTACATTCTTGCAAAATTACAATTTTAAATGTAAAAGTTTGACTACTTTTAATTCAATCCCATTTAAAGTTGCAAATATGAACTTTTTTTTCAGAAATGGCCATGTGGCATAGTAGTTTAAGGGCCAGATATTCAGAGGAGTTGCGCAATGCACAATTGACTTGAACCAGCGCAATCAGAGATATGCGCCCTGGAGCCATATTCAACCAGTGTGAATGCATAGCTCAATATCCATTGCGCTGATGCACAACAGTAATATATGCGGCACATCTACATGGGGGCGTGCCCATGAATATGCTGTGCAATAGCATATTCAGCTGGAAAACACGCCGCAACTGAGGGACAAGTCACAGAACACACCACACAGAACTGAACACATAAAAGGAGGCTCAAACACACACAACAGATGTGCAAGCCAGTTCACAACAGGCCATGGATGAAGGACCATTTCTCATGGAAGAGGTGATGAGGGGTGTGAGGAGTAGGAGGGAGGACCAGCAACATGGCCTAGGATGGACCTATTGGCGGTATGCCCAACACAGACAGTACCGTGCCCAGGTCACGTATGAGGACTATGGTGATACAGAGATAGTGGGCCCGGTACCATCTGAACAGGGCAATTCTGAGGCAGCTGCCATGATGAGCTGCAGGCATCCACCAGAAGGAGCCATGCCATGACGGTGGAGACCAAGGTGATAGCAGCAATGTGTCTGCTCACCATGGGCATCTTTCAGACACCAGTAGGGGCAACCACTGGCAAGTCCCAGTCAGCCATGTCCTTCCTCCTCCTCACACAGGTCTGCAATGCTCTTCTGCCACATGCTTCAGAGTACATAAGATTCCCAAGCACATAGGCAGAGTGCAGAGCAAACATGCAAGAATTCCACAGGGTGGCACACATGCCCGGTGTGATTGGGGCCATTGACTGCACCCATGTAGCTGTACGCACACTACCTGGCCTGGAAGGGGCTGTATACATCAACAAGAAGAGCTACCCCCCCATCAACTGCCAGGTGGTGCGCAATGCCACTAGGTGTATCATCAATGTGTACGCCACACACCCTGGGAGTACACATGATGCATTCATATGGCACCAGTTGACACTGTGCCAGCAATTCGAGAGTGGGGTGATCCCCATGGGGCACCTACTAGGTGAGCAGGACATGTCATGGGGTGACAGAGAGGCACTGAAAGAGTGTACAGGCCCAAGGCACACATGGCTGGGGTGGGGGATGAGCGGCGGTGTGCAACATAGGGGTGTGCCATGGGAACAGGCAATGCCAGGTGTTAACCAGCATTTGTGTTACCCCTACAGGTGAGAGTGCATACCCCCTCCAATCTTGGTTGCTCACCCCCATCTGGTGACCATCCAATGCTGCGGAGGAGCGGTTCAATGAGGCACACATCACAACATGCAATATTATAGAACATGTTTTTGGCATGCTCAAGATGTAATTCCATTGCCTATATAGATGTGGTGGTGCCCTACAGTACAGCCCTGCAAAAGCCTGTAGCATATTCCTGGCCTGCTGCATGCTGCACAACATGGTCATTGACCATGGGATAGCTGTCCAGGTGGATGAGGGCAACAGCAGCGATGAGGATGGGAGGACATGCCAGATGGGGGTGTGCAGCCACCCATGGAGAGGAGGGACCCCGGGCAAGCAGCCTGTGCCAGGAGGAACCATGACACGATTGTAGAAGAACACTATGGGAACTGCAGGTGAGTACCACATGAGGCAACTGTGCATGCCCCGGGACACCACACACTCACAGACACGCATGCCCACACAGGGATGCATGTAGAGACACTGGCACACACACAGCAAGCACAGGTAACACACAGGCACACAGACACATGGTCACACCACAGTGGAGCAGCACAGGTGGAATAACCCACCCATGGGCCCTGTGCCAGACACACAGGTGGCCGTATCCTGGCATGCACATACACCACCACCACCACGGGATGCACAGCAGGGCACAGTGGAGCACGTGGGATGCACAGACAGGGTCAGTAGGCATTGTGGCAATACACACAGCAGTACAGCAGGCTGAGGCATGGATCAGAGTGTACGCAGTGGGACACAGGCAGTCCTGGCACAGAGCTGTTCTCATCACGCCCATGCAACAAGGTCCAGCAGCACTGCCCACACACATGGCAGTTGCACCACAGGTCACATGTATGTGACAGCACATGCACAGGAACATGCTCAGCCACATGCACAGCTGCCAACAGCAGCGGGTAACAGGATGGGGCAGCACACCCAGCAGGCCTACCGTGTAGTGCTATGGCTGCCACGGCAATGTGGGTGGCCACGCCTGGACTGTGTGGCAGGCACTGGCTGATCAACAGCCACAGGAGGTGTAAGCAACTCACTGCCAGGTGTAGAGGCCTGAGAATGCGACCAGGTCCTCAGGGGAGTGTAGAGACCGGCAAAGAGACTACTGCCAGATGTGTCAGGGATGGGCATGTTAGTACTCAGTGTCAGCCATGCTTGGATCTCCAGTCACCATGTGTTGATGTGGCACTACAGGGAGTCCTTCATGCCCTGCTGTGCCTGGTGGATGCCAGTGATGCAAATCTGGCAGCGATGGCCCCAGCAATGCGGTCCAGTGATGTGGTCTTGGCTTCCCACAGCTGCTGGAGCTCACCGATCAGCTGAGCACATCCAATGTCCCCTTGCTCAGCCAGGTGATGCACCTCCACCCACAGTGCATGTATCTCAGCCATGAGTGTTGCCTGGTTGTCCACGGATACCCACAGCAGCCTGGTGTGCTCATCCAGCTGGTCAGCACCTGGTATATCATGGGGCTGCCGCTGACCTGCTGGGGGTGTGGTGGCATGCCGTGCAACATCCCTTGCTTAGGAATGCTGTACAGGCAACCATGCAGATGGTGGAAACTGGGAAAGTGCCCTGAGGTGGGCCCCCTGGGTTGCTGCATGGTGGTCCCTGCAGCCCGCTGCTGCATGCCAGCTGATCGCTGTACTTGCTTCATGGCACTGGCACCTGTGCCAGTGCCCTGTCCATGACCAGCATCGGCCGTGGCACCACATGCCACTGTGCGGCCATGGACCGGGTGTGTCTGCATGGGTGCCGTATCACCTGTACTGGCATCCACTGCCTATCTAGAGGTCTGTCCCCTGGGCAGCATGTCTAGGCCTGTGCCACCCAGGATCAGGGTTATGTCATCATCACTGTCTGAGTTTCCCCCCTCCTGCGTTGCAGGTGCAACCACTGGTAGTGCACCCATGAGCAGGAGGTCGGCCAGTGGGTTGTCATCACCCAGTCCAACGAACTCCAGCAGACCCACACTGCCATGGCACCAATGTTGTGTGTCCTGAATTTCAGATGATGTAGATTGCACAACCTTCTCAGGTCCAATGTCATCGGCCACATCCTGCACTGCACCCCTGAGGTGTAATGGAGCTGGGAGACAGAAAGAGATGTATCAGTGTTGACAATGGCACAGTGCATGCTGCACCATGTACAATGCATTTGAGGCATGTGCATCATGAATGTGCCAGCCCACAACAGGGGATGGCTGTGCATCAATGCACGTCAGGGCAGCCATGCCACAGGTGTTGCTCATGTCATGCGAACCATGGGGTGTAGCCGTGGAATGCATGGTAGCACTAGCACAGGGCCAGCATGCATGTCCCCCCGGCCTCACCACAGGCCACACCACATGCAATGTGTTCTGCAGCAGCCTGTGGCTACAGCGGCCCTGCCTGCTTCAGCAACGACTGCAGTGGCAGCAGCCCTGTAGGGCTTGTATGGAGCATTGCACACCCCGGTCCATGTCCCATGGGCAATGCACATTACCCAGGCAGCAGTCCCACTGCACATGTGTGGCCATGTGAGGCATGCGCCACAGCATACCTCACCAATCATGGGTACGTTGCACTGCTGCAGTCACACTGGCACATTGGTGGCATGCACACACCACCACCACACAACAGACACCTACATACAGTGCTGTGATGGGCTGTCACCTGTCTGGAATCTACCACCTGGGACACCCTCGACAGACACATGGCTGATGGTCGCCGCCACATGCTCCTCACCCAATGACAGGACTGGTGCTGAGTCCAGACCACTGCCTGTCTGAGTACATGACACCCTGATGGCGGTCACCTTTTCCTTGATGCGCCTCCTGTCGGTGCCCATCTTCTTTTTGCACTCCTGTACACTGCAGTTGTGTTGGCTGTGGGCGTTCACATACGTGGCCACCTCTTCCCACCCAGTGGCATGGTTCTGCGGTGTCCCGATTGCCCCACTCAGCAGTTCCTCCCTCTCAAGATAGGCCTCAAAGAGAGTCTGCTGCTCATCCTTAGTGAAGTTTGGCCTGCGGTTCCATGCAGGCCCCTGCTCTTCCACTCCTTCCTTCTCTGACATGTTGCTATCTGTGAACAGAAAGACATAGCCCCGATGAGCAGCATAGTAGCACCCCATGTCACAGTGCAGCAATGACTCCAAGTAGAGCTTTAATGGTACACAACACAGTGTGGAGAGTTGTACCTCGATGGCTGCAATACCTGTCAGTGACCTGTGCTGTGTTGTGGCACATTTATGGCTCAACACATGCAAATGAGCCACTGTGCAACCGCTAATGATATGCTAATGTGTGCGACTGCACCTGGCATTGGCTCAAGAGGCTATTTGCATACACCGGCTGAATATAGCAGAATTGCACCTTGCGCAATGTAGTGTGTACTGTACAACATGAATGCGCCAGAGGAATCTGTCAGCTCACTTCTGGCACATGCGTGATGCGCATATGCACACCTGCCATGCGTGCAGCAGGACACCACCATCCTGTGTGGTGTATCACACAGCTAATTGCATGGCACATGCCTGTCCTATGGTGCATGCATCCAGTGGTCCTGCCGCGCATGCAGCATGGATGCGCTGTCATTCTGGATGGTGCAACAGTGCCCACTGCACAATGGCATTGATCGCGCATGTGCTGGTGTTGCGCTATTGACCCATGACCTGTGTTGTGCTACACATGGCTGAGCATGTACACGGGTCAAGGACATGACCCAGAACTCCCACCTGCACTTCTGGCATTGCGCTTGTGTAGGACTGCATGATAGGCCACACCTGTGCATGTGTATCGTGCATCTCCATGCTGCGCAATCATGGCCTGTGTACCCCCATTGCACATGTGGCGTAGCAGTGCTCCACATGCTCACAGTGAACTCCATAGTGCCCTGCACTACCAGAGTGGTGTGCAGCTAACATGGCTCATTCTGAAGGTCCTGGTAGACGGGCATGCAACTGGTCCAAGGTCGAGATGGCCAACCTGGTGGCCTTAGTGGAACCCCTGTATGACCAGCTGTTCAGGGCAGGGGAGCTAATCATTGCACGGGCACAGGTTTGGGACCATGTTGCAGAGGGCCTAGAGTGCTGGACAGTGGTTACCTGAACAGGGGGTCAGTGTCACCACCATTATGGTGACATTCGGCAGCATGACCCTGAGTGGCTCAGGAGGCTGCAGGACCATGACCAGCGGGGATCAGTACCACAGCCAGGTAGGTGTGGACATGCATGTTGCAAGCTGCCATTGTCCAGTTTCTGTGCTCCTGGGTGCACTGCCTCTGCATCTGCACATGCGGGGGGGTGGCACTTGTGGGTGTTGTGTGTCCAATGGTGTGGCACTGTGTGCCTGTGTAGTGCATGGTGCCAGAGGTCCTGACACCGTACCCCACACATGGGATATGGTCCCTGCTCCAGCTCTGGCAGCGCTGTGACCAGTGGGGGGGTGTTCATGGCATGCCACTCATGTCCCTTTCTGTCTCTGTTCCACCCAGAGGGCTGGCAGTGCACAGAAGGGCCAGGGAGGCGGCCACACAGCAAGTCCAGTGCTGTGATGGCAGTGCTGCAGTGGGACCAGCACAAGGACAGGCAGGTGAGTGTGTGTATCTTGGTTCATGCAGCATTGCTGGGCCTGGGATGGGTGGTGCCGGTACAACTCCAGGGCACTTCCACCATGCAGGGTTCTGGCATGTGTTGGCACACTGGCTATACTGCCTGTGTTGGGTTGTGGTGTGTGTGGCTGGCCATGCGTGAGGCCTTTGTGTGGTGGTATCCTGTTGCTGTCACTGGTGGTGTGAGTGTGTGTGTCCCACGTTGAGCGACTGCTGCCTCTGGGTAGCTCCTGTATTGCCCGTGGGGCCATTGCTTCAGCACTGTTGGTTCTGCTGCACAGGGGTGGTGCATATCACTCTCTGGCGTGCCACCCAGTATGTCTGTGGGGCACAGCTAGGTCTGCTATGGCTGTCCACTGTACATGTGGTGTTGATGGCTCTGTTCATGGTAGGGCACTGCAGCTGTCCAGTGCACGCACACCTTGGGGAGGGGGAGGCTTCTGGTGTTCTGGCACTTAGTGGCTGTTCTGTGTTCCCATTTCATTGGTCATCCTGGGCCATGTGTGCATTGGCAGAGGGTCGATCTCCTTGGAGGTGTACAACTACAGCTGCAGCACCTGCTCTTGAGGCTCCTCGCATGGACATCCGTGCACATTGGGCTGAGCCGGAGACACCTGGCAGCCACCAGGGAGCTTGAGTCAGAGGTGCACAGGCTGTGCATTGCTGTTCAAAGGCTACAGCAGTAGCCAGTTGACTGTTCCCTGCTACCCATTCCCCCATCCTCTGCCCTCCACCCATGTTGACTGTTGTATTTGTTTCTTTGTTCACTCTGCCTTATCCCCTGCCCAGTCAGCTTGTTGCCCCCCCCATTTGGTTCACTCCTGTGCTGTCCCCTTCCCTGTTGATGTTATTGCCCTGTTTGCACCACTGCTTTGTTTACTGTTTCACCTTTGTGTGTTGTATTAAACAGTTGTACCTTTTGCACATCTGTGTCTGTGTCTCCTTCACTTGCATGCTGCTGCACTGTGCTGCCATTGTTACATGCTGTTGTTGGACGGGTCTCTATCCATACATGTCCTGTCCCCTCTATGCAGTTCTGTTGTGTGCATGGTGCCCTGTGTACCACGTCCCTCTGTGTGATGTGCATGTGGGTGATGGCTGTGCACATCCCCTGTGCATGGTACGGTGACATATGTCCCTGTTTGCCTGTGCTGACCTGTCCACCACCAGCCATGGTGCCCTTCCCAGTGCTGGTGTGCTGTGTGGTGCTCTATCCTGTTTCTATGTGTCTCTGTGTGGCACGTGCATCATGCAGTGTGGTGCCTGTGTGGTGCTGTGGCACACTGTACATGCCTGTTGTCTTCCCACTGTGGCTGCGGCATCTTCCCCTAGATTGTTGGTTGTCAGGATGGTGGTAAAGGGGTGGCCAGGCCCTGCAGCTGTCCCTTCCACGTGTGTGGGCTGCTTTGACACATTGGTCACTAAGAGTTTACCTTGCTAGGAAGTAGGATGTTGTCATCATTATTTAAGTAAATGACATCATGCTCTAAGGGATCAAACCTATTCATAAGTGATAGGTTAAATTTTTGCACTTTACGTCCTTTCTTAAAACTATGTTTTTCTACAATATGTGTCCATTCCGAGTCACCGTCCAAATCATCATCTTCCTCATTAACTCTGTTTCTTACAGTCATATCTTGTTGTAATCTATTTGAAAAACCTGCACTAGACCTACAGTTATTGTTATTTGAAGTAGAGGCTACACATGTTTCTAGTGAATTACTTGACACAAGTTGAATCCTAGTACTTGGCTTTGTGCCATAGTTTATAGGAGAATTGCTAACCCTGACTTGTATTTTTGCAGGCAATTAAATCTGGTGACCATGTCATGCTGGCTTTTCTCAAGCATACCTAATTTTTGATTACATGTGCTTATTTCCAGTAATAGCTCATTGTTGGTTATGCACTTATCACAGGTAAATGTTTTATGTTTAGAAACGTCGTTCACCAGTTTATACATTTTGCAACTACGGCACAATATTCCAGTATTCCCATCCAAGTAAGCATTAAGCCATGACAAAGGAGGCTTCAACTGGGGAATTAATGTATCGTTGGGGGGGAGGGTTGTGGCACGAGGCCGCAGGCCAACCACCCAACCATGCATTAATTCCCCAGTAGAAGCCTCCTTTGGAGTGGCTTAATGCACTCATAACATGGCAATCGCAATTCAAAAATTATGTTTGAAGCCATTTATTCAGAGTTGGTTATTCAGAGATATAAAAGACAGACTCTTTCAGTGAGCTTTAAAGTTTTTACTGTGCTCTTTAACATTAAAGCTGATGACACTCTTAACATTTATTAATATTGTGGGGGTGCAATTCTGACCTACACATATAAACAGTTTTATTTCAAATATAATGCTTTTCTGCATTTGTAACTGGTTTTTAAACTTCAGAAATATTACTACTCATATCGCTGCGACACTCAAAAAATCTCTAGAACACTGTTGTTTTATGCTGCGTTGCATTCTGGGATTTACATTTTAAGTTATTTGCATATACTTCAGTTCAACTCTGGCTCTGTTGCTAACAGTGCAAGCTGCAAATAGTGCAAGCTGTGCTACAAAAACATTTCAGTTCTTTCAGATATAAGTCACCTGTAATTACAGGAGGAGCGTTTGCCACAAGATCAGGACCAGGATTTGATCCTTTGTCACCAAACTTCTGCTCTACCCATGCTGCGATGATCGTAATCATTTACCTACTACATTAATTTTCTACACAGCGCAATGGCTACAAGTGTTTTCTACAATTGTTAAAGTTCCATTGGGTGGGTGGTGGGAGAAAACATATGCCCTCGTTATGTAGAACTGCGTGGCGATTTTGCAGTGATTTAGGAGGGTATTGCAATACCAAGCTGGCATTTCCAAGGAATTAATGCCGTGTTCATCTTTGGTCATGTGTGGTACTTTAACCAATGGAGTTACAGTATTCTGATCTAACATTTATTGCCATGTTACAAGGTAATATTAGTAAAAGGCTGAGGCAGGCAATTTTTTTTTGTGTGTAATAAAACTTTACTAACAATGTATGGAGTATATATTATAGTACCAGTAGAGAAAGACTGTTATATAACACTTAAAACACAAGCACAAGAGTGGGACAACACTAGTGTCTCTGTGGTAGAGACCTATTCAGAGCTTATGTCAAATACTCACTCCACAAAATTTTAATGTCTACAGTCCTACCTACACGAGGAATAAACTGTAGCTTTTGCAACACACTTTTAGAGACTGTAAGACTACAGTAGTACTGTGCTAAGAGCAACTGTACTCAACCTACATGATTAGGTAGTTAGAGTAACTTTAAGCAGAATTAGAACTGCTTTACCTAAGGGCCTCTGGTCCCTGCTGTCACTGCAGACACTGCTGACATGCACTGACACGCTTGTCTCAGTGCATGTCTCCACATGCGTAAATGTGTGCTCCCCCACTCGTGCTCACGTCGCTTGTAGAGGGGCTCCAATTAAATATACAGTGACCCAGAAATAGTCTTCCTGGGTCACCACACTAAGCAAACTCTGTATACTTGAAACATAAAATTATATCCAGTGCCTTAGCACCTGTAACACGGGCATATTCACCCAGTGAAACCCTTCTTGTTTTAAAATGTCTACACTATGGATTTAAATGATCAAAGACAAAATGAGTAGTTCAAGGTACACGCCTGAAACTACAAATCCTATGGCAGTTCCTGTTTCCTGAGCAGACATTTGTTATGTCAGCCCACTCCCCAGCACATTCACAGAGCTAGTTTCTTAACAATAATCAACCACACAACCATTAGTTAGAAGGAGCTTGCAGTCTCCCCTGTAATGTCACACAGTGTGAGGAAGAGATAGCAATATCCCTCTGACTCTTATTTCCACCATATTTCTTATTATTTTTTTAAGTGCATTGGTCATTTGTTTGAGTTTAGATAAATATACCTTTAAATGATTAGACTACAGGCCATTTGCTGTAAAAATTACTCCTAAATAAGTATATGATTTAACTGTCTTAAGCTTAAGCTCTCCAAGGTTCATTTCCAAGTCTGTGCTCCTTGAACTTTTACTGTGAGTTTAAGAGAATTTGCATATTCATTAAGGATGTTCAATTTCCTCTGCATACCAGGTTTTGAAACTGCTAGATAACCAAATCATCCGCATAAGAGTGCCAGGCAAGAATAACTCCCAGTCTGAGGAGAATCTGATAAAGGACCATTCAACCCCCAACAAAATACTATGCAAGTGAATACAAAACAAAGTTGGGTCCAGGATACAGCCCCATCTCATCCCCCTGTTTGTTGGAAAGGGAGAGAGGAGCTGGCCCTTGGTCCCCAGCCTAATCTGTGCCCAAGGTTGAAGATGTACATCTTTTATAATACTTATAACGGGGGGCACTGCTGAGCAGGCCACTAGGATGCAACTTTTCACTCAAGCTCCCAGGAGACTTAGAAGAAACTAATATAAAACTACAATTTTGCTGATTAACCTATTTTTAACTATACTCCAGGTGGACAGTAAAACCAGAAAAACACTATGGGCAAGGCTAGAGGAACAACTTTGCCATCCACAAACTTTTTTAAGCCCAAGGGCCAGCAGTGAGACAAGAGGCCTGTGCAATAAGGAAAATTCCCAGATGCAGGTGAAGTACTGTTGGGTGAGACTGAGCCATTAACTATACAGACAACCCTACAGCAGCTGGTCTGAACACTGAAGGACTTAGATAAAATGTTTGATACTTTAAATCCTCGTGTTATGGCTCCGGAAACCTGTGTGGACTCTATGCACCCAATGGTTCAATGATCCAAAGCTTCGGTTCTCAAAAGGGTGGACACCCCGGACCAATTATTAAAAGAAAACTCACTCCTCCATCAGCGATTACAAAATTTTGAAAACCAAGCTCAGGGAAAAAAAATATCCAAGTGGTCGACCTTCCTGAAATGGTAGACAGGGAGTACTGTTTTGACTTTGTCTGAATGCTCCTGCCTGCTGTGTTGGGTCTCTTGGAGGGTGATCCCCCATTCTTCATCAAAAAGGCTTATAGAGTGATGACACAATGGGCTACCATAGCACAGACATCACTCGGGATCTCTACAGTGTTTTACATGGGTGTGGGAGACAGGATCGAGCACTGATGATTGCCTGTCGACAGAGGCACCTTAACTATGGGGAGGATATCATATTTTTATTTCCAGATCTCTCGTTCAGTACCCATCTGCAACATAAGGCATTTGTCAGGATCAGGAGCCATCTATGCCAACTGAAGCTACAGCACAAGTTACTGCTACTGGCAAAACTCTGTTTAACATAGAATGGAAGCCACTATCTAGTCAGCAACAATAAAGATGCTGAAAAAGGGGTCTGGTGAGTCAAGGCAGAGATGGAGACCAGTAACAAGAAGAAAGATTCCTTAAATGGCAATTAAAATCACATTCTTTTATCAGACTGTAAGGTAAACTAACTGAATAGGCTACAGCAATGAACCCAGACCCATATCCATACCTCTCAACTGTCCCTGATTTTACCTCAAAATTTTACTCTGTCCCTCCTAAAAATTCTGTTTCTGTGACCAAACAGTGGGAGTTGTAAGCATAAAATAATGTCAAACTTAAAGCTACAGACTTGTTCTTCCATAAAAAATGCATTTTACACTAATCCCTTTATTCTATCAGCTTCCTAAAATGATATCACCAATTCTGAGGCTGTGTTGCTGATTTTGGTCCTTTGTCCCTGCTTTTTTAAGCCTTGCACCTGATTTATGAGGTAGGAGGTTGAGAGGTATACCCATATCATAATGATAGACCTTTTGTTCCTTAATATTGGGATTGCACAATAATTAATATTTGGAGTCCTCTGGCAAATGCATGTTACTACTTTCAAAATGGCATTCCGTCTTCTTCATGATTAAGACTCCTACACACACTTTCTCAAACTGACCACATGCCCACTCTTTGCATGTCCCACTGTTCCATGGCAATGGGATCTGGACTTTTGCTCAGTGTTACCCAAAGTTTAGCACACAGTTAAAGTCACTTATGTTGCATTGCTTACTAATGAGTTCGAATTGCCTATACAATTTATTTAGTAAATTATTTCTATTAAAGAGCATCAACAAAATGCAGGAACAGTTAATTCAGTATGATAATTGCAGCGTACAGGTTTCTATGGTGGTAATTAACAGTCCAGAGCTTTCTATTTTTTTATTTACTATATTTTACCCTCTTCAAGGGGAGACGAACTACTGCTAAATATTTCAGTTGTACCATTCGCTTTATGTTGCACATGTTCTAGTTTTAGGCAATTATATAGATTTCTACTGCACTGGTTTATACCTGGAGGTTCTTGCTTAAAGGTACACTGTCATCCCATTTTGCATCATATTATTTCTAGCTGAAAACTCATTTTGTATGGCTGCTTACCTTCTCTGAAATGCATTGATGCTGTGTCTTGCGTTATCTGCTTCTTTTCTTAGTAGAACTGAAATGTATGCTAATAACGTGATTATATTCAATGTTGTTTGTCTCAAATCCTTGATCCAATTTTATTACATACTTACTGAACATTAGGAGCACCCTAAAAAAGAGTAAACACTCGTCATGCAATAGTTTCCTATTCTCCCACTGCATCTTGAGTGGCTGTACTGTGTTGGACTGTTCCCAAATGCAGGAAAGATGCAGTGGGAATTGACTAAGTAATGTGAACAAACACATTTTGGTGTGGTAACACCAGTGCATTGGGCAGTCTGGTATTTACTTTGAAAAAGAAAAAATGAGTCAGAATCAAACTACCAGCTGCATCAGCACATTCTACAGAATGTGAACAATCCTAAAAGGTGTTTTTTGAACTAGGGGCAGCGAGAGGCCTGGGGGGGGCAGTGTCCCTTTAAGCAGGATTGTGCAGTAGTGTTGGATGTGTTCATTAAAGCGCAGTTGGACAGTGGTTTGTCACTTCTAGGGGAGATGCATGAAGTATCTGGAGCTAATAGTAGTTCTTGTGGGGTTCTAGACAGGGGATGCTGCAGCACCTCATCCATTATCCTGCGTACTTCTACCCAAAAAGGGCTGAACTGTGAGCATGTCAGTGTCATATGAATACTGTCCCCTTCTTCTACCACACAATTTAGGCACACAAGGAACTTGGTGCTGTCAAAACGATGAATTAGTGGAGGTGTGAGGTAAGTGCTGTACATAATATTCAGTTGTACCTGCCTTTAGGTGATTATTTCTGGCACAGCTGTGGAGGTGAGCAACAGCAACTTTCCCCTCCACCTGTGTAAAGTCGATTCCTTGATTGTTACTTAACTCAGTCACTGTATCTGTGGTAGGGGAATGCAACTGCCAATTAGCAGTCCATCCAGTTCAATAAGCTGCTGTGAGTTTGGAGGGGCTCAGGTCCGGGTCACCCCTGAAAAAGGGACCGTTGGTCTCAGTGGGTTTTCCCGGTCACTAAAATCTATGAATTCCGCTGGTGACATGTGTCCGCAGGTTTCCAAGGATTCAGCTGGGTGTTGCAGCCACCCCTGCAGGCATAAGTATGTAAAGAAATCTCTGGCTGGAATGCAATACTGCCTTTTAAAATCCATGAAGGAGTCGAGACAGCCACCAGTAAATAGGGACAATACCTGTGACAGACCCAAGCCCCTCCCCCGAGGAGAATCTGGTGCATAAATACATTATATTCAGCTTTTTCTCTCAGGGCTGCTATCAGACCTGCCTTGAGGGAGAAACTGTCTCTGGGTGTCCCATAGATTTATGTATTTCCTTCCAAATTTTTAGTAAGTTGACTGTGAAAGTAGTTGCTGGGCTAGGTGTTTTCTGCCTTGACAGTGCTGGGGAGAGTAAGTAATTTTTTGGAGGTATGACAAAAGTGATTAGAAACAACATGCATAGTTTCAGCACCCACTGCCAACTCCCCCCCCCCAGATAATCCATCACAAAGGCCCCCAGGCATTCCAGAGGAACAACAGTGTACACACAATCTGGTTTCTTCTCATGTCAGTGGCAGTAAATCTCATCTCTGGGGGTATGTCCAGTGGCTCTCATTCTTATCGGGGGTGTCATGGATCAGTCCTCCCCAGGTTGCCCCATATGTCAACACAGGTTCATGGTTGCCAGCCTACAAGCCCCAACCCCTTGTTATCTGGAAGCCCTAGAAGAACCTGTCGCAACCACCATCCTGGGTTCCACTGCATTGTGCACAACCAGCACCACTGAAAGGATGGCCACTTTTTCTTTGTCTGTTTTGCTTTTTCATGTCTATTAGACTAGCATGCACATGCTGTATCTCACTGGGTGAACATGACACTGCACTATCTATCCAGACTGAAGAAGGAGTTGTCATCTACCCAGTTTCTGGGCAACTGCAAATTTCATTTGTGCCTTATGCCCATCATGCTCGTCATTCAATCTCCCTCAGTTCTGAGAGGGAGGGGACAGACTCAAGCAACCAGCTGCCAGTTAGTCATTAAGGGGCTCAGGGGCACACTTGTGCGTACATGAACAGCCATCAGTGTGACTACATTCACAGGGCCTTTTTGAACAATTATAGCTATAGTTCTTTACACCATAACTCCAAATCAACAGCACATAAAAGAGAACAGTATGGAGTTTTGTTCGTGGGGGTACCAGACACATCCGAGTACTTGCAGAGCACCTAAGTAGATCACAGAGGCTGCACCCAATCAGCAATCAGCAGGTCACACACAGTACATTTATGCAGTTTCACCTGATACTCTGATTATTCCATAGCTAGTAATCCTCCAGTAGCACACTGTTCTTTCTGCAACAGTCAATCTGATTGGTACCCACAGTTCCTACAACATACAGATCCTGTGTGGTTGGCCATTGACTTTAGTGCAATTGCCAGCAGTGAGAGTGGGTCAATTGACAGTCTAGTGTGCAGTCTTGAAACAAGAATTATTGTGCCAACAAAGTTCCTTTTGCAAGGCAGTTCAAAACCAAGTCCTCAAAGTCCAAAACACTGCAGCGATTGGTACCAAAGCCCTCCTCAGCAAACTGAGCTGCTCCATGCTATCAAGCACCATAACTCCAAGATGACATTGTAACTGCAACAACAGACTTTGCTGCAGAGAGCAATTTCAGGACTGTTTGAATCCAGCAGCGCCACCACATACTGACTGATTTATACCTGGGGGTATGATAGTTACCACAGTCTTCTAATGGCAGGACTTTTAAACCAGTATCAAGTTGCACATAACAAGGTACCTTTTCCTTGAGTTATTCTGGGTAGCATATGACAGAGACCCAGAGTAACTTAAAAAATGGTGCCTCAAGCCAGTGACTGGCATGAGTGTGGCTACGTCTGACCACCTCCTCCATCCCCCCTTCCCTCCTGATCACCTCCCTCTCCAGCCACAACAGCACATTAAAAAGCAGCAGCTTTCCCCTACCCAGTAGCATGAGTACTTACAGAGACTGACTGATCTCTTTATTTTTATTATGCAAGGTCACCTAGCAAAGTCATGGTGCCACCATGTGTGCCGGGTATAGAAGGGCACCACGTGGCAGCCACTAGCTCCATGCACTGTTAGGGCCATGGGTAGGGAGGGACGGGCACCAATCATGGGACAGCAAACTGAGTATACAAAAAGGAAAAAAGTGAGGCATCCAAGGGGCATTACGAATGGCAGCCATTCACATTTATTTATTTATTTATTTATTTATTTTGGTTCAGATAAATATTTGAGACCAGTGACTCATCAAAATTATATTCAGATTTCTGATCTTTATTTATCATCATAACCTGGGGGACCAGGAATATAATCAATTTTTTTTCTATTCTATTTAGTTTAATATTTTAACATATAGGTTTTAGAAATGCCCCAGCCCAAATTATGTTATGAGACAAATTCCATACTTTTCCAAAGATTTCCTTCTGTTTGTTCTTTATATTAAACATCTGTTCTAATTTTAATGGGTCTGTCATCAGATTCATCCATAGCTCAAAAACAGGAGGAGTGGCATCTTTCCATTTTAATAAAATACATTTTCTTGCAATAATAATAGATATGGTAATACATTTTGCTGAAATTCATCATACTAGGATTCATACTAGGACAGTATAGATGTATAGAAGGCTATGGGCCCCTTAAATGCTCGTCTCTTGCAAAGCGGGCTTAGCTCCCATTTACAGTATCTAGCAGGAATCTGTCTAATTTAGATTTGAAGTTTGTGAAAGTATTTACTTCCACTACATCTCTAGGGAGTGAATTCCACATTGGAATAATTCTTTGTGTAAAGTAACTTCTTCTGGTATTGTTTTTGGGATTGGTTAATGTTGATTGAGACATAATGACTTCTAAGTGTGATTTCGCTATGTGCAAACACAAGCCAAGGTCTGATAATAAGATTTTATCTTTAGAGCCACAGAGTGCAGAGACAGGCCACTAAAATGATATATAAACTAAAAAATGTAACTTATTCGCATAGACTTGATAGGCTGCGGTGCATGTCTCTGGAGACTAGGAGAATAAGAGGAGACCTATTGTTATGTTATGATGTAATGCAGGATGATTATATGCTAAATGAATTAAACCTACAATACAAAAACACGAACAGAAATACTAGGGGTCACCCTCTGCAGTTAAGACATATTAATTTCAATACCAACAGAAGAGGGGCGTTCTTCACACAGAGAGTGGTGTCCTCATGGAATAAGCTGCCTGAAGACATTATATGTTCAGAAATAAAGCCAAGTTTAAAAGAAAACTAGACGCTCACATTCTCAAAAGACATAAGTTAGCCTATCATTGGTAAATGGATAGGAGCAGTCACGGGCTAGTACTAAGCCGTCTTTGCTCCTTACCCCTTAGTATGAACCTTAGTATAGAGATTTTATGCATCAAAGAAGGTCCCCTCTTGGTCTCCTGCGTTCCAACGCATACAGACTAAGGTCCTTAAGTCTATCCTCATAACTAGTATTTTGGCAACCGTTAATCATTCTTGTACCCTTCTATTTTTTTTCACATCTTTACGTAAAGTAGAGTTCCATAAGGGGGAGCAATGGTTGACAAATGGTCGTACATGTGCTCTTTAAAGTGACATAATGCATACTGTTTCTAGAGGCAATCGATCTCTTTATGCAAGAAATAATTATATTTGTTTTCACTGCAAATTCAGTACAGTATGTACTAAACTTAAGGTCATTGGTAACAACTACACCCAAATTATTTTCATTTGTCACTGGCTTTAAGCTCTTTCCTGCCAGAGGTTAGTCATTACACTTATTGGGTTGTGTTTTCATAGGCCATAGTATGACGCAAGGTGCTTGCATCAACCAAGTCTGATGCAAGAGGCACCTTGCTCCAAGGGCTGCACCAAGCACTATTTTCAAAGGCAGCCTGTGTCACCCAGCAGGCTGCCTGCACAAAAGTGTGCTAGCACCTGCCTTGCACCATGAAAGTGGCTGCAGCGTGGCATTGGGGGCTTGAGGCAGACCCAGACTGCCGTAGCCCTCAAATCATGATTTTCAAAGACCTCCCTAGGAACTAAGTGCCAAGTACCATTAGACCATCAAAGGGCTAGTCTAACGGTACTTAGACATCTCCTGGGAGGGTCGTCCAGTTTGTGCCACTGTGTGGCCTGCCCCAATCCATCCCCAAAGGGTCATCCCTAGTGGACTAGTGGCCCCTCCTTCCCCAACTGTTACTGTTAAAAGCCTCCCTGGTGCTCTAGTACCTCCATCATCCAGCACATAATGCCCACAAACCCACCCCCCAATCCATACCTGAGATTCGGTGACCAGCATAGCCCTCTGTACACCACCACAGTTGGTCAGCGAATGAACTGTCAGAGCACGTACTGTATACAGTATGCCCTCTGACAGTTCATTCAGTGGCAGGCCATGGTGATGTGAGGGGGGGCTGTGCTGGTCGCTGGATCAGGGTATGGGAGAGGGTGGGAGTGGGGAGGTGGGTAGTATGTGCCAGATGGAGGGACCACTAAACCACCGGGGTCCTGGTATGTTTGGGGAGGAGGGCTCTGGTGGCATGGTGGTGGGGGCTCTCACCCAGCACCTTGCTCCCTGTCTGTGGGTGCCACGGACACCCCATAGTTGTTGCGTGTATTCTGGGTGGGTGCGACATCCATTTGGCACACTGTCACATGTGCCACAAGCTCTGGGACTTAGGTGCCGGCACCCTGTGGAATGGAAAATCAGGGGCAGGATCCCAGACGCACCCACACCCGGTGCAAGCTGCCATTGTTGCAGCTTGTGTCGGGGCTTTGAAAATCCATCCCATTGTCTTTTCCTAAGGGCATGACAACACACTTGTCTGGATTAAGCATCATTCCATTTAAACTAGCCCACAGTTCCAATTGTGCGAGATCAGTTTTCAGAATTTCAACTTCCCTATCTGAACTAACATCAGCAAGTATTTTGGTATCATCAGCGAATTTGATGGCAAAACTACTTATTCTTTTGTCAAGAAATAAAGAGAGAAAACAATGAAGGCCCCAGAACCGAACCCTGAGGCACTCCACTTGTCACAGGTCCTGTGTCCGATTTAAAACCTCTAGTTCAAACCACTTGCTCTCTATCTGAAAGCCATACCATCACCCATTTAATAAGACAGTTGTGTAAATGAAATGCTATCATTTTTCAATAACTGTAGTATGAGGGACTTTGTCAAAAGCCTTACATAAGTCTAAATAGAGGATGTTAACAGATTTCTTATGTTCCAATAGTGCACTTACTCTCATAAAAAACAAGATTGGCAGTCAGACATGACCTCTGGGGTCTGAAACCATGTTGAAAGTCATCAGTAATATTTCTGCCAATTAATTATTTTTCAGTTTTGTCTTTTATTATTGGTTCCATCAGTTTACCTACAGTATAATACTGGTCAAGCTGATCGGTCTATAATTAGTCGGACTACTATGATTACCTTTCTTGAAAAAAGGTGCCACCTCTGCTTGTCTCCAGTCCTTAGGTACCTCACCAGTGTTCATAACAAGTTAAGTAATCTGTGTAACAGTTCAACCAACCATGATTTGATTGCTTTCAGTAGTTTTAGATGTAGTGAATCTGGACCTGGGGGAAGTATTAGTTTTAATATTATTTAGTTTAGAGATGATATCTTCCCTACTAATTTCCAATTACTGTATATTTTTAGTATTATTGTTTAGAATTGAGGGTGATTTATTATTTACTTCAAAGACATAACAAAAATGTTTATTAAATGCATTTGCCATATCTGTTGGATGTATAACCTCAGTATTGACAACGTGTAAGGGCCTGATGGCATTGGATGGGCATTTCTTTTGATTTATGTATTGGCAAAAACGTTTCCCTCCATCCTTCATATGGGTCAACTTAAATTCTATTTTTTAGTTTTTCTTTGTTTATGGTAATTTTACATCTCCTAAGAACAGTCTTGTATTTGTCTTTATTATAGCTATTGTCTATAGCTATTATAGCTAGAATTGTCTTTTTTAAAAATCCTATAAGCCCCTTTTTTTGGCTTTAATTGCTTTTTTAAACTTGTTATTAAACCATATTGGAACTCTCCCTTTTTTGTTATATAGAACTTTGTTTGGTATATATTTATCTGAGAGCTCAGTAATCTTAATTCTAATTTTGGTCCAAAGCGGGTCAGATGAAGTAATGTCATTTCCCCAGTCCAATCTATGCAATTCCTGTAGTATCGCCTCAAAATTGGCCTTATTAAAATCCTTAACCACATTTCTACCAATCTCTCTAGGGATTTCTAAGTTAACAGAGAAAGTTATTTTATTATGATCACAATTAATCAATGACTCACGTATTTCTAGATTATTAATTTTATCTGGAATATTAGTAAGGACTACATACTCACTTGTGGGAATGATAACCAAAAACTGTTAAAATTGGTGTTAGTGTAATTATTTTATTTATTGTTTTGGCTAGAGTTTTTGTTATTTTATTCCAGAAATTCATGAGGTACGGGCATGCATGAATTATATGTGCTGTATCAAGGTTCCTGAAGTTTGAGTGCATCTTAGGCATTTGTCTGAAATGGTATTATTCATATAATGCAGTCTAGCTGTAGTATAGCAAGTGCAGTGTATCATATTCAATTGTATCTGTTGGAGTTTAGATGCTTTAACATTCACTGTATATGATGCTTTGCCATATTTCACCTGTAATGATAATCCCAGTGTCTTTCTCCCATTTAATTTTCAGTTTATTTATATCAGTTTCCTATGTATTCATAACTGTTTGATACATTACTGAAATCAATCTTTTATCTTTTTCGCCCTACAATGATTTTAAAATAGTTGATTGTTCATTTATTTTGTTGATATTTTTATTGATATTGTTTTTAATATGTAAATACTGGTATTTTTGATATTGTGGTAGTTTATATAATTTTTTTATTTGTTGGGGTTCAGGTATAACTTAATGGGGAATAAACTGTAGAGGACAATGAATTCACTGCCCTTAAATTTCACTGTTACATCCGCTCTAAAATTTTCACGGCAATTTAATTTAGCTGAAGTGTAACAGCAAGCTAACTTGTCAATGGTAGTATATATTTTCACTGGCATATAATTTTCACTGGATTTTCAAATGAGTGAATATAGTGGAAATTTTGTTTCGGGGAAAAATATGTCCTCTACAGTACTTTATCTGATATAAACCTTACATCAGAATGTCACCCAATTTCGTTATTTCATCATTACCTCCTACTTTACTCTAACCTTTGGATATGATCCAGGGTTACTTATTCTTACTATTATTCCTATTTTATTCAAATTTTTATTAAAATTTTCTTTTCTGAATTTTTTTCCTTTTTTGTTTATATGTCTTCTCAATTATGTGTAATTCCTAACCATTTCTCCTTATTTTATCTTTTTATTTCTGATTCACATTCTGCCCTTAATTTGTAATTACTTCAGACATTAAAATAGTAAAGGGTTGCCATATCTTCCCAAAAGTCTCTTCCTGTGCCTCCTTTACGTACTGCACCCTTTCAAGATTCATCGCACCGCACCCACCATATAGTTTATCCATATTTTAATGTCTTGTGGTTTTGGATCTTTCCATTTTATTAACATGCATTTTTTTTGCAATTGTCAGAGTTATTGAAATGCTTAAGACCAGGAACATCGCAGCCAAAATATCATGGCAGAAACAATGCGGACGTAACCTCGTGGTCCAGAACATTGTGTGGTGCATAATAAAGCGAGGACACAATGTCGTTGGGCAGCAGTGCTGCAGATGGAAGACACACATATCAATAGTGCACCTGCAAAGGAACCAGGAACATGGACAATAGCAAGGTGTGGTGCTGGGGAGATGTGCTGGCACATAGCAGGGGAACTGCCAGCTGGTGGATACTGGGACAGTATACCACAGGACCTATGTGGCCCCACCACAATGCCACAGACAGGGGCAAGCACCAGCACTGGCACCAGCTGGAACAATGGAGCATTGCAGTAACAGTGACAGCGGGACACACTGGGTAGTAGACAGTGGGTGGAGGACACAGCTGCACATGGAGCTCACAGGACAGTGACCAGTGGTTGGGGGCCAACAAGGCACACTGCACCACAGTCCAAGGAGGATACATAATGTATCCCTGAGTTTGGCAGGGCACAGGACCATGGAGAACAGTACTGCCATGAAAGCAGATGGATGCAGGCCATGCTGGAAACATACACTGACAGGGACCGTATGCAGCACAGGGTCTGGTAGTTGGTACACCCAGGAGACACAGTCCATTCAGCAGGGGCAGGCATCCACACAGCAACAAGGTGATATGTGGGAGGGAACTTGGATGGTGGTGTGAGTGACTGGAGGACCTATGAAGAGGGATGCTAACCTGCACCCATGGACTGGCGGTGTGCACCACTGCTCCATGGAATGGTGCAGGAGTGGATGTGCCCCCCAGAGCTTGCTCTGGCCATGTATGCTCTACACCTGTATAAGTGGCTGCTGCTGTACATCCCTGGTCAATGTCTCTGGGCAGTGTGTGTTATCCTGACCCGTGTGTTGTCTGGCATGCACTGTTATGTGCCGCAATGTCCTGTGCTGACGATGTTGTGGGAGGCATTGTTATTTCTGCTTTGTTCTGGTCTGCGATGATTTTACCCGTGAAGTTCCTGGCCGGAACCATTGAAGCAAACACTTGTTTTCCTGATTCATCATGTTTCCTTGCTCCATTAATCCAAACATAGAAAAAAGGATCTTAAATAAAACTTGTTTATTCAAAACCCTATTGATGATTTTATATATTTTGGACCAGAAATTAGTCCTGTAAGGGCAATCATGGATCAGGTGTATCAATGTGCCAGATGCATTTGCACATCTAGGGCATTTATCATTCGGTTCTACATTGATTTTATGTAATTTGTATGGGGTAAGCTAGCTCCTGTGTAAAATTTTATATTGGATTTGCCTTAATTTAGTTGATTTTATGTTCATAAAGGCCATTCCCAATATTTGTTCCACAATTCCTCTGATATTTCTTCTGTGAGTTCTTTTCCCATTTCCATTTGCCATTTCTGTTTTAGTTTCTCCATTTCTTTTGTAATAACCCCAAATAATGATGTATATATTAATGAGATCAGTTTTTTTATTTTCCTTTTGTTCCTCTAGCTTGTCCAGAATTGGTTTTGAAAAAAGTTTTAGTACCCCATTCGTCTTTTTTATATACTGTTTAATTTGTATATATTTAAGCATATGAGTAGATGGTATAGAAAATTGTTCTCTAAATTTTTCTAATGACAAGAATTCATCATTAATGAACAGTTGACCACATTTAATTAACCCATAAGATTTCCATACTTTTGTAATCTGATCATTAATTGATGAAGGATAGTTCCAGTTATTGTGCCACGTGGTATATTTTGTAACTCCTGTATCACATTTTAAAACTTTATGGAGTTGATTCCAACATTTAAGTGTTGTAAGTAGTGATATTGGATACTCTACTTGTTTGATTTTATCCAGTTTCTGCCCTGAAAATAATAAATTGATTAATGATGGATACTGTGATGTTAACTTTTCCATTTTAATTGAATTTCTCTTTTCTGTATAATTTATCCAACTCCATATTATTATAACTTGTGATACCAAGTAACATTTATAAAAATCTGGCATTGCTAAACCTCCTTGTTCCACAGGAAGGAACACTTCGTCATGATATTCTTGGTTTTTTATTCAACCATACAAAGTTAGTTACTATTTTTTTCATGACTTAAAGAAAGACATTGGAACTTCTGTTGGAAGAACTTGAAAAACTTATAATATTTTTGGTAAAATTAGCATTTTTAACAAATTAACCCTTCCTATTAAAGTAAGAAGTAAGCTTCTCCATCTTTCTAGCTCTACTTTTATTTGTTGCAGAGACTTTTCATGACTCATTAAGATCAACTTATCAATTTTTTTAGTAAGTGTGATCCCTAAGTATTTAAATGACTCTACTTGTGGATAATAGTTACCATCTTTAAATATTTTTCTCCCTGCACCTTTAATTTTAAGTATTGAGGTTTTCACATAATTAATTTTGAAGCCTGATTCTCTTCTAAACTGCTCTGATGCCCTAAAAACTCAATGATAGATTCTTGATCATTATTCTTATACAGGAGGGCATCATCTGCATATAAGCTAATTTTATGATATGTTTTACTATATTGAACACCTTCGATTTTATAATTTCATCTTATATATTCTGCTCATGTTCAATGCTTATTGTGAATATTAATGGAGAAATAGGGCAACCCTGTCTTGTTCCTCTAGACAATTTAAACACCGGGGAAAGCATATTATTAATTTTTATTTGTGCAGTGGGAAGATAATATATAATTTTTAACCATTCTATAAAGTTATCGCCAAAGTTCATGTTCTGCATTGTTTGTATAATGAACTCCCATTTGATGTGATCAAATGCCTTTTCTGCATCTACCGTTACTAATATAGAATCTTTCTTCCAGAATACTTAAGGTACGTCTAATATTTTCCATTATTTTTCTTCCCTTGATAAATTCATTTTGATCTTGATTAATAATATCTGGCAAAACCTTTTCTAAACTTTTAGCCAAAACTTTGGCAAAAACCTTATAGTCCGAGTTTAACAATGATATTGGTCTATATGACTTACATAATTCTGGGTCTTTATCTTGTTTATGAAAAAGAAGTAGATAAGCTTCATAAAAGGTATTTGGAATATTTTTTAATTCAAATATTTTGTTAAACATTTTTACAAACATAGGGATTATAATTTCTTTAAATCTTTTATAAAGTTCAACCTGTATACCATCTGGTCCTGGTGCTTTCCTTAATTTCATTTCTTCCACTGTGTTAGCCACTTCAATATATGTAAATGGTTGATTCTGTGCTTTTTTTTTACCTCATTAGATAATTGCCTTAATTTCACTTTTTCCAGGATCTTGACCTGCTCTACCTCATTTGTTTCCACCTGGGCTGTATACAACTCTCTATAATACTTTACAAAGATGTTCAATATATCCATTGCATTTTCACTATACCTTTATTATCTTTAATTTGTATTATGTTATTATGCTCCTGGTCTTTTGTTTTTATCTGCCAGGCCATCAGCTTTAAGGGTTTGTCCGTATTTATGTAATAATTTGCTCTTGTTTTCAAAATTTGTTTCTCTGCTTTTTCTGTAATCAAACTATTATATGCATCTTTTTTAACTGATTAAATATTTTCATATCTTATGTTGAAGAATGGAATTGTTTCAATATGCTTATTTCATTTTCTAATGTCCTATATTGTTCATTCCATTTTTTTTCCTCTTAGCCTCTATTTCTTGTAATAGCCCTTTTATCCATGCTTTGAAGGAGTCCCATAATACCATTATATCTATATCTTCCCCAATATTTCTTTTAAACAGTCCTTCATTTCTCTTTCCATGTAATCAAACATTACTGTGTCCCTAGATACTGTTGGATCCATTTTATACCACAAAATTTTCATTGAATTGAGGGATAGTTGTAATTCCAGTATACAGGGAGAATGGTCTGATACCACTATTCCAGGATACAGTACATTTTTAACCATGTTCATTAGGGTTTCTGAAACTAAAAATAAATCAGTTCTAGAATATGAGTAGTGCACCTTAGAATAGTAAGAGTAGTGTCCTTTTTCCTCCTTCAAGTATGCCCAATGGTCCACTAATTTCAATTCCCCCATAAATGTTTTTACAGCCTTTATCACTGACTTGAAATTATGTAGGGCCCCTGAAGTTCGATCTAATTTATTTAATACTAAATTGAAATCTCACCCTACAATATATGGTAAGCTAAAGCCGCGGAATTGCAGAAAAAATCTGAAAAGAATGTTGGATTATTGTAATTTGGACCATAGATGTTTGCTATTGTCATAGCTTGGAAATCTATTCTTACTTCTGTGATAACATATCTCCTATTTTGGTCCTGAAATTCCGTCAAAATGTTAGGAAGTGGATTTCCTATATGGAAAAGCATGGCAGTCCCTCTAGCTTGCGGGGTATGCTGAGAACAAACCATCTCCCCATTTTTTCTGAAACCAAGCAAAGTCTGATTCTAAAAAATGTGTTTCTTGCAATTAATTAATATGTTTACTGTTTCTGTAGTTTATAATCTTAATCATTTTGGTTCTGCATCTTAGACTTTTAACATTCCATTATAGGATTTTTAATGTGGTCATTTTGAACGAACTATTTTTATCTTTTTGGCCTGGATCATTCCTAGTAATACATTTTCTGTTTGTTTTCTCTTTTCCTTTATATGCTTTATTTTCATTTTTTTCTTCCTCTCTATTTATCTTTTCCACTTTACTTTTAACATTATTTCCTTTTTTATTCTTTTTCTTCTCCCTTTCACTTTCACCTCATGCTCCTAACCCCCCAACCCCCACCGAACCCTCATGTGGATTAGACATTTTCCCATTTACAACAAAATGAAGTTTTGCTGGGTATTGCATGGTAAAACATATTCCCCGCTCATACAGTTTTTTTCCCACGGGTTAAAGTGTTTCCGCTTATACATTGTGTCAGTTGATAAGTCAGGGTATGCATTAAATGTCAACTCTGTGAACTGTAAAACCTCTTTCAGTTCTTGCTTTCTGAAGAATAATTTCCCTGTCTTGGAATTTTTGTGGTTTTATCAGTACAGAACCGGGGGTAATTATAGGTAGCGTTATTAAACCTTGATCCTACTCAGTGTGCTCTAAGGCCACTTTTTGTTCTGGAAATTTGCTCCCTACTGCCTCCATTACCATTTACTCAAAATATGTAAGAGAATCTCCAGTACCTTTTACCCTTCTGGAACAGTTTTCAACCTTATATTTCCTCTTCTAGACCTATCCTCTAAGTCTGCAATTTTCATTGTTAAGTTCTTAATTTGGATATCATGCTGTGTTTGTACCTTTAATAATGGTCCCTTAATGTCCTCTACCTGGGAGACTCTTTATTCTAATTCTTGTGTTCTCACCATCAGTGAGGTCATTTTGTCTGTTAAGGAATTCGTTAAGTCCAAAATCTCTTTTATTGAGTGCCCCAACTCCCCCATAGCATTCAGCATGTCTTTTCTTGCAGCCTCCAGTACACCAACATTGCTATTACTATTATCTTGATCAGGGTGGGTTGATATGGGAACTTGGTTCTGTAGCTTCCCAGAACTTTCTGAGGACATTGCTCCCTCCTCATTCTCTTGAGGATTTGTTTGGCCCTGTTTCTGACAGTGTGGTGAAATTTCTTGTAAAGTGCCTCCCCCTGTGATTCTGCTTCATCTGACTCAGCATTTAGTTGATTTTCCTGCCCATTTTTTTCCCCTCCATTTCCAGCTGTTCATTTAAATTCTGAATTTTGTCAGTAGGCATCTTTTCACTACACTCTTTAGCATCTGTTATTTTAGCTTGACAATACTGTGTGATTTTACCACTTTCTTTGACATTCTTCTTCCTACTGCATAATACCTAGGCAGGGTGTCTGGTAATGGAGACAACAGTGGTTCTCTTACCCAGCCTCTGTATTTTTTCTCTCTGTTTGGTTGGAACTGTTTTTCAGATTGTTCTGCTTCTTCAGCATTTCTCTTACCTTTCTTCCCCTTTTTACCTTTGTAGTGCCATGTTATCTCTTTGACACTCCTTACTGATTTTGACATGCCGTATCTCCAGCTTCTTCAGTCACTCTCCCTTTCCCTACCTTGCTATTTGTTTCTATAGCCTGGCTCCTCAAGCAGCAGCCTCTGTGTCCTCACTTTTTTATTACCAGAGTTCACTCAAGCCAAAATAGGAGCAGACTGCACATAAAAATGGAAAAGGGAAAAAAAATTTTGAGGAGCAAAATGGACCTTGTAGTGTTCTGTTAACTATTTGCAATGGACTGAAATTCATGGAACAGCGACCGAAAATAAAAGCTGGTCTGAGTGCATGGTAGATTAAGAGCCGCCACTCTCTAAGCCAATGAAGAAAAAAAAAAGATGGTTACATGGTTTACAACTACATTCATCCATCTTTAGCTCCTACTGCATCCACCTCAGCATCTTGCTCAGCTCCTGTCTGTGGGAACTGATGTCATCACCCCTTGACACCTGATCATGGGGGGGGTGAGATCACTACACCACCAGGGATGGTCTTCCGATACATATATCAGGAATCTGGGAGTTGGGCAGGAGGGGGGACCACTTGACCACCAAGGATGGACATCTGTTACATTACTCAGGGTACCAGGGAGTTGAGAGGGTGGGGAGTACCACTACACTACCAGGGTGATGTGTGTGCTTGAGGATGGTGTTGTGGGTGGGCGGGTAGCCACCCATGGCTGGCGGCTGATGTTTTGCACCCTGCAATACAGCGGCCCACCTGTGGTGTCCAGGATTTGTTCCCATTCCTCATGGGCTCAACTTTGAGCCTTCCTATGTGGTGCACTGCAGGGTTGCACTGGCATATGCACTGCACATCCCAGGCTGAATATCGGAATGTGCCGCATATGCATGGGCATGCCCCCTGCTTCTGCACCACATACTATTACATTGCACCGCAGCACATAGGGATTTGCACTATGCCAGGCAGCCTTCTCAATATCCCACCGGGGTGCAATGCGGGGTTGCACCAGGCTCAACTCCTTTGAATATACCAGTCATTATATTTAGTGTGCATCTTATATTATTGTTTAGAGTTTTTAACTTACTACATCCATTCTGATCATGATCTGTTAAAGAAGGCAGTATATTATCGAGTCTTCTTGCTAATACTTTTGTGAAGATTTTGTCATCTGTAGTTAAAAATGATATAGGTCTATAGGAAATGCAGTTCAGTGGATCTTTATTTTTTTTTTTAGGAAAACTTGTAGCTTGTTTAAATGATTCTGGTATATTTTTAGTGGTTACAAAATTAATTAAATATATTTTCTAGACTAGATATTATTATTGTTTTATATTTTTTATACAATTCCATACCTATCCCATCGGCCTAGGGGTGTTGCCACTAGAGAGTGTTTGTATTGCTAGTCCTATTTCATTTTTAGTTAATGGTTGGTCCAAGTTATCATCCTCTCCTTTATTTATATCTTTAATTTTAACTGTTTCTAAAAAAAATTCTGGTTCTCGTGAATTATGATCTAGCTGGGATGTATATAATTGCTTATAATAGTCTGCAAATCAATTATTTATTTGTTCTGGTTTATTTAGGATTATATTATTTGAATCTTTTATTGCAATTATTGATCCTTCTTTCTGAATTTTCTGTGTTTTTCAAGCTAGACATTTTAGCAGTTTGTCTGCCATTGTTAAATAATTTGACCTGGTATTCAATATCTGCTTCTCTGTTTGGTCCATTAGTAGTTGATTGTATTGCTCTCTTTTTTTTGTATAAGTTGTTTAAAGATTCTGTCATCAAATGTAGAGTTATGTAATTCAGATAAGATTTGGATTTCTTTTTCTAATTCTGCCACTATTTTATTTCTTCTTTGATGGGATTCGATGTTCATAAATTTGCCACAATCCACACCTTAATGGATTCCCATATCATGGTTGTAGATGCATCCTGGGTAATATTTATTTCAAAAAAATACTGAATATCTTGTAGAATCTTGTCTGCTATGTTGCCATTTTGTAAAATAATTTGGTTCATTCTCCACATTCTTTGTGGTTTATCTGAAATGTATACTGTTAGAATACACAGTGAATGGTCTGAAATTGTTATTCCTGGGTATTGTATATCCATTAATGTGTGTATCAAGAGATCTGATACTAAAAAAATAATCTAGTCTTGTGCATGCTTGGTGTACTACAGAAAAAAAAGGAAAAATATGCTTGTCTTTATACATCTCCCTCCATGGGTCTATCAATCCTAGCTCAGATTTAAATTCATTAATTATTCTCCTAGCAGTATTATAAGATTTATCTAAAGCAATCATTTTATCAATAGATTGTAGCTCTGTATTAAAGGGACACTGTCAACCCCCTTGGGTCCCAAAGTGCCCCTAGTTTAAAAACCACATGTTATGATTCCCAGCATTCTGTAAAGATTGCTGCTGCAGCTGGTAGTTTGATTTTGACTCTTTTTTTCTTTTAAAAAGTGAAAAACAGACTACCCACCATACTGGTGTTACCACACCAAAACAGGTTTGTTTACTTTCCTTTATCAGCTCCAACTGCATCTTTTCTGGACTTGGGAACACCAACAACACAGTCTAGCCTCTCATGATGCAGTGGAAGTTTAAGAGGCTACTGCCTAATGAGTGATTGCACTGTTTGGGTGTGTTACTAATGCTCAGAAAGCATGCAGTAAGAATAGATCCAGAATTGTAAACAAAACAAGGTTGTTTATAAATATACATTGGCATGCATTTCAGTTCTACTAAGCAAGAAGACAGACAAAGCAAACAGCAACATCAATGAATTTTAGAGAATGTAAGAAATCATAAAATGTAGGTTTTTAACTAGAAATAATATGATGAAAAACAAGTTGATAGTGTCCCTTTAAAATCACCCACTATAATACAGGGGGGTTTGACTGCTGTTAGTGACAAAACAAATTCATGAAAAAATGTGTACTGTTATGATTCTGGGCATAAATAGTGAGCATTTTAAGCTTAACATTTAGTATTTAAGTTTGAGTATTGATGTACCGACCTTGTGAATCAATTAAGCTTTTACTTATGCTGAGATTGAATTTATTTTTTTCTTTGATGCCATCATCATTCCCCTTGGATTTCTGGAGTACTGGGCTGCCAAACCTGGTCCCCATCTGTGAGTGAGCCATGTTATTTCCTTGCTTGTTAAATGGCTTTCTTGCATCATTACTGTATTGTAATTTTTTTCTCTCTAGATATTTTATAATTTTATTTTGTTTCATTCTGTTTTGTAGCTGTTTAAGTTTCCATGTTGTTATTTTTTATATGCTACCCATTGTATGATATATTTCTTACCTTATATAGTCTATCCATTATGTTTTCATATATAGTTCCCTTAATTTAATTTGAATTTCTGGCCCCCTTTGAGTTTCATGTTTAAATTATTTTTGTTTATGCAGTAGTAGTATTATTTTAAATGTATTATTTATATCCCTATCTAATTATGTCTCTCTATCTCCCTATGCATCCCCTGGAGCAAGATCAAGTGAGAATCCTCTCCCCTTCCCCCTTAATAACAGAGATGACTGAATTGCCATCCTTGTATGCATTAGTAACACCGGAGTCTGGACAACACCCCCCCATTTGCAATCTAGTTCCTTTTATTTCCTCCCTCCCCTTTCCCTACTTCTATATTGTTCACAATTAGTAATATTGTACAATTATTTACTAAAGCATGTAAATTTCCTTCTCTTCCCCTCCCAATCCCTCTTCCATCTTTTTCATCTTATATAGGGAGATATTTCAGAGAAACTTAGAAATTAAAGATGAAACAAAAAACAAAAGGCAATCAAACAAATAAAGTAGTGAAACTCAAAGAAGAGAGTATATGTACACAAATAACCATAATGCATATACTTAATTCATATATGAAAATCCTTAAATACATCTTATATGTTATCCTTTTTGGATTAAGTGGCTTTCATTTTTTTGTAATAGATTGGTCCTTTACCATTTTAGGTTCCTTATTCTGTTAATGGTATTGCCTATTTTTTTTAATTTGTCTCTTTCTCCTGAAGTAGTCTTATTGTTTTTTTTATATTTTTAAGTCATTCTTCTATATATTCTTTTTGGTTTCTTGTTCAGTAGTATGATGTGATTTCTGATGTGAATTTAAATTAGTGTTGTATTCTCAATTGTTCTGAAAGGTTCGTGGTGTCTCATAGTAGTTTTTAAAAGCTTCTGTGGCTTCATCTGGGTCTTGAAATATTTGAAATCTGCCATTTATAACACATTTTATCTTGGCCAGGTATAACATAGAAAATTGGATTCCTTTATTGTTGAGAAGTTGCTTCAAAAGGTTAAAATGTTTTCTTTTATTTGTAATATCTGTTGATGGGTCAGGGTATGCATTAAAAGTTATGGTCCCATGTGTTAGCGCTTTTGTCACTAGCTTTTTGCAGTATGGCTTCTTGATCCTGGTATATATGGGGCTTTATGAATATCGTGCAAGGGTAATTTGAATTACCTGAAAATCTTGATCCTGCCCTGTGATCCCTGTCCGAGGACAACCTTTTCCTCAGGGTATTTTTTGTTTAGGGTTTTTGTTATACATTTTTCAAAGAAAGGTACTAGATCCCCTGTCCCTTCTAGTCCCTCAGGGATTTTACTTAAATGAACATTGACTCACCTATCTCTATACTCCTGCTGTACTACTTTATCTTTCAAAACCTGTAATTCTCTTTCTAACTGGAGATGTTTATTAGGTAGCTGCTGTGTTCTAGCCTCTATACTGGAAATACATGTTTCCAGTTTATCTGTGTGTAGTGTTAGTTTCTCAAGTTTGTTATTTATATCCCCTAATGAAGTAGTAACTAATGTCAAGGAGTTTTTAATATCTGCTAGAGCAGATAGCATTTCAGATTTTAATGCATTCACTGCCGCTATGACATTTTTGTCTTGCTCTTGTTTATCCTGTGCCTGAATGCTTTCTGCCTTTTTACCAATGGGATCCTGTATTTGATTTGTAGCAGCATGACTCATATTGCGCCTCATATTGCTAGTGAAAATTCCTTCCTGTTCAGCCTTTGTATTCTCTGTAGTTTTAGGGAGCTCCAAGTTATTAGTTAAATTATCTACTATTGTCAAAGCCATCTCCATTTCTGTGGTTGCATTAGGCGACTGAATATTTATCTGTTCTACTGCATCATTTTCTTTATCCATGGTTGCAACTGACATTTTTGAAACCTTGTTTGGGCTATTGCTTACTACTACTTGTGAAATCATTCCTAATTTCTAAGTGAGCTGCTTGTTGTCAATTGTTTGATTTAACAAGCCTTCTTTTTTACTTTGAGTGCTAACATGGTTTTTGGGATCACATCCTTTTGTTTGCCCTCTGTCCTATCTCCTTTCACCTCAAAGTAAGCCAAGTCTTTACCTTTTATCGACTGGTTACTCACTGTGGGTGATGCCAGAAGAGGCAAGAGAAGTGGAGTTGCTGCTGTCTGGATGGTGCTCAAGTCTGATAAGCTCGGTGAAAGCAAGTGTGTCTGTGTCCTGGTTGCTCTCATTACTCTGGCGTCCTTGATTTTTCTGTTCTCTGCAAAATGCTGGTCTGCACTTTCCTTTATACAGCGATCACTTTTTGACATTTCTCTATGTGGTTTGAACCGATGTTGAAAGGAGTATCTTCTTTATCTCTGTAGCATGTTTACTATCTTTAGTTTCTGTAGTCTGGAGGTGCTTTAGCTCAATGTGCCAGTGTGAATTTCACCTGGCCATCTTGTAAACTCCTACAAAACACATACTGACCTTCTTAACGGGCACCCCTGTCTCACTGTCTTATTGTAAAAAAAAAAAAAAAAGAATCACCCATATTTATTTATAGTTAACTTCTGCCTCTCTCTTCAAGCACGGTGATGGACCAGGGCCTCATGCAGAACTTCTTCCTTCGACGGCTGTATCTTCCAAATTCACAAAATCATTGGCTTCATGAGGTGGATTAAAAAAACTGAGCGGTTTGCAGGGTATACTGATTCTCAGTTTGAGGGGTACAAGTGTCTAAATTCCCATCTGTGGAGATGCGGTTCAGATTTAGTGCCTGAGAACTGCTGCCTCTTGAATTGCAACTCCCTGCTATAATGCTGAAAGAACATTACCTTGCCACAATCTACTGGTATGGGTCCATTACTTTTTTCTACTCGCAGTGTTGTTTCTTTTTCAGGGTAACACAGGTATCTGATTAAGAAGTGTCTATAGCGCTTGCCTGGTTTTGGCCATAGACCTGTTCTGTGGGCTCTCTCTATCTCTATCTCAAGTTGGCTGTGGCAGGATCCAGTTAATGTTTCTCTGCCAGCCACTTCTGCACTGCTGGGCCTGTATCGTGTCCTCCAAAAGCAGATTTGATCGGCAGGCTCTGTTTTTATGGTTGTCTGCCCTTTCCTGGAGTGCTGATGCAGTTTTTTAGTAGTTGTTCTCAATCTCTTTAGACCTGTGAGGGAATCCGCCAGGTCACTAACCCTCCACTCAGCCTTGTTGAGCCATGATGCATGGGCACTGATAGTGTCTGTAAGATCAGTTACTATAGATTGAGAAGCACCACAGAATGTCAACAGATATTCCACCAACATCTCTCACAGTGATGGCACAATGTCAACACTCATACATAGAAATGATAGAAGCTGATGGTAGATAATGCTGCAAGGCCCATCCATTCTGCCCATTTCTTTTTCTATTTCATGAATGTGTCATAGGCCTTTACTCTGTCAATGGCCTATCTATTCATACTTATCTGTATTGCTCCCTTATGGCTATCCCATGCCTGTTTGAAGCCCTGCACTGTTTTCATATCCACCACTTCCCCAAGTAGGCTGTTCCACGCATCCACCATGCTTTCTGTGAAAAAGCACTTCCTTACATTACCACTTAATCACCTCCCTAATCTCATGCTGTGTCCTCTTGTCCTGCTATTTTTCTTATATTGAAACATGTTAGCCTCTTTCACCTTGATAATGCCCTTAAAGTGTTTGAATATTTTGATCATATCACCTCTCTCCCTCCTTTAGTTTAGTAAAATTGTATTCTTATTCAAAACAGTATGAACAAAAATAGGATAAACTCCATTGAGTAAGAAACTCATTTCCAAGGAGGTCCAGCCTTAAAACTCTAATACATTCAAAGACTAACAAAAGCATATCATAATTAAATATTGTATTAAAGAACCAAATAATTAACATGTACAAGTTACTTGATCACACATACTATCCATATACATGCAATAATGAAAATTATAATTTATACAGATGTTAATATTTATACAACCTTATCAACAATACCCAGTCCACCTAAAGATAGGGTACTATATCAGGATTTCCATTCATTCTTTTGTATTAAAGTGCCTTAACTAAAGTCCAACATTTCAACATATACTTTACTCTTATAATTAGAGAAAATCTCCCCCTTACCCAATTATTGACAGCTTTGCTCCAGGGTATACATATTAAGCTCTGTTAATCTGTCCTCATATGTTTTCTGATCCAGTCCCTGCACCATTTTGGTTGCCCTTCTCTAGGCTTCAGGACTGCATGCAGTACTCCAGATGGAGCCTAACCAGTGTCTTGTAAAGAAGGATTATTACCTCCCTCTTATGACTTGTGATACCCCTACTAATACGCATCAATATCCCTCTAGCCTTACCTACTGCTTTAGTGGTCTGCTTGGACGATTTACGGTATTCTGTGATGATGATGCCCAAGTCTCTTTCTTTTCTTGTGATTGTCAGCAACTCCCCTCCCAACCTATGGGTGGCTTCAGGGTTTCTTTTGCCTAGGTGCATGATCTTGCACTTCTTTGCAATAAAACTCAGTTGCCACTCTTCTGACCATTTTGCCAGTTTATCCAGATCTCTTCTCATTCTGCCCTTCCCATCTGGATCATCTACTCTGTTGAATATCTTGGTGTGTTCTGCAAACAGACAAACCTTACCCTCCAGTCCATCTGCAATGTCACTGATGAAGATATTGAAGAAGACTGACCCCAGGACTGATCCCTGAGGTACCCCACTTGTGACTTGCATCTCTTCTGATTGTATACCATTTACCACCACTCTCTGTTTCTGCCCACCAACCAGTTTACCACACAGTTAACCAACTTCTGACCCACCCCAAGTCTACTCAGCTTATTAATCAATCATCTATATGGAGCAGTATCAAAAGCTTTGCTGAAGTCAAGGTAGGTAACATCAACTGCTCCCCTTGGTCCACCACTCTGGTTACCCAGTCAAAGAAATCTATGAGATTAGTTTGACAGGACCTTCCTGTTGTAAACCCATGCTGTTTTGGATGCTATGGATTCGAGGTGTTGCATTATCCTTTCCTTAAGGAGTGCCTCCATAATCTTGCCCACTACTGAGGTAAGACTGACCAGTCTGTAGTTCCTTGCCTCCTCCCTGCTACCACTCTTGTGGAGAGGGATCACATGAGCCCTTCTCCAGTCTTCTGGGACCTCTCCTGTGCTCAGAGACTTACTACACAGTTCTGATAATGGTTCTGCTAGTTCCACCCTTAGCTCCTTTAGTACCCTGGGATGCATGCCATCAGGTCCCATTACCTTGTCCACCCTGAGCTTAGCAAGCTCTTGTAGGACCCTTTCTTTTGTGAAGAGAGTAGTGTTCACCTCCCCCGACCATGTCCATGGTGCTGAGCTGTGGGTGCTGCCCTACCTTCTCTTCAGTAAATACTGAGCAGAAATATCTATTTAGGATAGATGCTTTTCCTTGGTCCTCCTCCACTCACTCCCTCTTATCCCTTTTGATCGTTGCAATACCCTGCTCTGGACTTTCTCCTTTCACTAATGTAGCTATAGAAAGTCTTGTCCCCTTGTTTTACTGTTCATGCTACTGTTTCCATGATTTGTGCCTTTGCTTGCCTTACTGCCTTCCCTGCTTCCCTTAAGGAAGTTAGGTATGCCTCCCTATCTTCATCCCATTGTATTCCCTTATATTTCCTGAAGGTCAGCCTTTTGGCTCTTACCTTTTCTGCTACTGTTTTTGAGAACCAAAGCGGTTTCCTCTTTCTTTTTCTCTTTCCTTTCTCTCTAACACAATGGGATGTTGCTTCAAGGATTGCATCCTTAATGCTTGCCCACTTTGCCTGTACCCCCTCACCTGTATTTCTTCTTGCCAGTGCTAGCTTAACTCTGTTGGCCATCTTATCAAAGTCAGCTCCTCTAAAGTCCCATATTTTTGCCTTGGAATGGGATGATTTAGTTCTAGTGGCCACATTGAACCATACCATGTGATGGTCACTGTCCCCCAGGTGTCCTTCTACCTGGAGTTTTTTTTAGTCATTTCGCCAGGAGTAGCACACTAAGCTGAAAGCTTTTTTTACAAGTGTGATCTGGGAGCACAGGGAAGTTAAGTGACTTGCTCAGGGTCACACAGTATATAAGTGGAAACTGTCAGATTCAAACCCAGGTCTGGTCTGCTGGATGTCACCAGATTTGCAGTTCAGAGCCTTTAACCACCGCGCAATACTGCCTCCCTAAAGGTGATCTTCTGTGATCCTTTCCCTGTTAGTCATTACTAGAGCTAGGACAGCCCTGTCTCTTGTGGGTTGTTGTACTAATTGTTTAAGGCCCTCCTCCAGCAAGGAATCCACTATGTGTCTAGTTTTGGCAGATGTTCCTGCTTGTATCGACCAATTTGTATCTGGCATGTTGAAGTCTCCCATTATCAGAACCTCCTCTTTAGTGGTCATGTTCTGTTTATCTTCTAACAGTAATGTGTCTATGTTCTCTCCCTGGTCTGGAGGCCTGTAGACAACCCCAGTTTGTATGGCTGTCCCATTTCTTGTTTCCAGGGTGATCCACAGTCACTCAGCATGGGTATCATCAATGTTTCAAATGTTTTTTGAGGGAGCTGCCCCACAGCATATAAATAAAATTAACTCCAGATCTGATTTGTTTTGAGGAGGGGGCAGAACACTGAGAGAAACTGTGCTGGTGAAACCCAGACCATTACAACAACTGTTGCTGTAATGGTCCTCTTTTAGGTTTCACTGTTGGGGCATCAATCTACTGTGGGCCACCATATAGAATGTACATGGAGGATTTGAGCAGTAACATTTTTCAGAATCTCCTTTTATCTCCTGCTGTAGGTTGAGGATCGTTTGCCAGAGAGAGAGGTCAGAGTCTTCAATGACAGCGCAGCCACAATTCTCACCTGCTGCCATTGCTCTAGTCCATGTGTGACTTTCCTTCTGAATGGGTCCTGATCAATAAACTGATGCTGTTGGCTCAAACTGAAGTAGATTCTGTTCTTTTGCAATTTTTGGATAGCCATCGAGATATGAAGCACTTTGCTGTAGTTGGACTATTTACAGTTAAGTTAGAAATAATTATTAGCTGCTGTTAGTTAGTGCATGTGGGAGATGCACTAGAGAGCAACTGCCACCTTGCCCTGCCAGGCCACACACCCTGCCTATACAATGTTAATCAGGTTCTAGCTCCAGGAACATCTGGTCTGGTGTTTGGGGTAGACTGCTTTGTTTTGCATGTTTTTCCTAACCACTATTGTAGCTCAGTTGGGGTCTGGCTATCAGAGATTCTTATCCTGGGAGATTTGAGGGATTTCAAAAGTTTTACATGTCTTGAATTGGGGATCCATAAACTTAAATACTGCCATGGTAACAGGGTAATGAAGTTCCATCCTGTAGTAAGATCCCATTATTTCTTCCTGGGCTGCATCCATTCTGGACACTACACTTTTTATTTATATATTTATTTATTTATTTACATACTTACTTACATCTTATTGACCAGGAAAGGAAAGTTAGGTAATTATACTTGTTCTAAGCCTCATCCGGGAGAGAAACAGATGATAATTAACTGAAACTGAACTAGCTTGAGCTGTCTAGAGAGGATGTGCCTAAATATCCTTTGTAAGAGTGTAGTCACATGTAAAATGCCTTGTTCTCTATCCTTCTGTGTGAATCAGTTTAGTAAGGATACTTACAGAATCAATAAATAAAATTAAAAAATAATACTTACAAGATTCTGATCAATTCCCCATTTCCACATAACATCCCATAATATACTGTACTTCTATTAACAGAGTTAAATGCTGAGCTGAAATCAATGAATGCTGCATATAGTTTTTGCTTGCTGAGAGCATTTAACAATCAGATGTACATCACAAAACAGTTGCCTACTGTATTATATTCAGCCCTAAAGCCTGCCTGTAGTTCTGAAAAAAAAAAAAACTAATTTGGTCTAACAGCCTTTTCCAAAAGTACTTTGAGAACATTTTCAAAATTATATGTAACAGGCTAATATATCTGTACATCATGGGTTCCTTTCTTTCATCTTTTTGTGGAGATGGGTAGTATTACTGAACCTGTCCAAGATTCTGAAATAAAACCATCACAAGCAGAAACATGGAACATGTTGTCATTATTATGATAATTGTTGGGCAACACGCTGCCACAAAGACTCTGTGCACTATAATTTGCTTGTATTTATGTTGCTTTATGCCTAGTTCATTCAATTCTGTACCTTTTATTTTGTATAATTTAATGTATTGCAACTACTTACTGTACCCTGTGTCTTTTTGTACTTCTTTTCTAAGAAAAAAAGAAAGAAAGAAAGTCAATGACAGCAAAACACAAAAAGGTCACTTGGCAATCTAGTCTGTCAATAAAGTCTAACAAACCTGGGACCTATTGTCCATACAAGGTTCTCACCCACACTAACTGTGGCAAGATAGTCCTATATCCTTTATTAATGTTCCTGTTGTATTTACTGGAATGCACTTTAGAGTTAAGACATTGTCTCTTAAAAAGGCCAGAAAGAGCTAAACAAAATACAACAGAATTTCCAAAAGTTAGTTTGGGTCAGTAATCATCTAGATAAGAAACAGACAGGTTTATGACCATAAAAGTTATAATTCTTAGATAAAACTGAGCATTTAGTTTCCAATAATATAAAGAGGTCAGAAGGATCGCCTAGGGTCAGGGGCTCAAGTCAAATGTAGAAATCAGGTGTTACAGGGATTAGACATGGAACCACAGTGACACCTGCAGGATGAGGTGAAACTGTTGCACCTCAAACTCTATATCCCAAAAGGGCTGAGTGTAGCTTGAAAATGACCATTCAAACTGTATGTATCCGGCACCCATTTTGAACATCAGTGCAGTTTACCTTGGAGTCAAATGCCTGAAAACTTGGAGGGTCTCAGAGCTGACAGAACGTAAGCTGTTATATAATTTGGTGAAAGTATATGTGGGGCTCCTGGACTACTTTTAGAACAAGACCCGTGTTTTTGTGGAAACCTGATTTTTCACATGCAAAACAGAAATTCTGATTTTAAGTCAGAATCTGGGAACAAGGACTTCACTCTTCAAGATAAACCCTAAGTTTTTAGAAAGAATAGTTGCAGACTGATTTATAATTCCAATGAATCTTGTGTTTCCAAGGAACTTTTCTTCACCTACACAGAGAGAAGGTTATTCTCAAAAAGGACACTTTTCTGGACTTTGAAATCTCAGAATAAGGTATAGTTTAGAACAACAGTAAATAATGTTTTCTGTAAACTATCCAGTGTTATTTTTGGTAATGTCTGCAGTTCAAAGATCTTCCAAATTGTAGCATTTACTGTGTTGTTTTTATTTAAGTAAACTTTTATGGTTTTCTTACCAACTCTGCCAGGGGTCTGATTGTGTGATCTAACATTTTAACAGAAGGGTTTTGAAAAGACTGTATGCCTTGTTCATGAAGATAGTGACCACTCTGCTGTCCTACAAACTACCAAACTACTTAGGCAAGAGGCTGCCAGTGTAAATGACAGGATTCAAACTCAAATGTAGTACAGAGTCAGGGGGACTCAAAATTACAGTTTACTCCCTCCCACTGGGAAAAGGAAGGGTGGTGATTCTTCCTGAACCCTACAACTGCTCACGAGTTCTGTAAAAAAGGGAACTCTCCCTACAAACAGGAAGTCCTGCCACACCCCACGGATTTTGGGCTCATGACACTATCTACCCCATAATCCCCACCCTACTGCTACCACCCTGAGCAACCACTAAGCCCTTCACTCGATACCAGTTGTGTTTAAAACCACTGATAGTTTTGGCAACCACCATATCAGCAGGCAGATTGTTCCCCGGCTCCACCACCCTTTCTGTAAAATAAAACTTTTCACTTCCCTCTTGAACCTCCCCCCTTCAGTTTCCACTCATACCCCCATGTTCTTGATCTGCTGCTTATGCTAAATAGATCCTTACAGTTTACCTTGTTCACTCCTTTCAGGGACTTGAAGGTCTTTGCCATATCTCCCCTCTCTCTCTCTCTCTCTCTCTCATCTGGCCTCCAGGCAGTACATGTTCAGTGCCTTGAGCAGATCCTCATATGATCTGTCCTGCAGGCCCTGAATACTTTTATTCACCCTATGTTGCACCTTATCCATCCTGTCCATATTTTTCCATAGGTGAAGACTCCAGAACTGGGCACAGTATTCCAGGTGGAGCCTTATCAGCAATCTGTAGAGATGGCAGTGTCAGTGGCTCAGCAGGTAGCACACTCACCTCTGAGGCTGGGAGACCAGAAGGTTGTGGGTTCTATCCCCACATCAGGCACTTGGGTTAAATCCCAATACTGACACTGTGGTACAGCATGGGGGGGTGCTGCACTCCTGAGGTGCTGTCTTTTGAATAAGATTTTAAACTTAGGTCTCATCTGCCTGTTCGGGTGGTAGTTCAAATTTATGTTAAAGATCCCATGGCACCTTTTGAAAAGAGTATGGGAAAATTTTATTAGCATGACAGAAATAGTACAAAAACTAATACATCATTTCAACAAAATAATACAGTACAACTGAAAAAGGAACAACTTAAGTGATTGGAAGCTCATTGTCAGTAATCCATGGAAGAGTCATCCATCGTCTCTGTAATTCATTTGAAGAATAAGTCCTGGATTCTTGTAGATAAAATTATTTTATATCAAACATAGCCTTCTGAACAATTTCTAGTTAAGTACAATCCTTTTGTTGTAATGTAAAGAAACATTGAGCTTACCATTTATGTCATTTAAGAACATATAAAACAACCTGTATAGTACTCTGATGCTATTTTTCCATGCTATAGCAAATGACCCATAGATCAAAATAATATAAATTATGGTATTAAATACTGGCTTCTTCCAGATTTGTGAGAGATATAGCCAAGAACATTTAATAAAATCACATTAGAAAAACAAATGGGGCTGGATATTCAAAAGGGTTGCGCCGTGCGCAATAGGGTTGCACCTGCGCAAGTCTGAAATTGCACCATACTGCCATATTCAGCAGGAGGCAGTTGCGCCCCCCCAAGTCAAGCTGAGCAACAGTGCAATGCTAATGAAGGCATGCTGAACCGGAGGGGGAGGAACCATGCATAAACTGCACAACCCGCTATTCAGTGGGCTGTGCAGAGTTGTGCAGGCGCAACCCTCAACCTGCACCTGCACAACTTTGAGCCAAAAAAAAAAGGAGTAAGTCGAGGGCCATCCACAGGTGAGCTGCTGCATTGCAGGGCGCAACACAACAGCTGCCGCCTATGGGTGGCCCTCAACCTACTCCCTGTGCCCCCCCCTGCAGCCCAATCGTGGGCATATAGTAACCCCCCACCCCTCTACTGGCCCGATTGTGGGCAGAAGTTCAAACTTCCTCCTACCCCTGACTGGCCCGATCGCGGGCAGTAGAAAGAAGAACCCACCCCCCACTAGCCCGATTGTGGGCATAAGTAACCCCCACACCCCGACTGGCCCTATCATGGGCAGCAAGAGTCAACCCCCAGGACATAAAACTGGTGGTCCAGTGGACCATGAAACCTGATCGCGGGCAGCAAAGTTTTCAACCCCAGGACATATCCTGATGGTCCAGTGGACCTGTGAGCCCGATCGCGGGCAGCAATGTGGTAGAACCCCCAAGGACTACCTACCCTGGTGATCTAGTGGCCCCCACCCCACCCATGAAGCTCCACCACCCCGCCTCCCCATCAGCCAGCGGGCGGTAGCATCCCACCCACCTGCAGTCCCACCACCACCGAATGACTGCTCAGTAGGCTGCACGTCCATTGGTCCAGAGCAAGAGCCAATGGGCATGCAGCCCATACCATACAAGGCAGTCCAGATATGTGAATGAATTCACCCAGCTGATGGGGGAGCGGTGGTGGGGCTTCATGGGTGGGTGGTGGGGGGTCACTAGATCACCAGGGTAGGTGGTCCTGTGGGGTTTGAACACATTGTTGGCTGATGTATCGTTTCATGTCCACTGACCACCAGGATATGTCCTGGGGGTTGAAAACTTTTGATGCCCACGATCAGGCTTCACGGTCCACTGGACCACCAGAGGATATGTTCTTGGGGTTGAAAACTTTGCTGCCTGCGATCGGGCTTCACGGTCCACTGAACCACCAGGGATATGTCCTTGGGGTGGGGTTGTTCTATGCCCACGATTGGGACAGTCGGGGGTTAACTTATGCTTCAGCGATCGGACTGCAGGGGGCATCGTCCCGACGGGTTGCTGCCTGACAGGGCGCCAGGCGCAAGTCCTCGGGGATCGGTGCACCTGCATGCTAATGACATGCAATTGGGGCCATAAATAGATGCAAATGGCCCCCCCCTGCACCTTGCATGAATTATGGCCCCATTTGCATGTCACCTTTTGAATGTCGGAAATTTGCGCATCGTGCAATGGTACTTGCACCACTGCATCTTGAATGCTCCACTCTGACCATTTGCGGTGGCGCAAGTTCCACTGCGCCATGCACAGCGGCTGTGGCTGGGGGGTGATATTCAAAGAAGTTGCTCAATAGTGCAGCTCCATTGAATATCACCCTGGGCACACCCCTGCTCAACTATTTTGTGCAGCGCAAGAGCTTTCGCCACAAAATAGCGCAGTTTGAATATCCAGCCCATGGTCTATTGTTTCTATCTGTTGTATGCATGTCAATCTGCTACATTATCGTTCTGACTCTTGTTTATGTTTATGATGTGATTTTATATTTCATTTCTCATGATAACACATCCAATGCATATCCCAAATATCAGAAGGGGTTCTTTTATTATTTAACCAACTTTTAAGATCAGGTATCATATTTTGAGGACATTTCTGAAAAACATTGTCTACTGAACATAAAGAAAGTAAAAGGTGGTGGTACAACTGCTGCCTTTGAAATGTTCTAAGAATCTGACAAGGAAGGTTCCACTGTTTGAGTCTAAGGAACACTTCTCTGATATAGTCAGGGATTACTGATGAACGTTTAATACCTCATAACATATTGGATTCTCATAGTCAGAACCATGCATAGCAGGTATTCAATAATAGGGATTCCCATATCTAACCTGTTGATATTAATAATGGTTTAATATTTGTCATTCAAAAAATGCTATTATAAAATAAAATTGGATTTGTCATATTTAAACCTTCCTGTTTCAATGGTTAGTAAGGTATATTTCTTTTCATGGGATTTAACCTGCTGCCCCACACTGCGTGAAAAAATAAACTGAGCAGAGTAGTTTCCAACTTCTTTGGGGGTGGAAAAATATAACTGATAAATAAAAACACAGGGAGTAAATATGTTTTGATTAGATATATCCTTTTTCTTTCCTGTCTTCCATCTATTCCAATTCACTACTTTTAGCTGTCCTATTTTTAGCTTCTGAGACCTATTTAGATCACACAAATCATTTGATCCAAACTGGATACCCACAATAGTGATCAGAGCTTTTTTAAATAACTATGTCATTAATCTGGGCTTCAACTTCCAAAGCGTAATTTAGATGTTGTCCAATACATTTTGCTAGGTTTAAAGAAGCCCCACAAACTGTACCAAATTCTGAGCATAAATTTATAGATGCCATAATAGATTGTTCATCTGCTACCAGAAGTGTCATGTCACCTGCATATGCCAGAACTTTGAGAGGCAGAGGCATTATTTCTGCGTATAATGGTCTTGACAACTGAGAAGTGTTATGTTTTCTCAATAAAGGGTCTATAAAAAAGATATACAAGATAGGACTCAGGGGACAACCCTGTCATACCCCTCATTTAATGGGAATGATTGGTCCCTTCCACCCATTTATCAAAAGAATGACAGAAGCTGTATTATATAATCCATAAATCCAAGAGATGACAGAAGCAGGAAACAGAAACATAGAATTTGATGGTAGATAAGGACCGCTTGGCCCACTTAGTCTGCCCATTTCCCTACCTAACAGAAAAGCTGCAGATCCTAGTTAACCAACAGCCTACTACCTCCTACCCCCTACTAGAATTGTCTTATGTCTGTCCCATGCATTCTTGAATTCCCCCAGTTTTTGACTCTATGACCTCTTCGGAAAGGCTGTTCCATGCATCTACAACCCTCTTTTTGAAGAAATACTTCCTCACATTACCTCTGAGCCATCCCCCCTCTATCTTCAAATTGTGCCCCCTTGTTCTTGTACTTCTCTTTTTCTGAAAGATGCTGCCCTCTTGGACTTTGTTGATTCCCTTGAGGTATTTGAAAGTTTCTATCATGTTCCCCCTCTCCTTGAGGCTATACATCTTAAGCTCCTTTAGTCTTTCTTCATACTTCTTCTGGTGCAGACCCTGCACCATTTTGGTTGCCCTCCTCTGGACTGCCTCCACCCTGTCTATGTCTTTGTGCAGATGGGGTCTCCAGAACTGTACACAGTACTCCAGATGTGGTCTCACCAACTGTCTGTACAGAGGGCCAACAACTTCCTGTTTTCTACTGGTGATGCCTCTCCCTATGCATCCCAGTATCCACCCAGCCCTCCTTACTGCCTTCTCACGTTACTGGCCCACCTTTAGGTCTTCTGATATGACTACCCCCAGGTCCCTTTCCATTTTTGTTGTCGTCAGTATCTCTTCCCCTGGGTTTTTGTTTCCCAGGTGCATTACTTTGCACTTCTTTGCATTGAATCTAAGCTGCCATACATTTGACCATTCCTCTAACCTTGCCAAGTCACTTCTCATCCATTCCATCCCACTTTCTGTATCAACTCTGTTGCAGATCTCTGTGTCATCTGCAAAGAGACATACTTTCCCTTCCAGGAATCTGGTAGAATTTTAAGCATTGCCATAGAAAATTATGACTGATGGAATCAAACGCCTTTTTTTGATCTAAAGAGACCATATAGCTGTCTAAAAGCCCAATTTTCCCTCTTTCTACTACTTCTCTAAGTAAAATTAAATGATCATAAATATGTCTTTTGGGAATAGGGCATATTTGTGCTTCAGTTATAACACAGCCCATCAGTCTTAGAAATCTCTTAGCTAATATATTTGTTAATATTTTTATATCTGTATTTAGGAGACATATAGGCCTCCAGTTAGCCAAATAAGTTTTATCTCCTTTTTTATGTATATATGTCAGGACTTCCATATTCATATACAGGGGAATATCTCCAGTATGTGTCAAATGATTAAAGACTATCGAAAGTTCAGGTAATAGGTATCGCTGTATAATTTTATATATCTCATTTGGAATGCCATCTAAACTTGGGGTTTTCCCAGAGTTTAGAGACATAATAGCCTCTAATACTACCTGTGTACTAATGTCTCCTTCAAAATACATTAAAAGATCCTGCAGAGTTTATGGTATACATAAGCTGTGCAGATAGGAATGAATCTCTGCAGTCTCTTTTAGGATAGAAGCATACATGTTTGATGTGTACTGTGAAACAATATGCATCACTGAGGACTTGTCTGTACGCAATACACCCTTTTTATCTTGCAGCTTTAACATTTCTGTTTTAGATATTTTTAGAGGGGCAAATAACTTTAGCTGTCCCTTGGGTTCCAAACCTTTGTTGGAAATAAAAAAAATCCACTTTCTGTTTATGATAGGGCATTAAATATTTATAATAACTGGTCAGCAATGTTTTCCATTGTCGGATCCAGTTACAATTTGCCATTATAACCTATGGGTTATAATGGCAAACCCGCGCCACATCACTCAAACAAGAGCTGCATCCCGATTGGCTGTTTACTCATCTTGGGTGGGCTTACTAATTTTGAAAACATGGTGACTCCTTTGTCTTGCTTAGCGAGGAGCTGCCACATCGAGAGCACCGAGCACATGTATTTAAGTTTTAAACATGTTTTCCTCCCGTAATTATATCTGGCTAATCGACTAAACTGACACCATCAACTCCCTCGCACCTACCTGTGTATGACCCAGAACTTTGTACCTGAGGTCTCCTTGGTATGATGGAGATCTTAGGGAAATGAAGATGGGTCGGAGATTAGAGTGCTGCTGGAGGAAGTCCTGTCTGGAGATGGACAAACTGGTCCTGTTTGCGACTTACTGCGCATATCAGGAGGCAATCAACCATAAGAAGGCAGTATTTCTGTCTAGGGAGATTGCTGCTGGGAGAAATCAACCAGCCTCACTCTTATGGACTGTTGATAGACTTCTCCATCCTGTCTGTCTGCAGTCTGGGAGAGTTTCCTCAAATGAGGACGGTGAGGATTTTGCTCGATTTTTCTCGGACAGGGTATCTTTGATCCGGCGGGAGGTTTCCTCAGCCAGCAATACCATTGCTGACAGCGGTCGCCAGTTGTGTTCTAAGTGCACTCCGCCTAGTTGGGGAGAGTTTAAGCCAGTGGAGGTTCATGAGGTTATTGAGGTGGCAGTCAATCTGAAGCATGCCTTTGCTAACCTGGACCCAGTGCCAACATGCTTCTTTAACAGATGCATTGACTCTGTTGGGCCCAGTGTTTGCCTCTGGATTGTTCAGTGCTCCTTGGGTCAGGGTGTCTTTCCTGATGCCTTGAAGGAGGCTCTGGTGAGAACCCCTTGTAAAGAAATCTTCTCTGGACCCAGAGATCAGGGCAAATTTCCATCCCATCTCCAATCTCCCATTTTTGGGGAAGATTGTTGAGAAGGTGGTATCGCTTCAGTTGGAGGAACATCTCATGACTCACGAGTTGTGTGATCCCTTCCAGTCGGCTTTTCAGGCCAGACATAGCACTAAAACTGCGTTAGTTCGGGTGCAGAATGACCTCCTCAGGGCTAGAGACTGAGGGGACAGGACAATTCTTGTTCTCCTCGATCTCTCATCAGCATTTGATACTGTGGACCATTGTGTGTTGCTTCTCCGCCTGAGGGAGTTGTGTGGACTCACCGGTACTGTCATCAATTGGTTTGAGTCCTTTCTCACCAATAGGAGGCAACGGGTTGTGATGGGAAATTTCTCATCTACACCCAGCCTCCTTTTGTGTGGAGTCCCTCAGGGTTCGGTATTGGCCCCAATGTTGTTCACAGTATATATGCTGCCCCTGAGGGGATCATTAGGAAGTATGGTCTGAGCTTTCATTGTTACGCCGATGATACTCAGCTATACTTATCCTTTGCCCCAGGAACATCAAATGCAGTGGATGTGTTAAATATCTGTCTGGCCGAGATCAATGACTGGATGGTCTCCAGCTGGCTATGACTGAACCCTGACAAGACTGAGGTATTGTAGTGGAGTCGAACAGAGTTCATGATGGGGTGGCTTCTGACTCTGCAACTGGACTTGTGCTGGGAGCTGCGTCATTGATGGCTTCCCCTCGGGTGCGAAATCTTGGTGTGATTCTTGACAGGAACTTATCCATGGAGGATCAAATATCTTCCGTGGTCCATTCCTGTTTTTTCCGTCTTAGAAACATTGCCAGGATTAAGCCCCTTGTTCCGTCTCTGGACCTCCCTACACTGATACATGCCTTAGTCACTTCTAGGCTTGACTACTGTAATGCCCTCTATCTCGGGGTCTCTGGGGGTTCTCTTTATAGACTGCAGCTAGTGCAAAATGCTGCTGCCTGGCTTTTGACCGGGCAAAGTAAATTTTGTCATATTACACCTGTATTGCGCGAATTGCACTGGCTGCCTGTCAGGTGGAGAATACTCTTTAAGGTGGGTTTTCTCACCTATAAGACCCTACACGGGCAGGGCCCTGGTTACCTGTCAGTACTCCTGGTACCTGCTCCCTCTACCCATAATCTCCGCTCTTCTTGTGGTGGCTTTCTGACTGTTCCAAGAGCGAGATTAGAATCTGCAGGTGACCGACCATTTAGTGTTGCTGCTCCTGCTCTCTGGAACTCGTTACCATCTGCAGTCAGGGAGGCCCCCACTATAATTGCCTTCAAGGCCCGCCTGAAGATGTTTCTATTTTTGCAAGCATTCGGAGTGTAATGTTGATTACTTGTATGTACTAATTTTAATTATATTTATATGATATGAAATGTTGAAAAACTTGTGCAGTGCCCAGAGCCTCTGGGATTGGGTGTCTTTGAAATAAATTTGCCTTTGCCTTTGCCTTAATCCTGGTATTTTAATCCTACTCTGTGCACTTCAACCCTTCACGGGAGAAAAACTGCTACCACTGGGGAATACCCCAGACACGCTTCCCAGGTAAGTGCCAATGGAAGGGGACAAAATAAATTACAAAAGTGCGTCTAACTACTAAAACCCTTGGGGCAAAAATTCGCTGAACAGCAATTATAACAAATAAAAGATGGGTGAAGTATATATAAGTTTACACACACCCTCATTGTGGGATGCTTTTATAAACCCTCGGCATCACCCTCGGGTTTATGTAGCATCCCACAATGAGGGTGTAAAATCTCGTTATACTCACCACCCCATCCATTACTGTATACTTCAACTGAGCTGATCTTCTCTGTCAGATATTGTTTTTTCTCATATGCTAAGGATGATAAATTCTGAAGAAGTAACCTGTTCTGTAAATATTTTAAATAGTTGTGGTTACTAATAGATTTGCTCATATGTTGCAATAGGCATCTAATCTCTGTTTTGTATCCACCCACCGGTGTACAGGATTATCAAATAAAAGAAAAACAGATTGTCTTGCATACAATAGTGCTTGCAAAACAGTTATTACCAGAGGATTTTGTAGTAGAGAAATATTACATTTCCAAAAACGTGGTTCCCTGTGAAACTGTTGCACCTGTCCTATTGCAATAGATAAAATAGCGTGATCTGAAAAAGCAACAGGTTCTGTATATCCTGTATGATTAGGCGTAGTGGAAGGCACAAATATATAATCAATTCTGGTGGCCAGCTTGCCCTTGAAAAAGTTGGGGTATGTTTTCGAGTTGTATGTAAAAAAGAATCTACTAATCTAGCTGTCTGCACCATGTTAGACAAAAAATTACAGTCACAGTATCATTTATTTGTCTTAGCGCACTTACTTTTGTCAGATAAGGATAAAGAGCAATTAAAATCTCCTGCAAACAGAACTATCATGGAAGTATGCAAAAAAGGTTTAATTCATTTAAATACCTCAATGTGGGCTGTTTTTAATTGGGGTGCATATATATATTATTATTTGTTTATATTATTTATATTATTATTATTATTATTATTATATATTGTCAGTGTCAGTGGCTCAGCAGGTAGCACACTCGCCTCTGAGGCCGGGAGATCAGAGGGCTGTGGCTTCAGTTCCCACATCTGGCACTTGGGTTAATATCCCAGTACTGACACTGTAGTGCATCATGAGAGGGTTGCTGCACTTCTGAGGTGCCGCTTCGGATGAGACATTAAACCGAGGTCCCATCTGCCTGATTGGTGGTAGTTCAGGTGGATGTTAAAGATCCCCCATGGCACTTATCGAAAAGAGTAGGGGAATTTTCCCGGTGTCCTGGCCAAATTTCCCTGATTCACTAAAAATACCACCTACAGCTTAATCTGGTTCAAGGTCAGTTGTCATTCATCTGTATCCCCCTCCCCCGGGTCATGCCTGAAAATAGGCAGGATTTGTCTAGTGCACTTACCCGGTCAACAAAAACTAAATAAAAAATCAATCAGCCTAAAGGCAATATTATGTGAAACAACATCCATGATTAAAACCCTCCCAGGTACCAAATCATAAAGCTTTAGGACTTTCATGTCTGGCAATTGAAACAGTATTCCTACCCCAGAGCAAGGTCCAATAGACCAGAGTGAGAGGCCTACAAACAAATTTTTCTTCGCAGTTCTGATTTCTGCTGGAGTATGAAAACAAACATCTTGTAGAAAATAAATTCCATAATGAAGGGACATTAGAAAGGAAAAAACTATTTTACATTTGTCAGTTTTCATAATACTATTTACATTCACCGTGTAAAGATAAAGGGAAGTGCTCTTACTTTTTTTCATTTGTATTTACCCCTTCTAAGTCCCATTGTTTTCTGTTTCATTTTAGTTTTGCCTTTCATTTCTTCCCCAACCCCCTTGTAGAGACATTAAAATCCTCTGATACTGCTTCCTCCGCTATCAAGGCAACTACTGAAGAATCAGAATCCTCCCTTGTACCTGTTGAAATATCCTGCAGTATTTCAAATTTATTTGAGGTGGAAACTTCAGAAGGGAGAGGTGTAGGCCTATTTCTAAATCTTGATACCCTTTGGTCCTGCTGAGGGAGTAAGGGGGGCATACTTTCTGCTTGTTGTACTGTCACTAACTGTGATGTATCCTCAGCTGACTGAGATTCTGGCTGCAGATTATTTATGTGATCCACTGGAACTTAATTCCAAGGGAGAGTTCGTGCCTGGTTATCTAGAAATATTGTTACTGCTCCAGAGGTTGAAGGAGGTGGGGGGAGGGAGAAGGGATGTCCCTCCCATGTTCACTTGCCTGCTGTTTTTTAAACTTGTGTTGTTGTGCTTTATTTATACAATTTCTTTGAAATTCTCCATCTAGTTTCTCTGGCATATTGTGGGCAGCCCACTGACAGTTTTGAAAAGTATGTCCTATGGTCTCACACAGATCGCATTTAAACTCATTAATACAATGGTTTTCCGAATGTCCCAATTTCCCACATAAACTGCATTTGACCTGGTCACACACACTACTAAGATGTGAAACACCCCATACCTGTAACAGGCCTTAGGCTGCCCTGGGTAAAACAGTACCCCTCTGTCTCTGTCTCTGAAAAATGAGTTAGGTAAATGCATTATTCCAGACTGTATTGTTTCTAGCAACACAAGAACCTTCCATCCTCCAGTCCAGATATTCTCTGAATCAATAATTGCTTCAGGGTCTTTTAGAACTGTGTATCTCTGTTTTAGCAAATGAAGTAAATTGTGCATACTCACCCCCTCATTTTGGAATAAAACAGTAATTAGTTTTTGAGCTGGTTTGGTCAAAGGAATCGTCACAAATGGAGACTACAATGGGGAACTTTTCAAGCTGTTATATCTACTCCAAAATCGGTCCAGGCTATTAACTGTTTTAAAACTGATGAACGTAGTGTCACCAGACACATGAATAAGGGTATAGATCTTCTTTGCAAAAAAATTGTAGGGAGTCTTTTAGTAAAGTCCTGGCTACATACAGTCCGGTAGGAATCTCAGATAGACCCCCGACATAAAGGAGCCTCATGGCATTGTGTGTTTTGGCTGGCAGCACTGGTAACTTAAAAAGAGCAGCAAATCTTTTTTTGGTTGTTGAGGGTCAGTTAAGGTATGCAAAGCAGAAGTAGACCTTTGGTTGGGAGTCGAATCTTCTACTTCCAAATGCTGTACAACAGTATCAGACTGTGGCTGTACTATAATATCTATAGGTAGATGCAAACTGGGATTGAAATTCTGGGGGGACTTCCCAAAAGTAGTTCTGCTGCATTGTTATCCGATGTACTGGGCATCATTGTGGAAGAGGGACCCTATTTCCAAGTCCCTGTGCAGGTATCTTTCTCCCAATCAGCCTCTAAAAATGCTTTCTGAAAAGTCCAATTTGGTTTTGAGATCTCAAACTGTTTATCGGGTAGTCTTAGGCCAAACTCTGCAGAGTTCCTACATGCCATTCCTGACATTGCTTCCGATTTGTTTAGTAAGGTTTGAATAGGTACTTGAATCATTTAAAATTGTGCCTGAAGTTCCTTGTGACAGTTTTTTCCTTGTTTCCTGAGTCATGTGTCTCCATTTCATTCTCTACTGCCTCTGCCCAGCTGACTGTCAGCTGTTTTGATGATGCTGCATCATCCAGCCCCAGCTGCGTCAGGCTGACAGCATTCTTACTTCTGTCAGAACGGAGCTGCTGCGGTATGCGGTTCAGCTTCATTTTTGCTATCGAAGATCTCTGTTCCTCTGCTGCAAGTTGCATTTCCAGTTGATGTTCCAGGGTCCATTCCTCCTCAGATCTCAGATCTGTTGTTTCTACAGTTTCTAATTCAGATTTGACTGATTTCTCATCGGAACTATGCAGATCTCCTGGAATTGTATAATTCTCAGTTGTCCGTTCTTCTTGATTCCCATATATATTCGATTTGTCCTTATTGGAGTTTAATCCATCTTCCTCCATGATCTCTTCTTGTTCAGCAGTACTCCCGGGCACCAACTTGGCCAGCAGCCAAGAAGACAACTTCTCTCCCTACTGCAGAATTTAGGGAATTTTTTATTAATACAATAATATAACAGCAAAACACTTTATGTATACATATTTTCAACTCAGTTTGTTACTTTTGTTGTACCTTATTCATTGATATAGAAAAAAACAACTATTATGTAAACATTATTTCATTTACACATACTGTGAAATTAATTATTTTGTATACTCTACCTTTTCCTCCTTATCTGTCCTTCTTCCTAAATACTTCCTCTCCCATACACTTACTCCCTCCTTACCTCTAGAATATTTTGCTAAAATTGAACATTGCTTTCCCAACAGTTGTCTCTACATACACTCCTTTCTGTGTTAGATGTGATTACTCTATAAGTACTATAACAGTCTGCCATCTTTTATTTAAACATAATTCACTCAAGTTATACATTTGAAGATTAAAATGGGGAAAGACCTCCAATTATTAAATGCTGCTCTTGGCATTTTGCCCTGTTCATATTTAAACACCAAGGCTACTTCATGGGTTACTTTTTCTAATAAAACCTCCACAGCCACATTTTTATTCTGAAGAAAGTAAAGGCATCTGTTTTGCCATAAACACCATTTTAAAATTGCATTAACCACTCTTAATGTACATGGGTGGAAACTCTTTAATGCTAGATCATATTTCCCATATACAATGCCATTTTAGCCAATATAGGAGTCTTCCATTTTATAGCTAAAAGGCTCCAAAACTGGGAAATGTATGGGCAATCAAAACAAGTATTTGTCAATGCCGAATGTTTGCTTGCTGGCATTGGCAGTGGTAGTGTAGAAGTTACAGAGCTGTGTAATAGGAATGGCAGTGAAGTATTGAACTGAAGCCAACCCCACCACCACCCTGCAGAGAGTGACAGACATTGGGGTGTGCCTTTGGGTTGTCAGGCATGACGGCCATGCCATTTCACCACACCCCACCCTGCAGACACTGACAAGTGTCATGGTGTTCCTTGGGGTCTTTGACCCTTATGCGCACCTCATTCCATTAGAAAACATGGTGAGATGGGTGCGATATAGGAGAATGGGGTGAACTTTGGGGACAAAGAGTCCAAGGCATACCTTGATGCCTCTCACTGGCTGTAGGGTGTGTAATGGTATAAGCATTACAGGCAAGAACCCCAAGTCACACCCCTGATGCCTGTCATTCTCTACAGGTTTGGGCGTTATGGTTGGAAGCCCTAATACCTCAGGCATTCATTGGTATTTTCACTGCAAATTTTCAACATGTTTTTTTTGTGACCCCACCTCATGAACAGGGGGAATATCAGTTTGTTAGCCGAAAGCTGCTTATGCACAGCGACTACGGCATTTAGCACCACAGGTGCAAAAACATTCCGAACAGGATGTAAAATGACAGCTGTACTGTTCATGGGGATGTGTAAAAATAGCAATGTAGCAAATCTGCAGTAAAATACTTAAAAATGGTGAAGCGATGTGAGCATAGAAACTGTGCAACGCACACACTTAATATAATTAGGTTGGGGATTTTTTACAGCAGATTGTCAACTCATGCATTTTTGTGCCTCCGATCATGAACAGTGTAACTGTGATTTTCTTTATCTGTCTGGAACAATGATTTCCCACAGCGAACACGCATCTCTGCGCTGAAAGTGTGAAAACACACTTCGGTCATGTTGTGAAAAATGACAGCTGTACTGTTCATAAGGAAGTGTGGAAAAATGCCACTGGTGAAAATCTGGACTGAAAATATTACAAAGTCATGAACTTACAGTGCGTGGAAACTGCGCAATGCTCACTCGTAACACAGTCATTTATGGACTTTGTCACCAAATTTTCAACATAGCCATTTTAAGACCTCTGCTCATGAACAGTGTAACTGTGATTTTCTTAATCTGCCCCAAACATTGCTTTTGACACCAACAGCACCTTTAGCGCTACATGTGCAAAAACACATTTTGGGCGACATATGAAAAATGGCAGCTGTACTGTTCATAAGGAAGTGTAATAAAATGGTAATGTTGAAAATCTGGAGTGAAAATATTAAATTCGCAAACTTACGAGCATGCATAGGAACTGCGCAACACACGCTCGTAAAGCAGTCATTTTTAGGAATTTTTTCACCAAATTTTCGACATAGCCAATTAAAGACCTCTGCTCATGAACAGTGTCTCTGTGATTTTCTTAATGTGTCCCATACATTGATTTTGCACATTGACTGCGCCATTGTGCGCTACATGGGCGGAAACACATTTTGGCCAAGATGTGAAAAATGACAGCTTTACTGCTCATAAGGAGGTGTGGTAAAATGGCAACGTTGAAAATCTGGAGGGAAAATATTGAAAATTCGCGAACTTACGAGCGTGCATAGGAACTGTGCAACGCACGCTCGTAAAAGTCATTTTTAGGAATTTTTTCACCAAATTTTCAACATAGCCATTTTAAGACCTCTGCTCATGAACAGTGTCACTGTGATTTTCTTAATTTGTCCCGTACATTGATTTTGCACACTGACTGTGCCATTGTGCGCTACATGGGCTGAAACACGTTGTGGATGAGAGGTGAAAAATGACAGCTGTACTGCCATAATATAAAATGTGTTGGCAGGCACGGCCCCTGTCTGCCAATGCATGCTGGAGCTGTCTATGACAAGCTCCAAAATGCAGTGGCATACAGTTGAAAGGGGAGCTATATATTGAAATATATATATATATATATATATATATATATTGAAAATTTCTGCGAACTTACAAGCATGCGTGGAACTATGCAATGCTGCCTTTCAGTAAAACAGTCATTTAGGGTGCCGCAATTTTCAAAATAGTCTTTTTGAGAGCCCACCTTATGAACACTGGCAGTGTCATTTCATTAATTGTTCCGGAAAGGTGATTTCACACAGTGGCTGCGAAATCACCCTTCGGGCCTGAGTAACGCCATGACAGTGCAAGAATTCATGAAGAGGGGTCCCAAAAACCCCATGTTGAAAATTTGGTGCAAAATTCAAAAAATGCCTGAGATATGCAATAAAGTTGAAAAACCCCTATCTATCCCATTATACAGCTTACCGCCATTTCCTCAGTTCGCGGTCGGCTTTGAAGAGTGCAGACGTGTTCCCGGTCCACTGAAGATCTCCGCACAATGCTCCGGAGGTAAGTATGGGGTGAGCGGGTTGTGGGGGCAGGGTGCGCATGGTGGGTGCGGTTGTGGGAGGGGCTGGGAGACTGCGTGGGTCCGCTTTTGCTTTTCAGGGTTTTTTTAAAAGATGACACGGGACGTTTGCCACACTGGGGTGGGCTCCCAGCATGGCACAAGGACGGCTGGGGGGGTGTGAAGCCGACGGGGGATTGGGCACCCCCATCAGCCATAGCATCAGTTGCCATGCTGGGGTGGGCTCCCAGCATGGCACCCGGTACTTCCGGGGGAGGACAGTGGAGCCGACGGGGGATTGGGCACCCCATCGGCTATACGATAACCTGCCACACTGGGGTGGGCACCCAGCATGGCATTTGGAAGGCTTTGGGGGGGGAAGCACAGCACAGCCGACGGGGATTGGGCACCCCTTCAGCTATAGAGTGTATGCGTGGGGCAGCATGCAGTGTCGCGTGCTTGTGTGTGTGTGTGTGTGTTAACTGGGCTGCGAGCGAGGCGAGGCGATATCTGTATCGCTGCTCACTGAAGCTTAGCTCCCCTTTCAACTGTATGCCACTGCACTTTGAGCTTTTCATAGACAGCTCCAGCATGCATTGGCAGACAGGGGCCGTGCCTGCCAACACACTGACTCAATTGGTAGAGGGGGTGACACACCTCCGAAAACTCGGATGATAGCACTACGTTTCTTGCACTTGCATGCAATCAAACATAAAAATGATGCTGCATTGTTTCCACTTGAACTATTCACGACTCTCTGATACAGTACCATTCTTCCGTGGATTTATGTGCATGATTACCCCTAACATTAAGCATCCCATGGCAGCACATCCATAGGGTATCCCACATTTTCTGAGGTATTCTATTTTCTATTAATTGTTTTGTTAGGCATTGGGGTTCTATTTCTTGCAGACTATTAAAAATTGGCCCTATTAAGAAGTTACTATTTAGGACTGATGAATATTCCTTTCTGTGCTGTGACTGTACCATTTGTATGGTAACACCCCATTGTTTTACTTTAAAAAAATCTATTAAATACTTTGGGGTGCTTGGGGTATTTGTTTAAACACCCCCCATTCTGGTGCTGCACACTTATCCCAAAAATATTGACTACTTATTTTTATACTTTTTGCCCAGTCTTGTTGGTGTCCTGCTAGGATAGGAGATATATTTGAATACAGGAAAATAGTAAAAAAAGAAAAGTACCAGGTTTAACATGTTTAAGCCTCCCTGCTTTATTGGCCAATATGTGATCATTCTTTTCACAGGGTTCAAACGACTGCCCCATAATAACTGGAAACAGGCATTATAAACTCTAGGTTCTAAATTCGGGGTTATTGGATAAATATAACTTATTGTTAACAGGTCTGGGATAATAAAAGTTTTAAGCATATATGTTATCTTTTTCCTTGTCAACTTTCCCATTTAGAATTTTTTTCCTCTGCAATACTAAGTTTCTGAATCCAATTTTTCTCTGCTGGGTTTGTGCCTCCAAAAGATACCACTAACATTTTGAGGTTTCCTGAATTAATTGTGATTCCTTCTATTACCTCATCTGGGCTAGGATTATGTTTTTTTAAATTGTTCCTATACTTTTTTCTTTATTAAGGAAGGACCCAGAAATTACAAAGAACTCATGTATAGTCGCTTGAACTACTGATGGTTTATCTGCTGTCAGAAGGCAGATATTGTCTGCATATGCCATTGTGCAAGGGAACTGCATGTTCTCTGGACCAGCTATGTGGTTTATAGTTTGTAGACTGTTTAGTTTTTTAAGTACTGGGTCTAAAGAAAAGACATAGAGTAAGGGGCTCAGGGGAAGCCCTGTCTAACTCCTTTCCTTATCTTTACATGTGAGCCCATTAGTCCATTGATGAATGGAGTCATAGATGCTTGTCTATATAAAATCTGGATCCATTCATTAAATTCATTTGGGATTCCGTATTACTGTAAAACATTGAAAAGATATTCGTGAGGCACTCAATCAAATGCTTTTGACTGATCTAAGGATATTGCATAGCCTTCTGCCTATGGGGAATCAAATACTTCAGATTATTATTATTAATAATCAGATTATTAAGAAAGCTAGCAGTACACAATTTTGTATAAATAAACATATAAAATACAGAAACAAGGAGGTTCTCATGCCACTGTATACCTCATTGGTACACCCACATATGGAATACTGTGCCAAGTTCTAGTCACCTTGGAACAAGGGTGATATCGCCTCCTTGGAGAGGGTCCAAAGGAGAGCAACTTGGAGGATTACAGAGGTACAGGGTTTGGACTACGATCAGAGGCTGCAGTCCTTGGATATGTACTCCCTAGAATTTGTAGACTTCGAGGTGATATGTGCATGTTACATAGGGCTTTAAATGATCCATCACTTTGGAAACAGATCTAGCCCTAAATGACCAGAAGTATAATATAAGAGCCCATCCCCTTCAAATAAGTGGAGAAAGGTACAAAACTAATAAGAGAAAGCAATGGCTGACTGTAAGAGCAGCCAAAATTTGGAATAAGCTCCCTTTAGAAATTATAGTAAGCAGTACAATGGATGAGTTTAAATCCAAGTTAGACAATTACTTAATTAAAAATAACATCTCAGGTTATACATAAATCATGGCAAGCATATGTACTTGTTGGTCTTTAAATGCTCCAAACAACCTATGAAACTTCTCTGACCAATTTTAAATTATCTAGCATTGGCATATGGGGAATCACACATTTGTGTTGTACTTATTATTGTGCATCCAATTTTTGCCAGTCTTATACATACAATTTTACAAAGAATTTCCCAGTCTGTGTTTATCAAACTAATAGATCTCCAGTTGTTAATGTTTTCTCTTTCATTTTTCTTATGTAGAAATATTAAAAGACTGTCTGCTAATGTAGGAGGTAATGGATACTGTCCTTGGAGGATGCTATTAAATACTGCTGTGAGGTTTTTTATTAATATTCTTTTTTTTTCATAGAATTCATTCGATAGTCCATCTGGACCTGGGGTTACTGAATTTTTTAAATTATCTAACACCCTACTAACCTCTTCTTCTCTGATTGGTCTGATTAATTCTGCTTTATCTTCCTGTGTTATCTTAGAAATTCCTAAATCTTGAAAAAAATAATTGTTTTCTGTTGTGGCTGTAGTTGCCTGCCCAAAGAGCCATTTGGTGCTATCCGTTACTATTTTGAGAATTTCCAAATTGCTTTCCACACAAATACCTTCATTATTCTGAAGTGTTGTCATGTATTTTGCATCCGTTCTTTGTTTACAGTGATCATAAGGATTGATTGACTGAGAGTTACCTTTCATGCCGTATTTTTGTTCTAAAAAAAGGGAAGTAGCCCTGTCATATTGAACAGATGTCATTTCTTTCTTTATCTGTATAATCTGATCAGAATAGTCTAGACCAAATTACACCCTTAAAAAAATGAATTTCTGAAGCTGTTTCTGTTTTTTCAAGTATCGTATATATTTTTCTTTGTGCTGAGGTTGAGCACAAGATTTACAGTAATTTTTTTATTTCAGTTTTTGTTTCCTGCCACCACTGGGCACTGTTCTTATATAACTCAAATACTGATAATTTATCTCTAATTACTTCTGATAAAGCTTCCCACCTGTTGTTTTCTTCTAACACTGTCGTCTTCATCTTCCAGTGATTATGCCCCCCTGGTTTGTTTTTGGGGAATCCTATACAAATGGTTAGTAAACAGTGATCTGAAATTTCTGTAGGGGTTACAGTACACTTGTAACAAGGAACCCAATTTGAAATAAAAAAAATAATCTATCCTGGTAGATGATCTGCCTCTGTGAAATGTGTGTGCAGGTGGTCCTGTCCCAGATGTTGCCCCATCTTTTAAATTTGCCATTTTAAACACTGAATTAAGACAATTTGAATCAGAGTATAGTTTCTGGGTTTTCCCTGTCTTATCTGTAAGGTTCAAAATACAGTTACAATCGCCCCCAAAAATTGTTGATTTAGCTGTATGTAAATATGGCTGGACTTTGCACATGACTTCAATTCTTTCTGTTTTTATTTGTGGATTGTAAATGTTTATAATTTTCCACTCTTTATTTTGTATGACAATATCCAACATTAAGAGTAAGACTTTGCCTAGTACTAAATCTGTCAATTTTGTCACAGTTAGGGTGATATATTTTTTCTAAGAATGGCTACCCCAGAGTGTAAGTCTTCTCTTAGAGACCAAAAAGATAACCCTCTTCTCCATTCCTTAGTTGCTTGGCTGACTTCTCTTACGGTATGAATTCTGGTATCCTGTAATAAAATAATATGGACATTCAGACTATCTAGAATAGAAAAAATAGACCTTCTTCTTTTCATATTTTTTATACTGTTCACATTCAGGGACCAAAAAGACAAATTTTGAGAAATTTTTCACAGTAAAAACTTTATCCTCATAGGTTTTCTTCCCTTTTCCTGGAGATATCATTTTACATCTTTTTTTTTGTTTAACTTCTTGAATCACTTGACACATGTATTCTGTATTCTTCATTGGATCTGGTTGAGATGATGCCACTGAAGATGCATAAGAATCTTCCCCAGATTCAGCTCCTTGTTTCATTTTAAACAGGGTGGCACATCTATTTCTAGTGGGGATTTTCTCCTCATGTTTCTGTTTCACAGGCTTATTCCCCCTTTTTGGTTTACTCCTTGTTTGTCTTCCTTGTACTATTTGAAAGCAGGGCATTTCCTCCAGTGGTGGCATTGTTGCATCTAGGTTTACATTATTCAGGCCATCCTCTGTTGGTGCATTGTACTGAGAAGTAGATGCTACTTCTTCTGCTTGTTTTGACACATCAGTTGAGGCCTGTTTCACTGGGTCATTACCCTTGTTACTTTGTGCTGGGATATTTTCCTCCTCAGGTTGTTTCTGCAAATCATTTTGTCTGGATTCTGAATCAGGTAGTCCATTAAATATAGTACTCAAGGACTGACTGAGAAAATTCTCCCTGTTTCTCCCAACATTATTAGTTGCATTCTGTTGTGCATTAGCAACCATTTATTCTTATTCCTGTGTATTTTCAGGATTATTCTGCATGGCCCACTGGCAGTCTCTAAAGGAGTGAGAAGTTTCATCACACATATTGCAGTATACTGGTTTTTGGCAGTTTATAATCATGTGACCTATCCCTCCACACAAGGAACATTTTAGCCTGTCACAAGTTCCACTCAAATGTGTGTGTGCTCCACATCTAAAACAAGATTTGTGCCAGCCCGAATAGAATATGAAACCATTGTCCCTTCCTAGATAGAAGCAGTTGGGAAGGTGCTGTATTGTCCCATTTGCCTGGGCTAAGCGAACTTGAATTCTCCACCCTCCGACCCTAACTGCTCCTAGTCAATAATGGGTTCTGGTAAACCTAGAACAGTACATTTCAGCTTTAACCACCTCAAAATGTCTCCCACTGCTACTCTTTCATTCTTAAATAAGACCGTAATGTATTTGATTGCTGGTTTTGTTAGCAGAATTGCTGCGAATGGTGCCCACAGGGGTGTATACTTAACTTGGTGGTACCGATGCCAGAATGCTTCTAGGCCTGAAGGTGTCTTAAAGCTTAAGTCAAAATTAGAATCCCCAGATGTATGTATAAGAGCATAGATCTCTGTTGAGAGAAACTGTAAAATTTCCTTTATCACTTTTTTTCCTACATACACCCAGTCTTGGAATATTTCCAACCCTCTCTTATATCCGATTCTTATAGCATTCCTGCATTTAGCTGGTTTGGGGGGGTATGACAAAGACCCACATATGTTCTTCCCTGGTTGGTCCCTTGGTTTCTTTCATTTATTTCTTGTTCTGTTCATTTTCCTGCTGCGTTTTTTTTTTTGGGGGTAGTTATTTTTTTCCTGGGACTCAGTATTTTCTGTATTTTCTGGGTTATTGTCACAATTATTATCATCTTCTTGCTCTTCTTGAACATTTTTCTCTGGTGTTTTGAGGTATTTCAAGCTGCAACACAGGATTTTGAATTAAACTAAAAGGAGAAGGAACTTCAAATGAGTCTGTTTGTCCTCCTGCAGGGCTCTTAGGTAGAGGTGAAGAGGACCAGATTTGGGAGGACCAGATTTGGGAGGACCAGATTTGGGAACCTTGTAGCTTATCTCACCCAGCATTTTTTAAGGCCTCGGCTATGGTTACTCCAGTAGCCAACACGTTCTCATCATAATTAAATGGACTAGCATCCTCCTGTTTTAATTAAATATCTTCAGACAGTTGGTACTGTGACGCTCCCCCCCCCCATTTCTCCCTTAGCATCCACTTTCTTGCTAGGTGATTTCCTCATTACATCCTTACTGTCCAGCTTTACATTTTGACATACATTATCATTTTGCATGTTTCTTTGTATATTCTTAGTATAGACATTACCTGAATCAGACATTTTAGAGTCTGGCTGATTCGTACCTTCTCCCTCTGGTTCTGTTTCAATTTGCCTTTTCTCTAGTTCTGTTTCTATTTGTTGTCTCAATTTTGTGTGAAAAACTGCTAAAACTTCTGCAGATTGTTTATCTTCTGCAGCCTGTTCAATTTCTGCCTGGGTTTGTTTTCCAGTATTTTGACTCAACTGATATCAGCTTTACAGAATTGTTCTTTTCTTCACATTTCTTTTCCCCACATTTCTTTTTCTGTTCACTTTTTCTTTCTAGCTTTTGCGACTTTTGACACATGCTAGCCTTAGCATTTTCCCTGCCAGTCGCTGTTACATTGTGGGCTAGAATACTGAAAGCTCCTGTTTGTTTTAACATACCTTGTTAGGCAGCCTCTGAGGTCTCAGCTGTTGCTGCATCACTGTTCAGCTGGGAACTGTCAGGCCTTACCTGACACATTTTGACAGCTTTCAGTGTTGTAATTTTTCTCATAGAGCTTGCTGTTTACACAGTAAAGACATCTCTCCTTCTTCTAAATTCTGTAAAACTTGTTCCTTACTAGTAAATAGAGGTTGGGGGATTTTCTTTGCTTCTTTGTTTTGATCAGGCTGGATTCCACTCACATCCTCTTCCTCAGCAATCTCCAAACTTTCTCCTTCTTCTGTCTCCATCCATAAATCCACATCATTGGCCTCTTGCAAAGGCTGAGCAAGGGAGGAGACCCTCTCCCCTGCAGCCATAGCTCCTTCCTCCTCTCCAGGCTCCAGCTGGGCAGCCATCCTGCCAACAAACAATTGGACAGAGTTCCCCCTAGTGGAAAGTAGGGGAATTTCCCCAGTGTCCTTGCCAAATTTCCCTCCATTCACTAAAAATATCACCACCAACTTAATCTGGTTCAAAGTCAGTTGACATTCATCTGTATTCCCCTTCCCGGGTCGTGCCTGAAAATAGGTAGAATTTGTCTAGTGCACTTACCCAGTCAACAAAAACTAAATAAATAAATAAATACCATGTAGTAATGCCTCCTTCCTTCTGCTGTCAAAATCCCTTCCTATACATCCCAACATCTTGTTTGTCTTACTGTTAGCCTTTTCATACTGGCTTGATTGTTTTAATGAGTCACTGATGATGATCTCTAGGTCTCTTTCCTCAGAGGTTATACCCAGCTTTACCCCCCACCCCCACCTCCTACCAGTACTCTGTCCTGGGGTTTTTGTTCCCTATGTGCATCACCTTGCATACTTTTGCATTACATTTTTAACTGCCAAACCTTTGAACACCTCTCTAGCCTTTGCAAATTTCTTTACATCTCTCTAACCCCTTTCTTGCTGTTTACCTTGCCACAGAGCTTAGTATCACCTGTGAAGACACACATCATGCCCTGGATTCCTTCTCCATTTGACTTATGAACATATTGAAAAAGACTTGACTCAGGACTGATCCCTGTGGCACCCTAGCTGGTGACTTCTCTCTCTTCTGATTTGACTCTGTAAACCACAGCCTTCAGCTGTTTCTCTTGTAACCAGTTTCTCACCATCTGTGTCCTTTGTTGCATCCAGATCCTCTAGTGTCTTCAGCAACCTAATGTGAGGCACTGAGTCAAGATTCTTACTGAAATCAATGAAGAGCAAATCCACAGCATGACACTTATCCACCAACCTCATTACCCAGTCAAAGAATACTATTAGGTTGCTCTGACAAATCCTCCCAGCCACAAACCAGTGCAGTTTATTATCCTGAAGTCCATTGCTCTCTAGGTAGTGCATGAGGTCCTCTGACTAGTGTCTCCATCAGCTTACCCAGATTAGAAGAAAGACTGACAGGTCTATAGTTACCCAGTTGCTCCTTGTCCCTACCCCCATGGATCTGGACTATGTCCGCTACCCTTCAATCTTCTGGAACTACCCCGTCTCAAATGAGCTATTGAACAGACCTACCAGGGGTACAGTTAGTTTTGTTGCTAATTCCTCAAGTGCTGTCAGATACATTACATCTGGCCCAGGGTCCATATCTAGCTTTAGGGCTGCTAGCCCTTTCTTAACCCTTGTACTGGTAAATACTTGCTGCTTTGTCTCAAGGATCCCCCTTACAGCTGCCTTAATTTCACTCTTTGGCAAAGGCCCTCTGTCTTGACTTGTGAATACAGAGCAGAAGTAGTCATTAAGAATGTCTGCTTTCTGCCAGCCACCTCAATTGTCCTACCTTCTCTGCTAGCCTAAGTATTCCTCATCCCTTCTTTGTTTTTCCCCTAATATGTATCTAAATAACTGTTTTCCCCTTCTTTGACCCCCTCCACAATATGCAGCTCTGTGTCTACCTTTGGTTCTCTGACTGCCCTCTTGGTTTCCCTTATTCTCATTTGGCACCCTCCACATTCTTTCTTTACTTGTTTTTCCTTGTAACTGGAGAAGGCCTTCTTTTTGGCTCTCACTGCTTCTATGATCTTTCCAGAGAACCATGTTAGTCTTCTGTTCCCAGTTATTTTAATTACTGTTCTCATGCAAGACTGTTGCCTTGAAAATGCCCTGCTTGATTGCCCCCCATCTTTCTTCAACATCCCTATTGCTATCCTCTCTAACTAACTTGTTCTGGACCAGCTCCCTCCTTCGGTTGAAATCTCTCCTTCAGAAATGTAGGACTTCAGCCTTTGATTAGGGGTTACTTCTTTTGAAGGGCAAGGTAAAAAAAATATAGAATTATGGTCACTGAAACCTAGTGACTCCCTTACCCTCACTCCTCCTACCACTTCCGAGTTGGTGAGCACCACATCAAGAATGGCAGACTGCCTAGTGGGTTCCTTTACCAGTTATCCCAGCTGGCAGTCCTGCAATGTATCCAGCGGGGCCTGACTTCTTGAACTTTTGAACTCCTTATCGCTGGTTACAGAAGTGTACTCTATAAATAAAGATTATTATTATTACTATTATTATTATTATTATAGTGACCCAATCAATATCTGGCAGGTTTAGATCTCCCACCACCACCTCCACCTTTGCCACCCCTCTTTCTAGTTGTGCCCCTAGCACTCTCTCTCTTCCCTTTGTCCTGGAGGTTTACAGATTACCCCTATTCATAACTTCTTGCCTGAGGATGATATGAACTGAACTCACAGAGATCCTGTTTCCCCTATTCGTGCCCCTGACGTTTCCATTCTCCACTGCCTCTGTGCCTCCCCTGACATATAGGGCTTCTCCTGCTCCTTTATCTTCTCCTCTATCCCATCTAAACATAATGTGGCCTGGGACTTCCAGGTCCCAATCATTATTCTCTGTGCCCAAGTTTCTATGATGGTTGCCAGGCTTATTGCAATCTCTGCCACCATTGCCTGGAGCGCACACATTTCATTTTCCAGACTCCTGGCATTAAGACAGACCCCTTTCTATCTTTCTCCTGATCCTTATGTGCTTTTACCTATTCCTTCTCCCTTATTTTCCCCTAGTCTCCCTATTTTTTTTTCAGGCTAAATGTTGGGCTTTGATGCCAAAAAAGGGACCCAGCATCCTATCTTCTTATACAGTCTGCAAGACATGCCAGTCTCTTAAAAGTTATAATTTTTGTTGTGAAACAACACAGATATTGAAGAGGTGTAGCATCCAAAACGGACATGAAACATTGGGTGTCTCTGTGGGAGCCTCTGTGGGCTACACCTCTTCAATATCTGTGTTGTTTCACAATAAAAATTATAACTTTTAAGAGGTTTGTGTGTCTTGCAGTCTGTATAAGAAGATAGGGGTGCTGGGTCCCTTATTTGGCATCATGTTGGAGCAGAACTGACTAGCACCTTCACTTCATGGAGCAATCCTCTGTGTGGCTATAATGAATGTAGGCTTTGTCAGCTCTCCCTCATTGGTGTCTTTCCCTAATCTAGTCTGAACTTCAAACTTACTATTACCCACCTTGCTGTTACTAGTCCCCTGTTCTGGAGGGGTCCTAACTAGGTTCTTCACCTGCTCGCCCTTCTCAGTGGTTCCCCTAGCCTCCATCTCTCCTTCCACTCAGTTTAACTGTCCAGTGTAGGTGTCAGGCTTCTGGCCCAGAGCACTGGACCTCTCTCTCATAAGGTGAAGGCCATCACTCTTGGAAAAAGTCTCCTGTCCCAGAAGCCTCCTCAGTACCCCAGATAGTGATGTCTCTCCTCCTGATACCATCCCTTCAACCACCCACTAAACTTCTTAATCTGTTCCTTCCTTACTCTGAATTATGACTGGCTGCACCTCTGACAGTTCTATTTAACAGCTCAATGGAATCAAGACTAATTTTGGAGGACTGGAGGAGGGCAGATGTAGTCCCACTACACAAAAATGGAAGCAAGGAGGAGGCTGGCAATTATAGGCCAGTTAGCCTCACATTGGTGGTGGTGGTAGAGTTAATGGAATTACTGCTAAAGGAAAGGATTGTGGAAAAACTTGAATCCAGTGGGTTACAAGACCTGAGGCAGCATGAGTTCATGGAAGGAGGTCATGTCAAATGAATCTGATAGATCTATTTGACTGGAGGACAAAATATTTAGATCAAGGTGAAGCAGTGGATGTGGCCTACCTAGATCTCAGTAAGGCTTTCAACACTGTTCCCCATAGGAGGCTAGTAAGCAAACTGGGTGGCTTAGGGTGAGTGGGTCCAGAGGTGGTAAACAAGATATGAAATTGGTTAGGGGTTGGAGACAGATGGTGCATCAGAGATCAGTGCTGGGACTGGTCCTTTTTAATGTCTTTATAAGTGACATTGCAGAGGAGCTAGAAGAGAAGGTCTGCCTCTTTGTGAATGACACCAAACTCTACAGTAGGGTGGACACTCTTGGGGGTGTGGGAATAAGCAACCTGAGAAAACTCAATAAGTGATCAAGGGTATGGTAGCTGGGTTTGGTGCACAAAATTACAAAATAATGCACTTAGGACACAGACACTCAGGGGCAGAGTACAAAATGTGTGGAGTGGTATTGGCAACCACCAAGCAGGACAGAGTTTTGGAGGTAATCATATCAGATGATTAAAGGTGGCCAGGTAGTGCAACAGAGCAGTCAGGAGGGCTAGTGGGATTCTGGGGTGTATAGGGAGGGGTATCACAAGCAGAAAGAGTGAGGTATGGTTGCCTCTGTATGGATCACTGCATAACCCCACCTAGTGTATTGTTTCCAGTTCTGGAGACCCCATCTCCAGCAGCACATAGATGAAGTAGAGACAGTCCAGGGGAGGGCAACTAAAATGGTACAGTGTCTGCATCAAAAGCCCTATGAGGATAAACTAAAGGATCTCAATATGTACACCCTGGAATGGGAAGGGGGTGATATGATAGAAATCTTTAAATACCTCACAGAGGTAAATAAAGTACTGGAGAGAGGTAGTTTTCAGAAGAAAAGGTGCTTAAGAACAAGGGAACATGCTATGAAGCTGCAGAGGGATAGATTCAGGAGAGATGTGAAGAAGTACTTCTTTACAGAAAGAGTGGTGAATTCCTGGAACAGCCTTCCAGTGGAGGTAGTGGGGGCAAAAACAATAGTGGGGTTCAAGAATGCATGGGATAAGCACAAGGAACTCATAGTGGAAAGGAAAGAGTGCGGGAGAAAGAGCTGTAGATCAGGTATTGTCAGCGTAATAGTGTAAGTAAGGAGGAGTAGGCAGACTAGATGGGCCAAGCAGTCCTTATCTGCCATTAAATTCTATATTTTTTGTTGCTATCATTCCGTTTCCCCATTCCACACAGGGAGGACCTCATAAAAAGCCAGGGAAGCAGAGTGCCGCTTTAATCTGTCCTCCAGCCTCTTAAAGTTTTGCTTCACTGCCTCCACAGACTGGTTTGTCAGATCTTTGGTATCCAAGTATTCCAGCATCCCCAGTTCCCCATCCCCTTTCTCCACCATCCTCTCTATCCTATCTATATCCCAGATAGCTGATGCACTAGGAAGGCATCTGACCATTTCATTCCCCTTTCCTCCCCACCACCCTTTGTACTCCACAAATGCATTTGTGAAAAATGTACTCCTAAATAATTTCTACTGCAAAACTGCATTTGTTAAAGAATATCACAAGAAAGTTATTCCAATTTTGAGCATGTACTACATCTGAAATCAAGTCATATTCTTATTGGGTTAGAAAATGGGGAGTCAGAATGTTGTGTCTGGTTAGGCCCATGTTGTTCCTTAAATTTATTCAATACAAAATGTTCTGTTTGGGTGCCATCTGTGTCTGCCCAATTGTTTCCTTTTTATTGTTGGTGCTAGTTCTCTGCCTGTGGGCAGTATTGTTGGGTATGAGTGTCAGGTTTCTTTCGTTTGCATAATTAATGTTGTTTAGAATTTTAAATTGCAATATCTGATAAGTATCAAATTATACTTACTTATAAGTTGAAGCCCAGACTAGTTCCCATTCCTCCTGCCTTAGTGTGCACTGCAGCTCCATTGCCCAATACCCACATTACAGCTAATTGCAGAATTTAAATTTGATCAGAAGAAAGGTATATGAAGGACACTATGTGTTGGCAAACTAAAATCAGCCAGGGCATCAAAGGCCTTCTCTTCTCCTGCAGTCAGTTGATGGAAGGGGAAATTATCCCCATCTATCAACCCATAGCATTCTCTCTTATCACCAAACATCAAAGCAATGGTCAAAGCAGGATATGCGCAACAGATATGCGATGCCCTTGGCTATGCACCAAGGATTATCTAACATCTGCCCATCAGCTGTCAGTGCAGGGCATTGAGACAAAGAATGAGAGAGGGAGAAATTCATGCAGTCACCGTGTTTGGCATAGCTTGGCAGGACCCAAGGCAGCATGGATTCATGATGGGAAGGTCATGTCAGACGAATCTAATAGATTTCTTTGACTGGGTGACCAAAGTAGTAGACCAGGGAGGGGCTGTGGACATGGCCTACCTAGATTTTAGCAAGGCATTTGATATAGTCCCACACAAAAGATTAATACACAAGTTAGCCAGCTTTGGGGTGGGTCCCAAGGTGGTAGCCTGGATAAAAAACTGGCTAGACAACAGAACGCAAAGGGTCATAGTAAATGGAGTCTACAGTGAAGAAAGGAGGGTTATTAGCGGGGTACCACAGGGTTCAGTACTGGGACCGGTCCTTTTTACTGTCTTTATAAGTGACATTGCAGAGGAGGTGGAAGGAAAAGTATGTCTCTTTGCAGATGACACAAAGATCTGCAACAGGATTGATACACAAGATGGAGTGGAAAGGATGAGAAGGGACTTAGCAAGGTTGGAGGAATGGTCAAATGTATGGCAGCTCAGATTCAATGCAAAGGAGTGCAAGGTAATGCACCTGGGAAACAAAAACCAAGGGGGAGAGTACACAATGGGGTGTGAATACTGACAACAGTAAAAATGGAAAGGACCTGGGGTAATTATATTAGATGACCTTAGGTGGGCAAGCAATGTGAGAAGGCAGTAAGGAAGGCTGGGGGATATTGGGATGCATAGGAGAGGCATTAATAGTAGAAAACAGGAAGTTGTTATCTCTCTGTACAGACAGTTGGGAGAACCCCATCTGAGTACTGTGTGCAGTTCTGGAGATCCCATCTCCACAAAGACATAGACAGAGTGGAGGCTATCCAGAGGAGGGCACCAAAATGGTGCAGGGTCTGCACCAGAAGACATATGAAGAAAGACTAAAGGAGCTTAATATATATACCCTTGAGGAAAGGAGGGAGAGCGGGGACATGATAGAAACTTTTAAGTACCTCAAGGGAATCAACAAAGTCCAAGGAGGTGCATCTTTCAGAAAAAGAGATGTGCAAGAACAAGGGGGCACAATTTGAAGATAGAGGGGGGATGGCTCAGAGGAAATGTGAGGAAGTATTTTTTCACAGAGAGGGTTGTGGATGCATGGAACAGCCTCCCTAAGGAGGTAGTGGAGTCAAGAATAGTGGGGGGAATTCAAGAATGCATGGGACAGACATAAGGCAGTCTTAGTGGGGGGGTAGCAGGAAGTAAGCTGTTGGTTAACTAGGATCTGCAGCTTATTTGTCAGGTAGGAAAATGGGCAGACTAGGTGGGCCAAGCGATCCTTATCTGCTGTCAAATTCTATGTTTCTATTGCTGTTTGTGTACACTGAGGCAGACCACTATTGGCATGGCCTAGAGGGGGATTGGCAATGATTTCACCATAAAGAAAAGCCTCAGGAGTAATATGATAGGACCATCATAATTCATTTTCTGTGTTCCACCACTGTGGCTTGTAGCCTGGACCAGGGGTGGCAAAAGCAGTGGAGCCCCACTGGAGGAATTTATTGGCCTGGAATAATACAAGAAAAAAATTCATCAGTCGCTGTCCCTGTCCCACTTGATGGCTGTCAGCTTCCAATCCAATCCAATTTTATTTATATGGTGCCTTTCAAATACTAAGGTGCCTTACAACAATTAAAACAGCTTCTTCATAAAATTACATACATTATAAATAGTATAAAATGACAACAAACAATCAACAATATTTAATCAATCCCCCCCAAAATGAGTCCATAAAATAGTTTTGAGGGCCTGTTTAAAACCCTCCATGGTTGGGCACTCACTTAACTGATGGAGTAGAGAATTTCAAAGGATGGGGGCCATGTGCAAGAATGCATGGGCCCCAGAAGATTTTAAACAAACCCTTGGAATCTCTAGCAACCCCTTGTCAGTGGAGTGGAGTGATCGCCTAGGGCAGTAAGGGACTAGAAGCTCTTTCAGGTAGTCCGGACCTTGTCCGTGTAGGGCTTTATAAGTCAGAAGTCTGACTTTGAAGGTGATTCTCCCCTGTACTGGCAGCCAGTTCAGTTCGCGCAGCACTGCGGAAATATGGCAGGACTGAGAGGTTCCCATCAATAACTGGGCTGCCATGTTCTGCATAAGCTGCAGGCGGCAAATATCACCCTAGAAGCCCTAGGTAAAGGGCATTGCAATAACCCAGGCAAGAGGACACAAGGGCATGGACCAGCATAGGAAGGTCACCGGATGGAACAAGGTGCTTAACTCTGGAGATATTCCTCAGATACTAAAAAGAGGATTTGATAATGACCAACACCTGCGAATGAAGTGTTAATCCCTCATCAAATTTACCCTCAGGTTTTGCACCCACTCAGAGGTTGGGAGCAGGACACCCCCAAGAAAAAGTCCCAAGGGTGAACCCACCTCTGACCCCTCTATCCGGTGACCCGGATCCACCACAAACACCTCAGTCTTTACCAAATTCAACCTCAACCAGCTCAAATTCATCCACTCCTGGATTTCTATGAGGCAGTTATTAAATACTGTGAGAACTCTATCCTGATCGGGTGCGAAAGAAAGGTAGAGCTGGGTATCATTGGCATAGGAGTGAAACCTCAGCCCATACCTTCTGACAATGTCTCCGAGGGGTAGCATATACACTGCAAACAAGATGGGGACAACACCAATCCCTGAGGAAACCCACATGACAACAGAACTGGGTCAGAGGAATAAATCCCTGACACCACCCTCTGAGTTCTTCTGGTGAGGAAAGAGGAAAACCACATGAGGACCGTACTTGATAGGCCACAGATGAACCTCAAATGATCGAGCAGGACTCCATGGTCCAAAGTGTCAAATACTGAAGAGAGATCAAGAAGGACCAAGATGGAACGGTTCTTCCGATCTCTAGCCATCAAGAGATCATTGAGCACCTGAACCAGCGTTGTCTCAGTACTATGTCTCTTTCAAAAACTGGACTGGAGAGGCTCATAGATATTATGGATGGTCAAATGGTCCTCCAGTCATATGGCAACTACTTTCTCTATCAGCTTCCCCATAAAGGGGAGGTTTGAGATTGGTCTGCAGTTCACATGACAGTCTGGGTCCAAAGAAGCTTTCAACAGGATGGGTGTCACCACCATCTCCTTCAGGGAGCTAGGAAACTCACCTGTTTGCAAGGAGCATCAGACTATCCGTGCAAGGACCAGGCCAAGAATATCACTACAACCCAAAATCAGGGTAGTTGGTCATAGGTCCAAACTACAGCACCAAGGGTGCATACCCAGAACAATCTGCATGATATCCATAAGCTCCGGCTGGCTGAAGGTATTCCAAGAAAACCAAGGGACAGTGACTGAATGCTGGCCTAGAGCAACGCCAGAGTGTGCCGGTAGGAGTTCTGCCCTGATATCGGTCATTTTAGCTGTGAAGTATAGAGCAAGCTCCATGCACTCAACTTACAAAAATGCTCTTCGAACCTGTAGACAGGCTGGGTTGCGCAGTTTGTCCATGGTTCGATAAAGCTGAGCTGGTCGGTTCCATGTGACCACAATCTCCCCGGACAGGAACTTTGCCTGCTTACGGGTGATTGCAGATTGATAGGCTTGATAATGGTCCATCAGTCTAAGGTGATCAGCATCAAGGGTGGATTTCCACCAGCAACACTCTAACCTTCATCCTAGTCACCGTATCTCCCTCAAAGATCCATCAAACCAAGTGGACTGAGGGCAAAGGGAGAGAGGACGAACTTGGACAGGAGTAATGACATCCAGTGCCGAAATGATGGCCATGTTATAGGCCACAACAAGGGCTTCTGGGTCATTGGTTGCCAATGGAAGGGCCGATAGGTCAAGAACCACCGCCAGGCCTTCAGAGCTTACATCTCATAAAGGGCGGTGTCTGATCATCTCCACAGGGGCAGGCCTACGAAGGGGGGTGCACAAAATGAAATGCATGGTCAGACCATCAGACTGGTTCCACCCCGAAATCACAGGCTTCGACCACCAGGAGGAAAGCCAAGTCAAGAGAATGACTGTGATTATGGGTAGCAGTGGAAACAATCTGTGTAAGGCCCAGAGATGATCTTAACTGGAGGAAGTGCTGACCAAATTGCGAGAGTTCATCATCGACCCAGGCGTTAAAGTCACCCAGGACTATCTTCCTGGGGGACTCAAATGCCATGTCGACCACAAAGTCCGCCACTTCCTGAAGGAACCGCTTCTTTTCACTGGGAGGGTGGTAGAAGAGGGCGATCCTACAAAATACACCTGCTACTACAGTACATTCAAATGACTGAGTCTCCTCAACTGGTACACTCATGAGGCCCAGTGCGGTCTTGAAACAGACCACAACCCACCCCCCTCCCCCGCGATCCAATCTCGGGAGGTGAATCACTAAGTACCCGGCCAGAATTGCAGCCTCCAATATGGGATCAGAGTTCTCATCAAGCCAGGTCTCAGCGATGCATGCCAGGTCCACCATACCAAAAAGATCTGCCATAACTGCAGTCTTGTGTTTAATGGACCTGGTATTACATAACACCACTCGAGCTGGATGAGCTTTCAGGGCCGTTGGGGCCACCTGCCCATGTGCCATAACTGCAGTCTTGTGTTTAATGGACCTGGCATTATATAACATGGCACAAGCTGGATGGGCTTACAGGGCCGTCCGGGTCACCTGCCCACCAAAATTGGTGGTGCCTTTGGGTATAGAAACCAGACATGGAAAACAACAATCAGGGTTCCATTTCACCCCAGGGTGTCTCCTGGATCTCATGATGCCAATGTGGTGGCTCTGCTTATTCACTCTCCACTGTTCGCACCTCCCGGCTCCCCTCCCCCCCCCGATGAGCAATACCCAGTGCTCTATAGCAATGGTAGGTGTTAAACTGCAATGGGAGAGATAAAGAGGCGGAAGGCGCGAGGGGCAGAGGATGACTAGTGCATGCCTGTGGGGGCAGACCTCCAACACATTTTAACAACCACAGTAAAACTCCACAGAAAATCAAACAATTCACTAAATTATACTCATAAAATAAAAGAAAAGAAATTAACAAACTAAAACAAGATTAAAACATAAAACTCCCTCGTCTCTCAAATAAAAAGGAAAAAACCTTCAGGTAATAGCAGAAAGACTAAAGTCCTTGTAAATCCAATAGTATGGAGAAATCAGAGTCCTTCAACCCCCGATGGATATCTCACCATCGGAAGAAACCAATAAATTCCCCCAAGGACTCTCACTTCCCAGGAGGATAAATGTTTAAGACTCAATTACTTCTCCAATCCCCAAAGTACTCTCACTACCAGAGGATTTTGCTGATGATAGCCAAACCCTTTACTGTCTTGGAAACCTCTCACAATTCCAAGTCTAAAGGATAAAAGAGCACTCTCACTGCCTTCTACAGAATTAAAACATGAAGTATTAAAAGGTCTGACCATATCTTGAAGGAAAAAGAGTCAAAATAATCCACTTCAAAAGATATTACTCTGAAGCCGGAGTAGGTCCCAATAAATACAGCCAAGGGGGGGGCCATACTGCAAGCCTATTGCCACTGCTACGGATCTCTGCCCAGGCCCACTTAATAGCAGGCCCCACGGAGAAATCCTAGAGGTACACCAGTCCAAGTTGCCGACTACCCGACAAAAAAGACACTGGAACCCCTACTTAGCCACACACTGCAGTCAACTGCCTAGTAGGATCAGAACACCGACTCCCTGCTCCAAATCGAAGCTTATCCAGATATGCTCACTGCTTCAGAAAACCTCAGGAGGGCTGCCAACAATCCAGAGATAGTCCATGGCCAATAATCCAAGATCTTCTCTGAACCAGTCCAAGCCTCCTTCGCCACAGTAACTGATCCCTTTGATCGCAGCTCCCCAAGAATCGCAGCAGTGGATAGCAAAGGATAGCAACACTGGTTCAGCTATGTCCGTAGCCACCAGAACTGGCAGCAGCAAATCCCCGCCAGCAAGTCAGCATCCAAACAGCAAACTGTCTGCCAGAACTGGCAGCAGCAAATCCCCACCAGCAAGTCAGCATCCAAACAGCAAACTGTCTGCCAGAACTGGCAGCAGCAAATCCCCGCCAGCAAATCAGCATCCAAACAGCAAACTGTCTGCCAGAACTGGCAGCAGCAAATCCCTGCCAGCAAATCAGCATCCAAACAGCAAACTGTCTGTCAGAACTGGCAGCAGCAAATCCCCGCCAGCAAATCAGCATCCAAACAGCAAACTGTCTGCCAGAACTGGCAGCAGCAAATCTCCGCCAGCAAATCAGTATCCAAACAGCAAACTGTCCGATGTAGACCACAGGAGCAAAACGGCAGCAGACCCAACAAGCCAAGTGCACCGGCAACAATGGGCATAACGGGTGAAGAAACAGCAGCCCCAGAAGAAACAATGACCCCAGTGCACATTGTGAGACTGTCCAAAGGAACACCCAACAGTGCTCGTAGACCTGGCACAGTCCACCACCACCCTTGCTCCAATGCCGACTCGAAACAGTGGAAAAAACAAGTCTGTGGAGTAAGTAAATCCAAAACAGAACAAAATAAAGAGCAAAGTTGGGGATTTTTTTAAAAACGCTAGGCTGCAGAAGCAAAAACAGACAACAGCATGCCCAGCCTGGCGGCCATGACAAACGTGTGATATACTCATGCCTGGGTGTAGTGTTGGACAAGTTAAACCGAGAAATGCAAGAGTATAGTTTGGCAAACCATTTTTAGGTATGCAAAGAGACAACATTTCCAAAAGATTTGCCACTAAGGGGAGCACATTTATTTTAATGACATTAATATGTCCCCAAAACATCAAGGAAAATGTAAATCCTCTGTTCTAATCTTGTGCCATGGTTTCATACAAGGAATTTAAGTTTACATGTTTTAATTTGGTTACCACCATGGCAAGTGTATTACCCAGATACAGTACCTGAGCATTGAGATCACTTGAAGCCCAAAGTGTCTAGATTCTGCAAAAACATTTGATGATCTGGGGGAGTGACCACATTTTTGTCAAGATTTAATGTATAACTCGCAATGCCACTGAATTCTGCAGTAATGGCAAGAACCACAAGGAGAGCTACAGAGGGATGGGAATCATGTAACAAAATGCCCTCTTACGTGGACATTTTATATTAGCATTCTCCAAACAAGAATGCCCTGAACATCAGGATAGCCTGCTGTGTGACATATTAGTTTTAGTAAATGGAGACGAAAATGAAAGGAGGAAAAAGGAAACCCTCTGCCATGATTCATTACTAAGGGTGACTAAATAAACTCTATTTCATAAAGTCCGTACACTAGGACATGCGTACAAAAGTTGAATCCATCGAAAGAATATAGATGGAAAATCAAATACTGTCTTCTAGTATCCACAATAGCTAGGAAATTTAGCCCTTGTCAATTGTCTTTTCTGTATTCAGGGACACCAGAGCAGCTGGTACTCAGTTTTTGTGCAAATTTTTATATTAAAAAGGCAAAAAGCAAGCACCCAGACCAAGGGCTATAATTTACTGCTTTTTATTCAAAAAGTGCAGAAGTGCTAAAAGTGAAAAAAACTATTTGTCAGACCACTATGGTCACAGGTAAAGTTGCAGAAAGTACATTTACATTTTGCCTAGCTGCATGCCAGGCTTCCTCAGTGATACCTAGCCACCATACAGACAGAAATATATCTACACACATACATGTGAAAATGTGCCAAAACGTGCTAATCCATTAAACATGTAATAAATAACAATTGTTGTAACTGCCTTTAAATGACTGAAGACAACTAAAAAAACATAACAATTGATCTTGAATCAATCTACGAACTGGCATTCATATAATTTAATCAATTGAATGCACTTCTATGCATTTGTAGTTCTATTGTTAGTAGTTACAAGTTCATTCCCATTGATGGAAATTTGCTACCATCAAAATTTTTTTGTTAGGTTACACTTTTTTTTTGTGTTATGCTCTTTTACCTCCTGCTCCATCCACACTACCCACTCCTTTGGGTGGCTTAAGCCAGCATGCCACTGCACTGTGGTCCCTCCAGGCACTGTCTACCGTCCCCATTGTGCCTCTTCCCCCAACTGACCCAATGTATCCCTTCATCAGGTGGCCCCACTCCCATGGTCACGACCAGGAGGGGAGACTTTCATTTTCCCAAAGACACATTCTTCCCTCTTCACTGGGGGGAGACGAGGGTACAGCTCGGGGTTATCCTGGGCTTCATGGCAGTGGAGAGGCAAGCCACCATCATCTGGGCAGTGAGGTGGCCATGTCTTTTTTCCACTTTTCGGTCCATCCTTCTCCCAATGCAACCTATTGAGGACATCCTGGGGTGCAGACATTTGGTGGTGCATCAAAGCCACACACCACCAAGTACATCTCCAATCCACCACCTAGGAGTCACAGGTCTGCCCACCCCCAAGAGGAAAGCATCCAATGGATGCTCGTCACTCCCTCCCTACCGGTCTCTGCTCTTGGTACTGAGGCTTGGGATGTGAACCCGGGTCATCAGCCTGCCATGCGAATCCCTTCACTTGGCAGCACGGAGCTGGCTATAGGTTACACTTTAAATACAATCAGACCACTATGTACATCTAATTCCTTTCATCTTTACTTATTTTGGTAACCATAAGCTACTTAATTTCATATCCGTAGCACTTATTCATCTGTGTATATCACACTGGAGGTTATTCCACTTTTTTACAAGAATGCAGATAGGTCAGTATTATCATTCAACCCCTTTCCTTCTCTGGATTTCAAAATAAAAATCCAAAGGCTTTCCCTTTGGCTTATTAGTTGTTTTAAATTACCACCTCCCGGCATCCTCCTGTCCAGACTAAAAACCTGTGGTATGTCTGAACCGGTGGTAAATTGGTTTCGAAATTACCTTGATTCAAGACCACAGCAAGTGACCATCAGAGAGTGGTCATCTGACCTGAAATTGATTGTTTCAGGAGTTCCACAAGGATCCATTTTGGGTCCCATACTATATAATTTATACATGAATGATTTGGGGTTTGAACAACTGGGGGTACAATATCATCTTTATGCTGATGATACAATTGTATACTTTGCTGATTTTTCAGTGAAATCCATTCAATTAGTATTACAACAGGCTTTTGACCATCTGCAGGATTTTCTGTTTAGATCTAAGTTGGTCTTAAATAAAAAAAAATCTCAGGTACTGGTACTCCATAGGGGTTATGGGCCTAAAGTAGCTCAAGATAGATTACAAATTAAAACATTTTCTGGAGGTAATTTGCAACAAGTTGTTAAATATAAATATTTGGGGGTGTCTTTAGATACAAAACTTAAATGGGGTAGTCATATAGATAGCACTTTGACAAAAGCTGGAAAGTGCTTGGGTTCATTATATAGAGTAAGAAACGGTTTGCCTTTGGAAATTAGAAAATTAGTTGTAACTGTTGTGGTATTACCCATATTGGAGTATGGGAATTTGATTTATATGGGTGCCTCAAAAGAGCAGCTATATAAGCTTGATGTTATGTACAATAAATTAGCCAGATTTGTACTGGGTGCAACAAAGATGACACATAGAGTAGATATGTATAAGGAACTGGACTGGTATACCTTATCTCAAAGGCAGGTTTTTAGTGCAATTATATTAATGTTAAAATGTATCTCAGGAAAAGTCCCTAAATACTTGGCTGAGAGTATTAATATAAAAAGTTCTGTTGAGGGTTTGTGTTCTGCAACTAGCCTGGAATGTTTGGTTCCAAGCCACAGAACTATCTGGGGGGATAAGCATTTCCTAAATATCCGACCTTCCTTATGGAATAATTTGCCTGGGAAGCACAGACCCCTTGAAAGGGATTTTCAGTTGCACCAAATTAATCAATGGTTTATTGAGAATACCATCTATGATGGGGATTAGTCTGGAAAAATAAGGATAATGGAATGGTAGATTGTAAATTGTATTAAATGTTTACTGTGGATTATTTTGTTGCTATGTAGTATGTCTTGGTTTGCTTAATTGTGGATTTTTTGGAAATGTGTCATATTTATTGATGTATAAATGTGTTGTATTTATTTTGTTTTGTTATATATTGTAATATTATAAGAGTAACTGGAACTGATAGCCTGGACCTCACTGTAAAGGAGCTTTGGCTCAGTGGAGATATCCATATTCATTTTTGTATGAATAAAAATCTTTTACTACTTACTACTTACTACCTCTGGGTCCCACTGTGACCTTTTCAATGCCTGTGTATATATTATCATGCCTTAAAGTTGGATCGCTGCTACTGTTTACATGTTGTACTATGGCACAGAACATGCCATTTTTTCCAGTGTTCTGACATATTACCCAGTCCTTACCCAGAACTCTCGAGTTGTTCTCCCAATGTAAAAAAATCCACATGAACATTGTAAGAGGTACACTATCCCTGTTGTGTGGCATGCAAAAAGACCTTTAATATTAAAAACCTGCCCAGTTTTAATATTCCTCAGCACTTGAGACTCTTATTTGTATGCTTTTACCAGTTTGTGCATTTAAACAACATCTGTGTTGTACATGAGTCTGAACATGGATGACACAATTTGGAAAAGAGAAACACAAATGTTTCTAATCATTCCCTTGCATTAGAATTAAATTACAAAAAAGTTGATGTACGTAATCCAGATTTTAATCCTACATAGTTTCTGTTTGGGGGAAAGGAGTCACATGTTGTCCACCTCACCTGATGCAAGACTCCACTTATTGCTAAATATTTGGTTGTTGTAAAAACCAAATCCTTGAAGAATTTTTTTCTCCACACATAATCTAACTTGTGAAGAGCTATCCCCTCTAAGCATAAATAGCTATGTTTGAAAAAGAGCACTCCTCCACATTTTCATTCAGCGTTCTCAGTTGGTTGAAGAAGCAAAAGGGCTATAATGGAAACCCAAAAATAATGGCCAACTTTTGGAAGAATAAAACCTCCATGGCCCTTTTGAAGTTAGAAAGTATTAAACCTAATTATAGGTTTATAGCCTGCCGATAGCAATCTGGAAAACATTTTGTTTCATGCATCAAAGATTTCATGAGATATTGTAAAAGGCAGAGAATGCAATAAATATAACAATCAAGGGAGTGTATTCACTTGTGAAAAAAAGTATTTTCAAACTCAGACAGACAGTGTGGAAGAAGTATTAATCTAGTTAAACCATCTTTTCACAATAACAAAAAAATGGAGCACCCATACACGAACCGAGTCAAACCAGCAAGAGCTAGTGTAAATAGATATTTAGTGAAAAGTGTCTCAGGTACAGAAAAAATGAAAAAGTAAAGTGGACATATGATGATGTCAATAAATAAAAAAGTATTTTATGTTAGTGCAGCTTTGATGTGCTGATATTTAATTGTGTCATCTTGTGTCCGCCCTACCTTTCAAAAAGCTCGAAGGATAGTGTGAAATGCTCTAGGCAGCTCACTTACCCGTGGAGCTTTACTTTTTGAAAACTTTTTCTGTACTTGAGACACTTTTTTAATAAAGATCTATTTGCACAAGCACTTGCTAGTTTGAATAGGTCCTTGCACGGGTGCTCCATTTTTTTTATCATATCATTATTTATGCCCCCTGCAGCCCGATCTGCCTACCTCCAGCTGCCACCTTCATCCCTGATCAGCCTGCAGGCTCACACACATACTGGCTGGCACAGCTCTGTATCCGCAGGGAGGACCCCCTATGTCCCCCGTGCTGGGTCAGGAACCACTACCACAGTGTGATTCCATGACAGGCCCCCTGGTTGCTGAAGTGTGGCCATCAAGCTGCCTCAGTCATCTGCCATTTTCCTCCCTGTATTTTATTGCCCCCCGAGAAGTGCGGAAGTGCAATGACATCAAGGTGCAACATTCCAACGTCTGTCACACTTCTCCCCACATGTATCCCTGCTCCTGTAGTACCCCTAATTTCCATCGGGGGCTGCTGCGGCATAATGGAGGCCCCATTCCCTACCCAGGGAAGGGAGAGCAGTCCTATGGATGCTCAATCCTTTCCCTCCCTGGCCAACCCCCAATGGCCCGGGTACGTTCCCGAACTCAGGTTGCCAGTGTTGGGCTAGTTGTGGTGTCCAGTGCCTCAACCCTCAGTGCCACCGGGCCAGAGTAGGTGCTTCATTTTTTGTTGTGAGTTCTGAGTGCACCATTGTGCAATGGTTTGAGGTTTCTTTTTACTTTTGTTAAACCATCTTTCCCTGTTGGAGCAGGGGAGACATAATTTAAGGACCATAGATTTTGAAGATTACAAATAATTTTGGAATTCCTCAATATTTAAATGAGGTAGAACATCAGTAAAGTATCTTTCTAGAGCAAAGGATCCAACCAGATTCATTAGTTCCAATATATACTGTTTGAGATTACAGCAGAATTTAACATGCCCTTATATTCTGATAGCTAATGACATCTGAATTTCTAGGCTGCCAACTAAGTTAATGCTTCTGAATTTAAAGCAGTGGTGGACATTAAGATGAAAATGGTGAAGAAATGCTATTTTATTCTACTTTAGATTGCCCTTCTTCCTGTCTTGTAAGATGTTCTTGTTTCTAATTCTGAATCTGCTTCAGCATAGTTTTTGAGGGGGGATTTGAAACAGTTATTTGAATGCTCCTTTTGTAGATGTTCCCTTATGTTTCTCAACCATATGCCAGATTTCAAAGTTTTTTGCAACACTGTCATCCAAACATTTAAAATCCACAAAATAAACAATGAGTACTCATATGTGTTTTTAAGTTATAAGCTGAGACTTAATTGCTCTCGACAGATAAAACCAGTAGGGTGTCAGATTATTTTTATTACTAATGACATCATTGTTTTAGGTGTCAACATACGTGCACATGAAAAGCTAAAACAAGGACAAATCATTTGTGAAGATATTTTTTATACCAATGTAAGAATAAAGTACAAATTACTAATACCATGACACATTATTTGCATTAGCATTCCAAAAAATGTGGAAATTAGTGTGTTTTTATGTACAAAACCATGTAACTCCAATATCATTTTCAAAAAATGTTTCTGTTAGATGTAGAATATGGTTGCAAATATAGCAAAATAAATACACAAATAAATAAATAAATACACAAATACAGGGTTTGACAGGCTGTTTTGGGATGCACCTGCTTTCACAGAGGCAGATTCAGAGCTGTTTGAGTCAGGCCAAATGAAGCTAGAAAAACCTAATTAAAAATTCTCAAATGTCATTCAAACAGTTACAAAATAAATACATAGCTGGCCCAGTGGCATGGAGAACTGAGGCCCTGGGCACCTTACCTCCTGCCACACCTGCGATACAGGGTTGGGAATGGACTTGCGTTGTGGGGGGAATGGTGGGGAGAGGAAGGATTGAACATCCCTAGAATAGCTCTCCTTCCTTGGGGAGGGGGAGTTAGTATGGCGCACTGCTTGCCAGCTATCCAGCAGTGACTGCTTGGCAGCTTATGTGTGTCACCACATAAGGGAAAGCGATCCCGAGTTTAGGATGTCAGGGCCATCTCTGCAGTAGTGGAGCTCAGACATCATGTCCATTGTACAACTGCAGGCCCCAGGGGAGAAAAACAATGTGGAAAATACAGAGGCTGGGCTTAATGAAGCTCCCCCTGAAAGCATCAGGTCCCTGGAGGTGTAAGGGGGATCAGAACAGCCACTGAATACAAGATGGGCCGACACAGTCACCCAGTTTGTCAGGGAACAGAAAAACCTCTACAGAAAAAAAATAAATAAATACATCATGACAAAGACATTATTACAAAATGAATAAAGTAGCCAAAGACAGAGACACATGTTGATAGCGCATCTTAAAAGATGCCAATGGTTATAAATGCAGGAGCTTATTTCCTCACTGTCATACAATTTACAACCTTAGCTGGACATAATAGTGTAAACCATCAATCTAATAACAGGCCCATGCATATATGAATATATATGTGCTAGTGCACAGCCATGATAATGTTCTCAGGTGCATTAGAAATATGCAAATCTGAAAAACCCTGGAAAGCCTTTATTAAGGCAATCAACATGTTTTCATTAGTATTCCTTGGTTTTCAACACCCATTTGTTTATCAGCATTTTTGTTACTATGGTAAACAAGAATGCAGCAGATAATGGGACCATCATAGCTCACGCAAGGCCACAAAACTGAAATTCTCTTTAATTATTTCAAATAAAAATAATGCTAATTAAGTTTAAAAATAGGGAGAAAAATCATCTAACAAGTCAGGGGAAAAGATCAAATAAAAACAAAATAAAAAGGTATAGGTACACAATTTTAGCCATAAAATGCATTGCTGCTTTAATGATGTAAGTTAAATAACCTGGACTTCTTATTATGAAAGCTGAAAGAACCAAAATTAGTGTTGCAAAGATTGCATCAGACCAACCTGATTGTATATTTTTTAACTGGATCACTAGGGTGGTGAACAGAGGCCAGGCAATGAATTTGCTCTCCTTTAACTACAGCAAAGCTTTTGATTCTGTGTCAGACAGGAGACTTCTCACAAGTTCGAGGACTTAGGAGAAGAGAAGGGATTAGTCAAGCAGGTGGGAAATTGGTTAGGGGAAGGTGGCAGAGGGTAGTGGTTAATGGGGTCAAATCTGGGGGCGGGGAGTCAGGAAAGAGGGGCCACTAGGATCACTCTTGGGACCTGTCCTAATTAATATGTTTTCTAGTGACACTGGGGAAGGTATCCAGGGTAAGATGTGTCTCTGCTGACAAAACAAAGCTCTGCAAAAGGGTGGACAATAAGGAGGAGGTGAGGGAGCTTCTGAGAGATCTAGAAAGGCTTGAGAGGAACCCGAAGGTCTACCAGTTAATATTTAGTGCCAAGAAGTGCAATTTGATGCACTTAGAGAATAATAACTCAACAGTGTATTGGATGGGTGTGGTCAATATGGCCACTTCTGCAGAGGACAGGGATCTAGGAGTCCTCATCACTGACTCACTCAAGCAAACCAGCGTGTGTAATAAGACCTATGCAAGACATCTGAAAAGCTGGGGTGTATAGAGAGGGGTTTTGACAGTAGGAGGGGGGAGGTGATACTGCTCTTATACAGTTCATTGCTGAGATCCATCCCACCTGAAGTACTGTGCCCAGCTCTAAGGTCCCCACCTGAGAAAGGACAGTGATAAGCTGGAGTCATTGCAGTTAAGGGTTAGAAGAATGATTCAGGGCCAGCAGAGCAGTTCCTACAGGGAATGACTGAAAGTCCTGAACATGTGCCCACTAAAGGCCAAATGGGAGAGGGGGGACATGATAGAAACTTAAAAGTTCTTGACTTGAAAGTTCTTAAGGGGTATAAATAGAGTAAATTCCGAGGAACTGTTTGTTAGAAATAGAGATGCAGTCATAAGGTGTACACTTGGAGATTGATGGGGCAAGTTCAAGAGGGGTGTGAGAATGTATTTCCTCACTGAAAGGGTTGTGGAGCCTTGGAACAGATCCCTGGCAGAGGTTGTGTTGGCTGAGATATTAAATGGTTTGGATATGGAGGGGACAAGACCAAGGGACTCATAATCCCATTTGTGGAATCCAAGAAAGGAGAGAAAGTGGAAGGTGTAGCAGAGGTAAATAACCCTTTGTGGCACTAGGCTGGGGAGTGGGGGGAGTAAGGTGGTAACAACTATGAGCTGACTTGATGAGCAATCTGTCTCTACCTGCTGTCAAATTCTTTGTTTCTATGTAAATTTAAGTAATGATAACTAAATAGCAAAATTGCCCCATTATTTTCAATGGAGTAGTGTTGCCTGTGTTCTTCATACCACACCACTGGTGACAAAGCAGAATGCAGTTTCATGGCTTTAGATAGCTTTAGTTTCACTGTATATAAAAAATAAATTGATAACTCACAGCCAACAATATCTGACATACAGAAAACAGAATTAATGATTATATAAGTAGGCAATTTGGGTATAAAAAACAATAAAAATTGTTAAAAAATTCATAGCTGGTTAGCTTCAAATATAGCTTGTCTTAAGTGGGAGCCATTTAGTGACAGAGAATGCAGATGCTCTGGAGGTCACTGACAGTTGTCATGCAGAATTTACTGACTGGCAGAGACAGTGGGGAGAGACAGAGAGAGATAGACAGAGAGCAGAGCTGCTGGTTAGCCCCTGCAGGGTAAGAGGAGACTCACTAGTGTCTCTGACAGCATCAGACTGGCCCACCTGGATACCTGGAAATTTCCAAGTGGGATCCCCCCCCGTTGGGTACCTGACCACCTTCTGAACTCTGGCAATCTTTGCATTTGACATCTGTTTTCTAATTAAATGAGATCATTTGGGCACTTCAAGTGAATTTAAGGTGCAAACATGGAGCTAATGTATCAAATGTAAGTTGCATACTGATAAGAATGTGTAACTCTGAACCCTCCTTTATTGAGTTTCCAGGTGAACTCCCTGCGTTTACCCCCCTCGCAGCGGCATTTCAACAGCGAGGTCCTCCACAGCGACTACAGTGCCTAGCCGCGGTGGGAGACACGCTGGAACCCAGTGCTGTCCGTTGGGGGTCCTGCACCCCCACCCATTCAGCTCTGACTAGAGTTGAGAATCCTTCAGTGGGGGGTGCGGGGGGCACAGCCCCCCTGAAGAAAACAAAGAATGGAGTAACGAACCGGCAGCCGACTGCAGAATGCGGTCGACCTGCTGGTGTCGCTGACGGGGCATTCGACAGAATTTCTGTCGGCCTCCTGTCGTGGATCTGACCCCCTGTATCCAGTCTGATCCTGGTCTCTGGGATCCATCTATCATTACAAAATTGCCATCATCCGTAGAATAAAAAAGTCAAGGAACCAAATATTTGGTTTGAGGCAACTCACTCCAAAAATCTAAGAGAATGGAAAACATTTCCTTTAATTCTATTCATGTCGAAAAAACATAAAGCCTTGAAGGCCAAAACTTAGTAGCACTCACAGAGACCAGGTGGGGGAAAGAAAATGGATGGAATACTGGAAGACTGGAGGGATACAGACTTTGCCAAGTGGGACAGATCACTGGCAGTAAAGACAGTAGAGTGGCTATCTTCATTTGAGAGAGAGGGAGAGACACTGTGGAGAATAAAGAAGACATCAGAGAGCAAACAATGCTGTAGAATCCATTTGGGTTGTGTTCAGGTAAAAAGGAGGGTGAAAAGAGTCATCCTGGGAGGTGCAACAGGCCCTCAAACAGCTTAACAGGGCATGATCCCCAGCTGGTCAGGGAAATAACAAGAGCAGCCAAACTGGATGCAATGGTGAGCCTGTGGGATTTCAATCTCCTAGGTATAGACTGATATCACAAGAGGGCTAATGGCAGGGCTGAGACAGAGTTCATATCCACCTTTAAGGGCTGTTTCTTAGAGCAGAATGGTGAGTAGGGGACTAGGTCTGATGCTACCCTTGACCTTGTTCTCAGCAGGGGGGAGGGGTTTGTATCTAGTGTGAACATCAAGGAACCTGTGGTGTGTCATGCCTCAGCCTGCTGTCATCCCCCCAGTGACAGGTAACAATAGCAAGGCTGCACCTACCAGGACCCAGAACTTCAGAATGGCCATCTTTTCCAAGATGAAGGACCTGGTGTTCAAGTGTATGGAGAAGCTGCATGAGGCTGACAATGCAGAACACATAGGAAATTTGTCGGACAGTGGGCTCAAAGCAGCCACAGGTGTCTGCATCCCTGTAAGCAATAAGCAATAAGGGAAACAGGGCCACAAGGCGCCCCCCCAACTCAACAGGAACCTAAGGCAACTGACCCTAAACAAAGATAAAGTCTATGACCACTGAAATGACACAGATTGCCTCTAGTACACAGAGGAGTAAAGAGCATCACTGAGGGGCTATAAGGCTAGAATTAAGAAAGTCAAGAAGGAACTGGAAGCCAGGATAGCAGTAGGAGCCGCAGGCAACACCAAAGATATTTTGTAGTAAGTACTGTAAATAGAAGGAGGAAGGTGAAGGAGGGGAATGAGTTCTGCAGGCAGGGGGATGAAAGGGGGAGGAACCAATGAGAGCCAAATGAGATAGCTGAGATGCTGAATGAATACTAGGCTTCAGTGTTTACCATGGGGACCCAAGTGGAAAGGAAGGTGTTCATTGGGAGGGCCAATGGCATCAGGAGTAGCCATTATGCAGCCAGCAGATATCACATTTACCTTTGTAGCTGACTCCCCAGTGAAGATTAAGTAAGATAGTAAGTCTCAAAGTGTGGATGCGATTCACCCTAGGAAAATGGTGAAGCTTGGGGAACAACTGGTGGGCCACTTACAGTGATTTTTCAAGACTCTGTCTGGACAGGTGTGGTGCAAGAGGGCTGAAACATAGCCAATGTGGTACTCATCTTAAAGAAGAGAGTAAGGTCAGGCTCCAGCAACTACAGGCTTATCAGTCTAATGTTAGTGCTGGACAAGGTCCTGGATACCAATAGCAAGGACAAAATAATAAAGTAGTTTGATAGGCCAAGGTTCTTGCCCCCCAGCAAAGTTTTATGAGGATCTAATCATGTCAAGCCAACTTGATTATCTTCTTTGAGGGGGTAACCTGTGAGGTGGAGTGGGGCTGAACCACAGACATAGTCTCTCCAAACTTCAGCAGGACTTTGATACTGTGGCACATGGCCAGGCAAAGGACACCAGTACTGTCTACATGAGGCATACACATGGTAGCTTGCTTACTGGCTCATGTGTAGAAAGTAAAGGGTTGTAATGGACAGGCAGTACTCTGACTGGAGAGGGGTGCTTAGTGTTGAAGTCTTCAGCAGGTTGATTAAGTTTGCAGATGACACTAAATTGTTCAGGTTAGTGGACTCCTTTGAGGATGGGGACAAACTTAAGGACTTGAACAAACTAGGTGATTGGTTGCAATCCTGGAGTCTCAGATTCAATGTAAGTGAATGCAAGGTGCTACATGGGGAGGATAAACAGAGACACAGAATGACCTACACATTGTGTGGTGCTCTTCATGTTGCAGCGAAGGAGAAAAGTGATCTTGGGATCATAATTGACAAGGGTATGAAGCCTGACAAGCAGTGTGTGGCTGCTGTCAAGATAACCAGACAAATGCTGGGGGTGCATCAAAAGGGGAGTAACCAGCCGCTTAGGGACTACTATCTTCCACCTTTACAAGGCTCTCATTTGGCCACAGCTGGATCACTGCATGCAGTTCTGGGCTTGTCAATATAACAAGCATTTGTCAATGCCGAATGTTGTCTTGCTGGCATTGGCATTGGTAGTGCAGGAGTTTGAGAGGTGCATAATAGGAATAGCAGTGAAGTATTGACCCAACCCTGCAGAGACTGACAGGCATTAAGGTGTGCCTTTGGGTCATAGGCCCTTAACGCTCACGCCATTTCACCTTGCCCTACCCTGCAGATACTGACAAGTGTCGTGATGTGCCTTGGGGACTTCGGACCTTATGCTCACCCCATTCCATAAGGAAATACACTGAGATGGGTGTAGTACAGGAGAATGTGGTGAACTTTGGGGCTGAAGAGTCCAAGGCACACCTCGATGCCTGTCACTAGCTGCAGGGTGGGGGTGGAATGGCATGAGCATTACAGCCGACATTCCCACGTCACACCCCAATGCCTGTCAGTCTCTACAGGGTGGGGCATTATGGTTGGAAACCCTAACACCCCAGGCATTTGTTGGTGTTTTCTTTTTTTTTGTAATTTAAAGTTTTATTGAAAATTTCACTATACAGAAAGGACAGGGTCCGTATATCCATAGAGTATTCTTTCAGACAAAACAGCTTATATGACCCTGCCCCTCCCCCGATCACCCCCCCAAAACCACCCCCTGACACAGTTCCTGAGGATTAAGAGCCCATGATATCCATCAATTTAGAGAAAAGATATTTAAAAAAAAAGGAATTAGATAGTATACGATGTATGAAGCGAGGCCCAGATCCATTCATATCTGGAACTGTTATTATTAATACTCCAGATAGTCTTCTCCACTCACAGATTAAATAGTAACTCATTTAGCCATTCAGAATAAGAGATAACCTCAGAACTCCTCCACTACTTAAGTACTAATTTTTTAACAGACATAGAAATCAAAGCAATATGGAACTTACACTAATTAACTGAAATCTGTGAGTAATCCCCGAAAATACAAACCTCTGGAATGAACAGGTCTCTCAGCCGAAGGAGTGGGTCAGCCTTGTCCCTAATAGCCTCCCAAAGGGGAACTATCTTAGGGCATTCCCAGAAAATGTGAAGTAGAGAGCCCTCTGCCTGAGTACACCTAGTACATTGACCAGAAGAGATTAAACCCCATTTAGCTGGCTTCTGGGGATAGTGGTAGAGATTATGGAGAATACGAAATTGCATGAATCGTAGCCTATCTTGTGTTACAAAACGATGGCAATTATTCCGTATAGTTGTCCAGTCTTTATCTCAGTTTGGGAAAGAGGTCGACCAGAACTCTGTAGGGCCAAACGATGTAGGGAAATGCCAGCCATACAAAATATTGTATAATTTAGAAATACTTCGGGGAGAATTAACCAAAGGGGCTAATTCTGTAAGAAAGGCAAAATCATAAGATATAGGAGGCCCTGCCCAAATTTTTTGATAAGAAGGTGTCTAAGTTGATATACCTTGAAATAATCACTTCCCTTGAGCCTAAATTTCACCACAATATCCCCAGCTGATAACCAAGTGCCATCCTTCTTAAGAAATGAGTGAACCTTCCCCTCACCTAAACTAGGCAACCATCTGGGGGATAACATTTTGTTATCCAGTTTAAAAGCAGGAGAGTTCCAAATTGATTGCTCCACATCCAACCAATTCTTATATTTTAGGAATCTACACAGCTGTAAATGAATCCTCAGTGAAATTCCGATTGTGGTACCTTTTAGCTCCTTAGGTATTGAGACTGCATTGAGAAAAAATAAGGCAGAAGGGGCAATATTAGTCAACTGGATCTTTTCTCTCTCTATTTTAAGCCAAGCAGGCAAATAATCCAGGGGATAGGAGACTGTCCACTTTAAGTATCTGGCCACACAACAAGCCCAGAAATACAACCATATGTATGGAAGACGTAGGCCTCCCTTGGACTTAGGTGCCACAAGCCTATAAAAAGCTAACCTAGGCTTCTTTTTAGACCAGATAAAATCTCCAATCACGCTTTATGCCTTTTTGAACCTGCTGTTTGGCACACAAATGTCCAGCAGTTGGAGAGGGTATAAAATGCGTGGGAGAATATTAATCTTAACAAGACCGACTCTCCCCCAAAAGGGTATAAAATACGTGGGAGAATATTCATCTTAACCAGACTGACTCTCCCCCAAAAAGAGATAGGTAGAGCTGACCATCTAACCAAATCCAAAGCCACCGTGGACATTATGGCCTCCAAGTTGTATTTAAAGGAAGACTGCACATCCCTAGTTAACACAATACCCAAATACTGCAATGAGTCCTTGGACCAAGCCAAACCCAGGGAAATAATATAATTCCTAAAAACCTTGTGATTTAGGGGGAATACAATTGACTTCCCTACATTTAGCATGTAATTAGATAATTTACTATAATGTTCTATTATATCCAACATGGCGGGAATAGAGGTCTCTGGGTGGGAAAGGTACAGAAGCAGGTCATCTGCGTAAGCAGCAACTTTCAGCTCAGTAAAGAGAATGGTGATCCTCTGGACCTTCGGACAAGAAATTAATCTACAGATTAAGGGCTCTAGGTAGAGACTAAAAAGCAAGGGAGAAAGGGAACATCCCTGCCTAGTTCCAGAATGCAAAATGAAGGTCCTAGAGAACACTCCATTCCCTGATATCTTAGCCGTCGGTTACTGATACAGAGCCCTTATCCAGAATTTAAATTGTTGAGAAAAATCAAAGGAGTCTAATGATTGAAGTAAAAAACTCCAATTAACTCTATCAAAGGCCTTCTTAGCGTCCAGAGAGACCAATGCCATTGGTAAAGAAGCATCTCTGGACTCCGAGAACACATGAGAAAGAGTACGGAGGTGGTCTGCGGAAAATCTGCCTTCCATAAATCCTACTTGATGCAAGCCAATTAAATCTGGAAGAACTAGGCTAAGTCTGTCAGCCAAGATCTTTGTTAGAATTTTAATGTCTTGGTTCAACAAAGATATGGGTCTATAACTCTCAACATACTCTAAATCTTTCCCTGGTTTTGGAAGGAGCACAATGAGGGCTTCAAATAAGGAGGAATTGACCTGAACACCTGACAATATATAATGGAAAAGAGAAGAGAGATGAGGAGTGATTTTTTCCTTAAAACACTTATAGAAATTTGCTGAAAAACCATCTAATCCAGGTGATTTATCTGAAGGTAGGCCCTTTATCGCCTCCAGTATCTCAGACTCTGTAATAGGGGTTATCAGCCTCCTACCCTGAGATTCTGAGAGTCAAGGCAGATGGGTATCCGCCAGATAGGAAGAGAGAGTGAAGGCCGAGGATGGATCAGGCATTTCGCTGTATAAATATTCGTAATAAGTTTCAAACTCCGAGACAATTTCCTGAGGATTAGATTTGAGAGTTCCATTGGATTTGGAGCGAATCAGGGGGATAAACCGATTTGACTCCAGCTGTTTAATTCTCTGGGCCAGTAGCTTGCCTGCTTTTTCGCCGTGTTCTATATAAGAGGCTTTGGTACATAAAATAGCAAGCTCTGCTTTCTCATTAAGCATAGCTACGTAGGAGTCCCTCAATTTTGCCAACTCTTGACCCAACTCATCCGATGGAGATGAGTGTAGGCTAATCTCTAATGTTCTTATCCAGGCCAGTACCCCCTCAGCCTGTCTTCCCACCTCCTTTTCCTCACCGTGGCTATCCCAATTAAAATGCCTCAGAGGTATGCTTTAAAGGCACACCAGAGCATGTCTGGCCTAGTATCTTGAGTAGCATTCAGATCGAAAAATTGTGTGATATGTTCTTTGATTTGTTCTCTGCATTTAGAATCCTTAAGCAGTTGGGCATTCAATTTCCACCTGGTTTGCCGTTTAGGCAGAAAATTGAGGGCCAACTTACAAAGCACTAACGAGTGATCAGAGGGTGGACCTGATAGGATATGAGAGCCTGTCACCCTCGGTAACAAAACCTGAGACACTAATAAATAATCAATGTGAGAAAAAGACCTGTGAACAGGGGACACAAAAGTGTATTCCCTGCCCACAGGGTGCAGGACCCTCCAGATATCACACAGGCCCAGTTTATCTATTAGTTCCTGCAGCGCACATTGTGCAGGGAAAGGAGAGGTCATTTGAGAACCAGTATGGTCCTTACATGAGTCTACCACTAAGTTCCAATCCCCCCTTAAAATAATGGTAGAGGGCAACAGTGGAAGAATATTATTAAGTAATCTTGTGAAAAACAAAGGGTCATCTTTGTTAGGGCCATAAATACTGTCTAACACAAAATCTAGAGAAAACAAAGTGCCCTTAACCAGAACAAATCTGCCCTGGGGGTCTTTAATTTCCTGGGTAACCTGAAAAGGAATGCCTTTAGTAATGAGAATTAGGACTCCACAGCTGTTTGAAGTTCCTTGGGCTGAGAAGACGTTCCAATCTGCATCCGTCTCATCTGAATGGCTTCCAAATCAAGTAAATGAGATTCCTGGATAAAAGCAACATTTACACCTGAAATATCTAGATGCTTCAATATCTTATATTGCTTAGTTTTTTTCCAGGCCCCATTAACATTCCAGGTTGAGAAACAAAGCTCTCTAGCCATTGTACCAATATATTATGATACTGCTGTAAGTAATGCCATAGACTCCATTGAGAAGAACCTTCACCCGACTTGTAGTGGACTATGTCCCCCCCAATGGCACCTCTCCACCCCAAACCTCCCCACCCACCCAAATGACCCCATCCTCCAATCTAACCCAACATAACACCAACCCCAATAACGTACTCCATCGACTCCCTGCCCACCCATCCCACCCAAATCTCCTGTGCATTGCTACAGCACTCCTACAAAACAGCTCCCATCCTCCCGCCCACCCCGCACAGAAAGTCAGTATAATAGCTGACCAAAACAAGAATGAGAAATAATACCAGCTCACTTCGCATTTGGAGCCCACAGACACCTAGACTGTATATGAGACCCGTGGTTAAAAAACAAAACAAAACAAAAAAACAATATTAATATTAGCAAAACTTGAGAGCCCTATCTAAACTACAAACTCCGTACCAAAATGGGTACTGCTCCTGATACAGGACAGCCCAAAACCATGTATCTCCCAACTTCTGTCTCGCCTCAGGGCAAGAACGCACGAAGGGGGTAAAATCGCCATCTGTAGGCCCAAGCAGGAAGAGAAGACCCCCCTATGATCAATCTGCACCACAACTGAGAGTAAAATACATAGAAGAGATGAACTATCATTTAACAATGCGGGTCAGAATCCCAGACTCGGGGAGCTCCCCCTAAGATAACAAAAATGAGAAACTCAAAACTAGTTGAGTCCCAGCTCTGTCCCAGAACAGTACTTGTGATGCAGTGCCGAGCCTGTGTCCTGATTACCACTGCTTCCACCTTTCCACATCCTCAGTATTGTAAGGGACACACTAAAAGGTGAGGAAACATTCCCCTCTAGTGGTTTCCAAACAAAACTGCATGGAGACTGTCCGCCCTACAGACACTCCCTTCATCCCTTCATGTAGGAGCGGTAGGCAACACAAGCCTGAAAGGGCCTCCACCTCGCCAGCCTGCCACAAAATTTGACACGCCCTGCAAAGCCAGCCCACAACCCGCGATAAGAGCTCTCCACCCGAGGGTCACCAGCCCAACACGAGCACTCCTGCACCCCAGCCCAAAAGTAAGAGAGGGGAGAGACAGGCCCGGCCCTGTGCCATTCATAAACAGGGTGTAAACACCACCCCAACCCAAAAGCTCTTCCTTGGAGCCCAAATTACCACTCTGGGTGGTCCTGCAAGAAATTACCCCCTTTACACCCCGAGGATCTTGGTGGCCCCCCCAAAGCGATATCCTGTACATAAATGGGCATTATCTTCCCTTGAATCTTGTCAGGGATAACATCGCTATTCGCCTTGTCCTCAGCCCAGTCGAACTAAAGTGTACCTGGTTAATCATAAAGTATAAAGATGTATCAAGACCTCATTTTTTAAACCCCAAATAGTTAAACAATCAGGAATGAATAGCAATAAACCAGAAAATCAAACACTAGACATTTTCAAACATTCTGTTACATCTCAGACTGACTAAACAGTCCTCCCTAATAACCCCCTAGCTATTAAGAGTCCTTAAAGAGGTCAGGCATCAATTTTCTCAATCCTTCCACAGCAGAATCAGAGTTCTCATATGAGTGCCATTGTCCAGATACCTGAACTTGTAATGTCGAGGGATATCGCATTCCGAATTTTAAGCCAGCCACCAGGAGCTTCTTCACTACTGGGTGGAAAGCAGCTCTGCATTGCCTCACAGAGAGTGGTAGATCCTGGGTAACTCTAATTTTTGTTCCTTCCCATTGTAATTCTTGTATGGTCTTAAGCTTCGAAAAGAAATGTTGTTTCTCCAGAAAATTAAGAAAGTGAAAGATAAATGGTCTGGGAGGTGCCCCCATCGAAGGCTTAGAATGTAGAGCTCTATGGGCCCTTTCTATAATGTAATGGAGAAGGTCCAATAATTCTCTCAATAAACTTCTGCACAAACAGAACCGCATCTTGCCCTTCTTCCATCTAAGGTAGGCCAATGATGACTGCATTATTCCTGCGGCTACTGCTCTCAAGGTCTTCAAGCTTTTGCTCCAGCTTTGTCATTTTTTGCCAGAGCATAGCCACCTCAGGACACTGTTTATCCACCTTCTTTTCTAATGAGATAAGATGAGTCTCAACATCCGATGTTCTCAATAGTATGTCTTCGATAGCCTGAGAGAGAGAGACTCGAAATCCAAAGCTAGATGTCTTAGCTCTTCTTTAAACGGCCTAAATTCGGCCAAAAATCCGGCAAGGATTAAGGGCTATTGCTCAGAGGTAGAAGGAGCCGTTGCCAGCACTGATTCTGCTGTAGCAGCCTGAGGCTGCTTAGGGGCCTTCTCTGGAGTGACTGGGGGCGTATGCTCGGTGGAGGTAGCGTTTTCTATTTCTGTTTCCATTCTTCGCCAAACTCCCCAAATTCACTCTTAATGGCTTCCCCCACCAAAATACCATGCAAATCAGGCTCTCGATTTAGTTAGAGACGTTAAAAGTATATAAAGTTAGTGGTGGTGGGCAGGAGAGAACGGGAAAGCGTCTTCTCAGGCCTGCTGCATCACGTGATCTCCTTGTTGGTATTTTCACTCCCAACTTTCAACATGGGCTTTTTGTGACCCCCACTTCATGAACTGTGGCACTATCAGTTCATTAGCTGAAAGGTAACTTTGCACAACGACTGTGCTATTTGGCACCACAGCTGAAAAAACACATTTTCGGCAGGATGTGAAAAATGACAGCTGTACTGTTCATGAGGAGGTGTTAAAAAATAGCAATGTTGAAAATCTGGAGTGAAAATATGAAAAATTGGTGAAGTCACAAGCGTGTGTAGAAACTGCACAATGCATGCCCATAACGCAATTATTTTAGGGATTGTTTTAACCAAATTTTCAACACAGGCATTTTGGGACCTCTGCTCATGAACAGTGGCACTGTGATTTTCTTAATCTGTCCCAAAAGTTGATTTCACACAGTGACCATGCCATTGTGTGCCAGATGTTCGAAAACACATTTAGGGCAGGATGTGAAAAATGACAACTGTACTGTTCATAAGGAGGTGTGAAAAAATGGCAATGTTGAAAATCTGGAGTGAAAATATTAAAAATTGTCTAAGTTACGAGCAAGCGTGGAAACTGCACAATGCACGCTCATAACACAGTCATTTTGGGGAATTTTTTCACCAGATTTGCAACATAGGCTTTTTGGGAACCCACCTCATGAACAATTGTACTGTTGTTTCGTTAATTGATCCCTAAAGGTGATTCTGTGCAGTGACCGCAAAATGACCTTTCAGGACCGAATAATGAGATGACAGTGCATGTGCTCATGAGGTGGGATGCCAAGAACCCCATGTTGAAAATCTGGAGCCACAATTCAAAAAAATTGGCTGAGATATCCACTTAGGTTGAACCCCAACCCCCATTGATGCCATTATACAGCTTACCAGCATTTCTTCATTTTGCAGTTCAGCTTTCAAGAGTCCAGACGTGTTCCCGCTCCACCGAAGATTGCAGCGCCAGACCTCCAGAGGTAAGTATGGGGGTGAGGGGTGTGTGGGGAAGTGAGGTGTGCAGAGGGTGGGTGTGGGTTGTGGGAGGGGGCACTGTGGACAAAGAGTGACCGTTTTCTAGTTTTCAGGTACAGAAACAAAAATGAACATTGAGGATGGTTTTCTTTCTTTACAGGTAACATAAAACAAATGTTGGGCACACTGGGTTGGCTCCCAGTGTGCCGCATGACTTTTGTGGGGGTGTTGGACACACTGGGGTGGGCTTCCAGTGTGCCACACAATGGGCGTGGGGGGGAACATGTCAACATGGTCGGCTTTCTGTGAGTGGCGGCACACTAGGGTGGGCTCCCAGTGTGCCACACAATTTGGGGGACATGACAACACGGGAATTGCACCCCCGATGTTGGCTTTGTTTGGGGATTGTGTGGCAGTGACAGGAGCCACCACCATGTTTATTGAAATGTTTCACCAGGAAAGACATGTACAGGAGGCATGTCTTCTCTGCCGCTGCATGATGAGCTTGTCTCCGATTGCAGTGGCACATTTCCTTCAAGTTGGTGGCACTTTACATAATTCTTGCAGCAGTGCTAGCATGCTGGCTAATTGGGGAATGAGGGATGCACCTATTAAAGCATGCCCTGCATTCGCCATCACTGACACACCTCTGCATTTCTGCTACTACCACAAGATGTTGCTTAAGGACGTGCAAGACAACATAAAGGGCATTGATGGAGGAGGGCAGGTGCAGTTCAGCACCACCAAACAGATCAGAGATATGAAGATAAAAGCTAGGAGGAGAGACTGCTAGCCCTGTACTTGTACACTTTGGGGAAAATGAGACTGAGAGGGGACATGATCTCAGTTTTTTCACTTATGGTAGGGTATTAAGACCAAAGAGACAGAGATGTTTGACCTGGTGCCCTCAAACAGGACATGCCCTGAAGCTCAAAGGTGGTAAATCCAGTGATAACATCAGGAAACATGTCTTCTTCAGATGGTGGCAAACCTATGGCCAGTTTACCAAGAGATACAGAGGACATGAAGACAGTACAGTCCATTAAGGTGAACCTGAACAAATGTCTGCTTGGCAAGAGAATCACTGGATAGTGAGCCTGGGCAGTAGAGGAAGTAGAGTAGAGACCCTCTTTGAATTGGTTACCATTGCGTGCTTGTTCATATCTGTTTATAAAGCAGATAGACAGACGTGATGGACCAAGAATCCATTTAGGCATATTTTAGGCAGTGTTACTGTGCATGTTATATTGGCATAGCTACGCATTCACACATACATTTAGTGATTATGTAACTCAGGGGTACCTGCTATTGTGAATATGTTATAGATCTGGAATGTATCAATTGGTTTTATAGAATTAAGAGAAGTGCAATTTATTTTCGATAATTAGTCATACATGAGGACATGCTGAGTTAGGTGGAAATTAAAACTTAACTAGCTGAGTTTTGTTATTCAGTCCCAAGGGCCTTTCCCTACAACAGCAAAAGAAAATAATGCATTTACCTGGCAAGGGTTATATAATCACGTGTGGCTTAGTTGTAATTTACCTGTTGTATTATTGTCATGTGAAAGTCCTTCATTTACTACATAAAAGGGAGAAAGCTTATGGGACACAAATTATTCTACTCTCCAGGAACTACATGGGGTTGGGGGCTATGCAGTCTATAGCACTGCATTACAGCTGTGCTGTGTTATGGACTCCACTGACTTGTTCCTTTGGTAGGGTAAAAACTGCAAAGTTTCCCTTTTCTGGTTTTGGCCATACCCAGCAGAATATTAATAAAAGAAGTCTGCTTTCAGTGTTGGAAATGGGAAGGATTAACTGAAGGAACCCATCACCAGTGATCTACAGTGGTAGTTAAGATATCTGACAGGGCAGGATCTGGGGATATGTTTCTGTATTCTTTTGGTAACCGAGTAACACCCACTAGGCACGAGTCTCTGTTTTCAGGGGTGATCTGGGAGCACTGGGTGGTTAAGTGACTTGCTCAGAGTCACACAGGATGCAAGTGGAGGTTCTGGGAATCAAACCCAGGTCTGCTGGATCCACCAAGCTCATTCACAGCTCATTACTCTAACCACTAGGCTATACTGGCAGCTCAATTTTTTCATTATATGTGGTGTTATTATACATTATAGTGATATGCCTTTAGGGGTGTGTATTCTACATATACAGTCCTTTCTCATTTTACTCCTGGAACTGAGTCAGCCTTTTAATTTTGCTCCTGGAACTGAGTTCCTCCAGGTTCCCTCCAATTTCTGTTATTGTCTGCTTCAAATTTCACAAAGCAGCATTACAAATATAACAGAGGCATGGTATTGGGGTCCGGTGGTTAGAGCACAGGCTTGGAAACCAGCAAGTTCAGGTTCCAGTCCAGTCAGAGCCATGCAGTCACTGGTATCCTGAGCAAGCAGCATTAGCTAAGTGCAAGAGCAAGGTTCATGAGAGATCAGGAATTAGTATGGGGTTTGGCAGTAGGTTAAACTGGGGTTTCTTCTGTTTCTATTGAGAAGCAGCTGCTGAAATGCACTTTCCAACAAAACTATTGTACTCAATTTTTCATCCTTTCATTGCCTCTTAACCACCAGTGATTTCTATACAAAATATTATACATAGCAATGTGGATCTAGTCTGATCTGTTCTGATGGAGACATGTGGCAGCCATGTAAGTCTAGTCTGTGATGCAGAAGAAAAAAAGGTTGCAGGTGATGCCTTTTATTGGAGTCACAAAATTATTTTTCAGACTAACTTTCAACAGAGTTAAAAGTCCAATAAAATATATCACCCACCTGTAATATACTATGTGCTGTTGTTTTCATCTACTGTACTCTGATGCAAAGCAGTGTAAATACTTGTATTATCTTGGATTGGTAAAGTTCTTTGGTGATCAGAGCGGTTCAGCAGGGTAAGGCATATGATGAGAGGTTGAGGGCACTGAACATGTACTCCCTGGAAGACAGGAGAGAGAGAGGGGACATGATTGGGACCTTCAAGTACTTGAAAGGGACAAATAAGGTCGATAAGGAGGGCCTCTTTAAGCTGAGCGGCAACCATAACACGAGGGGGAACAGTCTTAAGCTGGAGGATGGGAGGTTTAGGAGGGAGGTCAGGAAGAAATTCTTCACAAAGAAGGTGGTGGACACTTGGAATGCACTGCTGGAAGAGGTGATCTCATTGAAGACAGTGGGCAGCTTCAAGAGAGGCTGGTATAAGCATAGGAGGAAGGTAAGGATCATGAGTAGGGATGTGAGGAGTGGGGAGGGAGGGCAGCAGCAGCGGCAGTAGCTCAAGCTGTGTACCCTGCAATATGAGCAGACTAGACAGACCAAATAGCCTTTTTCTGCTGGCTTCTTCATATGTTTCTATGTTAATGACAGACTGGCTATCTCATTCTCTCCCCCTAATTGTTTCTGCTGTGTCACATCTGCATTAGTTGATGGAATTGTTCTTCAGTCACTTGCCCCTGCTATGTTAAGTATTGTGCGCAGTCAGCAACATTCTTCCAGCTGCTGAGGTGACACAGAAAACAAAAAGGGTACCAGTACCATAGATTAATGAAAAAAGTGGTCCTGGATGGAGGAAGGGGAGAGGGATGGGGGTGAGGGCACAGACAGACACATAAGAGCAGGCTTTGATGATCAGCGCAGAAGAGTAAAATTCAGCAACATTCTTTCTGCTGCAGAGCTGGCACAGACAACAAAAAAATTAATACCACAGTGATAGATTCAAGAATAAAGTACAGTTGCAGCCAAAAACTTGATCAAATATTTCCTGAAGTTTCTGTGATTTCGCTAAAGAAATTCCCTAGCATTAAAGGGCCACCAGAGAGAATCTCTTTAAAAATATCAGGAATTATCTGGAAGTATCTGACCAAGAAAATGGCTGCAACTGCAGACCTGGATGGAGGAGGGGGAGAGGAAGAGGATGGGACACAGACAGACACAGAAAAGTAGGCCTTGGTGATCACAGCAGCAGAAGAAAATTCAAACCAGAGATCACATTTTAGTTTACATTGTCACTCTCTGCATACCTATGTAAATTGTAGTTGTAACACGAGGTCTCTGCACCCTAATCAGTACTCTCAGAGGTACACCGTAGACAGCTAACACTTAGGTATAGGTTATACTAATATTTAGGGCTAAGGGCATCTACCGTATAAGAGTAGATGTCAGGATATGAATGCATATTGTTATAAAACACTTTGCTTGCTAATATATATATATTCTGCCCTGTATTTTCTGTGTATTTCTTACTTGTTAGATGCCAAGACACCTGTGTCCTTGGAGTAATTATAATATGTAAGACGACATTGCCACCTTTTGGTGATTTGTACCACTACACTGAGTTATGTAAGACTCTGTATAAGAACTCTTTTGTTCTCAAACTGATGACTTTACAGAATTGTATAATGTTATCTTGGACCATGGAGCCACCTCTAATTTAGCCAATAGGGCTCATCTCTGTAACTGGAAATGTTTCTATCTTTTGGTAACCATAGTAATTATCATAGGTATATAATGTAATGCACAAGCTCTACACCTTGGAGACCCGAGAGACCCCAAGAGACAACAGAGAAACCTTGAGGTGTAGGGAATGCTTAACACTGGCTCCCGGTTCATATTGGTAAGAACTGCTTAGGGCAACTGTGATTTATCCCTTGGTAGTAATAAACTTGTTTATTACTCTAATGCAACGTGTTGTGACTACTTGCATTCCCAATATCGTCAAGAATCTGAAAGTGAGGTTTAGACCTCTCAACAAATTAGCGACCGTGTGCAGGCGTTATTTGGTGTTTGTAAGTTTTCACTTGTTGCTTAAACTTTTTCCCTTTCCCACGGGGACAGTAGGTGTACATTCCTGTATCATCTCTCCCGTTTTTAAAACCAGTTTGTAGTCACTTGCAAAGTCTGTCTGACTTTTCGGGTGTGGCCGATGCCGTCTCGACCCACTCCACAGCAGCTTTGAATTGCAAGCCTGCAACTAATACAGTAGCCCAGCTGTGTTTAAAGTACTCGTGCTGTGGATTGATACGCAGCATGCTGTCTTTTTCACAGTTTGAATTTTCGTTCTCTCCCACACAATGGCCACAGTATCAGATATCTGCGCAGAACTGAGACTCGATGTCTCAAACTTCCTTGCCTCCCATGAAGGATGGGCTGACTTCGTGTGGGACGCAAGTCAATCTGACAACCCTATACTGGGGATTTCAACCCAGTATGCAGAGATGAGACAATCAACCAATAAGCGTCATGCTAAAGGGTTGATGGTCTCGGCTCTCTACACTGCTTTGGAAGCCTCCGAAGCGAGGTTTCGAACCGTTGATCTGCAGATTTCATCTCTCAAGCAACAGATGGGTTTGCAGGAAACAGAATGTATTAGACTGCAGCAGAACTTGGAGTCTGAACTCCAAACTGTGCGGAATGAAAAGGATTCACTATTGCATCATTCAGCCCAGGCTGGCGAACAGGAAATATGTATGTTGAAGCAGGAGTGCGAAAGTTTGAGACAGGATAAGACTCAGGCTGTGCAAATGAATGATTTGCTGAGTGCTGTGAATGCTCAGCTGAGTGATGAAATGGGTGAGCTGCAGACGAGATTAACCAGGTACATAATGACTTAGAAGTAGCTTACAGGGACAATCGCAAATTGAGCGCCGCATACAGAGTTTTGCAAAAGCAAGATCAGGTTGATATGGATGTTGCAAGTGTGAATCGCGTTGAATGTAGAACTAGGATGGCGACACTGCACCATCAGTGAGAGGTTCTGGCTGGACACGTTAAGGCAATGGGAGGCTTAGCCCCTGCCTTTCATTCGTCATCAGAAGGGGAGTTATCTGATGATGATGTTTCACAATACAATGCCCAGTCACGCCCCTACTATGGCCCAGACTCCACACCCAGCCATCCACAGCATGGCGGGTCTCCACCCCCAACTCCGCAGGTCACACGTCGGCGACATCGTGATGCTCATCATGGGAGATGCCAACATGGCGGCCCCCATGATGGGGGGGAGCAGGCCCAAGCCTGGTCCCGACGGCACCTCTGGTAGCCATTATTAATGTGGAAGACAGCCAAGAGATAGAAACAATGATTGAAACTGCGATAGGCAATAGTCCTCTTCCTGAGAGGAGTAAAAGGGCTATTAAAACCCAAATTAGGCAGCTTTTCCAAGAGGCTGGCACTCAGGAAGGTATTGTACGCACTGCGGCTAAAGCTGCAGCTCGCGCAGCCTTGGATGGTGCTCGAGACAATCTACCTTTGCCTGATCGACCCACTAATCCCCTACAAATGGCCTACTCTGTTCAGCAGATTGCTGACAGCATTGGTCGGATGAATCTGTCCAACAACCTCAGCTGTCACCTGGAAAAGGTACATTGTAAATGCGAGATGCTTAGCCTCGCTGCAGAATATCAGGTCCAGATACTACGCCAGACCATCAATCGTGGTTTGTGGGCCAAACTCCCCGAAGCTGTTCACGAGAATGGGAATGCTACCTTTGACGAGGTTGCAGCTGAGCTCATTTCTGCTCACAGCCCGGGTGTAGTAGGAGTGATGCTTGCATACCCTGTGAAGCAGAATGCAAAAGAAAGTCCAGCGACTTACCACCAGATACTCTGGATGGCCTACCGAGCAGGAAAGCACCTCGCACAAGAAGCTGCGGATGTAGATCTTATTGAATATAAGACCCTGTTCCTTAAGAACATGATTCCAGCAGTAAGAGAAAAGGTAGAGCCAACCACTTACCCAAATACGGATAGGTTTGCCGATATCCTTCAGAAAACCGAGAGAGTGTATCAACTGTATATCCGTGATTTGGGCTCCGGTTCCAAAATGGTAGCTGCCATGGAACCCGTCTCGGAGGCCATGACACACTACACAGTGGAAGGGCAGGCCCAATGCCAACAGGCCCAACATCAACCTGCCCCTCCAGCTGATAATCAACACCCCCAACAGGTCCATCAACAACAACCGCATCAACAACAGCAATGGGGGGGGAACCGGAATTGGCATAAGAACAGGAAGCATAAGGGTAGAGGTAAACCACAACAGAGAACGGGTCCCTCATATAGTGAGATAGCCAAAGAGAATCAGAAATTTAGAGAGCTCCTGGGACAAGTGCACTCTGTGGCGGATGCTGTTCCCACACAGACCCTTGCGGCGGTACAACCGGCAACCCAGGCCTCAACTGACCATGGGGACACTGGAAGTACAGGCCCTCAGGCCCACGCAGGTCTGAACCCAGAAGCTCCTCCCTATATAGCATCAGTACAGCATGGTGAAGTGATTCACATGAGCCAGGCCCAACCTCTGCATGTTTCCGGCAGTACGAATTGACAATTACAGGCCCCAGTCCGTATTGTAAACAAGCTAGTCTTGGATACAAACTGAAGGCCCTGCACCAAGGCCAAGATCGGGGGCCGCCTACTAGTAGTTTTGCTAGATACAGGTGCAGCTGTATCTGTGCTACATGATGAACACCCGGACACATCCCCTTGGTCCACCGGACGGAGGACCAACATGTCAGGAGTCGACAGTACTAGGCTACCTGCATACCGTTCTCTACCCTTACCGGTAGAGCTAGGCCATTTAAAGGCCTCACACACTTTCCAACTAATGGTACTGCATGATCATCCTAGTATTATAGGTTGTTGACTTCCTTGCGCCACACTGCTGTGGGGTGGACCTAGCTAATATGCTACTGATACAGATTCAGGGTCAATATCATACCATTTTGATTCCTGGTTCACACATTGTGGCAACGATATCTGCCAATGACAAAGAGTATAACGTCAGATTTGTTAAAAAATCATGAACTTTTCCCAAAACTCCTACCTATTCTGCAATGACATTTGGAAGCGTTTGCAGATAACAAGCATGTCTGTGGTAGAATGCACACCGTCATTGAAGTGCCAGGCCCCGCACATGAGAGGCAAAGGAAATATCCTTTCCCAACTGAGGCCTTGCATTCCCTTAGAGAAATGATCACATCACTCCTCAAGCAAGGAGTAATCAGAACTTGTATTTCCACTGCCAACTCCCCAGTATGGCCCATGAAGAAACCCACAGGAGTCTGGGGACTTACTATTGACTACAGGAAACTGAATCAGGTCACCCCCAGTTGTTCCCCAACTGTGGCATCAGCACCAGATGTGCTACAACTTCTGACCCCTGACTTGAAATGGTTCAGTGCCCTGGACATTTCCAATGGTTTTTGGTCATTGCCATTGGCCCTTAAGAGTCAATATAAGTTTGCCTTCACCTTTGAAGGAAGACAGTACACATGGACTTGCTTGCCACAAGGATTCCATAACAGTCCATCCCTCTTCCATCTCCACATGATGGATGCCCTCGAGAGTTTCTACCCCCAATGTCTCTTACAATATGTGGACAACCTGTTGCTGGCCACAGCCACGCAGGAACAACATTTGGATCTCTTGGACGAACTATTGACTCTCATTCAGAAAGCAGGCTTGAAATGTAACCCAGCAAAAGCACAGTTGTGTCAGAAAGAAGTACTCTTTCTGGGTCTAAAAATAACTGACCAAGGTCTAAGCCATACCTGGAAGAAGGTACAGGGATTGCAAGACTTGCCATTACCTACCAGTGTGGCAACTCTTCGAAGGTTTCTAGGTATGGTAAACTATTCGAGAGATTCCATTTGGGATTTTGCTCAGAAAGCTGCTCCTCTGTATGAATTACTCAAAAAGGATGTACCACGGATTTGGGGCCCTATACACACCCAGGCTGTGACATCACTGAAGCAGGCCTTGGCCTCCACCCCAGCACTGGTGAACCCCAATCCAGCACTACCATTTCATCTGGAATGTGCCACCTCTGACATTGCTATGTCAGCAGTGCTGGCCCAGAAGGTGCATGGCACCTTGAGACCCATTGCATATGCCTCACAGCTCTTGACCCCTGTGGAACAGAAGTACGGCCTTTGTGAAAGGAATCTTCTGGCCACCTACTGGGCTGTCAAGCACTTCCTGTATATCATTGGGTACTCACCACTGATCATTAACACCAACCACACACCAACCACCTTCCTGCTCTCAGACAGAGTGAAGGATGGCTCAGTCTCTAACACCAGACTGACGCACTGGTCACTTCTTCTCCAGGACAGAGATATACAGGTAAAACTGACTAAAGTTCCATCTATGTTAGCTCATGGCCTCCTTTTCCAGGGAGAACCCCATGACTGTACACTACAGTCACCTGATCTTCCTGATCCAGGTCCTTTCCTCCCTGCCACGCCATAAATACTCGAGAGTACCTCTTTGTGCCATATCTTTACTGATGGTTCAGCATCCTACTATCAGGGAGAACAAATTGCAGGGATGGGTATTTTGGTGATCTACCCTTATGGGAACACTGTCAAGATATCTAAGCACTGAAGTGTAGCTTCATCACAGTATGCCAAGATGGCAGCGGTGGCTGTGACCTCGAGTTCATAAAACATGGAACCGAGGATACCATCATCTTTACAGACTCTAACTGGGTTTGTTGTTCCCTTACAGAATTTCTTCCCTTCTGGCAGAAGAACTCCTTTCTCTCTTCTGATGGCAGTCCAGTGAAGCACAAGGAATTGGTAATATACATACATTCACTGGCACAAAAATTTGCACACAAACTCTATGTACACAAAGTTAAAGCCCACTCTCTCCATGACCCCTATCATGCCTTCAATGACACAGCAGACACCCTTGCTAAGGAAGGGGCCCTAGGGGGGATGTCTGGATGATGGACCATCCAGAGGCTAATGCAGCTGTACACATTGCAGCACTCAAGAAGAAATCTGAATCTTTTTCCCCCTTGGACCTCTCCACAGCCCAACAGCTTGACACTGAACTCAAAGAGGTGTTCAGATTCCTTGACAAAGGTACTGAAGAAAAACTTCCTACACAGAACCCGTATTGGAGGCATGAAGGTAAGTTGTGCTTGTCACCAGACGACAAGCTCATTTGGTTCCAACCATAGGACTCTACCACCAAGTTGTGGGTAGTCCCCAGACACCTAAGATCCGAATTCTTGCACCAAGTGCATGACACTCCTACTGGTGGACACCAGGGAGAAGAAAATACTGTACCCTCCAATGACTCAAGACCACTGCCTGGTAGCCTGGTATCACCAAAAATGTTAAACAATACATAGACAACTGTCTCTTTTGTGCACAAAACAATCCCATCCCTACTAAACGAAATGCCAAACTTTTACCACAAAGACATTCTGGCCCTTGGCATGCCATTCAAATTGATTTTCACTGGCCCTCTGACCAACACCAGCAGAAATAATAAGTATGCTCTTGTGGTAACTGATCTCTTCTCTAAGTGGGTAGAAGCATTCCCTACTAAGACATGTACAGTGAAGACTACTGCCAAAATCCTGGTGGAACAGGTTTTCTCCAATTGGGGTCTACCTCTTTAGGTAGATTCTGACAAAGGAACCAGTTTTACAGGTGAGTTGATGAAAGTTCCTCGGAGTTCAGCAGAAGTTCCACATACCTTACCACCCTCAATCCTCAGGTCAAGTAGAAAGAGCCAACAGACGGATTAAGCAAATGCTTTTAAAATTCATTGAGGACAATCCCAAAACCTGGGATTCCCTATTGCCTTTACTCCTTATGGCAATCAGGGGCACACCCTCAGCCACCACCTAGCTCACACCCTTTGAGGTGATGACTGGTAGACAGATGAGATTAACTGAACAGCTGTTGTTTGACCTGCATACCCCCACTGCAGACCATATGTCTGTAGACCAGTATGTGGAAAAACTCAGAAAAGACCTCATACACACGCACACTTATATGCTGCCAACTGCATGGGCAAGGCCCAGCAACAATCCAAAATATAGTTTGACAAACACGCACAAGAAGTGGATTGGCAAGTTGGAGATCAGGTAATGGTACTTCGATTTGCACATCCCACCCACTCCTTCTCCAACAAGTGGGAAGGCCCATATCCTATTGTCAACAAGCTCAGTCTGGCAGTCTATCAAGTTAGACTCCTCCACAACAACAAGTTGACTGACAAATGGTTACATGCAAACCAGCTGAAACTGTATAAAGGAGCTTAAATTACTTTTCCTCACCCCATTGGGCAGAATTGTACTAATATACTAATCTTTGATCTTCCTTTTCAGATACACTGACAAGATGGCTATCTTGTTCCATTATTTCCTCCTCTCAGGAGTTATCCCCTGCATCCAAGGCATGGTACCGGACCTCCCACGACACCTCAATCCTCCAGCACCTCCTCCAGAGGGAGTATCCATCAATATACCAGATAGTATGATCACTGTCCAGGAAGGTTCCGATGCTTACCTCACTGCCTCGGTTGTTGCTGCTGACAAATCTACCCTTCAAATTGAGTGGCAAACCACATCGCGAGGACAAATTCTCCCTGTGGCCAAACTCTCTAAAGGAACTTTCCAGGATTGGCCCAATGCTAAATTATCCCCAAATGGTTCACTGTTCTTGTTACAAACTGCATTAAGACATTCTGGTTTGTACAACATAACTGCCTTAATAGATCCTTCTTACTGTAATCCTTTGTCCAAAGATTCTGCTCATAGATTTTGTGCTATACACCACATGGCTTCTGCAGCCATGTACCTCTCTGTGTTACCACCCACTGATAAGCAGCTTTTGGAATGTCCAAAGCATACCCCCGGTCCCCGTAGCTGTCTCACAGCCAGTGCCCTCCCAGGCTCTTTGATTAATAACTTACAGTTTATGCATATACCTGTTTTGTTTAATCTTACTTACTGGAATATGAAAGAGTTTGGTATGTGTCACAATACTAATACATCAGCATTTTATAGTACATTATTGCTTGATGGCTTAGCTGCATTTCAGATTCATACGCAAGACCCTATTGCTGGGGTCCATTCTACTGAACACAGAGGCAACTTCAGGAGGAAGCCCTCTCCTGATAATCTAAATCATAAACGTAACAAACGTGAAGTTGACAGTTCTGATGTTACAGGTGCCACAGGTACTGTCACAGGTCTTTTTGGTACTGCTATGTCTATCTGGAATAAAGCAGACATTGCTGCTATCAAAAGTCATTCATCCAAGTTCTCCACCGGCTTGGTCAATAACTTTTTACCTCCATTATTGCATGGTCTGGATGGCCTTAGTCAGGAAGAATGATACACTGTATACAACATGGACGACATTGCTAAGGCATTCACTGATTCTAAAGATAAGATCAATGCACTCATACAACAGAATAATAAGGAAGCAGATAAACAATACATTGCTAGAGAGATACTCTGCTCTGCTTATGGCTCTTACATTATCACTACCATCAATAACCTCTTCCGTGATCTAGAATCTGGAAGAATCCCTGACATTATACATCATAGAGGCATTTCCAAATAGTATTGTCCAAGGTGTAAAACCACTAGCTGTGTTTCTATGTGTATGCAACAGACTTTGACTATTCCTCTCTCCACAGCTAGGAATTTGGGGTTTGTGACCAGACACCCTAATACTGGTCCTTGTTTTACTGCTAAGAAATGTTCCATAACAGATACCATGTTTGTTTCTTTCACTGTCTCCTTACCACACTTTGATCCCACTACAGCTTTGTTCGACAAGCTTGCACTGGTTCATTCCATTGGGCATTTGGATGAAGACATCTACAGAGAACGCCTGGATCTACCACCTCTACTGGTCTACCATTCCTTCCTGGATGCCTGGGTGGCACCACACACAGACTGCTGTGTGAAAAAGCAATATATTTACTTGTGCCAATGTGATGTGTTTGATGTTATACAGCCTGTTTGTGGCTACTCTCCAGACAGCATTGATTGGACTTTCACAATGGATGATGACATCACTGCGAATGGCACCAACTCTTTTGACTCAACTTTGGCTCCAGATAAGCTCTACCAATCCTATCATGAGGAGGTTCATCGCCTGTCAACATGGATTTCGAAGATGACCTACACCTGCCCTGTCCAGTTGCAAAAGTGGAGACTGCCTACTGTGCGCTCACAGTATAATTCCGATGGTGAGTTTGTGTAGTTACGAACTATAAAACCTACACATATGGTTCTGTTACTTGTGCTATTGATTACCCCAATTTCTGTTTTGTCCCCCACCAGAAGACTGTTATTGGACATACTGTTTTAACCCCCATTCCCCTTCTCGATGCAGACATTATTGATGGTAACCCAGATTATCTACTCACACTGTCAGAATACTTGCCATACTTTAATGTACACATAGACCCACTCACACTTACATTGAAATCACTTTTAGACAGGAAAGACACACACCTCATTCACATCAGCAATAATATGACCAAAGCCAATGAAGCTGTTCTTGTCTTGATTAATGATGGCGATATGAATAACGCATTAACTAACACCTGGCTGGAGATTACTTTTAAAGGTTTTGTTATTATACAAGCATTTTTAATTTTCATTTTGATTATAATGCTTTGCTGCCTACAGCACACACTATGCCAATACCATGAGCAGCTCGAGTTCCTTTACAAGGCTCGCGCGTCGGAATTGTAAATGACCACTGTTCCTGTCCTTTCCCTAGACATCTGCCTGTGTTGCCCTTGGAGGAAAAAAGGGGGGGAATGTTACACAAGGTCCCTGCACCCAAATTGGTACCCTCAGAGGTATACCGTAGACAGCTAACACTTAGGTATAGGTTATACTAATATTTAGGGCTAAGGGCATCTACCGTATAAGAGTAGATGTCAGGATATGAATGCATATTGTTGTAAAACACTTCGCTTTCTAATACATGTATATGCTGCCATGTATTTTCTGTGTATTTCTTACTTGTTAGATGCCAAGACACCTGTGTCCTTGAAGTAATTATAATATGTAAGACGGCATTGCCATCTTTTGGTGATTTGTACTACTACACTGAGTTATGTAAGGCTCTGTATAAGAACTCTTTTGTTCTCAAAGTGATGACTTTACAGAATTGTATAATGTTATCTTGGACCATGGAGCCACCTCTAATTTAGCCAATAGGGCTCATCTCTGTAACTAGAAATGTTTCTATCTTTTGGTAACCATAGTAATTATCATAGGTATATAATATAATGCACAAGCTCTACACCTCAGAGACCCGAGACACCCCAAGAGACAACAGAGAAACCTCGAGGTGTAGGGAATGCTTAGCACTGGCTCCCAGTTCGTATTGGTAAGAACTGCTTAGGGCAACTGTGATTTATCCCTTGGTAGTAATAAACTTGTTTATTACTCTAATGCAACATGCCTGTGATTACCTGCATTCCCAATATCATCAAGAATCTGAAAGTGAGGTTAAGACCTCTCAACATAGTCATTAGCCAAATAACTGAGTGGCTATCTCATTCTGTCCACCTTTTTTCTATTCTCTCAGACAGTACAGCACATACTATGGAAGTAAAAAAAATGGTTTCTGCTATGCAAGACTAATATTAGTTGATGGTATTGTTCTTCAGTCACTTGCCCCGATACATTAAGTAGTCTTTATAAAATGGGTATAAAAAACCTTGAAACCTGATTGGCTGAGGAGCTCAGAGCCCAGTGCTGATATTCCAGCACAACCACACTGGAAGATCCAGCAGCCTCTGCACAATGAAATCAATACTACCACACAAATCCCAGACAGCCATCACAAATGTGGCTGTCACGTTTACTCGCTAAAAACCTTCAACTAGGCCTAAAAATAAAACTGCTTTACATTTAAAAACACAATAATTAAATGTTATTTACCCTCATATCCCTCTTCTTAAAAAAACATACTCACACACCTTAAAAAAGTACTACAGTACCTACAATTTTAATTTATGGTATTTCTTTGCTGACCATGAAACATTCTCCTCCTAGCCTCACCTGCTTACTGGGGAAATCTGTGCTGTTTAAACTGCTACAGATAAAACAAAAGCCCTGGTTCCATATGAGGCCTTCTGTTGTGTGATAGTGGGGGTGAACATTCTGCCAGTAGAACTGAGCAGAGATTTTAATTCTTGTATTCCATACATAGCAAACATTCCATCTCTTGAATTCAAACCCAAAACAAGTATCTTAAATCACCTTCTTGGATACTTTGCACTTTAACATCATTGCAACTGACACTGTTCAACAAATTTACACAAATTTTCACATGCATGGTCTCGTGCAGTAGATCTCTTGACCTGCTAAGTTTTGATTCAGTCGGATGTGTGGCTTCTGAGATCCAGATTGTGAAAAACATTGAAGAATTGCAATTTTCGATTTTTTTTGTCATTGTCTAGCACTCAGATGGTTTGTGATTTTGGTCTAAAATTTTCAGAGTAGAAAGGGTTGGACCCACAGATGTGCATTTCCCTGGTTTGGTGAAAAGTATTAATCCATTCCAATAGGGAACAGATTGTGAACCTGTTTAGCAAGGAGTGTAACCTCAGCGAAAGGTACACAAATAACTCTATTAGAGCCACAGCTGTGCATCTACTATCTACTGCCATACTGCAGGCATGAGAAATGATGGCAGTCACAAGACACAGATCAAAAGCTAGCTTGAGAAGCTATTGGAGTGCCTCTGCTGAGGACTGGAAAAGTGGAGCAGAATCCTGGCACACAGAACAAAAGAAAATCAGCATATGAAATCTTCAAGCAAGAATCAAGAAATGGAGTCTACAAGCAAGAAACAGAAGCCAGAGTCTGAAAATGAGTTCACTGACAATGAGCATGAAACACCATCAAGAGGAACTACAATGCAGGAAAACATGCCTTTCAAGTGCATATACCCTGTATTCCATGGCAAGATGCAAGTCATCAGTTTCAAAAAGTAAACCTAAAATGTTCCACATTGTGGAAAGTTTTTTTTTCTGTTGTTATTTTGACTGCCTCCAAAAAAAGTAGTGCATCACGTGGTTCTAAGTGATTTATTATTTTGACCATCCCAAACAGTGTAGTTAGGGACTATTCTTTCTCCGTTTTTTAAGAAAATTCACTAAATTTTATTTAAATAAATGTTAAAAAATGTAAAAAATGCAAACTACTTGTCAGTGTAATGTACTTCTAATCGTAACCCATTTTATAAGTGCAACAAGACACTCCAAGGTGTTAGTTGTACTGTGATACTGCATGCCTAGGTGTGGAATAACACTCGGCTTTCAGTCTTGTGCATTACCACGCACCTAGGCATGTGGTTTTCAAAGAACAACCAACACCCTGTCATGTCTTATTGCTTATGTGTAGCCAGCAACATTCATCCAGCTGCATAGATGGCACAGAAAACAGAAAAAGGTGCCACAACCATAGATCCATGAAAAAAGCAGATCATGATGGAGAAGGGTGGGGGTGGCAGCACAGACAGACACAGTTGAGCAGGGATCTTAAGCATGCCAATGAGGTGATGAAAGTGCTACTGTGGAAACAGAAGGTAATATATTTCAGTTCCTGTTCCTACCTGCCCTGCCCCCCTATTAGCAATACTTTGCAGAGCTATTGCTATGCAGTCATAAAAAGAGAGAAGGGAGAGAAAAGAGAGAATTATTGCCACAAATTGGCATGTAGTATGGCTTGAGCAAGAACTATTATGTGAGGGAGAATGCTGGGGCCACAGAGTTCATCTATAGCTGCCATGGGGAGGAAGTTCACTGGGTGGCAGAGGGAGATAAGAGAGATGGAGAAAAAAATGAAGCAGCTTGCAGGCTGGGTCAGGGGAAAGGGCGGCCCCACCTGGGTCTCCAGGGTCTGTGCATTACACATATTAAGTCCTCATACTCATTTCCCACAGCATGAGTAACTCATGTTGTTCTCACTGTAGTAATGGGTCAGACCAGTTTAAATATGGGTTGCTCATGTAAGTCCAAGTTGCATTAGCCAAACGACCATTTAACCCATGCAAATCTGGCCTATGCCTTTTGAATATGAGGCATCTGAACCTGATGCATAATATTAACACCCAGCTCATTTTATCAAAGGAATTCCAGTCAGGTATCAATCAAGTTTAGATCAGGGATAAATGATGCATTTCTGTGATAAAATTGTTCAAAGTAACTCAAGTTCCTGAAGTTATAAGAAAGAGTTGTTCCTAGATAAGTCTGTTCCTAGTTTGAGAATGACAGTAATAGTTTCCTTCCATAAAGAGGCAGGTTCTGCAATATTACATTCAGAATAATGGCATGCCTTCAAGTCCCAACCACACTTCTAAGTCATTTCAAATATAATTGGAGTTGTAAGTGGGAGACTTTTTAAAGTTTTCATGCTGTTTTTGAAATAAAATTGATGTGCAGGTTTTATTATTAATCTGAAGTAACATGAAGTATTGCAATATAGAGCCATCATTAAACTTTAAAGAACATCTTATGCCTCTAGGAAAGGTTTGAAAATTATAATACTTTGACACAACTCAGCTTGCACTTCACATCTTTTCCGTATTTCACTTCCCCACCTTAAGCACTAAGGCACACACAGAGGTTGGGTTATCACCAGTTAATGTAACTCTAGAAGGTTTGCTAGACTCAAGGCAAAGTAAACCAACATCCTGAAGTGCCTTAATGCTTTTATAAAACTGTTGTTTTTTTTAAATTTAATTTGTTAATACAGTTTTTATAGTTTACATTATAATTATTATTGTGTATGATTGCTTCCAGCCGTTGACATACTGCATTCAACACTTTAGAATGTTAATCAGTCAGACTGCTCTGTTTACAGCCATTGTTCTGTGATCATTTTTCATCAGCAGACAAATGTTTGCTACCTACTGTCATGACCTGGACTATTTTTTATCAGATTCTATGGTGCACATGGCAAGCATGCTATGTCTAAGTGGTGCTGTGCCAGATTTTCTGTCAATGTCTGGAGTCTTCTGCCACACATCAGTATTGGCACCAGCAGCAACTGGAAGCCAAGGGAGGGTCATCCTACTGCCAGTAGTGTTTTTAACATTAGATGGACTGACTTGAGTCAGCCTACTGGAACTCTGTCCTGTTGCAAAGTGGCACTGAAACTGTTCTGCCAGTTTACTACGACAGCAGTGGCCTAGCTCTTTTCTGAATGCATCTGTTTTAGATTTATCTCTATCCCCCTTTGCTTGAGAGAGAGAAAGAGAGAGAGAGAGAACCTGAGGTTTTCTTGGCTTGGTGTTCACACAGTTTACCTCTTTACACTCTCTGACCTGAAATATTCAACAGGCTATAAAATGGTCAATCAACAGGACAGAGCTGGGATGCTGAGCAAAATACATTTATTGGCATATGCAACACAAAGTGATAAACCTACTTCATAATCATGGTCACGCATATAAAATGTAATGACTCTGACAGTGATTTTTATTGCTGCTCTGACACTGAAAGTACATGGCTGCCACTAAAGGCATGCAGAGGAGGAAAAGTCACCATGGAAGGGTATCGGTCAGATTCTTACAGGTTTAAAATGAGCACTGTTTCTACACCAGTCATTTATAGGAGCCATCCTGTGATAATGAATTAGCTACATTGTATATAGATGAAATGAAATGGTAACTGTCACCATCCAATGCCAAAGCTGTCATGATAATTGTAACTAAATTAATAAAAAAAAAAAAGCACAAAGCTTAGACAGGGCCATGAAACAATTATCACTGATATCAGTTCTTGCCTGACATGACAAGTAAAGGCAGTCATTATCAATAAATATTTAGAGCTGAATTTTCAGCACTGCATTAGGGATGTGCAACAACTTTTTGTCCCATCCTCAATGCTTGCAGCCATAAGCTAGACCACCTTAAAGGTGCTCTAATTTCTGTGTGCATCTGCCATGGCACGTGGTAGATTGGGAGTACCATAGTGATTCAAGTGTCACCATTTTACCGTAAATAGGTCATCAGTGATGTAAATGTGGTGAAACATTTGAAAATAATACTCAAATATTTTGCTCCATTTTGGATGATGCAGGCACACCACAAAATTGGGAATTTGGCTTGTGGTATTCCCTTGAAAAATTGAGCCCTTAGTATTTATGCCACACAACTAGTGTTATGTGTAATGCAGAATACCGCTGGTGAAATAAGCGCAGAATAACCATTCCACTGGCAGAATTTCCACTAGAATTTCATTGGTTCTTCTGGAGAATTCCACCTGCTGTGAACCACAGAATAACATTCCGCAGAACAGCAGTTTTTTCCATGGAAAATCATTCTGCAACCATTTCTGTGGAAAATATTGAGATCCACAGAATAATATTCTGCAGGACAGAATTTTTTTCAGTGGAAAATTGTAGTTTACTCACCTGGTAAAGGTGATTGTGGGGTTATACATTTCTGATGTACTCCACATGTTCTTACACATGGGTTGTGTCCACCTGATAGGTTGCTTGATGCACATGTGACTTCAAAGAAGTCCAACCCCCCTTCCCTGTGATGCTGCCTCTCCAGGATCAGTTCAAATTCTTCCAAAGCTGTACTTAATCTGTAACCAATAACTCTTGACTTGTTATTAGGCAGCACAATGTTTCCTGATATGTATCTTAGTGTGTTAAATAAATTACAGTAGAGGCATTTGTTATGTTTTACCAAAAATTCTGTGGCCCATGAGGGTCCTCTCTTTATTTCTTATTCATACAAATCTAACATTTCCAGCCCATACAGCATGCTGATTGTTACATCTTGAAGCTCATCTTTGAGTCCTTTGTCTCTGATTGACTACCTGGGTGGGTTGTGGAGTGCCTCAGAGATGTATACCCCCACAATCACCTTTACCAGGTGAGTAAACTACCATTGTGGGTGATAATCTCTGAGGCACTCCACACATCCTTACACATGGGTTTCAATGTAAAAAGCAGTACCCTAGTGAGAAGGGTGGGTAGTCAGTCCATTATGTTATGTTCGACCTTGCTGCTAACAACACTACTTAAGTAACATTAGTTTTTTCTTCCAGGGCTACATCTATCCTGTAGTGTTTAGTGAATGTGTGCATTGATGCCCATGTAGCAGCAGCACAAATTTTCTCTATTGTGGCCATGTTTCTCTCTGCCCATGATGTGGCTATTGCTGTAGTGGAATGGCCTTGATTTTTGTCGGTGGTGTATGATTTGAGGCCTTATACGCCTCTGTGATGGCAGACTTAAGCCAATATGCACTGTATGTCTGCCGTTCTTGTGATGTAAGTGGACATTAGTCTCCTCATGGCTAGCAGATGATGTTGAGGGTCATATAGATAGATATTTCCATATCCTGTTTGGTGTGAAAAAGTGTGCATATTTTAGACAGAAAGGAAGGGATCATCTTTAAACTGATCTTGTCCTCATGAAATACCAGATAAGGCAGTCTGTGGGATAATGCTTGTAGTTTGCTTATGCACCTAGCTGAACATATAGTGACCATAAGGGTTAAGTGTTTGCCCTTGAGTGGTAGTGACTGTAGAGGTTCAGATGGCGAGTTGGTCATTGCTCTGGGTACTCAGTTGAGGTTCCAGGGAGTGGGCCATTGCTTTGTCTTAGGATGTAGATTGGATCAATTGCTGCCACTTGCACTGTTAGGGATGCTGGATATAGTCCTTTATGCAGACCTTGCTGAAGGAAGAGAAGTATGTTGGGTACTGTGGCCCTTAGAGGTTGTAATTTTTTTCCCTTTTCTTCTCACCACCTGTGGAATAATCTCGAATGTCTCTGATATTTTGAGGTAATGGGGTTTCTCCATAGCATTGGTGACCACTGGTTGGTGTCCCTCTTTTAACAGTCTCTCCTATTCAGAAGCCAGGCTGTTAGTTTGAGATTGTTCGGACTGAGGTGACATACTGGTCCCTGGGTGAGGCTATCTTCCCTGAATGGTAGTGTTCATGGGTGGTCTAGTGCCATTGTCACTATCGTGGCTAACCCTGTTCTCCTGGGCCAATGAGGGGTGATGTTTATTACCCAGGTTCTGGTTATGCATATCTCTTTCAGAACCTGTAGTATCAGTGGAAAGACGTAGGTTACCTGGAATGACCATATAGCTGATAGTGCATACACTTCCATGGATTTGTCACCCCTGAAGCGGGAGTAGAATCTGAGGCACTGATTGTTCTTATTGGTGGCCATTAAGTTTATTTCTATCAGTCCTCAATGTCTGTTGATCATTTGGAATATGTTGGAATGAATCTTCCACTCTCCTGGATGTATTAACTGGCGACTTAACCAGTCTGCGGTGGTATTCAGTCTGTTTGCCAAGTGTATGGCTGATATGCTCACCAGATGTTTTTGTGTCCAAAGAATGAGTCTTGAGCCTCTCTTTGCATGGCTCTGCTCTTTATTCCTTCTAACCTGTTGATAGAAGAGATGATAATCTGATTGTCCGAGCTCATGAGGCAATTTCCATTTTTTCTGACTAGTCTTGTGAATTGCAGTGGCGCACAGGATAGTGCCCTAATTTCCAGAATGTTTGTGGCCATTTTTTACTCATGCATGTACCACTTTTCTAGGCTTCCCAGTGGAGTGGCCACTATGTAGAAGCTACTCATGGGTGTATGGCATTATTAGCTGGCAAATGGCATAGGCAGTGTGCCATTAAGATGTGGGGAATAGCTTGGGTAGTGGGGTAGAAGTTGATGTGATAGACCCCACCTTCATCATTGTATCTTGCACTAATGGCTGTGTCTGATCAGGCAAACACCATATAGATGTTAGTGTTTGTGTAACCACCTCCATCTCTGTTTCTAGATTGGAGTGTGTTTCTGAATCTGGCTGTGTTGAGTGAGGTTCTGGCCCTGCCAGTACCTAACTTTATTTCATATGGTGTTTTACACTAGGTGTGCCTGCTTCGGTTGATTATTTTGGTGGGGAATTGTTGTTGTGTCTAAATCCTCCCCAGTGGAGGATTTGGGATTGCAGGTGGCATATTTGTTTGCGCCTTGTCTTTTGTGTTTTCATAGGTGTCCTCCTGGTCAGATGGCATGGGTGCACCTTCTGCATCTGATGCACACAGTATGCTTAGTTGTTTTGGGGCTAGCAGCACATTGCATTGGCTGCAGCTCTTTGTTTTGGCTATTGTAGTAAGTTGAGAAAGGATACATAGAGAGAGTGGTGTGTGTGGGGGGATTAGATATATTGTTTAATTTATTTATTATTTCCCTTAATTCTTCCCCTACACAGTAATCAATAATGTTCTGTACCGTACAGACTATTGTTGTGTCTGTGCATTAAAGTGTCCGCTGACCCTATAAATGTGGCTAGAGTGAGTGAGGGACTCAGTGTTATGCTGTCTTGCCCACAGCTGTGGTAATAGTGCAACCCACAATGTATTTTCCCCATTATTAACTGATTTTCAAATCATTGCCTTTATATTTAATTATTCGCATTGTGGTCTGCTGTTGCAGATGTTTAACCAACGCCCTCTGTGCTGGTTGGACATTTGTGAGCATAGTTGTGCTCACCACAAGGTGGCAGCAGCGACTGTCAGTCAATCTACACTATCTGGAGGCTGTCTACACCCTTAATCCCATCTGTATAAGTGGGAAGTGAAGAGTTTATCCGAGATCACAGCAGCAAGTATCATGATGATATTTGTCATGGCTGCTGATTTGGATAGGCAAGTTAGGTTATTCCATCAATGTTCCTCCTCCTCATGAGACCTACTTTGTTTGTGGTGTTTGAGTCTGGTAGATGTTAGAGGAGTTTCCTCTACCTTTTGATAGAAGAAGGTGGTGAGTTTAAAAGACATAATGTGCCATAAAAACCTATTGAGAGTGCATCATTTTGAGGTGAGGCACAGAGGGACTGAGAAAATGATTCAGAAACTGTTGTGTAGTCATGTCTTGAGTGAGCACTTCAGGTGCTACTATGCTTGTAATGGGGAACTGTGGCACATTACTTAGTATTTTAGCAGTCTGGGATGCTGGCAGGGTACTCCAGATGTTCTAAGGTGGCCACTTGCTCATTTAATAGTGGATAGACTCTGGAGTTGCAGGCAGGGGCTCCAGATAATCCGGCACCTTAGTAAAGTGGTATGCTTGTTCTGGACAGCATGTAGGGGGACTCAAGAGTATATGCCCATTTAAGGAATGAGAGCCTTTAATTATTTTGTAGCCCCTGATGTACTGAGCTCCTGTGGCTGTGGAATCTATTTGGTTATCTGTGAAAGATCTCCAACAATACATGGATCTGTTAGCATCCTTTAAATTTCAAAAATGTGATAAATTATGTTGTTCAAGCCTTTTTTTTCTCATATATAAAATTAATGGGACTAAGTCATGCATTCACATTGGTATGCATTACTTTGTCATACACAGTACATAGTAGCGGCTCCTTAATTCATAAGTGACTGTGCCTTTAAGAGAAGAAAACTGTGGATATCAGTAAAAGAAATGACTATTAAAGTACACTATTTCCCAAATAGTTATTTTATTGTAATCAAACCTCCTTGTATATTGATCCAATATAATAAAGTACTGTGTTTTATTTATTTATTATTATTATTTTTTTATATATTTTATTTATTTATTCTGGCCCATTTTGTATGCCTTGGGATAATGTAGGCACGTGCCTTTAAGAGGGGGGACGTGGGCAGGACGTCTTAGCTAATTCTTGCCTTTGGTGTGGCAAGCTGAGTGAGGAATCATCTTTTTTTTTGCTCTTTAAAATATGTTTCTTTAATTGTCCTTTATGGTTAGTGTTAAAAGTTAGGGGACTTAGGCTTGAGAAGTTGTACAATTGCTAGCTCCATTCTCCATTGCAAGATAAGTTGGATTTAGTCAAATCTTGTTTGTTTATCTTCCTCTGAGATGGTAGCCAAGATCTTGTGAGAGCTGAGAGCTAGTCAGCTTGCAGCTGTCATGGAGCAGGAAATTTGGAAACTATGAAGAAACATGGGGGATGGTCATGCTGTTTGAGAAGCCATAAAATAACATTTGAGTGGCTCCATTTTGGTTCCTAGAGCTTCCTTTTCTCTGTGGGAGTGTTTTTGGATAGAAAATACCATGAAATGGTTGCAGGTGCTTTAATTTATCGCCACGGAATTCGAGGAACGACTGAATCCAGCATGGGCATTTTACGTACCTTTCAATGCGAGGAAACTTTTCTGGATGAGTTTGTGAGTACCCTTTTTACAAGTTAATGATGTTAGTGGGTCACCATGTTCTTGTTGGTGAATATTACAACTCAGGAACCACTGGCAAGGGAACCAGGTTGATTATTTATTATATTTCCTCCTGTTAATCATTGCATAGATTCTGTGTTCATTTATGTGGGTCAGACATTGTTTTTAGCTCCTGGCACCGTTAGTAGGGGTGTTCAGGTAACTATTAATCACTATGCTCATACGATGCGATAATGTTCATAATTGGAATACTGTGCTAGCAAATTCTCAGCTAATATTATTCTAGACAACCGATGCTAGTAGAAGCCGCAGTGCTAACATCTTTTAAGACTACCATTTTTGCAATTTTAAGCAGTTGCATATCTGCTGAAATATACTCTGGAGTTGCTGTGTTGAAATATTTTACAGTACATCTAAACACAGGTACCACTAGCAGGGGTACCAGATTAATTTTGCAATAATGTCATCATCTTTTGTCTGCCCCCAAAAATAATCTGTTACTGTGCCCAGTCATTCAGTCACTGTGTAGGCATTTAAAAATACTTATATTCTATGCTCATATTGTTATATTAGCAGACGCTTTCCGCTCTTTTGATATCCAATTCTCTGAATAATGTAGTCTTCTTACCTTCATTTTAGCAAATTTAAATTTTATCAGCACACTGAAGCTGTACAATGTGTTTAAAATATTCACCTGCTGCAGCAACCAAACTCCATATAAGAGTTGTTTTAAATGTATGTGGGACAGCACTCCTATAGCTGCTAGCAGGAGCCATAGGGTGTGCCCAATCCCACCAGAGTGTAGTAGTCGGTGCAGGCTGAACTGGGACCACTAGCAGGGATCCCAGAAAGCTGCAAACTTCAGTCATGAGTGCTTAATTCATCTTAGATTCGCTGAAAGGGAATCTAAGGCATCTGGTATGAAATTTATGGACATGACCCAATACCCTGAATTGATCTCCTGTAGTGTGCCTCTGGCAATAATTTAAATGTAGGCTGAGTGATTCTCTCTCTGATTCCTAGTCAAATACCATGAATTGGTTTTGAGTAGCACAAAGAAAATTATTTTAAGCAACCAACTCTCCCTCAGGAATCTAGACTGAGCCATATGTTTTCACGACGTAATTCCATAAGACGCTTTGCTATGCTAGCATATCCTAAACTGCCTAAAACCTTAGATATAACATTGTTAAGCCTGGTGGCCTTACCTTTTGTTTGATATTCTTGAATTAACTGTTTGGGAGCTGTTGTGATGTGACCACAACCTACAGATGCACATTCAGAACTGATCCTGGAGAGGCAGCATAACAGGGAAAGGGGGTTGGACTTCTTTGAAGTCACATATGCATCGAGCAACCTATCAAGTGGACCCAACCCATGTGTATGGATGTGTGGAGTACCTCAGAGATTATCCCCCACAATCATTCTGCAGCCATTTCTTTGGAAAATATTGAGATCCACGGAAAAAAAATATGTGGAAATGTTGTGGAAAAACCTCATTCTACATTTTTCTGCTGTAGAATTTTGCCATTTCATTTCCAGTGAAGTTTGGTGTGATTTCTAAAATTCTGCTTAGCACTACACACAAACTAGCTAGAAAAAATGCCATGAGCACTACACAAACACACATGATAGCTGTCAAAATCTTGGAAGCCAACTGACAGAAAAGCATGAGTAGTGCTAAGGTGGTAAAGTGTTGAACTGCAAATGCTTTCTCTCTCTCTCTCTCTCTCTTTCTCTCTCTCACTGTCTTTGCATTCTCACCAATATGCATTGCAGTAACTCAGTCAGCACACATGTAAGTGGGAACTACATCACAGAGGTAAACAATAAGAACAATAAATGAAAATCCAAATGACACACAAGGTGAATCCTTCAAATTAAAATACATGGCACCATACTTCCTTAGGATCTGGGTAAATCAATGTCATTGCTATGTGCTAGGCAGTGGTGGTATTGTGAGGGACGTGGTGAGGGTTTGGATGTGCTGTACAGCCAGACTGCAAAGCAAAATAACATATTTCCCATAAAAGGCAAAAACTAGTTAAACTTTTGCAATTACATGCAATGTTTGCCATAGTGCTCAAATCATTTATCTCAAAAATGGTGCATCATATCTGTTGAAATACCTTCCCTCTTTCAAGCCTTATTAGTATCAAAAAGTTTCATGGGATCTCTCTCTCTTTCTCTCTCCCCCCCTTCACCCTTTCCCAGTTCAAGCAAGTTTCCCTGGTGTCCCCCCAACATACACCCCAAATGGTGAACAGCACAGTCCCTTCTCACCTCCTTGGCTGGCTGCCACGTGAGCCTTGTCTCATAAAATGTGATTCATGAAATACAGGCACAGTAGTGTATTTCATAAATTGCACTCAAGTTATGAGACAAAAAGCTTACTGCATCCTGGGAGCTCTTGGCACATGTCTTAAAAACAGTAAGAAGAGGGAATTCAAATCTCTTTTCCTCATCCCAGCAGTGAGGCAGAAGATGGGAACTGGCTGTGTGCCACAGAAGAGAAAGAGATCAGTTCTATATGAATTGTTTGCTGTATGACGAGACTTCAAAGATCTTAGGGTATGACTTGGAATTTTAGTTAGTTATTTTTCCTATTCTGTGTTTTTGTGTTTAAACCTATATTTTGCAGTTTTTTAGTGTCTGTATTTCTCATTACTCAAGTAATGTAGCTTGTAAATCTTGTGTTCATTTTGAATAATTTATGTGTAATACAATGGTGACTACAGCATTTATTTTTTTGACATTGCAACACAGGATATAACAGCATAGGGTATGATACTGAGCCAATAAATCTTATTGTAGGATATGTTGTTTGGTAGTCCATTTTGTACTAACAGTGGAGGCAGTCCCTATCATATTGAAGCCTGGAAAGTGTCCCAGAAATAAGCTGCAGAACTGCTAGACAGTGGATCGTACTAATCAATGGGTAAAAGTCAACCTACGCTATATGAACAAAAAGCACCTAAAGTGGTTGTAACATCCACAGAAAAACAGTAACATTGTCTGAAGAACATTCATTTGGCATACCTGGATTAAATTTTAGCTCGTCCAGGAGATTCTCTAAGGAACCGTACAAACTATAAGTGCCAGAGAACAAAAAATTCAAACTGGAATATTTCAACAGAGAAGTGGCAGAGTAAGGAAGGAACCCCCCCCCAACCCACCTCACCTTTTCCTTTAACCTTTTCCTTGCTTACACTGCCACTTCTCTTTTGAAATAAGCCAGTTTGAATTTGTTGTTCTCTGGCACTTATGGTTAGTGTAGGTTCCTTGGAGTATTACCTGGACCAGCTGAAATGCAATCCAGGTATTTACCTACGTAAGCAGTTATTTAATTTTATGTGCATGTTTTTTTGCACATCTCAACCACATGGGACAAATAATGCATTTAATTTTCTTTTTCCTTTTTGGTTTACCTTTTTACTGGCATATGTCTTTTTTTGACACTTGAATGAATTTCCGATCTTGTGGTTTGTAGATGAAATGGTACCTTTAAAATACTTTTCACTGTAATTTGTATATATAATGGTTTCAATTTCCTATTACACTGAATTGTGTAATTTTGACACTTGAATACATTTTTGACCCTTTGGTCTGTAGATTAAATGGTACCTACGGTATGTAATGCTTTACACTGTACTTTGTGAACGGAATGATTTCATTATTTAAAGTGAAAAAAAATATTTGTAAAGTTTCATATGCATTGCCTTACTGACTACGTTTGATGCTTGTTCACTTACTGTTTGGTGTTTTGTCCCTTTAAGACAATGCTGTTTAAAAGGTGGTGGTTTCAAGGTGTTGGACGTGCCTCCTGATGATAACCAAATGTACGAAGTGCAGGAGCAGTTGGCATCTCCAGCACACAAAATAAATGCTGACTGTAAACTGATTCAGACTTTGCTGACTTCAGTTTTTTGAGTGCTGCTGATTTTAGCGTCATGCACTTTGGGTATGGCGACCTTTTGGGGCACCAGCTCACTGCATCCCTGAGCATACTGCCCTTTCTTTGCATGTACAACCTCAAGTTTGCAGAGCTCCATACACACAGAGTTAAACTTGTGCTGCCTTTCCTGGGTGACAAAACATAAATCTGGGAAAAGGTATGGTACAGCTGGTTACAGGCTGGTATAGATAATCATCTTCCTGTCCTCACCGCCTGTAGCAAACTGTCCCTCTCAAGCATATTGGCCCCTATGCATTAAGAGATGGATTGCCTGTGTACCATGGATCTGCAGCATGTAGGCAACCTTCAGTTGGATTGCTGTTCACTGGAGGTCCAATGGACCCCTGGTGGCATTCATAGGGATGCACACCACTTTTTGCACTAAATCTCCAGCATGCAGACAGTCCAGGGGAGTGTTAGGGGGTGTGCCCACACTCCACGCCATTCATGAAGGTGCAGAATGCTGGGCGAAGGGGCACAAGATATGACAGCAGGGACCCTGCTGTATCCATTGTGCTGTCACTCAGATCACACCTGCCAGCTGTGGTGGGATGACCCCCCCCACCACCATGCTGTCCCAGCCCTCTGGGCAGGCAGGGAGGGCTGGGGGAAGCTACCTGGATACTCACCTATCAGATTTTAAATTTATGGTCCTGCAGCATCCCATAATCCCTTGCTCCATGTGGAGCAGGGGATCCACTATAGGATCAGGATGGGCATCCAATTGGATGCTTTCTGTGTCCTTCAATCCACCCCCACAATCCTGTGTACCGGGGCGGGGCCATGGACAGGTGCCCTGTGGTGGCCAGCTTTCATGAATGCCAACCACCATGTGCCTGTCTGGAGGTGCAGAGCTGCATGGGCCAGGTACGTGCCTCTCATGCATAATCAGCTCACAATAGTGCATAGCCTCCTATATCCATTACTATCAACAAAGTCAGTGGCAAAGTCTCTTCATTCATCTTCTTCTTGGGGTAGATACAGTAGGTCTTTTTATTTTATTTTATTTTTTTATTTATTGATATTTTGGATTAACACCTATGAGCTAGAGCTCATTTACATGCAGGTTGATTCCATGTCAAAATACATAGGTACCATCCATTAGGTAGAAAATGCAATATATAGAGAAAGGAGTAGATAGCCCTAGCCGCTACAGTCACCGGAAGTTTCAGCCCAATCTGTTGTGTATAGTACAGGTACACAGCTACTTGAAGATGCCACTTTACAAAAACTTAGGGATTTGAGTGGAGTTTTTCAAATGGCATTAGGATCTAGCTGATAACCCATGGTTTACACTTAGCCAGGTGCCCTACTGTCATATGCATCGTGCTTGCCGAATCCCAAATTCTCAACCAAAGAAGATCAAATGTCTTGTTTAGATGTGATATTGATGAATATTTAAAGGGACACTGTCAACCCCCTTAGGTCTCAAAGTGCCCCAGTATGATTCTGATTCTTTTTATCTTTAAAAAAGTGAAAAACAGAGTGCCCACAATACTGGTGTTACCACACAAACACAGGTTTGTTTACATTCCTTGATCATCTCCAACTGCATCTTTCCTGGACTTGGGAACACCCACAACACAGTCCAGCCACTCATGATGCAGTGGGAGTTTAGGAGGCTACTGCTTCATGAGTGACTGCACTGTTTGGGGGTGTTTCTAATGCTCAGGAAGTAAGAACAGATCCAGGATTGTAAACAAAACAAGGTTGTTTATAAATATACATTAGCATGCATTTCAGTTCTACTAAACAAGGAGACAGACAAAACAAACAGCAACATCAATGAATTTTAGAGACGGTAAGCAATCATAAAATGTATGTTTTTAACTAGAAAAAAATATAATGAAAAACAGGTTGACATTGTCCCTTTAATATAACTGTTAAAAATTAAAAGAATGTCTACATTTCTTAACATGTTTGAATGTAATTGCAAGGTGATACATACTTGTCGTTCTTCCCCATAAACCTTACTTGTTAGAAGATTCTTTAGTTTCTTCATCCATGGGCTCAGCACCCGGCCAGGATTTGTTTTTTGTTTTCTTTCTAATTGTATTGGAAAGCTGATTCAATGTATAGGATACAACAGTGTTTTGAAATTCAAACTTGAATAAAAAGTTAATTATAAAAAAAAGAATACATAGGTATGCACAAACAGGAAACATATAAACATAAAAGTACAGGTAGCATACAAAGCGAAATTACAATGGACATACAGTACAAGTGAAGTAAAAATACAGGAAGTTGAACATATAGTTCCTATCAAAACCACTGGAGCTAAAAATATACTGTACACAAGGGTGGGAAATTAATGCAACCTGGAGGCACTGTCAATAAAGGAAGGAGAGGGAAGGTGGAGAATTAGGACACCTTGAGAGTGGAGGAGAGAAGGGAGGAGAGTGGAGGGAGAAGATCCTCCGGACTGTAATTCTGTCCTTCAGCCACAGTTGATCTTGTATGTAGTTTTTCTGGAATCAGGATTGTTCTATTCCCTCCTCACCCACTGGCATGTTAATATGGTGGACATGTGGGCTGTGGAAAGAATTTTCTATAAGTCCCAGCCTAGCCCACAGGGCTTAGTTTTCTTGGTAGTTGTTAGGGTCTTGTCCCCACAGCCTCCTCCTTCATTTCTGCAGAGACCTCATCAAGTATTGAAGCTCGCCAGGATGAAACCCAATTCTGCAGCAATTTGCAGCACTCGGCAGCATGCTGCAGCAGAGTTACTGTGGAAGACAATGTCATTTCAATGGCAATGTGTCCCTTTTGTCATGCAGGAAACTGTGACATTCATCCTGGCAGTGTCACATTTTCCTGCATGACAAAAAGAGATACATTCCCCTTGAAATTACATTGTTTACTGCAGTAGCACTGTAGCAGCATACTGCAGAATGCTGTAAAAGTGAGGTTCGCCCTGGTGAGCTTCACTGTATCTGCCTCAAACCACCAAACTCAGAATTTTAAATAATGGAAGCACTATTTATTTGCAGCATCAGCAGGAGCTCTAGAAAATGAATCTTTTTAGTCAGCTGCAAGCTGTGGTGTGTTAACTGCAGGTAATCTGTTTTCTGGGCAATTCCATAATCGACCATCCAAAGAGCAATACCAAGTTAAAAGTAAGCCTGCATCTGATACAGAACAGAAGAAAGGTGTTCCTGAAGTGACTAAGGGATCCCTATGTCCAACAGACCTTGTGCTGTGTGAGCAAGAGCCTGGCCTTACTCTATGTAAGAGCCTGTGGTGGGACTTGAAGGAAGTAACCCTGCAAGAGCTGTGTCTAGGTAGGTGGCAACATGATTAATAAAGCAAGTCAGATCACAGCTGACTAGGGTGTCCCAGGTGTCCCAGAAGCTGTTGTGACAGAGAGAATTATTGCATCTGTGTAAGCTGCTATGTGTGCCAATATCAGTGTGAGTGCATTAGTGTGTGTACAGTACCTGCCAGTGTGTGCATTATTGTGTGTGTGTATATATGCGTGCCCACTACCAGTCCAGTAATAGCTACAGACCATCCCACACATCTGTAGGTACACTGCAGGACATGCCATTAGTTCCATTGGTGGGACTGGGAAGAGCCCTTGGATATGACACCCCTCCAGCTAGTTACTGTATATTAGTGAGGTTACCCCCGAAGACAGCAGTGAGGAGAGTAGAGACCAAGTGCTGTAGCAGTGGACAGGAACAATACCAGAGCACCAACCTAGAAAGCAAGAGTGCATACATGGGGTCCATCACCACTTCACCACACAACACTGAACATCAAGCCTCTGTTTTTGATCATTTTAGAACTGCTACTGACTCCATGGGGTAGGCAGAGTTTTGTATACTAGCAACTTGTCTGACTAGTACCTTCAAGTGCCAGATCTTATCTATTAGGGTGAAACATGGGAATGGGGGCATAACACAGGAAGAGAAAATCATACTCACACACACACGCACAAACACACACATACCCACTTCAATCCACCTCCTCCCCACACAAACACAGAAACCTGACTCTCCTCACACATAGGTGGATCTCATCACAAAACCACATACAAGCAGACTCGGCAGACCCACCATCAGGAAGAGAGAGCTTAATCTGATGCATCGATGGCTTGGCCAGGCTAGCTGTAATGGTTTCCCTTGTCAGGCCCTGTCAATCTGCAGGGTCAAACAATGGTAGTGGGGGAGTTGCATGACAATGGTACGTGTGTGTGTGTGTGTGTGCACGTGTGTGTGTGTATTATTCATAATATCACATGTAGACAGCAGAAACAGGAGATGCCCAAATGTCAAGGTTCCTGTTTCCTAAAAATCTCCTTAACAACAGAGAGTATGGGTAATATGAAAACAGGAAATCTAGAATATAAAACTAGTAATGTGTATGAGTTCCAAAGTTTTCTCAGAGGCAATACAGAATCCTTAAAGAAAGGTTTCATTGAAAAAAAAAATCACTTGGTACAATGAGATGTTTGTGGGGTGGGTGCCCTCTTCAGGACATGCATGTTATGTTTTCTCACTACTGTACAAGTTAACAGAGCCATGGAGATGTACTTCTTATGGTAGGAGTGTCACAGGACTGTCTGAAAAATAAATACTATTCTAATTACAAAATGGGTACATGAAAACATCAGAAATGCTAGACACAAAAATAAAGCAAGGGTCCATTGTGCTTGCCTCCTGATATCCAGGCACCTGCAGCATTCCACACTGAGTACAAAGTTAGAAACTTCATTATTTATTCAGACAACACTATGTGAAAAGTTGGCCAAGTCATCTCGTGCAGGTTTGGACGCAGGGACTAGGAAGTAAAACTGAGAGGTTCTGGCTGCTCAAACTTGTGTGAGATGATACTTATCCTATAACAGGCACATCTCAGTGCCCCTAGTATTGTATAATAAATATAGATATTTATAAAAAAGACACATTTTAATTTAAAAAAAAGAAAATATTTTTATTGAAGACATTACAGATCGAGGGAGCAGTCTCCACGGATTGGAGTGCTCCTTTTCTTTGTGCATGGGATGCTTTTATTCTGTGAAGACTTGTCTCGCAGGCATCTGTCCTGGAAATTGGCATGTTCAGATACATTGTTTTTTTTTAATTGTATATATTATTATATATGATATTATAATATTTTATATTATGATATATATTAATACAACAAATGAGACCACTCTGACAGTGGTCTCACTTACATTCTTAGGTATCAAAAATGCACATCTTGGGTTTGTGGCACTCATACCCTAAAAATGTGAGTGAGACCATTCTTACAACTGTAAGAGTGATCTCGGGGGTGGTATAACATACATTTGAAGCACAAAACTACATGTGATGTACAACAAGGGATTTATATTATGATCTGCACTATTTCATTGTTTCTTAGAACATGGGCAAGTGAAATACTACTGTGTACTGATCTACCTAATATTCGCTGTTTTTATTTTCACTCTAATATGGAACCAGCGAACATAGTGAAAATAAAAAGACAGTGACTATTTCCTGCTATACAATATATTCTGATTGACTCTTGCCATTTCATGGGCATATGTTTATGTGTCAATACCACCCTGTAAAGAAAAAGGCCCAACCAGCTGATCTGGAATTAAGACAAATCACATACAGTATTCATGAACCAGTTTACTCATTCCTGATTTCCAACACAAACATGACTGCCACCTTTACTCTTACATAACTATCATAAGGTTGTAGGTTCCAGCCCTGCACCAGGACCTCGGGGTACATTCCAATACTGATACTGTAGTGGAGCATGGGGAGGGGGGTGCTGCACTCCTGAGGTGCTCTCTTTTAGATGACCCATTAAACCTAGGTTCAGGTGAACAATAAAGATTCCATGGCATGTCTCGAAAAGAGTAGGGAAATTTTCCCTGGTCAGTTTTCTCCTGTTCACTAAAATACCACCAGCAGCTTAACTTGATTCAATATGTCAGTTTGCATCTGTACGCCCCCTTTCCTGGAATGAGACTGAAAATAGGCAGGACTGTCTAACTTTCATTTCCTGGTCAACAAAAACTAACTAAATAAAAAAACTTCAACCAGGCCATAAAAAATACTCTCTTAAATTCAAAATAAATAATTGAACGTTCTTTCCACACATGATCCCTTCCTTACACACATTCACTTGAAAAATCAAGCACTATTCAGAGTTTTCACTTCTGATTTTTCTTTGATGACCATGAAACAATCACCCTCATATCCTAACCAGTGAGTCATAAAAATCTTTACACTTAACCTTGCCCCAGATAACATTGAGGCTCTGGCTCCATATAAGGCCTGTATGTCTGTGTGAGTATATGCCAGTGGAATACTGCAGAATGTTGAGTTCAAGAACTCCATGATAACAGTCCATGTTTGTGTATGTGTGTGGGGGGGAGTGAGCATTCTACTAGAGGAACAGTGCAGAATATTGAACTCCTCAATTCCATGGTCAACAATCAAACCTACTATTGAATCCGTCTTTCGGATGAGACTTTAAACCGAGGTCCCATCTGCCTGGATTGGTGGTAGTTCAGGTGGATGTTAAAGATCCCATGGCACTTCTCGAAAAGAGTAGGGGTAATTTTTATTGTAATAAACACATAAATACAACTTTATACATTTAACAATAATCTTATCTATTATATCATATTGTCTCCTTTATACATCCATCAAAAAAAATACCATTAACTTAGTTATACCCCCGCTTCATCTTTTACAATATAAACTGTTACCTTTATTTATACAATATTATATACTTTTATTTCTAAGTTAATTGTCCTTCAAACAACAAATAACACCACTCCTTTAACTCCCCACTATCTTTATTTGTATCACTTTCTTCTCTATACTCACAACACTAGTTAAGAAACTCATTTTGCTTTCATTCTAATACCTTTACCACCTCTCATCCCCTTATATATTATTTATATTTGATAATATGTGAGAACCCCTTCCACCACATCCTTACTTTATTTACATTAAACATTTGTAACTCTGTTAAAAAAACTTTATTCAAAATATTAATTACATAACTGCAAAATCCATCTAATGAGGGTTTTCTTTGGTATAACACCCATTGACATCTTGTTTGCCATAAACAATATCTTAAACTTGCCAGAAACACTCTCAAAGTACCTTTCTCATATTTTAGTAAAGACGGGGGAAAACTCCCAATTACCAGAATGTCATAATTTATTTTAGCCAACCATGGTAATTTCCATATTTTTGCCAAATATACCCACAATTTCGATGGGAATGAGCACTGTAGAAAAAAATGCTCTATTGTTTCTTCCTGATTTATGCACTCTAAATAAGGACAGGATCTCTCTTCTTTTGCCTTATACTTCGCTGTTCCTCTTATATTTATTCTTCCATACATCATAAGCCATAAACTCTCCCACATATAATCTGGCAATCTTGGGTTATTCAGTTGATCTAAGACATCCGCATTTTGTTCTCTAGAACAATTTTTAAAGACTGGCTCTGCCGAATAATTCAAGGACATTAGTTCCTTATACAGAGTTCTAGCTGAATTTTTTAATATTTGATTTTTAGTGATTTTCCATTTATATAATTTTTTTTGCAGCAGGTTTAAAATAATCTGGCAAGGATAAGTGTTGTGATAATTTAGGTGCACAGTGCAACCAAGAAGATATATACTCTTCATTATGTTATTGAAAAATAAATTCCTTGATTACCTGACACCCTAAGCTATTTTTTAAAGAGAAGGACAAAGATTGAAAAACAAAAACAATCGGGTCTATCATCCCTAATCCTCCCTGTTTTTATCTAGATAAGTAAATCTTCTTTGACTGGATTCAATCTGTTCCCCATAACAACTGGAAACATATACTATATAATTTTGTTTCATATTGTGCTGGCAGGGTATAAGATAGCTAAGTATTGTAATCTTGGTAGAATAAATTGCTTTAACACTTGAATTTCTTCATTTTGAGAATTTAAACTTTTCCATCTATTAATCTTGACTTCTATTTTCTCCAACACTAATTTCCAGTTATCCTCTGGATTATTCTGAGGCCAAAACCTTACCCCCAAAATTAACAGTGGATCAGAAGACCATTCGATTACATTACAAACCACCGGTTTTATATTAGATCCACCTATTACTAATCCTTTTGATTTTTTGAAATTAATCTTTGCGTTGTCTATATTTGCGTAAGTCACAAATATTGAGAAAAAAAATCTTTACTTGTGACTTTTGAGAAAAAAAAGGCATATATCATCTGCATATGCTTGAATGTTAATACATGACTTGATCCAGGAATTCTCACCCCAGGCCACCCTGGTGCTAAACACACTGCTCTGAGTAATGGCTCCAGTGAAAAATTATAAAGTAGTGGGCTTAGCGGGCATCCCTGCCTACCCCACAATTCATCATAAATCCCTCCCAATTCCCCTTAATGCTTGGAAATACCCTAGCATTGACATATAGTCCCTTAATTAGATTTACAAGACCTTCTGATACCTTTAAAGAATTCTAAAGTGGAAAATAAGAAAAATGGTTAACTCTATCGAAGGCTTTTTCCAAATCTAGTGACAAATGTAACACTTCTCCCCAGTTTCATTCCTTTGTTCAATAATGTCTCTAATCAAACATAAACAGAATGAATTCTCCTATTAGAATTCCAGATGTTGTACAGGCGTAAACATCCTTTCTGACAAAACCTTCAATCTATTGTTGATTAAAGTCGAAAGTATTTTATAATCAGAATTTAATAAGGTTATCGGTCTCCAATTCTTAAATTCTCCCTTATCTCCTGATTTACATATATAAATTTGCACTCCTTCTGCAAAGGCTCCATGGCTTACCCCTTTCTTCAGGACAAAATTAAAGGCCTTCTCCAAACAAATTACTATTTCTTCCTGAAATTTCTTATAAAATAAATTTGATAGTCCATCTAGACCTGGAGAAACATTATTTTTTAATGAATTTATAACTTCTTTAATTTCTGTCTTAGTGAATGCAACTTTCATACTTTTGATAATTTCTGGATCTGGTTCATTTCTAATGGCTGGTCCCAGAAATTGCTTCACCTGATGCACATTATTCATCATTTGTGGTTCCATCTCCCTAAAATGTTCTATTATTTTATCTTCTATCTCCTGCACTGTATCCACTTTCCCCTTATTATGATTTAAAAAGTCTAGAGACACCTGGTTTTTTAAAGATTTACACAACTCAAAAGGGTCTCCGAACACTGATTTTGTCTTGTGGTTTTTAATTACCACCTGTAAGGTCTTAGACCTGTCATATTGCAACTTCCTCATTTGAGCTTTGATTTCTGCAATTTGCTCTGAAAAATCCTCTCCAGTATCATTTACCCATGTTATTAATTGCTGTAATTTCCTTCTTAGTTTTAAATAATCTAAAAATCTGAATTCTGACGTCTCTTGCCAAACTTTTGAACCATAATATACAGTCCTCTTTGTTTCCAGCCACCACTCCCTAAATTCTGATATAAAAACTTACGGATAATCTAGCTTGTAAAATCCATTTGATAGAATTTATAGCAATTTTGTCTTGAAGGCTGGAGGTGTTTAATTTCCACCTAGTTTTCTGTCTGCTGTGTTTCTTTATTTCCCCAACTTTTACTACTAACATTGCGTGGTCTGAAAATTCTATTGGTATAATCTGTGGATTATCTATTGGAATATTTTTTGAAATAAAAAGGTAATCAATAGTATAACTTTTCCTTCCTTTAAAGAATGTCCCTCTAGGCCCAGAAATCCTGTTATCTATGCAGGATACTAATTCTGCTGTTTTAATAATTTCATTTAAACAGTTTGAGTCACAGTATACTTTATTTCCCTTACCTTTCCCTACCTCTCTCTCTGTCCTACCTATACTACAATTAAATCCCTCCCATAGGATAGGTATGTGGGATATCAAATATGGTTGAATTTCACCAAAACACGTTACCCTCCCAGATTTTGATTGTGGGTTATAAATATTAATGAAACGTAACGTATTACTACCCCATTTCCCTTCCATTATCAAAATTATCCCTGAATGTAATTCTATTAATTTGTGTAAAATAAAATTATAGGAGTTAAAAATAATCCCCACACCATCTGCCCTATCCTGTCCGAATGACCAGAAAGAGGGTCCCCACGGCCAATCCTTTTTAAATAAATCAATCTGGTTTAGTGATGACATCCAAGTTTCCTGAAGAAAACACACCGAGATATTTAAATCATAAATTAACTGAAATACTGCTTGTCTCTTTTGAGCCTTCAACAGGCTATGAGTATTTAAGGTAGCCCATAACATACCATTATTTTGCTTCCAACCTACTATCCAAACCTAATATGTTGATTTTAATTTTTTCCTTCTTTTCTTTTTCTTACCCTTATAATCCTCCCTCACAGGTGCCACTGTATCTTGTATTGACACCTGTGAATCTGTATCCCTATTTCCATTTCTGAATCTCCCCAAAATAAGGCCGCATAAGAGTTTTTAGTTTCTATAACATCAGGTTCCATATTTATCACAGTTTTTGAAAATCTACTTGACCTTCTTGGAGGTAATGGCTGTTGCACAGGCAATACATTACTAACTACAGACTCCTCATTTGGGGCTGTGTAACATACTGGTTGCAAAAGCTCTGTACTTTCTGTTACCAACCCCATTCCCCTTCTTTTAGGAGGTGCCATCAAGGCCTCATTCACCTCTTTTTTCCTGAAGTTTCTACAGTGCTCTGTATATTTGAAAGGTCCTTTGCTGTATTCTCCAATCCTTGCTGATTTTCACTAGCATCTTGTGCTTTTGAAATGATATTATCTAAGGTTCCACAATTAAACTTATTCTGAGCAGCCCACGGACATTCTCTAAATGCATGATTCTTTTCTTCACACAAATCACATTTTATTGCATTTTCACAAAACATGGTAACATGCCCCACTTCCCCACAGTTATCACATTTTGGCTGATCACAAGCACTTGATAAGTGTGTCCGAGCCCCACATTTGTAACATGCTCTAGGCTGCCCACTGTAAAAGCATACTCCCCTATCCCTACCCAGCAAAAATGAGGTAGGGATGTGCTCTACTCCCGTATCTGTTTGTCTTAGTTTTACCTTAAACTTCCACCCTCCCATCCAGAATTGCTCAGAATCCAGGATTGGCTCCGGGTCGCTCTTCACCTCACACTTCGGTGACAACCAGAAAACAATATCATCCACATGTACTCCCTCATTTCTAAACATTACTGTTACATACCTAATCAGTGGTTTTGACAATGGAATCACTAAAAAGGGGGCCCATAATGGAGAAAACTTAACTTTGTTATATCTTTCCCAAAATAACTCTAATAAAGCTGGGGACCAGAAACTCACATCATAATTGTCTTCTCCTGAAATGTTAATAAATGCAAAAACATCTCTCGGGGAAAACCTTAAAGATTCTTTTATTAAAGTTTTACCCACAAAATATCTATTTGGTCTTTCCTTTAATCCTCCTTTATATCTTATACGTACTGCATTCCTCCTTGGAGCTGACTCTCTTTTGCACTGTGAAAATAAACTGGACATTAGGGGTTTCTCAGGTTTAGGCCCATCCCCTTCACTAGTACTTTGCTTTTCTATTTCCTCTAACTCACTTTGTTCCGTTTTATTATCTATTTCCCTATCTTGCAAAACATCTAGTTCTGTTTTACTTTCTACTAAGTCTGTTTTACTAATTCCCCCTCCAGGTTGCCACACTGGCCCCCTTTTATCTAACTCCCAGGATTTATCCCAAGTTGAATCTGGTGTCCAAATTCCTTGCCCTATTTTCTTCCATCCTGCAGCTAATAATGCTGTCTGTGGAGACCAATTTTCATCATGCTTTAAAGACTGTAAATCAGTAGCAGATATATTAATCAAAGCTGGCATATCTTTGTTCACTTTTTTAGACCCTTGCAACACATTTAAATCCTTTTGTTCACTGATATTATTGCTATTTTTGTTTTTATTTTGGAAACTGAATTCAGTTACCCCATCCTGTACCCCTTTATTAGATTGATAAATCACAATAGGTTCTTCTTCGACTCCCACCACGTCCTTATGTGTTGGTTTGAACACAAACCCAGTTTCTTTGTTAATTTTAAAGGTAGGGAAGCTTTTTCTCGCTTTCACAGTACTCACGGCCCCTTTATTTAATGTTTTTTTTCCAGTCCCCACGATCTCCGATTCTTTCTGGCTCCAAATCTTCTGGATCTCTGACCGACCTCTTTCTGCCGCTTCCTCGCTTCCTTCAACGTTAAATCTTTTGTTTTCTCCACTTGCAACTGTTTTAACAACTCTAACCTCCTCCACGATAACGCCAATAATTTTTCTACTTCTCTTCTTCTCCCCGACGCTTCCGCATTCCCGATACTCCTTTCGCCCTTGTTTGCTGGATTTAAAGGCACCACTTGCTTTGGGACATTAAAACTAGCCCCTGGATCTTCCGAACTTGCCGCCTCTGCACAACTCTCCTTAATTTCCACCGGCATCTCTTCCAACACCTCCGTTGATGCTACTGCATCAGTAAAAATATCAGAGTCCTCCACATCCTCATCAATTCGACTGAACGACTCCTCCGACTGCACTCTATTCACCATTGTGTCCGTTACTGACACAACCTCCTTCACCTCCAACGACTTGGCCATAGTGGCCATCTTGCTGTAACAGCACCCAAACTCCCCTACTGGCCACTGATCGCCAGCGGCTCAAAGCAGGGGAATTTCCCCGGTGTCCTGGCCAAATTTTCCTCATTCACTCAAAATACCACCAACAGCTTAATCTGGTTCAAAGTCAGTTGGCATTCATCTGTATCCCCCTCCCCCAGGGTCGTGCCTGAAAATAGGCAGGATTTGTCTAGTGCACGTACCCGGTCAACAAAAAATAAATAAATAAATGTGTACAAAGACAGATAACTGACAGGTAAAAACCATCAGTGGATGGACTAGTTGATATTTTCTGAACTATATTTATTAGATTGTTCTGTCTTTTTTCTTTTACAGATTTTGTTTTCATTTATTTAACCCATTTTCTAAGTGCAATAAGACCCATCAGGGTATGTGGTATTGGTGGATACCCACACTTACGGGGCTCTAAGGTCCTCCACCTGCAGACTTGACCCTTATCATGCCCCTGGGTATATGGGTGTCTGCCAGTACCTCACACCCCAATCAGCTCTTATTGCTTAGATGCTTGCTAGTATGTCGATACTGTGACAGCATTGCTGTTCACAGGGCCAGTGACCACATGCTCAGTAGAGGGCTGGAAGAATATAAAAGGATTGAGTATCCTTGAGAATAAATACCTTCTCTGGAGGGGAGGAATGCCTGACTCTGTGTGAGGAAAAGTATGAAGGAAAGTTTCCAGGCCCAAGACATAAAACAGTGATATTCTAATGCCCCACACCACCCTGGAAGGAGCACTGGATCAAGACTTCAGAGGGGTTTGGCAAACCCTGACAACCTCAAGGGATTATAGGGGACTACAATTTGCTGGATGTAAATTGGGGCATTCTCACCACAGCTATTTTAAGAGGCAGGGCCATCCTTAACTCCAGACAAGGGGCATTTCTCAGGCAGCTGGTTTTGAAACCCACTGGGTATGGGGCAGTGCTGGACCTGGTACGTACAAACAGAGACAGCAGTGCTGACATCACAGTGGGTAGTCTCTGGGGTGCAGGTGATCACTGTACTGTGTGGGTTGGCATATGGATAGGACAGAGAAGAATAAAACACACTAAGATGAGGGCCTGGACTTCAAGAGGGCAAATTTTAAAGAAATGGGAAACTGCCTCAGAAAATAACTTGAAGGGGGGAAGGCAGACAGGGAGTGGAGGATCAATGGAGAAACATTAAATAGGGTGTAGCCCAGACAATGTCATGCTGTGTGAAGGAAATTAGCAATGGAAAGAGGAGGAAGAGGCTGATATGGTTCTCTAAGAAGATGGTAAAGGCAGTGAAGGAGAAGAAAACAGCATTTAGAAAGTACAAGGAAACCCAGAAGGATGAAGACAGGGAGGGGTATATATAGCAAAACAAAGGCAGGAAGGAAAGAAGGTGAGGGCAGCTAAAGCACTAACAGAAGACAGGATAGCTAAGGAGGTCAGAAGAGGGAACAAGACCTTCTTCAGGTATGTGGTAAAAGTGTAAAACAAGGGAAGGGCTAGTGAGAATCTGGAGGGTGGGGGGACTGGTCAGAGGAAGATCAAGAGAAAGTGGAAATACTGAACAAATACTTCTGCTCAGTCTTCATGGTAGAGGGTGGGGAGACAGACCAGCATGCTGCAGTAAGCACCAGGGAGAGGGGGGAAGTGGACACAAGTCCATTCTTTGTGAAGAGGATTCAGAAGGGGGAAGGCAGAGAGGGAGTGGAGTAGAGTGAGAAGGCAGTAAGGGGGGCTGGGGGATACTGGGATGCATAGGGAGAGGCATCACCAGTAGAAGTTGCTATCCCTCTGTATAGACAGTTGGTGAGAGCCCATCTGGAGTACTGCATGCAGTTCTGGAGACTCCATCTCTGCAAGGACATAGACAGGATGGAGGCAGTCCAGAGGAGGGCAACTAAAATGGTGCAGGGTCTGCACCAGAAGCCATACGAAGAGAGACTAAAGGAGTTTAATATGTATACCCTCGAGAAAAGGAGGAGAGGGGGGACATGATAGAAACTTTCAAGTACCTCAAGGGAATCAACAAAGTCTTAGCATCTTTCAGAAAAAGAGTTGTACAAGAACAAGAGGGCACAATTTGAAGACAGAGGGGAATGGCTCAGGGGCAATGTGAGGAAGTATTTTTTCATGGAGAGGGTGGTGAATGCATGGAACAGCCTTCCTAAGGAGGTTTTGGGATCAAAAACAGTGGGGGATTTCAAGAATTCATTGGACAGACATAAGGCAATTCTAGTGGGGGGTAGGAGGAAGTATGTTGTTGGTTAACTAGGATTTGCAGCGTATCCAATAGGTAGGGAAATGGGCAGACTGGGTGGGCCAAGCGGTTCTTATCTGCTGTCAAAGTCTATGGAAGGGATTTGGAGTGTTAAAGGAAAATAATGTGGTGGGGCTGGATGGGATTCATCCAAGTCTCCTAAAAGAACTGAGCATGGTGCTGGCCACCCCTCTGGCAGCATTTTTTCACACCTAATTGGAGATGGTAGATGTTCCAGAGCACTGGAGAAGGGCTGATGTAGTTTCTCCGCACAAAAGTGGCAGTAGGGAGGATGCTAGCAACTACAAGCCGGTCAGTCTCACATCAGTGGTGGGGAAGTTAATGGAGACACTACTGAATTAGAGGCTTGCGGATCACCTGGAGGTAAATAGGCTGCAGGACCACTGACAGCATGGTTTCACAGGGGTGAGGTCATGTCAAACTAATCTTATAGATTTCTTTGACTGGGTTACCAGGGAGGTGATCAAGGGAGTGCTGTGCACATGGCCCATCTGGACTTCAGTAAGGCGTACGGCATTATGCTGCACAGGAGGCTAGTTAAGAAACTTAAGCAGCCTGTGGATGGGGAAGAAAGTGACAAGTTGGGTATCAAACTGGTTAAGGGATAGGAGGCAAAGGGTAGTGGTAAACGGTAGCCACTCAGGTGATAGGAGACTGACTAGTGGCGTGCCACAGGATTCAGTGCTGAGACCAGTCCTCTTCAATGTCTTCATTAGTGACATTGCAGTGGAGCTTGAAGGTAAGGTGTGTCTCTTTGCAGAGTACACTAAAATCTGCAACAGGGTTGACACTCAAGGCGGGGTGGAGAGAATGCAAAGGGATCTGAGGAAACTAGAGGAATGGTCTAGGGGTGGCAGCTTGATTTCAATACTAAAAAAATGAAAGGTTATGCACTTAGAGCTGTGGAACCCAGGGACTGGTATAAGATGAGGGGCAGTGGAGCTTACGGTCACCAACCAAGAAAGAGACCTTGGTGTCATCATATCTGATGACCTTTATTTTTTATTTATTTTAGTCTTTGGTAACAGGGTAAGGCCCACTAGGCACAAGTGTCTGTTTTTAGGGGCAACCTGGGAGCACTGGGCAGTTAAGTGACTTGCTCAGAGTCACACAGTATGTAAGTGGAGGTTGTGAGAATCAAACCCAGGTCTGGTCTGCTGGCTGTACCAAGCTTGTTCACACCTCGTTACTCTAACCTCTAGGCTATACTGGCAGACCTCAAGGTAGCTGGGCAGTGTGACAAAGCAGTGAGAAAGGCTAGAAGGATGTTGTGATGCATTGGGAGAGGGATTTCCAGCAGGAGGAGGGACGTGGTGCTGCCATTGTATTGCTCACTGGTGAAACCCTACCTGGAGTACAGTGTCCAGTTATGGAGGCTGCATCTCCACAAGGATGTTGAAAGGGTAGAGGCGGTACAGAGGAGGACAACCAAAATGGTGAGGTGGTTGCCCAAGAAACCACATGAGGAAAGGCTGCAGGGGCTCAGAGTGTACTCCCTGAAAGAGAGGAGAGTGAGAGGGAACAGGACTGAAACCTACAGGAACTTCACAGGAGTTAACAAGGTGTAAGTGGAGGGTCTATTTCAGAGAAAGATAGCACAAGGGGGCATGGAATGAAGCTAAGCGGGGGAACTTTAGAAGAGATGTATGGAAATACTTCTTTACAGAAAGGGTGGTGTATAACTGGAACCACCTGCCAGTGGAGGTAGTGGAGGCAAAGACTGGGGGGATTTCAAGCATGTGAGGGATAGGCACAGGGGCATATCAGGTAGAGGAACAGGGGAGAGAGTGACACCTATGACCAACTAGGGTTAGTGGTGACAGAATAAATAGGGCAAAGAGGCAGACTGGATGACTCTAAGGTCCTTTTCTGTCAACAAAAACTACATTTCTATGTTTAACCACACAACAGGGGCAAGCTGTGGGAGGTAAATTTAATACTGGCCACGGTCAGACTGCGAAGCTAAGGACCCACCTGGAAATGGGTCCAGGGGGCCTTGGTACTGGCCCTGGGGGCCCTTTTACAGAGTCATGGGGGGGGCCTTGGTCCAGTCACAGGTTGGCCTTGGTACCAGTCACAGGCAGGGCCTTTCTACCAACCATGGCATGCCCTAGTGCACAAACTGTAGCCCAATATTTACAGCCTGGTACACCCTGGCATGCTGTAGCCAAGTATAAGATATGGAGGGATTAACCCCTGACAGGGTATAGGTTTACTGAGCATTAATCCACACCTGGGGGGGTTAGAATCATGAGGCCACACTCAGCTCACATTACAACCAAGACCAGCATGGTAAAAATCCCTTTCTTCAGTTCAGACAAGATTACTACTCCAGGTAGCAAATCGACAGTAGCCAGTCTAATCCACTGAATCTTTTTGGACCTGGGTACCTGAACCCAGCATCCAGCTTCGGCCCTCTAGTGACAGTAGCAGTAGCCTTCCAGTGTCAAACTGACAGTACTCACTTGTATGCTTCATATCGTTGAATTAGTTTCTGGATTACATCTTCTGTGTGTACTCCATCAACAAGATCTCTCTCAATGGCCATAATCATGAGTGCTTCTAGTTTCTCTTGTCCCAGCAATGAGCGCAGTCTAGTCTTTATTATCTTTAGCTTGCTGAAAGCTATCTCACAGGATAGCTGGGTAAACGATAAAGTTAACAGGTACTCATAGACAATGAACAAGGTTGAAAACGCAGACGAGTGCATATTCTATTGTGCCAAAATTTTGTAACAGCATATTAGGCATTCTTTGCAGGACTTGCATTTGTCTGGCAAATCTCCTCTTCTCTCTCTTGTTGGTCATTCTGGTTACTAGGTTCACCTTCACGAGTGTCGGAGTATTCAGAGTCATGAAAGTCAACATCCTCCGTTAACACATCTGCACTGTATTTTTCAGGCAGTGATCTTTGCAGGCGTCTGAATATTTTAGCAAAGTTAACAACTCCAGTTTAAGTCTGCTATGGTCTACTTTTACCAACAATGCCACTTTCTGCAGACTTTCATCTGGTATGCCATCCTGAATTATACTTTCGAAGTGACATGGGTCCATGCAGCTCGTATCCAGAATCAGTTGCTTGTTGTTATCAAATCGATCACTTAAGCTCATCTGAACTTGATCCATAATGCGAGTGTACACTTCACATTCAAATCTCTTCACGGGATCCGCCACTCGTTCGTCACTGACATTTTCCCCTGGTGTTTTCTTCTTACTGGCTACCCTTTTATTTGGCAGATGATCCTCAAGGTCAATATCAATACCTAAATCATCAATTTCTTCTTGTATTCTAGCAACAAAGTTAGAAGCTTTTTCCTGGATGTTCATAAATTCAGACTGTTGCACCTCCATCTTAGTGTGATCCACCATGCGCCATGCTGAAAGATAGTCTAGTCCCTTAGTCTGCAGATACTTTGATACTGGACCAGTTACTATAAAGATCTTCATAAAAGAAAGGCTATCAAAATGATGTCAGACTTTTTCCATTTGTCAAGCAGTGATTCTGCCTCACTGGCAGCTTTAGCATCAAGCTTTCCAGAGGTACTAATAAAAAGCAAAGTCAGCAGAAGTGACACATACAGATTCTTCTCTTGGTTTTCATATGCTCTGAAGATGCATGCCAGTGCTCTTGGTTTTGCCCACCATCTAGTTTCACCAATCTTTTGAAGCTGTCTGAGTTTGTCCTGTCCCGTCCCATCAGTGCTAGATTTCCATATAGTCATCCTTTTGTGAGATTCGCTAATGAAGACTGATGTCCTTTGTAGCAAACCAAACAGTGTCTTTGCTTCCACAACAGCTTCACTACAATTGGAGACTCATAAATTGAGAACATGTGCATAGCACCAGGTATAGGCACTGTTTGGAGAATCCTTTTTTATTAAAGCTCGTAACCCCACCAACTCGTTCCATATGTTGGCTGCACCATCAAATGACTCCCCCATGATGTTCTTCATATCTAGTCCATGCATTTCAAAGTTCTCCTTTAAAACATTGTGCATTCCTTGTCCTGAAGTATCCTACACCTCAACCACAGCAAAGAGAAGCTCATGAACGTAAAGGTCCTTCACATATCATAGAATGATAGCCGCTTGGTCAGTCACACCAATGTCCTGTGTGGTATTCATCTGAATGCAGATCTTCTGGTCCATAACATCTCTTACAATGCTGTCTCTGATTATCTGCAGAATAATCTCAATAATTTGATTTACGGTGGTCTTTGACAGCAAGATAATCAGCCCTTCAAGGCCACAAGCTTCTGAAGTGTCATTTTCTTTCTCCATTCTCTGCTTCCTTCTCTTGCTCTGCTCTGCTGCTTTTTGGATGTGTGTGTTCAGAAGAACATCAAACTGGGACAAAAGAAGAATCAACTCCAAGAAATTTCCATGGTTAAGTGCTGTGTCCTGCAAGCGATATAAAGCTTCATCTTTTCCATGATATGGCAGGCACTGGTGTCCAATAAACTTGGCAACTTCAATAATCCTCCACATGACATCTATGTTCTGCTGGACTTGCTTCCTCCGACTCGCAACCATATCTTTGTTCACCAGCATTTCAACATCAGCATCTACTAAGCATGCCAGATGTGCATCCACAGCTGCATTGTGAGCTTTGGAATCCTTGTGTTACATCATGCCTTGGCAGATGTGCTTAAAGTCTTGGTATCCTGTAACAAACCTAGTTTCCACATCTGAAAATGCCATACAGATACTACAGTGGAGAGAATGCACCAAACAGTCAACCACCTGTACCATGACCCAGTTCATTGGTATAATTTTGTTGCTCCCAGGAAGAATCCATGTGTAGATTTTTTATGGTTTGTATGGTAGGACTTTAACATCTGTGAATCCAGGCTGAACTGGATTTTTTTGTACAAAGGCAACCTTTTCATGATGCGAGGCAGTCCTTTTGGGGCATTGAAAATCAGGATTTGTAGTCTTCACAACATCAAGTCGCACAACTGTTCCCCTTGCAGAGTCCACTGGCTGTATTTGTTGAATATTTAGATTCAGACTTGCAGTGCAGCTGGTCATACACTGAGCCACAGTTTGTCTGCCTTGTATTTCAGCTGCATCCTCAAGAGTAGTTTTGTTCTGTGGGGTAGTCGCTTTGTTTTGTATGCCTGTAAACAGTATTAGCTTCCTTTGTTTTGGATCATTTGATGCTGCCAACAGTGCAGGCAAGTTAGCCAGTTTCCTTTTCTGTGCACCAGATTTGACTTTGCTCAGCTCAGACATAGTTAAGACTTTGATTTCTACCATGCAATAAGGTGATCCTCCAGACACACTACTGTTCTATCTCAAAGGCAATAACTGTTCCAAAAAACATGACAAACACACAACAGACAACAGAACCAGAAAGAACAAATGACTGAACCCAAAATTCAACCAGATTTACCTTTGCTAGCTCTGCTCCTCTGGTCAAGCCACACTGCCAGTGATGTTGTGCTGCATCAAGCTCGGTCTGTTAGTCACCACACACTGTCCACTCTGCTCCTGCTGCTTTTACCTGTCCATTACAGTAATCTGGAGTTGATTTATATGGCAGACAATTATGTAACAAAATGAGTGGTTGACCAGTACCAAACAGATTGCCTTTCTCTATACATAAGAGAACCCCAAGAGAATCCCCCAGATAACTGAAGATTTTCAGATACCAACATGTTTCCATGATAGGAGCAGCATTGTGCAGGATTTTGAACCCATTTTCCATGAAAAATTAAGACAATTTGAAACTGGGTTTTAGATGCTGGTATAGCATAGCAAAAGCGCTATGCAAAACAGGAGGTAATGCTAACAATTTCCAAAACTGCATAGTAGTAGACTGCCAACCATTTTCTCCAGTGGATTTATGGCAAATCTATGACACAGTGGACAAAGATGGTACAGGACTTACACTGAAGTCATATACAAGTAGAGCACAAGACTTCAATACATAGAGAGAGAGACACACACACACACACACACACACACGATATGAGAAAGCCTTCAAATATCTCAATGGAATAAATAGGGTACTGGAGGGCAGCATCTTTCAGAAAAGGAGATGCTGAGGAACGACAGGGCATGACATGAGATTGGAATGGGTAGACTAAGGGGCAGCATGAAGCAGCATTGCTTCACCAAAAGGGTGGTGGATGCATGTACTAGACTTCCCAGTAGAGGTGATGGGGCAAACAGTTGAGAAGTTAAAAAAGATGCATAGGACAGGCACAGGGGAACCCTAGAGATGGGAGTGAGAAGGTGAAGCCACAGACAGAAGTAGCAACTCTTTTGCATTTACCATGCCACAACCAAAGTCAAACTGCACAAGCTTTCAAAAGGCAGCCCATGCTATGACCAGTCTCAAGGTGAAAACAGTTTCCATGACATCCAATCTGGCCCTATGTTTTAAACATGAAATGCTTCAGACTTACAGAACTTTGAGAAGTGAAGCAAAGCACAACCTTTCAGCTGAACTGTCAACCAGCACTACAGGCAGAACACATGGCTAAAGAGCAAGAGCTGGGGTTCATTAAACTCTCTCTCCAACCCCAAACATACATGCAGCTTGACCAGCTTTACTATATTAGCTCATTGAGGCCACAGGTACTCTGAGAATTCCACCACATGTGGCCTGTATACCACCACATGTGGCCTGTAGACCTTTACCAGTGTAATCTGGAGCTTTTGGAGCAAAATAAAGCCTTAATCAGCATGCCACAAATGCGAATGCCTCAGACGGAACCATAACTGCTACACAGAAAAGTATGAGTGTCAAAGCTGTTCAGCATAAAATTACTTTTCCAATGGTGTTTTGCAGTCAACTGTACCCACTCCAGTTTAGCATTTAAGTTTTAAGCAGCTATGTTCTCAGTAGGACAAGATCTCAGGAATATCTTTTCTGCTGCCACCTACAGGGGTCTTGGGGCCTCAGTGAGTTAAGCCCACTAGTAAAAGCTCCAAATTCCTTAGGAAACAAACATGACTCCGTACAGGCATGTCTCTGACTATGATGCAAGATGAGCACAGGGGTATGCTCCACTGACTAAGGGGGCAGTTATTTTATCTAGTTGTATGCAGATTCTGACAAAGGAATGCCACTGCTTGACTAACAAGGTCCTTGTTAGTGAAGCAGCAGCATTCCTTTGTCAAAATTGGCATTGAAATAAAAAACTGACCTCATAGTCAATGGGGCACACCCCCATGCTCACCTTGCATGGTAATCACAACATGCGCCAGTGTGTGTGGGGGTCTCCTAAGGAAACTGGAGCATGACGACATCATCTGAAGTACTGTGTCCAGTTTTGTAGGCCATATCTCAGGAAGGACATGGGACACAGAAACCCAGGAGAGGAATACAGGATTGGGGGGGAGTCAGGTTCTACCCACTACAAGTCAGAAGAGAGACCTGGGGTTATTATATCAGATGATCTGAAGTCAGCTAAACAATGCAAAAAAGCAGTGGGGGAGGCAAACAGAATGCTGGGGTGCATAAGAAGGGGTATAACCAGTAGGAGGAGTGAAGTGATGATGTCACCATTGATCACTGGTGAGGCCTCATCTGGAATACTGTGTCTAGTTCTGGAGACTGCATCTCAGGAAGGACATAAGACAGAATGGAAGCAGTCCAGAGAAGAACAACAAAAATGATACACGAACTGCACCCACAAGCCTTATGAGGAAAGACTCAAGGAACTAAACATCTATTTACTGGAAGAGAGAGGGGATACAATAGACTTTCAAATACCTTAGAGGAATAAACAGGGTACAGGAGGAATGCATGTTTTAAATAAGAATGGGCACAAGGACAAGGGGACATAACTCACTGTCTGTCTTGTTTCTTACGGTATTGTATGTAATACACCATTACCTAACAATTGTCCTCATTAGTACTTCCAGCTACTGTTACTAGACTCATTATACACCACGAAGGAACTGAACCACTGTTTCCAAACTGTTCTCCACTTATGACTACGTTTAACTATTGTATCTCTGTATTGTATAAAATTACTGAAGTGTTATGTTGTGACTGTTCATATATTGCATATCCTGTGTTCCTGTGCTAACCAGGTTCATCTTGTAAATGAGCTATGCTCAATGGTGTTCGCCTGGATAAATAAAGATTTGATTGACTGATTGATTGATTGATTGATTGAAGGGAGGCTTGGGTGAATCCTAGAATTAATTTTTCACAGGGAGGGTGGTGGATCCACAGAACAGCCTACCAGCGGAGGTAGTGGAAGTGAAGAGTACAGGGATTCAAAAGTGCATGGGATAAGCATAAAGTCACCCTGCTGTATAGCAGAGTGGGGGAAGGTAGTCCAGATAAGAGCAGGGATTGCCAAACCGGGGAATGAAAAATCCAAGTCAAAGGTCTGGGACACATCTAAACAGAAGCAGGACTTGAACTGCACAGCCCTGTAAAGTCCAATGGACTTGCTGTGCAGTTCCTGCTGCTGCTGTACACGCGCAGTTGTCTTCTGTGGCACCCCCTCCCTTGGAGCACACATACCTCTTGTCAGTCCAAAATCCTCAGCACCAGGGGTGGGGAATGCTCATTGGAAAGCTCAGTTCTCAAGGGAACACAGGGCAGGGTCCAGAGAATGCAGATGGGGTCCAGAGAATGTGGGACAGGGCTGCCATACCTCGGGCTGAGGGAGGGGGGATTTAGGCTACCTGCCAAGCCAGTGACAGTCACAACATATTTTATTTGTCCATTTGTAGTTACTCACTAATCCTCTTTTGCAGGCTTACTCCAGGTCAAGGAAAATACATATTGCCAGTGCACTGGGATTCTGTCTCACATATACTACTGTACAGAATGAAAAATAAAATTATATGGTGTATTGACAGGCTACTTACAGACAGAAAATGTTAGTGCAGTACTTCAAATACTGCACTAATATTTTATGGGTCGGAAGCAAGCCTGTAAGAGTAATCCATAATTTTAGTTTTCATTCTATGCCTCCATCTCATCCTGATACTGGGCATCCTAACTGGGGTACATTAATTTCAGCATCTATAATTTACACAAAAAGTTACAACTTACTGATCCCTCAAGGGACCGATCCTAAAATATGCCAACAGTCCTTGACTTACACATCCACAAAAAAATGGTCAACCATTGCAAACCAAGTGGGGAAATGACTGGGCAGGTTACATAGGCCACATGGTCCTTATCTGCCAACAGATTCTATGTTTCTATGACAAGACAAGCAGTTCAAAGAAGGGCAGCAAAAAATTGTACAGAGACTACAAAGCTAGAAAGACTGGAGGAACCTCATGTATACAATGGAGACAAGGGAAAGGAATGACACGTGACATTCTGTACCTAAAAGGAATAAATAAGGTATGGGAGGGCAGCATTTCTCAGAGGAAGAAATGTTGTAGAACAAGGGGCAAGACTGTAGACTGGAAGGGGGTAGGTAAAGGGCGGGCAACACTGAGAAAGTACTTTGGTTCAAAAGGGGAGAGAATAAGCTGAAGATAGCTAGATCTGCAGCTTCAGTAGGCAAGGAAGAAGGTAAGCTGCAAAAAAATCTGCATGGGGCCCCATCTACTGCCAATTCCTATGTGGCACCCCTACATTTGTCATTTCATGTAAAATACGTAGGGTAAAAGAAATGGCATACAATACATACCATACAAGTGTATCCTTTTCTATAGAATGCTGCTGCCATTGTATTGTATTTCCCTTCCCTGGTTCCCTTCCACTACTGAGCACTCTGGTAATTATTTGTTAAAAATAAACTGCCGAGTTTGTTTTTCCACCAGCATGATCTCTCCCAGTGCTCAGATAAAGTAGAAAATATACAATGGTGTGTGAAAATCCTGTAACCTCATTTGTCAAAATCTTTCACATGACTGTGGGTAAATCCTGCATTACCTGCGGCTGAGGAAATGCATTTATAAAACAACATAATTAAACACATTTTACACATGGGTCCATTGTATAATTGCAATAAGGCACTCCAGAATGTGAGTTATTGGGGATTTACCCACTTCCTGTGTGGTTAAGTCACTCAGTTACGCCTCGTGACACACCACACAGGGTGTGGGCAAACCCCCCAATAACTCACACCCTGTTGTGCCTTATTGCTTAAATAACTTTTCCACTTGTACCTGAGCACTGAGGGAGGACCATGCCTGTAGGAAAGCTTGGCAAATCTCCCAGACTATCAGATTTTAAACAACTAAACCAGAGTGCTCAGCAGGCAAGGGAACAAGGGAAGATAAATACAATGGTTGGCAGCATATCCACTTTCACATGGAGCATCTAGACCGTACCTGTACTCCTGTTTCATTAATTAGGGACAACAAAGCTTAAGAAAGTAAAAATCAGGGACAAAGGACCAAAATCAGGGACATACACACCTTCAGGATTGAAATTGGTGACAGCCACTCTGGAAGCTCATAAAATAAGGGGATTAGTGTAAAATGCATTTTCTAGGATAAAATGTCTAACATTTTGTCCTTACAACTCCCAGTGTTTACAGAAACAAATTTTAGGAGGGACAGTAACATTTTGAGGCAAAATCAGGGACAGTGGCGAGGTATGCTCTAGTCTGTCTAGATGCTCAGCAGCTCAGGTGACAGTAAAAATAGCCCAATACCTTATAGTGTCTGGAGTTTACTGGTACAAATATCTTAATGTAAAATACAGTACTTTTACCAAGAGAAGGGCTCGTAACTGTACCCGAACCCTCGGCCAGCTGATCCCTTCCAACTTCCTAGTGCCCCCGCTCTGTCCCAATTCTACCTCCCCACTGTCTGAATTGGTGACATGTGGCCAGGAAGAGAGCTGGGTTGAGTACCATACATGAGTGTGGGAGCTGTTTTTAAACCTGCTTTTTAGTAATTTTTAAAGTCTTAGAGGAAAATCAAAGCAGTCACGTAACCAGTAGGTACCTAGTTAAGCGACAGTTTGTTTCCCCTAAGACACTTTAAAATTACTTGAAAGTTGTTTTTTTTAAGAAATTTTAAAGTGTCTTAGGGGAAACAAACTGTCGCATAACTAGGTACCTACTGGTTATGTGACTTCTTTAATTATCCTCTAAGACTTTAAAATTACTAAAAAAATCAGCCTTAAAAACAGCCCCCATACTCTTGTATGGGACTCGACCCCACTCTCTTCCTGGCAAAACGTCACCAATTCAGACAACGGGGAGGTGGAGCTGGGGCAGAGTGGGGGGCTGGGGCACCAGGAAGATGGAAGGGATCAGCTGGCAGAGGGTTCAGTACCAGTTACAATTCCTTCCCCTGGAAAAAGTACTATGTTTTACATTAAGATATTTGTATCAGTAAACTCCAGATGATATAAAGTATTGGGCTATGAAGCCCAATACCTTTTAGCAACCACATGGGAAATTCACTTTAAGCAGTAATATAAGCAACAATGTTCAGTGATATTCTATGGGATGGGAGCTTTGCCCCAACACCCCTGGGCATAAACACAACTCAAGGGTGAGAAATTTATTGCCCAACACAGTGACCCTTGCTAGGTGTATGTGGGAGAAAAGCTCCCCAACTAAGCAAAATTAACTAATCACAACACAGCAAAATAGTGGAAAAAAAATTAAGATGCAGTCCTCACATACAAACAAGCTGCACTGTTCTTTGACAGACTTTATTCAGCTGTGATGGTGTAGTCATGTATTGATGTGTGGTGCAATAGTGCTAGTCAGTACTTAAGTACCGTATTACGGTGTACCTTTCAAAAAAGCACAAGGAAGTACAGCACACCAAAGAAACGCCTTTAGATGCTCAGGTGAAAGTCTAGGAGTATAAAACAAAATGTACCAAAAATCGAACCACAGCTCCAACTGTATAGAGTGTGCACGAAATAGCAGAACCAAAGCAAAAATAGAAAATATCAGCACCACTCCAGGTTCTGGATGTCACAAATTCACTCAACCAGTCAGCCCTCTACTTCCAAAGTGCCAACCTCTGAGCATATGATTTGTGGACAGTTAACATAACAAGGTAACCCTCTTGTCTGTCTTGTGGGTTCGAGTCACCTTAGTCTCAAGTTCTGGAGGGATTCAAACTGATAACCTCTTGTTAGTGTACCCAATTATCAAGCTCAGATAATTCTGTCTTCGGGGGCCAGATATCTTTGCCTATGGGCACCTAACCCGGTCTACAAAATGAATCCTTAGAACTTTATGCAAGACTTTAGAGAACTCTATCCGTTTCCCAGTTTGGTATATCAATAAGCCCATACACAGTGTTAACTGTTACCTTTTAAAAGCTTCACTTAAATAAAAAGAAATGTCAAGGCACTCCAGGCAGTTTCCATTTTAAAATATATATATTTACTTTAAAATAGAAAAACAGAAAAATATTACAGAACAAAACATCCCAACACATACAGCCTTAAAACAAACAGGTAAAAGTGCAGATTCCTCTCCAGCCTGCTTCCTTCAGCCCACAGCAACCAGCTGAGCGCCAGGGCATCGCTCCGTCAGCGGGCGGTCGGCAGCACCTAGCCGAACTTGGGAACCACAAGGCCGGGAGGAACAGCGAGGGAGCAGTCGGGAAAGGCACAGCCAATCGGTAAGCGAGCGCTCCACCAGGCACAGCAGCCGATTGGCTCTCCTGCCCCATTGACTTACACTGGCTCAGTTTGCATTGCTGAAATCTGTGTGGGACTTGAAAATTTGTTTTCTTTTTGTCTTTTACTCTTCCCCTGGTGTTCTACTGCAAGTTTCCCAGAAGAGCTGCTTCCACTCTGCCTGCTTCCTTCAGCCCACAGCAACCAGCTGAGCGCCGGGCTTCGCTCCACCAGTGGGCGGTCGGCGGCACCTAGGCGAACTTGGGAACCACAAGGCTGGGAGGAACAGCGAGGGAGCAGTCGGGAAAGGCACAGCCAATCGCCTGCTTCCTACAGCCCACAGCAACCAGCTGAGCACCGGGGCTTCACTCTGCCAGCGGGTGGTCAGCGGCACCTAGCCGAACTTGGGAACCACAAGGCCGGGAGGAACAGCGAGGGAGCAGTCGGGAAAGGCGCAGCCAATCGGTAAGCGATCGCTCCACCAGGCACAGCAGCCGATTGGCTCTCCTGCCCTATTGACTTACACTGGCTCAGTTTGCATTGCTGAAATCTGTGTGGGACTTGAAAATTTGTTTTTCTTTTTGTCTTTTACTCTTCCCCTGGTGTTCTACTGCAAGTTTCCCAGAAGAGCTGCTTCCACTTTGGTGAGACATCTACAGAGGGCAACTGCTGTTGATTCTGTTGAATTCTGCTGGACTCTGTTAGCAACGATGGGCCAGACAGCAGGCGCCACTCTCCTTCTAGTTTTATATGTGTAAATCATCAAAAAGTGCTGTTATCCACTATTGTATTGTAAGGGGAAACTACTGTTTTACTGCTCTTTAAAGTAATTGCAGCTTCTTGTCTGAATATGTAAAGTGGGCCAGATGCTGAGGCGCCACAGGACCCCCCCACAGTCCTTTGTAGTGCAGATTTGGTCAGTGACGCTCAGAAAAAGGCTTGCTACTGCCTTTATTAATTGCTGCGCCCTCCTCTGTCTCTCTCCAGCCTGCTTCCTTCAGCCCACAGCAACCAGCTGAGTGCCGGGGCTTCACTCCACCAGCGGGTGGTCGGTGGCACCTAGCCGAACTTGGGAACCACAAGGCCGGGAGGAACAGCGAGGGAGCAGTCGGGAAAGGTGCAAAATTTTTGCCCACCTGCCCTTCCCCCTTCCTGTGTGTTAATTTATAGGCATCTTCCCCCCGAAATCTCTTCCCCGCCCACAGCACTTTTCTCTAAACCAACAGACAGTCACACCAGCTTGCTGACCCAACCAATCAGCAACTTCACATTCCCTATTGCCAACTATCAATATCCCCCTCAGAATGGGGAGCTTGCTACTGATACTCCTGTCACTAATAGCCATAGGGTTCCACAATGAAGATGACCCTATTATACAATCTAAAGTGGTCAACCCGCCTAGTTTCTCTGGAACATCCCCCGTGGCTGACACCCATACCCTCATATATGTCTTGCCATTGCTGCATCGACTACAGTGGTACAATTACACACATCACCACATATATGTCTCAGACAAGGCCCCACTATTGGGTATATAGATCCCCACTAAGCCTAGTCATCAAACTGCTAATTGGTATCCCGACACACTACCTTAAATCCACAGGGAGCACCCAAAACAAAGAGTGGCAACAGAATAAAAAAAGGAGGACCAAAGACAGCCCCTCTCCTATCACTGGCAGCCCTTATGAAATTACTGATCTTCCTATTGCTCTGTATTGGTAATGTGAAATCAACCCTGGACCTCTTGTAAGCATCACCGCTCCCTCAGACCTATCCTCAATTAAAGGCCTCAGTTTCCTGCATATTAATGTATGCAGTCTGTTGAAAAAATTTACATTGCTACAATCCTGGGTTGCCCATACCTTGCCAGACTTTCTTGTGATAACTGAGACATGTCTCAAGACCACCACAATGGACAGGGAAGTTAACCTACCTATCAGCTATTCAGAGCTGATCACCAAACAAGGGGAGGCGGAGTAGCCATATATGTAAAAGCTGGTTTAATTGTATCCTGTACTGCTGCAACATCTATGCCCAAGGAATTTGAGTGTCTATCTCTAAAAGTCTCTCTCCCTAATACAGCAGCTTTCCATTTAATTGGATGCTACATACCCCCCTCTGCTGAACACAAGCTCTTATTCCACCTGGGAAACCTGGTCAAGTACTGTACTGAAGAAGTCATTATCATAGGGGACCTGAATTTCAACTGGCTCACCCAGGCAGCTACACCTCTGGTATCATTCTGTGACACCTATGGGCTCACACAGTTAATTAATGAACCAAGACTAAATGCAAGGAATAGTAGTAACAGTACTGTATTTGACATCATACTAGTGAGTAAACCACATCTATTCACACACTCTGGAGTGCTCCTATGCGACATAAGTGACCACTGCCCCATCGCAGGGGTAAGATCCAACAGCATTAAAACAGATCCTGCAAAATTCCTCATGAGGAGATCCAAGAAAAACATCAATATTGAAGGATATCTGCATGATCTAGCCTACTCTCCACACTGGCAAAAGTTCTATCTTGCACATTCTGTAGAAAAGCTCAGCAGGTGCTAAATAGCATTATATTAAATGCCCTTAACACCCATGCCCCAATCTCTAGTATCCGAATAAAAAACAAATCCTGTCGCTGGTTTTCAGCTGACCTCAAAGCTGCACTGCTGGAGAGAGATAAACTTTGGAAAGTAGCAAGAAAAACTAAGAATATCATGGACTGGATGATCTTTAGGAAAGCCAGGAATAAATGCACTAGGAAAGTTAGGGATGCAAAGGCTGCCTACTACCTGGCCCAGCTCGACTCCTCCTACCATAATACTGCTAGATTTTGGGGCACCATCAAGGGTATGATGGGCCAGGATGTTAACAACCCCCTTCCAACCCATTACACAGTAACTATGGCCCCATTACTGGCACATTGGAAATCCTGGATGCATTCAACAACCACTTCACAACAGCTGGCCTTGCCTTTGACTCCTCCCAGCTAACCTATTAAGGGATCATTTAAGCTCCCACTATACTGGTGAACAAAGAGTTGACTCCTCCTTTAGCTTCAAACCTATGCTGTTGAAACAAGTTGAGGATCTATTATGGCATCTAGATACCAAAAAAGTGCAGGAGCAGATCTTCTGGACCCATTCTTTCTAAAGATTGCGTGTCATGTGCTTGCAGTCCCCTAACTCACCTCTTTAACCTTTCCCTAAACTCTGGCTCTATTCCCACGCTGGAAGACAGCCAAGTGGTCCCCTTCTAAAATCAGGGGACCCTATGGATCTTAATAACTATAGGCCCATTTCCATCCTACCTGTGTTATCCAAGATGCTGGAGAAATTAGTGAGTATTCAGTTAAGGGAATATCTGGACAATGCTAATCTATTAAATCCAGTTCAATCTGGATTCAGGGCCAAACATAGCACTATCACTGCATTAGCCAAGGTCACCAATGATTGGCAACCCGAACTGGATAAAAAGAACAATGTCTGCAGTATTCCTGGACCTGAGCAAAGCATTCAACACTGTGGACCATGAACTGCTACTCTCATCCCTACACTCCATTGGCCTAGATCCATCCTCCCTTAAGTGGTTCAGATGCTACCTCTCCGGTAGATCACAGCAGGTAAAAGCTGAAGGTGACCTCTTCCCATTAAGACCACTGTCAAGAGGAGTCCCCCAAGGCTCTATTCTGGGTCCTATCCTTTTTGCCATTTATATAAATAAAATTGATTCAACCCTTACCAAGTCCTCAGTACATCTCTTTGCTGATGACACTGTACTGTATGTCAGCAACCCTTCACCTAAAGTTGCTCATGAAATCCTACAAGCAGAATTCTCCTGTTACAACATCAGCTTCTAGAAAAAGCTTCTGCTAAATGCAAAGAAAACCAAAGCAATGATGTTCACAACCCAAAACTCCACCAACACATCCTCTTCAATCAGTCTCCCCCAGATATGCACTATACTTGGAGAAAATCTGGAGTATGTTGAAAATTTCAAATACCTAGGTATGCGGATTGACAACAGACTTGACTTTACTCAGCATCTAGAACAACTGCTGAAAAACCTTCGCCTAAGGCTTGGCCTCCTCTACAGATTAAAACCCTTCCTTAATAGAGATTCAAAGATGAGATTAGTCTAGGCCATCTTTCTATCAGTCATTGACTACACAGACTTCCTCTATAGTCACTGCTCCACTCCCTACCTTCAAAAGTTGGATACCTTATACCATAGAGCAATAACGTTCATTACAGACCTGCCATATAATACTCACCATTGTTCTCTCTATGATTCAGTTGGATGGGTTTCCCTTCATGTCAGGAGGAGCAGAAATGCAGCTCTACGGATCTACAGAGCTTTATCAAAAAAACTCCCAAGCTATATCCTGGACTGCTTCAACCTGACCACTCCCAGCTCCTATGCCCCAACAATATCATCCTGCTCAAATTGCCCAAAGTCAACACCAAAATAGGGAGGGCAGCAATCAGCTACTCTCTAGCCATAGCTTGGAACACCCTACAAAATTCCCTAAAACTGTCCATTATCATTCCATTTACATCCTTCAAGCAGCACTGAACAGCCTTCTTCACAGAGAAATGCAGTTGCTACCGCTAGAGATAGAATAGTCATCCCACAAAACCATATTCCAATCACATATGGCATATTCCTTCCAGCCAGACACCGCCAGTATATGGCACCCAATATTCCCTTCACCATCCTTGTACTCATTATGTGAGTGACTGTCATGACCCTCATTGTGATATGTATGTATTGTACATATTGTAGATGTTAGTTTAACTTTACATAGAAACATAGACTTTGATGGCAGATAAGGACCGCTAGGCCCATCTAGTCTGCCCATTTCCCTACCTACAGGATAGGCTGCAGATCCTAGTTAACCAACAGCCTATATCTTCCTGCCCCCCACAAGAATTGCCTTATGTCTGTCCCATGCATTCTTGAATTCTCCCACAGTTTTAGACCCCACAACTTCCTCAGGAAGGCTGTTCCATGCATCCACTACCCTCTCTGTGAAATAATACTTTCACATTGCCCCTGAACCGCCCTCCTTCTAGCTTTAAATTGTGTCCCCTTGTTCTTGCAAGTCTCTTTTTCTGAAAGATGCTACCCTCTTGGACTTTGTTGATTCCTTGAGGTACTTGAAAGTTTCTATCATGTCCCCCCTCTCCCTTCTTTCCTCAAGGGTATACATATTAAGCTCCTTTAGTCTCTCCTCATACGGCTTCTCTTGCAGACCCTGCACCATTTTAGTTGCCCTCCTCTGGACTGCCTCTATCCTGTCTATGTCCTTGCGGAGATGGGGTCTCCAGAACTGGACACAGTATTCCAGATGGGGTCTCACCAACTGTCTGTACAGAGGGATAACAACTTCCTGTTTTCTGCTGCTGATGCCTCTCCTATACATCCCAGTATACCCCGGCCCCTACTGCCTTCTCACATTCTTGCTAACCTTAAGATCATCTGATATGATTACCCCAGGTCCCTTTCCTGTTTTGTTGTTGTTACTACCTCCCACACATTGTGTATTCTTCCCTGGTTCTTGTTTCCAGGTGCATTATTTGCACTTTTTGCATTGAATCCAGCTGCCATACTTCTGACCATTCCTCCAACCTTGCCAAGTCCTTTTCATCCTTTCCACGCCTCCTTGTGTATCAACCCTGTTACAGATCTTTGTGTCATCTGCAAAAGGCATACTTTTCCTTCCAGTCCCTCTGCAATGTCACTGATGAAGACATTAAAAAGGACTGGACCCAGTACTAAACCCTGCGGTACCCCACTAGTAACCGCCCTTTCTTCAGAGTGGACTCCATTTACAATTACCTTCTGTGTCCTGTTGTCCAGCCAATGTTTTACCCAGGCTACCACCCTGGGACCCACTCCCAGGCTGGTTAATTTGACTATTAATCTTTGTGTGAGACTGTGTCAAATGCCTTCTAAAGTCTAGGTAGGCCATGTCCACAGCCCCTCCCTGGTCTACTACTTTGACACCCAGTCAAAGAAATCTATTAGATTCATCTGACATGACCTTCCGCTGTGAACCCATGCTGCCTTGGATCCTGTGCTCCACTGACCTCTAGGTACTCAACTATTCTTTCCTTCAGAAGTGACTCCATCACTTTCCTTACACAGAGGTCAGACTGACAGGTCTGTAGTTTCCTGCCTCTGTCTTGGTCCCACTTTTGTGGGGGAATCACATCCGCCTTCCTCCAGTCCTCCAGGTACCACACCATCCTCCCATGATTTATTAAAAAGAGTAGCCAGTGGTTTCACTAGTTCCTTCCTTAATTCTTTTAGAATTCTGGTGTGAATTTCATCAGGACCCATTGCTTTGTCCACCTTCAGTTTTAGGAGTTCTTGCAGAACCCTTTCTTCTGTGAAAGGACTGGGATTGACCCCCCTATCAAGAGTGCTTCTGTTAATTGGATTAGGCACTTCCCCCTCCTCTAAATGAATACTGAGCAGAAATATTCATTCAGTATTCCTGCTTTTTCACTGTCCCCCTCTGCCCACCCACCGTTCATTCTATTCAGCCTCACTATCCCTCCCTTTGTCTTTCAACGCTCACTGATGTACCTATAAAAGGTTTTATCCCCCTTCTTAACTGAGTTGGCTATCTTTTCCTCAGTTTGGGCCTTTGCTATTCTGACTTCCCTCCTGCTTCTTTTCTGCCTTAACTGGTACAGCTCTCTGTACTGCTCCTTCTGTGTTTCCTTATACTTCCGGAATGCCTCTTTTTCTTCCTGACTTTCACAGCCACCTCTCTTGAGAACCATAGTGGCTTTTCTTTCATTTTGATTGTTTATTTGCTTCACAGAGCTTGTTGCTCTGTGATGGCAGTTTTGATAATTCCTCATTGTTGCTCCACACCTCCTTCTAGCCTGTTGCTAGTGCTTTTCTGAGGCACTCTCCATCTTGCCAAAGTCAGCCTCCTAAAGTCCAGTAACCTCACTTTTGTATGGCTTGACTGTAGCTGAGTTTAACGTGGAACCACACTGTTTGATGGTCACTTGTCCCCAGATGGCAACCTACTTCTAGATCTGAGATCCTCTCACTGCCCCAGTTTGAGAGTACGAGGTCTAAGATTGCTCCCTCACGCAGTGGGTTCCAAACTAGCTGTTCAATGCCTGCCACCTGTAGGGCATCAAGAATGGCCCTGCTCTTGGATGTGGCTGCAGCAAATGTGCTTCAGTTAACATCTGGCATATTCAGGTCTCCCATCAACAGTATCTCCTTTCTCTGCCATTCTAAGAATGCCTTCCATCATATCCTTGTCCATTTCCTTCCCCTGACATGGGGTCTGTACCAACCCTGTGTGGATTGTGGTGCCTTTCCAGTCTCAGGTGACCCACAGTGCCTCCTCTCCTCCCTGTTTACTCTTTTGTTCAGTTGCCTTTATCCCTTCCTTTACATAGAGAGCTACTCCTCCCCCTCTTCTCCCCTGCCTGTCTCTCCTGTAAGTTATGTACCCTGGTATGTTAACATCCCAGTCATGGTTCTCTGTGTACCATGTTTCTGTGACTGCTACGATATCCAGACATCCCTCTTCCATTAAGACCACCAGCTCAGGGAGCTTGTTGCCCAGACTACAGGCATTGGTACTCATTACCCTCCATTTCCTGATGGCCTTACCCCCTTTTGCCCCATCCCTGTCCTTCTTGCTTTTGTCACTTTCTCCATTTACCCCTGCCCTTCTCCCTATCGACACCTCCGTGTTGGTGTTTGCCACACTTACTACCGTGATTGTTTTGGGGGCTAGGATTTTCCTGCTCCTTTCCAGTGCCTCCCCCCATGGCTAGTTTAAAAGCTTGCCAATGAAGCATTTAAACCTATCACCTAGGATCCTGGTTCCCCTCCCGGACAGATGCAGCCCATCATGCCAGTATAGGCTTGCATCACTCCAGGTGGACCCCAGTCCCCAATGAAGCCAAATCCTGAGCTCCACACCAGTTTTTCAACCACTGATTGAATCCTATGGTACGGAACACCTAGCCTCTCCTATAGCCATGATGGGTAGCACCTCCAGAAGGTTACCGTGCATGCTACTTGACTAAGGCCCTCCCCAATTCCACAAACTCTTCCTGCACTTCTCTAATCCTTTCTTAGCTATGTCATTTGTCCCTAGGTGGACAAAGACATCCAGCTCCCTCCCCTGTGCAGCTGCTCCGGTGATCCTGAGGATTCGCTCCCTGTCCCTCCAAGCCATGGCACCAGGCAGGCACCTTACCTCCCTCTCCCCTTCCTTGCCCAGTTCTACCTTCCTAACAATGGAGTCCCCCACCAGGAGTTGTTTCCTTCCCCTGTATGGTCCCCTGACACCCTCCTGTGGGTCTCCTTTGTGGAGGTTCCCAGCATCCTCCTTGGTCTCCACTGTAGGTGCCTCCATAGAGGAACCACACTTTGCCAGAATGGCATAGGAACTGTGGAGAGGTACAACTGGAGGATGTGCCTCTGTTCCACCACCCTAACCTCCTGAGCCCACTGTGGTCCAACTGCTCCTCTTTCTTGGCAACCTCTGAGGCAACGGCAGTGGCACTGGTGGTCCCTGGATGGAAGAGGAGGTCCCACAAATCCTGGCCAACTCAGCCTGGAGATTAGCAACCTCCTCCTCAGCCCAGAGAGGTGCCTACAGATGGGACAACACCGCATCCTCCAGAACATCTCCCGGAAGACTGCTGCTCCACAGCCACTGCACTGCACCACTCCAATCATGTCTTATTTCTGACCCCTAACTGTTTGCAATCCTTACTCTTTCGTCTGTTTTTTCTCTCTCTCTTACTTTCTGCCTGTGTGCCCTATAAGCTCCTGATTGTCCTGTTCTGAGACAAGAATATCCTATATTTCTCAGTAGACCACTTACTTGTTCAGAGGCAGACCTCCAGCAGCTAGAGGGGGCCGGAGAGCTACTCTTGCCCTTCTAGGATGGTGGGTCCTTGGTGGTTCTGTGATCACTCACTTCCTGCCCCTAAACAGGAAGTTCCTGTTGTCAGTCAAATCCTGTGCCTATAAAAATAGAACTAGCTTTGGGTGGGGGGGGTGGAGGGAAGGGAAGGAGGGCAATATAGTCCCAGTAGAGAAGTTTAGTCACACAGCAGTCCTTCCTCTTGGTGTCTTCTGCCAAGCTTTAACATGTGAATTCTCTGTATATTATTGTGTTATAAATAACATTTTCTTGTTTCTGTATGTATAACTGTCTCATAAGTATGTGATGTAATTGCTGTGCACCAACTCGAACCTTGACCTTATCAGCTCCATCTTGTAAATGAGCCTTGCTCAATGATGATCGCCTGAATAAATAAAGATTTGATTGATTGATTGATTGATTCCTACAAATAATAACATTCAGACTAATCTTGTCTAAGGTCCTTACTTCCGTGCTCTGATGTTCCTCTTCTCTCAGTCAGAATTATGAAAGTGTGTCTGTCAAGGTTTTCTCAGTATGTTTTAAAACCAGTCCTGAGCCTGCCCTCTCGCTGAGGTCTCCAAACTCTACCTTGGTATAACAAAATCTATATTTATTATATCACCAAGATGGCCTACTAAGGTATTTAAAAAAATAAGAGATGACATAATAAATCTCTTCTTATGTTTGACTGGTCAGAACCTGTTTGTGCTTTGCTTTACCCACACATCAAAGTCTCTTTGATATAAGTCACTGTATTCAAAGCAAAAGTGTATTTACCTCTTTCTTTCCTTCTGGGCCTTGGTTATCTAAATATCAGAGGTCTCTGGTTTCCTGTGAGGTTATTCATAACACTGGCCAGCGTCCCTTTTCTCAGGACATCTAGTGCAGATTAAAGGACTTCCCTGAGGACGTTATGAATGGCTAATTTCATTTCCTGGGATCAAAGCAAATTGACCAGATAATTGCACCCCAGATATCTGCAGTTTAGCTATGTCCTGTCCTTTGAATTTATCCCTGTGGGGTTTGAAGTGTCAGCTTCAGCAGCCAGCACCTCCCTCTGCCACAGTCCATCATACATTAATTTCTTATATTTACAACAAAATATTATACAGGGATCAGAACCAGCTGTCCAGGTGTGACAAATTGAGATAACACTTGAAAGTTATTAGGTAGAATGCCAACAGCAACGACCGACCCAATCCCTGTACTGGCTTCGCACTACCAGGTGTGTCATCAGGAGACCTCCTGATGACGCACCTGCAAGTGTGAAACTAGTAGAGGGATCTGGTCAGTTGTTGCTGTTGGTGTCCTACCTAATAACTTTCAAGTGTTATGTCTAGAACCTGGAGTGGTGCTGATATTTTCTATTTTTGCTATAAAACAAAATGGCAGTATTTCTTTTACCAGAGCATCTAGCTAGATGGACCCTGCTTGGCAAACCCTGAAGCATCTCATAACACTAAAAACAGTCAGTCCACAGCGGGGGAGGGGGGTCTGCAGCATCTTATACATGGAGCTACTGCAGACTGCTGCAAGTGGGACCGGGCAACCACAAAAACTCACATAGCTTTCAACTTCGTCAGCAAACAGTGCCTAGTGTAATGTAGGGTGATACTAAGCAACCAAAATGAAGTATCAATAAAGGGATGGGTACCAACCATTTCAGCCACCACATCCTGTGGCTCAGTCAGAACAAAGTTTGAGACCAACCTGGTGCTTGGGATACAGCTATTAGCCTATCTTTGGATTTTTTTGTTGCTTTCTACTTTACACACAAGGGAAGAAGGCAAACCATCAGGGACCACTTGCTGGCTAATGATGAGAGGAAGAGTCTCAGAGTAGTCTGGTAAGCAAAGCCAATCAAGATAGCATATACTATATAGCAGCCAATATCCAACACTAGGTCTTAGGAGCTGACCACCAGGCCACATGATCCAGCCCCCCCATTCACTGATTTAAATCCTTTCTGCCCTGCCCAGGACCAGCCCCAGAATTAACACCAGCAGTGTCGACTCCAGAACAAGAACAAACAGTCAGAACTACTAACTCACCAGCACCAGCAGGTCGAAGGATGGGATGCCGAATGCAAAATTAAAGTGCCCAAAGTGAAGCACTACAGGTACAGGCCTTCCACCATGGCTGCTCTCATGCTCTGCCACCCCCCGAGAGTCCTTCCACCATGCTCTGCCCCGCCGAAAGTCATGGCCCATGCCCCCCCATTCATTGACTCAAATCCTTTCTACCTCACCTGGGTCCAGCGCCAGCCCCAGAATTAACACCAACAGTGTTCAGAAACAACAGTCAGAACTACTCAGCAGCACCAGCTGGTTGAAGGATGGGATGCCGTATAAAGTTAAACTCGGCTGCTCTCATGCTCTGCACTCCCCACAAAAAAACAGTCGAGCTACTAGGCCAAGTGGTCCACACCCCCCACCCCATTCATTGACTCAGATCTTTTCTACCTCACTGCCTGGGCCCAGTCAGACCCATAATTAAACAGTAAACACCCCCAGCAGTGTCCAGATCAGATTCCAAAACAAGGACAGAGACTACCCATCTGTCAACACCAGCAGGCAGCAGGTTGAAGGACGAGGATGAACCACCGCAGTCTCAGACTGTCCAAATGCAATGCCATGCCTGGCCAAACGCTGCTGCGGTGACCCTTCCCATCCTCATCATAACATATTCCCAAACCCTGGACCCTACCTACTACACACTGGTATTGGTATACTAACTAGTAGCTAAACATTTAGTTTGGTAAGGTGTGATTGGTATCGGTAATCCTCCAGATCATCAAAAAAAAAAAGGAAAACATTTTAAATCACAGCTTTCAGCTTACCAGCTCCAAGCGGATTGTGGAAGGAGGATTCTCTGATTTTCCCTTCCCTGACTCTCTGGAACTGTTACACACCATGCAGAATTAGTGATAGCAGTGACCGACACCTCAAAACTAATAAAGCAAGGAGGGGTTGGTGCCATCTAGCTCACTCTACAATAATCGTCGCCACCCACCAGCAAGAGAGACTGACTTGCACTCTGTAGTGGCCTTTTGAGGTGCCTACGCTGTCGCGCTGAGTGACATCATTGAGTTGGCGACTCCGACTTGGTGACCCCAACCAATCCATGCCCTGAGGCCTGAGCAATGCTTGCATGATCATCCATCCAGTAACTTGTTGTGCCCAGCAGCCCCCCCCTTGCAAGTAGCAACTGTGCCTGATGCACAACCTACCTAACTGGTTCCTCCAGCCGTCCAGACCAGTAGTGTTACCCTACCCCTGCTCAGCCCTTCCCAAATGCCTGATTGCCAGTATGCAACACAAAGGGGCCCAACCCCCCCATAGACACACTTTCACACTGCCTGCGGCTGTAAATATGTAGCGCGCCATGGGAATGAATAGCGCTGAGATCTCCTTGCTTGCCCCACACCCAGCAGCAGTACGCGTGTGTACAGCTAGATGGGGGGCCCAGCCAGAAATTTACGTGTATCTGGGCAGGCTAGTCCGATGCTGATGCTGACAGACATGGCGTTAGGGCTGGGAGGCTGCCTTGGCTAATTACAGTAGGTATAGTCTTGCATAAGAGAATAAACAGATAACTAGAAAAAAAGCAAGCTTGTTAGAAGCTGCTTTCTGCCTCAGACACCATCATTAAATGTCCCACTAACAGCCAGCTTACAGAAAAACAAATCCACATGAATCCAAAAATTCCAGAGTGTTTGATTGCTAGTTAGGATGTATGAAACAGATAGAATACTGCTTCACTTTAATAGGCTAGGTTTAACCTAAGAAACTTGGAATGGCAACAAAATTACACTAGGATTCAACATGACATAAAAGTTCAGTACTGAAGGGAGGCTGTACCCCACTCCCACCTAAGGCCTTTTGAAAAAAATCAAATGCATTAACTAATTTTTCTCACTGAAACTTCCCATTAAAGGTACAGTAAAAACAAGCTGGACAAGCAAGTTCCTTAGCAGGCTTTCTGATATTGTAGATTTCATTTATTGGAACTAGTGGAACTGGAACCAGTGGCTCTACACACAGACAAAACCCTGACACATAAATGAGTGCCCTTCACAGAAGGTTCGCTAACAGCACACAGGTCTCCCTTAAGAGCAGGTCTAAATATAATTTAATTTCCTTTATAATTGCATGTTTAACCTGCTTATGCATAGCCACAAGCAGGAGAATTAAATATATGTGCAGTCTTCAGGAGTTGTACGCTTCATTTCAAATATGTCCTTCTTTTGCAAAAGCCATATGAAATTAAACATATAAAAATGTGTGACCACCTCATTCTATTTCTGTACGCATTTAATTAAAGTTTTGAAGACTGGAGCCCATGCTTTAAAAAAAAGGTATTTGAGGAAAGAATGTGTGCTGCATTCATTCTGCTGGGTGAGCTTTGGAACAGATTCAATTTATTGTAAGGGATGGGAGATGACAGATGGAGTGGAGTCTGAACAGGATGAAGAACCACTATTAAATTTTACTTAGACCTGTTCCAAATTGTGTCAGTGAAGCGTATCATGCCTTCAATCAGACAGTTCTAAAAGGTAAAGACTGGTAGAAGAAATGTTAATTAATCGTGAAGGCTTCTTTGTTCTTTAAAAAAGGAGGAGGTTTCACTTAGCCTCATCTGAATGCAAACGTGTACTTCTTGAACCTAAAGACCTTTGACTAAACTATAGAGTAGCTCCATATGAAATGTTTCCATCTACCTTTGCCATTCCTTCCTATTTTTCTGCTGAATTGTATGTCTGGATACATGAACTGCTTCATGTTCAGTGGATTGCATTTTTTTAGTCTTTTGCCCACTTCTCCTTAAACTTCAATACATTTCCGTCCATTCAATTTTCCAGCCACCAAGCATGATTTTTTTAAGATCCCTGTCAACCTGCTTCAAGATTAGCAGTGCACTAAGAAAGGAAATAACAGATCAATAAATCCTCACCATGAAGCTACTGCGCCTTCGCTCCCTGATACATTAAAGGTCACGATAATCAACACTGTTAACACCCAAACCACACTGAGCTCCCAAGAGTAGCATTACAAAAAGGTGCCACTGAAGTAAATACTGTATCATAGTGCGTATAATAACTTGGGAGCAGCTGACTTCACAGCTACATACTACAAAAGTTAAGAAGTTTGTCAGTACAACTGAGAGTGAAGCCCCTATCAAGTGACAAACGAGCACATCCTTTAAGAACACTACCCCCTCATATTGTGAATACTGTATTATCAGTTTACTTATCACCAGTTAACTCTTCTGCCAATGTTTTATTAGGTTCTATAGCACTTGGGGATAGAAACTTTTGCTTTAGTTTTCTTTCTGCTACTAGTCATCCTCTGTATCAGTCCTGGGTGCCTTCATTTTCTGATTTTTTTTTTCCCCCGGGAATTCCCCCATCAATTTCTGCCCTGGTCACGGCCCCCAGAGCTTCCACCAACTGCCTTTTCCTTGCATACTCCTGGTTACCCCCTGGAGGATGGGTCTGCGGCACCGGTTCCCCTAATTCTGGTGCCGCAGGAACAGTATCTGGTTGGGAGTGTGGTGGCAGTGGCTAATTGAAGCCCAGGGAGAGCTTCATGTAGACGGAGGCTCTCCCCTCCATTTTTCTTTGATTTTCCCTCCAGGAGGTGGGGACGTGCAATGACGTCCAGCGTCTGCCCTGCCTCCATTAGATGCGAGCCCCGGAAGCTGCAAGACCCCAGCCTCCACCAAGGGTCCAACTCACACCGGACACTTCCCCACCCTCCCCCAGAAAAAGAGAACAGTCCATGGGACGCCTATCCTTCTCCCCCTGGCCAGCCCTCCAGTGATCTGGGTCGTTCCCGAACCCGGGTCGCCGGCATCACAAGCGGAAATCCAACCGCTGCATGGGTGTCAGCCATTTTCTGATTGTTGAAATCTAAGTTTGTTCCCAAGAGCTGAATTAGTAGTGAAAAAATGGTGTCACAGAACCCATTTACACTATGCAGCTCTATGCAGCAATTCTAAATTACCTCAAAACCTCTCAAGAAACACACAGTAAATAATGATTTAAAATAAAAAATCCTGTTCCACTACTCCTAAGGAAGTTATTGAAACTAACCGATCTAACGGAAGGTAATGGGAGTGTTTCACACCTTTCCTGCTGTTTGCTTTGTTATTTAAAAATCTGAATACATGTATGCTGTAGAGACTAACGGGTGTTGACAAATCATTTTTTCACTGCTACTGCAGCTCCCAGAACCAAGTGAGATTTCAACAATCAGAAGATGGGGAGTCACCCAGGACAGTTAGAAAGGACTACTGCTAGCAGCAAAAGTAAAATAAATCAAATGTTTAGATCCGCTGACTGCTAGAATAATAGAGTTGATTAGTGACAAGAAACCAGATAACATTTCAGTATGTGAGGGTATAGTGCTCCTTTAAGCAGTTGGACAACAGTGCAGGGCCTCAAATAACAATACTCAGAGATGGTGTGGTGGAGATACTACATTAGCAGAGCTACATTTTGGCTATCACTGACTCCATTTACACATTTAAGGAGAAGGGGCTATCACCTCTGGAAAAAAAATTGAAAAACATAATATTTAGACAGAATCTGGCTCCTATTTAATATATTTTCTGTACTTTTTATTCTTCATTATTAAGAAGACCATTTGCATGACAGTAGGGCTCCACATCCCTCAGATGTTATTGCCTTTACTATTTTTTCTCTAGCTGAAGTTATAACGGTATTTACTCACCCAATAAAGGTGATTATACCTGCCACCTTTATAGTGCTCAGAGAGCCATAACCACTGTGTCTCCTCATCCATCCCATTGGCTGATGCACGATCATAAATCCTTTGGCTGCCAGAAGCCAATCTGCCTGACTCCAGCTGAGAACTCCAGTCTGACACTTCCTTAGCAGAGAGAAGAACAAAACAAACAAACAAACCCCCAAGCCCAGACATGTCATGCCAAGGACAGAACTGTCCACAAAGAATAACACAGCAAAGATAGTGCCAATATAACATAACGTTACTGCACACAGGATGATACAATAATACGTGTGAAAACAACAATGTAGCTGGGTGACTATGCACCAAAACCTGACTCCTAGATGTGAGATATAACAAACACAGGTAGGAGGACCTATTGCCCTCCCATTAATAAAACCACAATCGCTGAAAACCCAAGAGAGCGGCTCTGAACTTAACAAACTACTGTATATCAGTATAACATATGCCCTCTGAAGGACTGATGAGGTGCAGGTGATTCTGGCTGCCCTAAGACAAAACCAAAGGTCATCAATCCAGGGAGGGACTCTGAGCACTATAAAGGTGGCTGGTATAATCAGCTTTACCAGGTGAGTAAATACCATTATCCTCTGCTACCTTTCTTTTTTTTTTTTACTTATTGTTTATCCTCCTACACCCCCCCAGACCTTCCTATCTCTCAGATCCCTCAAGTCTTCCACTTTCCAATCTGCCGAGGTGTCTGCTCCTAGAGTGTATGCCTGCCTCAAGTTACTTTTTTTTGTAACCCCTGGTTAACCCTCCGGGCAGGGCAAGGAAGGCTCCCCTTACCCTTCCTTGGACCTCAAGGAAGCGAGCGTACACAGCGGAATCTGCCCCTCTGCATCTTGGAAGCAGAGCAGGGATCGTTGCCAGGACTGTCTGGGGGATTTTTCCTCCTTTAATTCCCTGAACATCAGCGTGCAATGAGGACCAATGAGCCCGATGCACGTTGAGACGTGCGTCTGCTCCTGTCCTCTGCCAGTGTCAACCCGTGTGTTGTCCCCAACTGTGCCAGCGCCACCCGAGTTCCCCCAGGTGGTGGCGGTAAGCGGCAAGGCTAACTCCCCATCCCTCCCCAGAGAAGGAGAGCAGGCCATTGGGCGCTCAATCCTTCTCCCCCCAGCCAACCCCCAGCGGTCCGAGTCCACTCCCGAACCTGGGTCACTGGCGTGGAGCGAGATGTGGCATCCAGTGCCTCAACCCTCAGCACCAACGGGTCAGCCCATGCCACCTTTATAGTGCTCAGAGATCCATAACCACTGGGTTATATGTAGCAGAATTCAGGAAAGAACCCTTGGACTGGACCACCAGAGACAAACCTTATTAGAAATGACATCCTACAGCAGCATGAAGCACCACCCTGCCAAACCATGCTCTATTAGCTGAAGATACATCCAGCCAGCAATGGCGGACAGAGGTATGAACAGAAGACCAAGTGGCTGCAGCACAGATTTCTTGCATGGAAGCACCACCTCTCTCAGCCCAAGAGGCCAAAAAGAGCCCTAGTGTAATGCACTATAATACTGCTAGGAATGTTCTTACTGGCAGTCTGGTAGGTAGCCTCTGTAGCCCTTCTAATCCAGCCTGCTCTTGCAGCTTTGGAAGCTGCCTGGCCCTTTTTAGCACTCTAACAAAGCACAGACAGACGGACTGATCTCCTGAAATCCTCAGTCATTTCCAAATACCCTTTCAGCAACTAGACCATGTCTAGGGGATGTGGCACACCCTCCTGAGTCCCCTACCCCCATTGGCATAGTAGGCAAATGGATGGCCTGCTCCAAATGAGATGGTGATGCAACTTTTTGGTGTGAAGGAAGGTACTGGTGCCAGGAAACCCAGTCATTATGAAATATGAGAAAGGTTTCTCTACATGAAACGGCTTGCAGTTCCCCCACCCTTTTGGCCAAACACATGGCTGTGAGAAACACTGTTTTGACTGTCATCCAATAAAGGAATATGGGAACAAAAGGAGGCTTATCTAGGCTGTCCAACACCCAGTTAAGCTGCTGCAGAGAGCAGATAGGTCAAACCCTGGGGGCTGAAATCTGCACCGCTCACACAGGCCGGACCACATCAGGATGCGAACCTACCTGCCCCACCTTCGGCAGGCGAGCCCACATTGCAGAAATAGCTGAAGCTTGTACTGTAAGGAAAGAATAGGCTAGATCCTTCTCAGCCCCATCACTGAAGAAGTCTAATATTCGGGGAAGCCCTGCCACTGAAGGGGAGAGACCCTTCGCAGTACACCATTTACAGAAAATCTGCCAGTGTCTCTGATAAGTCTTATTTGTGAAAGACCCCCTGAATCTCAGCAGATGATCTACCACTCTGGTAGGATATCCTTTCTCTAACAGTCTTGTCCTTTCAGCATCCAAGCCATCAGTGAGAGGTCTTGAGGGCTGTGGTGTAATATCGGGCCTTGTCGCAACAGGTCCAGATGCAGAGGTAGGTGTCAGGGTTTGTCTATCAGCATCACATGAAGCACTGAGTACCATGATCTTCTCAGCCAGTCTGGTGCCACCAAAAGCACTGTTGCTCTCATGTCCCAGATCTTGAGTTACACTTTTGTGATCATTGGAATTGTAGGAAAGACATAAGCTTTTTTGAAGTGCCATGTCACTGTCATTGTGTCGACCTCTTCAGCCTGACTGTCTGGGAAGCAAGAGTGAAAGTGGGGCAGCTGAGTTTTGAGCCCTGAGGCCATAAGATTCACCTGAAACAGTCCCCACTTCCAGTTGATCATCCGGAAAACCTGACGGTGCAGCTGCCACTCTGCAAGGTCCATAGTCACCCAACTGAGCCAGTCTGCCTGTAGATTGTGCTTCTCCACTAGATATGTGGCTGAGATGTCCTGCTGATGGGTCTCCACCCAATGAAGGGTTTGAAGAACCTCCTGAAGCATGGTCCTGCTCCGAGTCCCACCTTGCTTGTTGATGTATGCCATGGTGACCTGCTTGTCCGTTCTGACCAGGACTGACTGACCCTGAAACTGAGGGTCAAAAAACAGGAGGGCCCTGTACACTGCCCTCATCTCTAGCACATTGATAAGTAGATGGGATTTTGCCTGGGACCACCTGCCCAGCGTCCCTTGGTGGTTCAACATTGCCCCCCAGCCAAACAGGCTTGTGTCTGTTGTAATGGTCAGAGACTTTGGCGATATCAGCAGTGACCACCTCATCAGATTACTCCGGTCCACCCACCAGTTGAAGTTCTGTAGAATGTCTGTATTTGGGATGATGCAGAACTCGAAATCTTGTGTAGACTGGTACCATGCGTCCAGGACATACCTTTGTAGGGGGCACATGTGTAATTGAACCCATGGCACCATGGTTATCATTGCTGCCATAATGCCCAACAACTGCAGGCATGTGTGGACAGGCCTGCAAAGTGTGTTCTGTATGGAGCCCAGGAGGTTAGCCATGTTCTTCACCTTATCCTCTGTTGGGTATACCTGGCCTGTGGCCATGTCTATGTGGGTGCCCAAGTGTGTGAGGACCTGCATGGGTTGTAACTGGCTTTTCTCCCAATTCATGACCCATTCGTGTCTTTGCAGGCACTGGAGTACCTTTTCTGTATCATTTTTGGCCTGGTCCAAGTGTCTCGCCTCCACCCTGGCAGGATTTGTTGGCGCTGGGGAAATCTTCGGTCTGTGTGGAATTGTCTTTGTTGAAAATTCTATGGCGTATCTGTATGACACATGTTTCTGCACCTAGCAGTTCGTTGTAGTGTGGGCCCATTCAGTGAATATTAGTAATCAGCCCCCCATGGGAGGACAGTACAATGGGGCCCCTTTCCCATCATTGATTGTTGGCAGCGGTGCCCCTCTGAACTTGCTGTCCTTATTCCCCCCTCTCTTACCGAAGAGTCCCCTGAATTTGGATTGGTTGTTTGAGGACTTGAATTGGGACCTCATGGCCCCACCTCACTGGGACTGGGTCTTTGTTGCTCTGGAGTGGTTCAGAGCTCTTCAGAATCTAGATCAAAAGGGCCAACTGGATGAGAGGAAGAAACCCTTTTTCTCTGCCATTTTCTTAGTTCCTGTCCTGTCCTTAAGAAATGGAGTGTGAGCCTCCCCGAACAGATGTCCCCCTTTGCAGGGCAGTTTCATCAGGGTAGCCTTCGATTTGGTGTCCACCTGCCATAACTTAAGCCAAAAGGCCTGTCGGGCCCAGTTGGCCAGGTCAGCAGCTCTGGTGCTGAATTTAATGGAGTATAAAGAGGCATCCATGAGGTAGTGAGCTGCCTGCACTGCACAGTTGGCCTGATCTGCCAGTGGGGATTCCTCCATGAGGCCGTCTGCGATGGTTTCCACCCAGTGCAGCAGTGCCCTGCTGGTTTATCACATCACCATATCTGTGGATAGGGCCATTCTGGAAATCTCATGAACCCATTTGAGTGACTCCTCCACCTTCTTGTCCATCAGGTCCTTAAGCGCTGCAGTACTCTGTACTGGTATCACTGTATGCCTAGCAAGCACGGACACTGGGGTGTCCACCTTTGGGTTTGAGTGCCAGCCCATCTGATAGGCCTCAGCCAGAAGTAATATTTCTGCATGGCCCTCTTCTCTGGGATTCTGGCTGGCTCCAAGGCCTCCAGTTCCTTAGACAAAATGGCATTGAGGGCTGGGCAGGCAGGGAAGCAGTATTGCACCAACTTGGACTGAGATGAGAGGAGGGGGTCTGAGAAGGTGTGGGGCTCTTTCTGTCTGACCTACTCCCAAGGTATTGTACTTATCTCTGAGGACTTTGAAGAACAAAGGAAACATATAGACAAAAGGATTTTACACATTGCATATGCCCAGGCCACAGTTTATCACCTTTCAGGAACTTTAACATATTATGTGATCCTGGATCTCAACAGTACTATAGTACTTCTCTTAAACCCTCCTGCACCAAACCCTCCCAGTCTTTTTTTTTCATTTTTCTCTGTACTTCGCCATAGTGCTTAGCTATCCACCTTAGCCCACTCAAACTTACCCCACCACCCTCCTATTGCTCGCCACCCCCCGACTGCCTAGCCCTACACTACTTCTCGGCCTCTCTGCCCTCTGCTAAAAAATGCTTTGGCTTAGTCCCTACCACCTGTTCCTGCTCACCCTCACCCTCCTTTTCCCTTTATGCCAACTCCCCTCCACCTACCCTACCCCTCCACCTACTCTCACCTTTCTACTACTACCAAACATTGTACCATGGCTTTTACTCTGGAAGTCTTAAACAAACATCACCCAATTAATACCTGGGTAAAGAGCCATATTTCCTAATTGAAACTGCCACATCATTATAACTCACTAACGATCACCCTACTGGGACTCCAGAAGACAATCCAAGCATCTTAAAAGTACAAGCAGAAACTCACTCCAACCTATTATGAACTACGAATGGCATCGCTGAAACCCTGCTCCTCCTACTTTTAATATCTGGTGGGATACACCCAAACCCTGGTCCTGTTGCACTGAAGCCGACAAAACAGGGAAAGTTGGTAGTGGTCTCTCCATTATCACTCTAAATATCTGCAGCCTCCTTCCCAAATTGGCATCTCTTCAAACTCTGCTGGACAAAAACCCTGATATACTAGCCATTGTGGAAACCTGGCTATCTCCCAGCACCCGGATCATGGGGTCTCGCTTGAAGGCTACAATCTTTTAGATACGACCGCAAGCAAGAAGGTGGGGGCTGTGCTATCTACATAAAGGACAACCTCTCCTGTCAACGCGCAGCTTCACCCCACAAATACGCAGATGCAACTCCTCCTATCAAACTGCTTCTTGGTGCACAAAACAAAGTTCTCACAGTGGTCGCAAGTCATATCCTTCCAAAGACCACCGGCCAGTATTAAGTCTGTACTTGATTTTGTTAGTCTGCAGCCCTCTGAAATGAGCCTCCTCCTCCTCGGGATTTCAACATAAACTGGCTCGCCTCTGACACTGGCTCTACAAAGATGACATCCTTGCAGCAAACCTGACTCAGATGGTAACCTCCCCCACCCGGAAAAATAACAAAACTGGTACAAGCACCCTTATTGACTGGGCTCTCACAAATCACCCTGACCGGATAAAAAACATTAAAGTCCTCCCTGACTCCCTCAGTGACCACTCCCCAGTGTCCTGTACCTGGTCTAATAAATTTCTCAAGCCACCCCCCAAAGTTATAACAAGCAGAGTATTGCCTTATGGGAATCTCATCAAGTTGAAAACCCATCTCCTACAACAGGACTGGACGCCAATCCTTGAATAAACTGATATTAATACCGCACTAGAATACTTCATTAAATCTTTCAACTCTGCAGGTGACTTATACGCCCCAGTAAAAAAACGTAAAATCAAAGCGCTATCAAATCCATGGATTACTGCCAAACTACTTGCCGAGCTCAACGTTCGGGACCACCTCTGGGCAGTTGCCAGAGACACAGGCTCATCTCATGATACCCTAAAATACAAGCAGGCATGAAATAGATGTACCTCACAAATTAGGCAAATGAAGACGCCTATTTCAAAATGCCCTTGAATCCACCTAGGGTGATGGAAGAGCTTTTGGGACAACATCCAAACATAATGGGTAAACAATCAAAATCGTCACCTACCATTATGAAAGTTGATGGATCCACCACTCTTGACCCAAAGTCTATTGCAGATGCGCTTAATAAGACATTCACAGACCTTAGTGGGTCCTCCCCAGATTTCTTCTCGGACTTACCTGTGCCTAGCCTAGTATCACAAAACACCCCTCGTGACAAACCACAATTTTACTTCAAGAAAATCAAAGTGCACAAAGCACACAAGTACATAAGAAAGGCCTGCTTTAAATCCAGAACAAGTAGTGACACGCTAGATCTAAAAATCCTGTCTCTCACCCTGGATGAAGTAATTAACCCCCTTGCAAAAATTCTTAATCTGTCACTTTGCCAAAGTCAATTTCCAACAAATGGAAATCTGCCATGAGTTACGCCCAGTGTACAAAGGGGACAAAACCTCAACAGGAAACTATCGACAATATCAATACTCCTCCCTCTCCAAAGCACTTGAACGAATAGTGGCAGACCAACTCTCTGATTACCTGGACAAATACAATCTACTCTGTAATCAACAGCACGGCTTTAGGAAAGGACATAGTACAATAACAGCCTTACCTAGATTTCTCTGGAGAAGTCCACTCAGCCCTGGACAAAGGTGCCAAACAGGCAGTCTTTATCGATCTTACAAAAGCTTCACACAGTCTATCATGGCTCACTTACCTCCTCACTTTCTAGCCTAGGCCTGGCCAAAGGTCCTTGTGCTTGGTAAAAGTTACCTGTCCAATCGGTCACAGGCTGTAAAATCTCTAATGAACTCTCGACTTCAAACCAGTTCTCTGGGTGTACCACAGGGATCAATTCTTGGACCGCTCCTCTTTAGCCTGCTCCTTAAATCCCTCCCAGATATCTGCCAGGAGAAAATAATCTTATCGCTGATGATGCTGTAATCTCTCTTCCCACAAGGATCCAAACTCCCTGCGAAAAGCCTGCAACTTGCTTTCTCTAGAGTTGAAAGGTGGTTCCTGGATAGTAAACTTATGCTAAACCACAATAAAACAAAAGCCATGCTCTTCTCCAATCACCAAAACAAAAATAGGCATACTCCACTCACCATACAAACCTCTGCGGGAATTACACTGGACCAAGTAAATACTTTCAAATACCTTGGCATCACTTTTGACCAAGGGCTCACCTTACAACCCACATTGACAACACTACGAAAACAGTGAACCATCGCCTTGGAATACTATTCCGTAACCGTCAATTTCTAAATCAAGCGGCATTGAGAATAGCTATACAGGTTCCATAATCTCAATCATTGACTATGGCCTTATTATTTATGGCTCAGCTACCTCCACTGCTCTAAGGCGTATTTCAATCACTCTAAATAAGGCCTGCTGGCTCCTCACGGGGCCTCAAAGACTGACTCCACGTGGATCTGTACTATGAATCAGGCTGGTTGAACCTATCAAATCGTCTTATTTATCTCACCTGCACAATGGCAAAAAAATCTATCTTGGGACTGACTCATTATGTATTCAAAACCTCTCGACTGAATCCTGGCTCACGACCCTCCACCAGATCTGAACGCTAACCTTTCCTGGTTCCGAGATGCTGGACTGCACAGGGACAAAGATCTTTCGCATACAGGGCCCGACATGGTTCAATGCGCTAGTCCACCTACTCTATCCTCAACCTCGCTTGAGCTTTCAAATCCATGCTCTATGCCCACCTCACCACCACTAGCAACTGTGATTGTGCTAGATAAAGACTACTACTCCTCATGTCCATCCTCACATCTGAGGCCTCTTCCTCCCTGACTAATGAACCTCTGGTACCTCTACTACTTCCTGTCTCCCACCCAAACTCACTCCCTTTTTCCTGTCCCTCTCACTTACTCTCCCGCTCCACCTTCCTCCTCTCTAGCCTCCTTTGGTGCCTAATGATCACCCTCTCCTGGAAGTTTCCTTAACCTCGAAAATTGACTACCGCTTGAACCTGTTATAGCTTGTTTTCTATGAAACTTAAAAATGTTACTGCCTTAAACTGTTAATAGCAAATTTATGATGTAACTTTCCTGTCTGGTTTTACCTGTAATGTGTATCGTGCTTTGTTAAATGTTCTTTGTGACGTGGAACCTTTGTAAAAGATCCCTGGCTCAAAGGTATTAATTCCTAGACTAATAAACTAAACTAAACTAAACCAGGATCTGGAGGACTTCCCAGACAAGCTGGACCAGTTCCACTACATCTTCTTGAGGACACAGCCTGCCTGATGCCTAGGTAGGATCCTGATCTGCTTCTTCATCCTCCAAAGTGCCTGACTGGACTTCTGCCTGCCTGCATTTCTTCTTTTGTGGTTGCGGGTTCAGTGCTGTGCTTGTGCACTTTTTTGTTGCTGCTTGGGGCTCGCCAGCTGGCTGTTGGGCTTGTAGAGTCTCCAGCCATTGAAACAGCAGGCCCACCTGCACTAATGTGAGCAGTGCCATTGGCAGTGTCAGTTCATCCTGAGTTGCCACCATCTCCATGGAATTGTGTGGGGTATCAGGTTCTGATACACTGCATACAGCGCACAAAGCTTCTCCCATGTGTGATTCTGGGAGCTTCATCCCGCATTCGATGCAGGCAGGCATGGCTGTGATGTATGGTGGAATAGGCAATCTGTGAGGGGCAGACAAGAAAAAATGGATCAGAAAAGTGTCCATGCCTTCTTCCTATCTTAACAGCAGCAGTAACCAGTAACCAGTAATCCCAACCGAGGTGAACGCGTGAGCAAAGGTGTGTCTGTGCCTTTAAGGAGAGTGAGCCCTTCACAGAAATGGCCTTCGCATGGTGGGGCTGGTTGTCGGTCCTCTGTATTGGGAATCCCCCTTCCAAATGGTGGGTAAACCCTCTGCCAATATGTCCATCAGTCTCGCATGACTTCGTGAGAACCTCCTGGAAGCACTGTGAAACTTCAAAGTAGTCTCACGCTAACTCCTGGGCTCCCACAGTTGCGGATCGGCTGAATGCTGGGAGTGGTGTCAATATACAGCCTGGTAAAATGGGATGCTGCTCTAGCACCTCCTCATGTCTGGCAGAGCTCCTTGGGCTTCTGCTTCCCCCTGCAGTAGACACTCTCACCCTGTGATCTCATGGGAGCCGCCATGCTGATGAGAACTGGTGGCCTGGGAACATGGTGTCTGGTATGCGGGTGATGTGACAATAGAGGAGCTGTCTCTGGCTGGTGCGCATAGAGGAATGATGCCAAGAGGACCCCAGCTTGCTCTCCCCCACCTCCTGCCATGGGGACTGGCCAGTCTTCTTTGGACTGGGGCAGGATAGAAGGTTCTCATCGAAGCATTAGCAGGACATTGTCCCGAGAACCCAGGCAGTGGAGAGAGCTCCTTGGACAGCAGGTACTCTGTGTGTTTGGGGGGATCTCAGTTCTTGTCCATTTGGGGGGTGCCACTCTGAGCAGGTAGCCCAGCATCACCTTTCTTGTTGGAGATGCTACCGGAGTGTTCTGAACCTGGGCAGGAGGGTCAGGCAGATGCTACATTAGGGTCTACCTCCCCTGGGTCCTGTCCCATGGTGATCCTTCAAGTGAGCTAAACTTGTGTCTTTTGCCCCTTGCTCTGTGTTCAGCTTTGGAGTCCCTCCCATGAGTTTGCCATGTAGATACATAGGCTATATAGATATTCTTTTTTTTTTAAAGCTATGTAAGGCAGAGAAGGAAAAAAACAAAAGGAATTATCCTGCCTGAGATGCGGTGCACTTTCATGCAACATGTCTGGCTAGATAGAAAAGGGGTAGAGAATAAAATATGAGGTTAATACCTGTAACTCCTGTGGGAGCAAGGTTGAGCATGACCAGCTTTCAAAAAATGCATGAGTTAGACTGAAGTTCTCTGCTGGAGTCAGGGGGATTGGCCTCTGGCAGCCAGAAAATTTATTATTGTGCATCGGCCAATGGGATGATTGAGGATACCCAATGGTTATGGATCTCTGAGCACTAGAACGGTGGCAGGGGATAATCCTCTGCTTGTGACATTGCAACCTGTTGATATGGAAACTGTGATGTCATGATACCAGGCAGAGAATTAGGACTTCGGTATAAGTAGCTGTAGCAATGAAGTCTGAGGAACAGAAATTCTGCGGATGGTCTCAACTCAACTTTATGGACTGTCTTTGACACCACACAACCCTGACTGGAGGAAAACAACCTGGTCCTAACCAATCCCCAAAACTACTGTAGATATGATTTTTGGTGAAAGCCACAGAATACCTAAAATCTAGACATTCTTTCCTTCGCTGGCATACCACTGGAGGTGGTCTGAATCTTCAAGTACCTAGGACTATGGCTAGACACAAAAGTAAGCTTCACAAAACATATTAACAAGGTAGCATGAAGGGGTCTTTCAAAAATTACCTGCCACCAGCCATTAGAAGGCTAATCCTTAAACTCCTGTATGGAAGTTAGGTCTACAGGGTGGCATTAGCAACACTACTCCACAAGATCTCTGTAATTTATAATAGTCTACATAACATTTGTACTGGGAAGTGACAAAAACATGCATAATTTCTAGCTGTAAAGTGGCCCCAGTCTTCTCTCACCAAAAAAGAGACATGACCTTCCTACCTTGATATTGTATAAAAATGCATGAGGAGCCATTACCTAAAAAACATAAGCAATCCACTAGTCAAACCTACCCAAGCCTACAGTACTTACTGAGATTGCAATGCCGCAGCATGCTACATGTAGCCAGGGCATGCAAATCAATAGGGGAAAAATATTTTGATGTGGTTGCTTGAAGCACCTGGAACACACTCCAAGACAATGCTATGAATGCTACAGCTGTCTATGCCTGCAAATGCTCTATGTTCAGTCACTTACAAACTCTTTGTGCTTGCTCCTAATATTCCATTACTGGCCAGTGTATTGACCATCCCCCCAAAATCTCTGGTTGGTGTATCTTTTCCCCATGCCCTTACCTTCACATCTAACCTGTTCTAGCAGTATCTAGCAGGTGTCAGCATAGCTCAGTTGGGTAGGCCATCAGTTTCTGGGCCAGAAGGTCATGTGTTCTAGTCCTGCACCAGAAATGGACTCATAACATAAACAATGGCACCTGAGTGCAGTACTGGGGTTATGTTGTACAGTTGGGATGTGGTGTCCTTTAAATGAAATGTTAAACCAAGGTACCATCTGTCTTTCCTGCTGGTTTTTCAGATGGATGTTAAAGATCCCATGGTACTTTCTGAGAACAGTAGAAGACTTTCTCTAGCATCCTGGACAAATATCCCCCATTTACTTAAATGCCACCAGCAGCTTATACTGATTAGATTTCAGTTAGTTTGCATCTGTAGCCCCTGTACGCACTCAAGGCCTGGGTTCAGCTACAGGAGCAGATCAAGCCCTGACACCAAAGACACCGCAATTCAAAAAGTAGCAGCTCATCAGGTAGGAAACCAGCAGAGCATCAGAAATGAAGTACTCAGACCGGGAGATACTCTGCAGATACGATTTATTTGCTATTAAATTTACAGCAAGTACAACACTGACACTGTGCTGCTAATACTAAGGCCACAATCCAGATGTTCTGGCACTTCATTCAGGTCGAGCTTCGTCAGGGGACAGGCTTCTGGAAAACACATCCTCTTAAGTACTGGCTGCTGCACCAAAAGGACCAATCAAATGTGCTGTACTAATAACAGGAAAGCAATGTTAATGTGCAGTTAGCCAAGGGCAAAGGGGGACATAAAACAGCAAAATGTGACACATAACAAAAGTACTTAAATAAGCAATATGCTTTAGAATCAAAAACACTCAATGTTAATAACGTCTCAAACATTCTGTTGTTCTAAAAAAATTTAGGCCAAAAAAAAAAAATTGAAAAGCAACCAATTGTACAGCCATAAATGATACATATTTCTTATCTAATCAGATGCAGTTTATGGTGGTACACTACCAAATAAATTCATTTGTGCTGACAAAACATTAAAGAGCAGGTAACATCAGAAAACATAGAAGGAAAGTTTATTTGTTTATTTAAAATTTTGGTAACCGGGAAAGGCACACTGAGACAAGGCTCAATTCCCGGTGTGAGCTTGGAGGTAGGGGAATGGGAATACCGGTTTGGGGAGGAGGACCGGCAGGAATGATGAGGGTTTGTTTTCTTTTTTTTCAGGTTTAAAAAAAACACATTGTGGGACTATTTTCTTTTTTACGGGTGAAATATTAACACAATGGATTTTGGCACACTGGGGTGGGTTCCCAGTGTACTAGAGTACTGGAGGGGGGATCAATGCTGACCTGGGGATTGGGCAGTCCAAGGTTGGCTGAGAACATAGGGGTGTTGGGGGGGAGGTGACGCATCCAACACCAGGAGTGGGCATTCCGGTGTCGGAAACATCAAAGAAGTATTTTTGGCATGCTGGTGTGGGCTTGCAGTGTGCCACATTAATGGGGGGAGGGCGATACATGCTGACATTGAGCACCCCGATGTTGGCAGGAGATGGAGAACAGAGGGTGCGGGTGAGCAGCAGCAGTGGGAGGGAGCTAACATTTAAATTTGTTGTCCTGCTGTGTGCCTGGTTGGGAGGGAGGAGGGACTGCTACTGCAATGATAAAACTGCCCCTGACTGCAGCAGTAGATTTCTTTCAAGTGCAGCACTTGCTCTGAAACTGCCAAAGATAGCAGCTTCAGCATTAATTGGTGGACGCTGCATTGGTCACAACACTGCCACACCTCTGCAATGCTCTAATATCTCAATATGTTTTTTGTGCATTGTGTATGCAAGCAAACATAAAAAGGAACTACAGAAGTGGTTTTAAATCCCAATATATGCTAAGTCCATGGGGTTTCAATGATTTAATGGAAACTATCCAATAGCTCTTTCTTTGTAACAACTTCTGGAGTTTTTCACCACCGTTCTGTCCTGCCTCAACCATTCTATGCCCATAAAGTACATATGGCTGGGGTCGTTGTTGTGATAATCTGCAAAATTAGTGGCAACTCTCCTCATTTCATCTACTACTTTCTCTGGTCTGTCATCCAATTTGTGCTCGCCATCCTCCTGTCTTGTGTCCTCTCTGTGGCTTTTATCTCTCCCTCTTCTACCTTCAACCACCCTGCCTGTACTCTTTCCCCCCTGCCTGTCACACCCCACTTCTACTCTGCTTACACTGATTATAAACACATTGACTGTCTTGCTTCACAAGGCACTGTATGTATTATACCATTACCTAACTGTTGTCCTCGTATAGTTCACCCTGATACTGTTGCTAGACACATTACTACACCATGAAGGAACTGAACCACTGTTCTCCAGCTGTTCTCTATTTGTGTCTCCGTTAAACTATTGTGTCACTGTATTGTACAGTATTACTGGGATGTTATGTTGTGACTGTTTATTAATTGTATATCCTGTGTTCCAGTGCTAACCAGGTCCATCTTGTTAATGAGCTATGCTCAAAGGTGTTCGCCTGGATAAATAAATATTATGATTGATTGATTGATTGATTAATACCTGATGTTCCTGACATGTTCCTGCATGTGCTGTCTAAGAGAGCTGATGGTTCTGCCAATATGCAATTTAGGGCAGGAGCACCATAAGGCATATAAACAAAGTTGGTATTACAGGTAGTGAATTCATGTGTCTCACTAGATCTCTGATACCTTTCAATCTGCAGTGTAGTAGACTGTTGAGAAAAACAGCACACATTACAGTGGCTACATTTATGTATGCCTTTCAGTCTTATTGGAAGCCAACTGAGATATATTGGTTTATTTTTTGTTTCTCTAAACTGACTATGGACCAGTTTGTCTCTTAAATTAGCGGTTATTTTAAGAGCAATGTGAGGTGAGTTACCAGAGTCTTCTGCCAAGTCAGGATTGTCACGAACCTACTCCTGAGGGTCAGGGCCACCGAGTTTACAGTGCCCACCCCTAAGTGCAATCCATGACAGGGAGCGGGAAAACAGGACTACCCTCCTCATGTCCCTCTAGAATGCTCATGTAATTCACAACTGAACACCTGCCAAGAGGTCCCAGGGCTTCCTCAATACTCTCAATCAGGGTACAATACCAGCCTTGAGTATTGTGGCCAAATGAGAACCCCTTCTCAGCTGTTGCGCAAGGGGGAAGATTCAGGCATTACAATCTCTTCAGGGTAGCTTTGTAGGCCTGGTTTTGCCTTCTCCCACAAGGCATACAACAACCTGTTTCAAATTCCCACAGACCCTTCCTTGAGGCTTTCATATTCTCCTTATCTTTACCCAGAGTGTCCCTGTTACAGACCCTTGTTCAATTTGGTAGTCTATGGTGACACCCCTTTGACAATAACAGTTTAGCCACAAATTATTACTGAACTTTGGCATCATGGCTGATGATAAGTTAGACTTCAAACAGCAATGTACCAATATCATTGCAAAGGCAAACATAACAATACTGACAAAAGAAATATCAAAAGTAGATCACCGGCAGTATTATTACCCCTGTACCTGTCTTATGTCAGGCCACAAATGGACTGTGGTAGCCATCTGTGGAATCCATATGCAAGAAATTAAATTAATAGATTGGAGTACTGGAATAGCAGTATAAGTGCAGTATAATGTGGGGAGTGGTGCAATGTAATGGCTGTGGGGCAGCCATATTCAGGCAGACCTTCTGGACGTTGAGGTGCTGCCCTATCTGCATGCATCTCTCTGGACTGTGGGATGAGGTAGCCAGACTCAGAGTGGAAGTAAACTGGGTCAGGAGTAACATCATCCCCTATCCAGAGACCACCCAGTCCAATGCCACTGCCTCAAAGGATGCCGAGAACGAGGTGCACTTGGATGACAGTGGGCATGGGGATGGTTAGCATAGTCAGGCAGAGGCACATCCCAGATCCTATTCCACTCCAGAACTCATGTGCCACAGTGGCAAATGGGGACAACCAAATAGAGGTACCCTTGAGAAGTGAAAGGGAAGGATGTGGAGGTCAGCCAAGGAGGTGTCCTCAGTGGGGAGAGCAGTGGACCCCAGAGGAGGAGGAAGTGAATCCTGGTGGTGGACTCCATCATAAGAGGGATCCGGATAGGAACACAGGAGGGGAGGACAGGGAGGTGAGGTGCCTACCAGGTGCCATGGCAGGAAGGGGAGGGATGGGAGGAAGATCCTGGTGCTAGCCGGGAAGGCAAGATGGGAGAGTGAGCTGGATGTCATTATCCACCTAGGTGCTAATGACCTGGAAAATGGGGAGCCAAAGGAAGTTCAGGAAGAGTTTAGGAAATTGGGAAGGGGTCTCAAGCAAGTAGATTCTTCTGTCACCTTCTTGGAAGTACTACCTGCGAGAGGCATGGGAGAGCATAGGGGAACATGCACCAGGAATTTTAACACATGGTTGAAGAACTGGTGCTGTGAGGAAGGGTTTGGATTCACTGATGACTGGGGACCCACCTGGAGGGATGGAGACTTGTTCAAGCCTGATGGTCTGCATCCATCCTGAAGGGGAATCCAAGCACTCAATGATAAGTTTAAATGTTACATAGACAAGATTTAAACTAGCCAAGGGGGGTGGCAGGCCAGTAAGGAGGGTACCTAATTGCCCACCACCCACAGCTAGCAGTGGAACCAGTGAACAGGAGGAGTGGATATCTCTACAAAACAGTATGCAAAAGATGGAGATATGCATCCAAGAGGTGGATAGGCAGAAAAGGGGAAAAATTCAACAGAAGGGCAGACAACAGGGAGAACTAGGGATAAAGGACAACCAGGGAAGGGGCTGGAGTAGAACAGCTAAACAGTCTAGGGAGTTCAAATCATGGAAAGCCATGTGTGCCAATGCCAGGAGCCTTAGCAACAAGATGGAGGATCTGGAGGCTGTCATGGTGCAGTCAGACCTGGACATTGTGGCCATCAAAGAAACCTGGTGTAATGATAACCATGACTGTGAGATGGACATACCTGGCTACAACATATTCAGAAGAGATAGGGCAGATAGGAAGGGAGAAGGAGTGGGACTTTATGTGAAAGGTGACATAAAGGCCACAGAGATCCAGGAGGAACAAAATGGGGGAGAGAGACTGTGTGTTAAGCTGGAAAGGAAAATGGGGCCAGTCATCCGCACAGGTATGGTCTATAGACCACCAGCCCAGGAGGAAGAAATAGAAAGGAAGCTGATGTTAGCCATCCAAAGGATGGCAGACAAGGGTGAGATAGTGTTGGTTGGACATCTCAATATTCCAGATGTGGACTGGAGCATCCCAGCAGCAGCATCAACCAGGAGCAGATTTAATCTGGACTCCCTTCAAGGTGCCTTCCTCAAGCAGCTGGTCATGGAACCAATTCAGCAGAAGTCAATACTGGACATTGTGCTCACAAACAGGGACAGTGTGATGGGAGTAACAGTGGGGAGCACCTGTGGAACAGTGACCACCAGTCATTGTAGTTTGAAATCACAGAAGGAGCAGAACCAAACCACACAAAAACATGCATCCTGGATTTTAGGGGGGCAGACTTTGGGAAAATGGGAAGATGCTTGAAAGAGGCATTAAGCAGAATGGGGTGGGAATCAGGGGTTGAGAAACAGTGGGCAGTATTTAAAATGGGGATTACAAGAGCAACATAATTATGCATTAAGAAGGTTAGCAAGGGGAAAAGGAAGAGGAGGCCATTATGGCTTTCCAAGGAGGTAGCGGAGAAAGTGAAAGCCAAAGAGATTGCATTCAAGCAATACAAAAAGACACAGGCAGAAGGGGATAGGGAGAAGTACCAGGAAAAGCAAAGGGAGGTAGGGAGGTCAGTATGGGAGGCCAAAGCTCAGACAGAAGAGCACATTGCAAAATCAGTGAGTAGAGGGAACAAAACCTTTTACAGGTACGTAAGGGAAAAAAGAAAGGCAAAGGGAGGGATAGTGAGACTGAAGGGGGAGGAGACACGTGGAGGATGACAACAGTAAAGCTGACTTATTGAACAGGTATTTCTGCTCAGTATTCGCCGAGGAAGAGGGGGGTCATGGGCCTGAAGGGAGTACAAGGGGTGGGAATGATGCAGAAATAGACACAAGTCCCTTTACATGAGAAAGAGTCCTGAAGGAACTGGAAGGAATAAGAGTTGATAAACAACAATAAGGCCAGATGGGGTGTGCCCAGGGTCCTTAAAAAAGAACTAAGAGAGGTGGTGGCTGAACCTCTGGCAATCCTGTTTAGTGGATCACTGGAAACAGGGAAGGTACCCAATGACTGGAGGACAGCAGATGTAGTCCCCTTATACAAAAGTGGGAACAAAGAGGAAGTGGGGAACTACAGACCAGTTAGCCTCACCTCAGTAGTGGGGAAGATCATGGAAGCACTACTGAAGGAGAGATTGGTGGAACATCTGGTTGTCTGTGACTAGGGATGTGGATCAGGGGAGGGCAGTGTAAGTGACCTATCTGGACTTTAGCAAGGCCTTTGACACTGTGCCACATAGAAGGCCATTACACAAACTGGGGAATATGGGTGTGGGCAGGACAGCAGTGTGGTGGGTAGCTAACTGGCTGGGTGGCAGGACACAGAGGGTGGTGGTAAATGGCTGTTGCTCTACAGAGGGAAGTGTGACTAGTGGGGTACCACAGGGATCAGTGCTGGGACCAGTCCTATTCAACATCTTCATCAGTGACATTGTGCAGGACCTAGAAGGCAGAATTTCCCTGTTCGCTGATGACACAAAGCTCTGTAACAGAGTGGACACAACAGAGGGTGTAGACAGAATGAGAAGGGACCTGCAGAAACTTGAAGAATGGTCAGGGGTTTGGCAGTTGAAATTCAATGCAAAGAAGTGCAAGATAATGCATATGGGGCACAAAAACCCTGGCACAATATATCAGTTGGGGGGTGAGGATATAGCATGCACCAAGCAGGAAAGGGATCTTGGGGTTGTCATCTCTGATGACCTCAAGGTAGGGAAACAGTGTGACAAGGCAGCAGGTAAAGCAAATAGGATGCTGGGATGTATAGGCGGGGGCATCACCAGCAGGAAAGGGAGGTCATAATTCCGCTATACAAGACTAGTGAGGCCCCACCTGGAGTACAGTGTACAGTTCTGGAGACCTTTACCTACGTAAGGACATAGGGTAGAGAAGGTTCAGAGGAGGGGAAACAAAGATGGTACATGGATTGCATCACAAGTCCTATGAGGAGAGGTTGAAGGACTTGAATATGTACTCCCTGGAGAAGAGGCGGGAGAGAGGGGATATGATAGAGGCATACAAGTATCTTACAGGGAGGAACAGGGTACAGGAATACATTATTTTTAAGCAAAAAAGATGTTCCAGGACTAGAGGACATGGGATGAAGTTGGAAGGAGGATGATTCAGAGGAAACATGAGGAAGAAGTTCTTCACAGGTCAGGTGGTGGACAAGTGGAACACCCTGCCAGAAGAAGTGGTGGGGGCTGAAACAATCATGGGATTTAAGAATGCATGGGATAGACATAAAGGAATTCTGGAGGTCAGGTGTGAGGGGCAACAGACTTCTAGGAAAACATAAAGTGAATTTACAAGCTCAAATGGGCAGACTGGGTGGTCCACAGGCCCTTGTCTGTTGACACTGTCTATGTATCTACATATCTACATATCTAAGTACAGTGTAGATTCTCAAAACTATTTAAAATCTTGAAGGAATATACCTATGAAGAAAGACTGGAGAATCTGGAATTAAGAAGGAAAAGAGGTGATATGTTGTTTTATTATGACATAATGAATGAACCCTCCTTGATGACTGAGCTAAACATTGAATACAAACCTGACCATTTTGATATAAGAGAACACCCCCTACAGGTTAAATTAAACAAGTATAAATCAAATAAATGAAAATTCTTCTATACGGTGAGATCAGCAAATTTATGGAATAGACTACCCGAGGAAATAATTATAAGTGAAAATAAGAAAGCCTTCAAAAGAAATCTTGGCAGATATTTAGCTAATGAGGGGGAACATGAATTACTATATCATGTCCTAAGAAGCTACCCTTGGGCCTTGGCCTTTTTTGCTCCTAAATTTCCTAGTGAATCCTAGTGAACCTCCCACAATCACACACGCAATATAAAAATATCTCTCAGGCAGGTTTCTTAAAAACAAATGTTTTTACTGAAATAGTTAATAATCATACAGTTAAAAACTAAAAGTTTTAGAACATTTGATCACAGAATAATACAAATAAAAGTAGAAATATACATAAAACAGTCACACTGTATGTACTCTCTTGCCTTATCCAATGAATGTTTAATCTACTGTGTACTCCTGCCCATGTATGTAATCTGTGTTTGTAACTAATCCGGGTCGCTCCTGAAAAAGGGACCTCCAGTCTCAGTGAGCTTACCCGGTTATCAAAAATCTAAATAAATAATTAAATAAATGAACACTATAACTGTTATCTAAAGTTCTACCTTGGGCTCATAGTGAATTGAAGTCCAGAAAAAGTAAATGATTTTTCAAAGGTGTCAGTCCTTTCTGTGGCAGTATTGCTTCTTGTGTATCTGCTGGCAGTTGTTCTCCTGTGATCAGGAGAGTGTCCAAAAACAAAGTGTCCCAAAACTGCTCTGTGGAGCGTCTTAAATACCTGTGGTCCAAGGCAGTCTGTAAGTTTTGGTCTGTCCCAGCTTTTTGGCTAGTAGATGTCACTCTTGCGCTTCCCCCAAAAAAATCTTAATAAGGGACTCATACCTTTATTAATCAGACTCTTAAAATTCCAATATCCTGTCAGCTAACCAATGTAATTATACCATGACAGTTTCCTAGAATCTGGCACTGTCTTTTTGAAGTGTAAAGGTGTTTTTTTTATGGCAAGGCTAGCTTATAAAATCACCTGAGTGTATAGTCCTTTTCCTCTTTAGTAGCTACTCAAGCCTTTGACATGTACTGTTGAAGTTCCTTTCAGCAGCCTAGTTCCCAGATGCTGGAATACACAAAGTCCCTATGAAACTGTAATTTTCAGCTTCCTGATTGACTTACTAGGACATTCCAATCCTGTCATTTTAAGATGCCCTGCCTTTGAGGTGTAATTCTCAGTTTCCTGTGATCTTTCAGTAACCCTATGTACTCCTTGTTTAAAAAAACACAACATACACAGAAGCACATCCAAACACAAGATATAACAGAACTATATTTTGCAGATATGATTGACAGTGGCTTAGCTCACCACAAGGATCCCTAAGTAAGATGGGCGAGTATTGCTTTATCAGAGCTCCCACTTTCCCTGACATGTTATTATGCTCAGCAGTAAAGCAGATATACTCACACCCCGAGGTAGTTTTCTGCTTTGGAGTTAGCAGGACTGTTCTGTAGAGAGCCATAGCCCATTGGTAAGCACTCTTAACCTATGTCTGACTATAGCCCCTCTCAATAAATCTTGCTTTCAGTTCAGAAGACTGAATGTCAGAGGTGGCAGTGTTGGAACAGTTATGTCTCAGGTGTAAATACTGGCCATATGGAATTGAATCAACCGAATGCTTAGGATGGGAGCTATCTGAAAAACAAAAAGCAAGGTTAGGATGAACTCCACTGAAGCAAAGTCTTCTTGGAAACTTTTTTCTTTTTATTCAACACATATCTTTGTAGGGACAACAGTTTCATGGCTTCACCACTTCCTCAGACCCCACTGTGTTTCTATAATAAATGCAAAAATGCCTTGTTTACTTTTTTATTAACATAATCGACCAATTTTATACTATTCTCCTGCATGTGCAAACAAACCCTGCCGCATCAATGTTTTCAATACAATCACCGTGCCATCTTAATCTCTTCATATTCACAATGTCTATGCGCATTTTAAATTATTCTTTTTACAGAAATCCATAATTATCTGCAGTCCTTATATACTCATAAAAAATGACTCTAAATTAGTTAATGCCATCTTTAAACCATGTATAGGTTGTATTGCTCACCACTACAGGCTCATTTCTTTAGTGCAGCAAACTATTATTCTTTTTTCTAAGACGTCTTTCCACCTGTCTCACATATAAAGATTTCATTTAGTTACTTTTCTTATAACAAGAATATTTCTGCTATATATATTTATTCATTATTTGTCATGCTCACCCTTGTAGCTAGCAATTGTGTACTTTGTTGTTGTAGTGAAAAGCTGCAAATTGTCCTGTTCTATTCTAACCTAGAAATAATAACAGTATTGCTTAGGTAACTCCAGATATAAATTACAAGCCTTCCACATATAGATTCAAACTGAAGGATACCTTCCTAAACAATTCTGTGCAGTTTTACTATCTTTGGCATTTTCATGATTCTTTCTGAACCTCCACTAAGGCTACCCTGGATTCCTGCAGAAAATGAATTCTTTTTAGCCCAGTGTTTTAATCTGCTTAAATTCACCTTGCCTTTTAAACCAAAAGGTTTTTACTTACTCAATCTCTGCTACACCACAGCAACACCGATCCCCATTTTTGGAGAGTGGTTGCCTGCTGCAGACCACGGTTTAAGTCCCACGGGAGGTGGGAGGAGCTACCGACGTCAGAATGACATCACATTGGCTCTGCACCCCAATGGTACAGAAGGACTGTCAACCTGACAGTAATGTGTGGTGCCTGATGTCTCAGTCAGATGGGTGTTAACATGGATAACCTGAGCCAAGGATCTATACTACAGAGGTTCACCACTACCCTGGGATACTTTTTCCCAATATCTTTTTCTTTCTTTCAAGTTGAAGGAGCATCATAATGTGATTAAAAAAAATAAAAATAAAAAATAAATAAAAAAGAATGGAAGGCTTTTTCTTTTCATTAAAGCTATGTATAGACTCCTTATATCTGACATGTATACTTTTGTATTGTGGGGGTTAGGGGCAGGGGTGAAATGCCTCACAGCAGAAGAGGGGAGAAAAACTCTAAGGTCAGGATTCACAAAACAGATGCGCCAAGTGTAACCCAGATGTGCTGGCACAAGTCAGAAATGTGCCGTAAGCTGATTCAGGAACAGGGAGGAAGCACCAGCCCAAACGAGATGCCCTGCACCAAAAAACATTCGCCAGAGGTGCAACGTAATGACATGCGGTGCATATACAGGGGGTGTACCCATGCATACACAGCGCAACCTGAACCACAAAGCACAACCAGGACACATCTATGGGGCCATCGCAAAGCCAAGATGTGCCATAGAAAGATAAGTACAAAAGAAGGAGACTTATGTCTAGCACACCAGCAGGCCATGAATGAAACAACCACAGCAGCACAAAGCCACAGCCAGAGGGGAAGTCTAACCAGACAGAGGGAGAGTCAAAGCCAGCCAGTCTGCCAGCAACAACACTAGTCATCAAACCACACCAGAGGGCCTCAGTGATTTGGGGGATGAACCCGGCAGTAGTTGCCTTGGCTGGTGCCCTAATGAGGAGGAGGAGGCAGGGCACTGGAAGGCACCATAGGCAGCCAGCCCCACAGTGGTATTGTGCCCGGCTGTCCTTTGAGCAGCTCACAGAGGTGGAGACAGTCAGGCGATACCACCTCAACAGGGCCATGCTGAGGCAGCTATGTGAGCTGTGCCATGATGAGATGCAGGCACCGACTGCACAAGGTCATGTCATCTCGGTGGAGACCAAGATGACAACGGTCATGCCCCTGCTCATTACTGAAACCTTCTAGAGGCCTACTGGGGACACCACTGGAATATCACAGGCCTCAATGTCCCACCTCCTCACACAATTCCTCACTGCACTGTTACCACATGCTTCAGAATACATCAAATTCCCCAGCACGCAGGCAGAGTGGACAGAAACCAAGCAGGGGTTCCACAGGGTGGCACACATGCCAGGAGTCATAGCGGCCATCGACTGCACCCATGTGGCAATCTGCACACCACATGGTGAGGAGGGCATCACATACATGAACTGGAAGGGGTACCATTCAATGAACTGCCAGGTGGTGTGCTATGCCACAGGGCACATCACCAATGTCTGCACCAAAGTGAGAGTGCACACGACACATACATATGGCAGCAGTCGGCACTCTGCATGTGATTTGAGGCTGGGGACATCCAAAGTGGCCATCTGTTAGTTACATGTGACTATGCACCAACAGCGCAGGGTGGCACCATGTCCGGGACACCTGGTGTGGGCTGTGGGCAGCCAGAAGCAGGTGCAAGGGCATTGGGACAGCAGGGGTGCAACAGGGTGCACAGGCAGATGCAGGGTGGCATGCAAGCGCTGTGCACCACAGGATGGATGGGGGCAGGCAGAAGCAGCCAAGGTAGGGAAGCAGGACCACCAGGTATGCGGCTGCACGGGCGGGGGAGCAGGACAGGGGCACACACACAGAGGGTGGGACGGGGACAGGGCACAGGCCACAGTGTATCACAATGTACTAATGGAGACGCATCTGCCCCCACAGGTGATGCCGCATACCCATTGAGGCCCTGGCTCCTCACCTCCTTCTGATGACCCGGAACAGTGGCGGAGGAACGCTTCAATGAGGCACACATCACGACACGCGCCATCATGGAGCATGTCTTCGGCATGCTGAAGATGCGGTTCCGGTGCCTGTGTCGGTCAGGTGGTGCCCTACAGTACAGCCCTGAGAAGGTTTGTGACATATTCCTGGTATGTTGTATACTACACAACATGACCCATGACCATGGGATACCTGTTGAGGCCGGTGAGGGCAACAGGTCCGGGGAGGAGGAGGGGATGGGGGAAGGCGTGGGCAGGGCACCCCATGATGACCATGGATGCAAAGCTGGGCAGGGACGCAGGGATCCCAGGCTGGTGGCAACCGCACAGGCATACCGCACATGAGTGGTGGAGGAACACTTCAGGCTCCACAGGTGAGTAAGCAGGTATGTACCTGTGCAGGTGTGGGCACTGCGGTGTAGGGACAGCATGTCACCAGAATGGCGGGCACTGTACGCCACTCAGGGTTGTACACATAGGTGCATGCACATGGTGGGGGACATACACACACACACAGACACCATGCATGCAGCACCCCAGAACCACACAGGCCATGACCAAGCTGTCTCAGGTCAGTGTGCACTGTGGCCAGCACATGGGGGCACCGCAGGCACTGTAACGCACTCATCATTCCCATGACACATGGCACAACAGCAGAACACACATACACACAGGATAGCCTGCACAGGTAGCTCAGGGTGGTGCCAGGGCAACTGTGGGCTGGTGACTGCCACACACATCACCACTGACACCACCAGCAGGGCAGCCGGTATGCATAGGCATGCCACCAGCCATCACTGGCCTGTAGATATGGGCATCACAGGGCAGCCCCACGACTGCCACGGACACGTGGGTGGCCTCTGCCGTGGCTCCCGGTGAAAGGGGTGCCACCACCGGCTACAGGTGGCATCCCCAGGGACCCCGCAAGGGTGCTGCACTGAGACTGAGAATGGGTGCACAGTGGGGTGGCTGTCCGATGCCCACCAGATGAGCCATAGATGGTGGGTGTGGATGCCAGTAATGATGGAGTCAGCAGCAGGGGGTTCACCTGGCCCTGCCACTGGGGTGTCCTAGACATGCTTCTGGGCAACCAACTGGACACACGATGTCCATGGCATGCTGTGGATGCAGCCACTGCCTCTGCAGCAGCTGCAATCCTCTCCATGGCTGCGGTCATGCCCACCTGCATGATGCATGTCTCAGCCAACATCTGAGCAAGCCACACTACCATGGACTCATGCTCCTGGACCATGATGGCCCTGTGGCTCTGGAACTCCACCCAAGGGGCCTTCTGACTCTCCATAGTCACCCACAGCAGATCAAGGTTGGCCCCCATGTCATTGGCAGGTGATGCGGCACGGTGGCGTCGCCGTCATACAGGGGATGTATCAGCCTCACCAGGGACATCCATGGGTGGTGGATGCACCCTGTCAGGCTGCGATGTGGGTGGGGCATGGCTGGGCACTGCCACTGGCTGTCCATGTGTGGTGTCCGGAAGAGAACGTGGGTGGGTGCCCTTTGTATAAAGTAGACCAAATGTTCCTATTGGGGGCTGGTTGAAAGGTTGACTTCAATGTAGTGAAAAAAAGTTTCTGGAGACCAGCCACTCAGTTCATCATAAGAAATGTAATTTTGTTTTGATAATTTCTTAGAACACCATGATCCCCTAGGTAGGCCCAACATTTCACCCAACACCGTGCTTCCTCAGGGGCTTAGGATCGTGTTTTCCTAACTAGGATTCAGTTTCCTGTTTGTTTCTAGCTTCAGATTATAACTTTTTATCTGAAACAAGCCCGGTGTTGGGTGAAACGTTGAGCGTACCTAGGGGATCATGGTGTTTTAAGGAAATATCAAAATAAAACTACATTTCTTATGATGAACTGAGTGGCTGGTCTCCAGAAACTTTTTTTCACTACATGTGCGGTGTCCCCCAGACCCACTGTAGCAGGTGCATGCATACCGGCGCCCTGCCCAGATGGGACTGACATTGCCAGCACTGCACTGGGCAGTGGTGCAGGGGGCATGGTGCCCACAGCTATGGGCAGTTGTGCCGCCACTGCACTGGTGTCCAGCACAGTGGGAATGTCGGTGGCACCCAGGGTCGCATGCACAGGCAGCCCCATGATGTGTGCACCGCCGTCGGCCATGGCAGTGGTGCTGGTGATGGTGGAACATGCGGCTGTGCCACTGCCCTCACCCTGCATGTCACTGGTGAGCACGATGAGGGCATCCGCTATGTCCACCGCCTCATCCGGGTCAGCTTCAGGCAACCCAGACAGGCTCCCCAACCATGTGATGTACCCACCGGCAGTCCCTCCATCGAGTGGAGGGGTTCACAGGGCCCTCTGCCACAGGGACCGTGACCGGTGGTGCACGGGGCATGGACGTTGCAGGTGCAGATTCGCCCACGTCAATGCCATTGGGCCCATGGGGTGGGCCTGCATCATCACCCGTGAGGGCCACATGGTCAGCCATGGCCATGGCTGTGCCCTGGAGCCTCAATGGTGCTGTGTAAAGAGGAAGGGAGAACATGGTTAATGCGCAGGACACACATTTCATGGTGGCAAGGTCAACCACAACACGGCCGACTACACAATGCCAGGTCTGCATGCCTGTCCATGGCAGGGCCGGGCCAGGGTGCACATCTACTCACCATGCTGCGACGGGCTGCCCCCTGTCTGGAAGCCACCTCCTGGGACACCTTACACAGCCATTCTCGACACACTGGCGGCCAGGAGGTCCTCTTTGCTGCTGAGCCGTTTCACCGAGCTAGGGTCCCCCCATCTGCTGCAGCAATGCCTGGATGCTGGACACCTGCTCCTTGGCCCTCCATCGGCCTTAATTCCAATGCTTGTGGCACTCCTGTACCATGCGGCTGTATGGTGCCACCACGTTCACCTGCCAGGCCACTTTCTCCCAGCCCTTCGCACGCACCATCCAGCTGCCTCCTCTGCCCGTGAGTACATCCAGGCGTAGGTGGCATGCCTCGATCAGTGCCCTCTCCTCATCCTTCATGAAGTTGGGTCACCACCTAGTGGTGGCACCTGACTCCTCCGACATTACGACAACTGTGGAGAGAAGCATCCAGGTGTCAATCACGCCTGTGAGTACACATGGTCCCACACCCATCACCTGCAGCCTGTTGCCTCACCATGGTCCGTGTTGCCATTGGTCTGGACCGTGGTCCACGGGTGGGTAGCTGAGCACAGGTGGCCTTGCACCTTGGACTGTGGTCCATGTGGGACACCGCACATGCCACACATGTCACTAAGTCCACATTGGGGGGAACAGTGTATGCACCCCAGGGGGTGTCACGCCATGCTAGCTGCCATGGGCATGTCCCAGTACCCCTGCAGTGCGTGGGCCGCCACCATGGTGACACATTTATCCAGTGTACCCCCCATGCGATGGCTGCAGGGTGGAGGGGGACTGACATGTGGCAACAGCCACAGTATGGTTGGTAGCAGTGTGCAACCTGGCTGTGCTGCCATTGTGCCTGCATGTATGCCACTTTGTGCATCAAACCTACCCGTTGCATGGTTCTGCGCCCACCTCACATTGCAGGTGACACCCAGCCATACGTACCCTCCCTGTGTACAGTGGGCGGCCTCCTGTACACGTCACATCCCCTCCCTGTCCCACATTGCAATGCCTCGGCACACTGCCATCCGTCACATTGCTTGGCACCACTGTTTCGTACATGCTGGGTTGTGTGGGTCCTGGTGCCACAGTCATCCGATGTGGTTATGGCAGGGACCAGACCATTGTTGCCCTGTGCACCATCAGTGCTGCCCTGATGCTGTGTTACATGGTTTTCCTTGGGTGCCACTTACTGGTGTACTGTTCCCACATCCGGTGTACAGGGGTATTGCCTGTTGTGCACCCTCAGAGGCAGGCACAACAGTGTGTTCTGTAGCCCTGTAAACATTGCCGTGTATTCAGCCTCTAGGCACTGACTCTTCTCACTGTCCTGGACTCAGCCTGCTGAATTGGGAGTATTTATGGCTCAGGGCATGCAAATGAGGCCTGAGCCACTGTTAATGAGATACTAATCGGTTGAGTTGCCCATGCATGGTTGATGAGACTGTTTAGGGTGCAGTCTCTCTGAACTGCACAATTGCTCCCAGCTTATCTCAATTTGCCCGGAGCATGTGTGGGATGCACCAATGACTGAACAATGCATCTCCGGCGCATGCATGTACCGGATGGCACATATTCATGAATTGTGGCCATTGTGGATGGCGCATCCGGTCCGCATGTGCAGTCACCATGTCCGGTGGCACACCTCCCATGATGCGCCACACCATTGTTGTCCTGTTGCACTGTTGCAGGCCTGCTGACCTTAATGCCTTGTGCTGTATTGCGCAACATGTCCCACGATGCGCCGTCCATGCTACACTGAGCCAGCCCTGCCCATGGATCGCTCACGGTGCATGGTACAGGTTCAGGGCACATGCCATGCACAACATGGTGCCAGCACACGTAGCATGCATGCACGACTGTATCCTTGCCATGCAACACTATTGCATGGTGCCTTGTGCATGTGCGGTCCCGTCACCATTGACCGCGCTTCACGTTCAATGTGCGCTGTGCTGCATGTGCCTTACTGGTTCATGTGGTGCCAAATGAATGCTTAACTGCACTTTGCCAGTTTGCTCCTTGCCACTGTCTGTTAACTGTTTGGGATGCCTACGGCTGGGCGACAGGTGCCTAGGGCCATGAACTGGTCATGGGTGGAGTTGCTAAATCTTGTGGCACTGGTTATGGCTGTGGAAGGGGTGCCTGTTTGGACAGGAAGACCTCAATGTGCCCAGGGCCCAGGTGTGGACCTTAATTGCATCCAGGCTTGTGCAATGTACAGGGATGCCACGCACAGGAGAGCAGTGCAGGCATCACTATGGCGACCTCCAGAGGTGGGACTCTTGTGCGGCTGCAGTGCAGTGCATGCAGGGATGCACTGCCAAGACCAGGTAGGTGTTGTTCAGCTGTCTCCTTTAGTGGCACGTGCTGGGTGTGTGTGTGTCACTGCTCTCTCATGGGGCACCCTCATGGGTCTCACAGCATCCTGCACACACGTCAGTTGCTGTACCCCTCCCACTGCTGCGTTACCATGGTGTTGGGGGGGCAAGGCATGGCTGTGTCCACCTGCTGTCCCTCAGGTGCTTCCCAGACAGTCATCACTGTCTACTGCATGGCCACGGGCCAGCGGGTGGGGGGCTGTAGCACTGCATCCTGCATGGTGGCTGTGTTTGCTCATGGTGCTGTCTGTTGTGTTTTGCAGAACCAGGGGCCAGGTGGCAGGCCACAGATGCAGCTGAGGTGCTGCGTCAGAGGATCATGGCTGCCAGACCTGGTGCTCTGCCAGGGGTGGGTGAGTGCTGCATTCCACAATTGCGTCTTTCAGGTTCTGTGCAGTTACTGGTGGGTTAGGGTGTGTTCCATGTACTGGCCCTCAGTGCGTGTGTTCTTTCTGTTGTTTCCTGTAGGTGTCCTGGCTCGCCACGCTGTTGCAGGTGGTGGTGGTGGAGGTGCACCTGTTGATGTGGACTGGAGGATCCATGTGGCCATCCAGGCAGCCCTGCGTCCTCTCTCATAGACTGTTCAGCACATGTCAGCTGCCCTGTGGGGTGTCCTGCTGCATCTCTTGGTCTGTGCCAGGGCGGTGTGTGGCAGGGCACGGTACCGCTACTGTCCCCCTGCCTCATCCTGAGGCCTTTTCATGTATATAGTTGCCATTCCCTGTCCCCTGTTTCTGTCCCTCTCCTGCCCTCCTTCCCATCTCTGCTCCCCCCATTCCCAATTTGTTGTTGCTGTTGTTGTTGTACCTTGTTTTACTTTTGAGCTGTACAGACTTTTATGCACCTTCGCTTTTATAAATGTGTTTTACTCTACACTTGTGTCCGTGGGTGTCTTTGTTCCAGCTCTGTGGTTGCTCCTCATGCCCTGCTGTTTTGCCGCAGTTGTTCTGCCTATCTCCCCTGTCCGGCTGCAAGGCATCCAGATTGCCCTGGTACATCGCTGGTTGTGCAGGTGCATCTGCAGTTGCACCGTTGTGTCCTGCAGCAATTCACAGTGGTGTTACGCTTGGTGCTGCCCACTGCGCATACCTCTGTGAATGGCTATGCTTGGGCTCGGCACATCTGATTTGCACCTGCGCATTTGTATTGCGCCAGGCGCATCTTCTTTGTGAATCCTGCCCTAAGTATGTTATGATTTTCATGTCACTTGATTCTTTTAAAGAGACAATTATTTTTTTCAGTTAATCTTTTTATTGAGCAGTATTAGTTTTATACAGACAGTGGTAACCAGTAACACTGTTTTCTGAACAGGTAAACTCCACATTACAGATTATTTCAAATCCACAAGTCAGCATGTGGAGCCATAAAACAAACAGGCAATATTTTAAAACAGTGAAAACAAGGAATGCCAGACTTACCCTTACACCCCCCGTCTGGTGACATATGTCAATGAGGTCGGGTGATCCTAAGCCATGCCTTACTGGCACACAGGGGGGAGAAATTGTACCTCACCTAATGTGCAGATTTGGGGACTATGTGGTGTTCCATAGTGGGGATCTCAAGGTACCTAGAGAGAGAGAGTATATATGTGAGATGTATATATCAAGCCTTGACCTGGAATATTCCCATGGGGCCTTAGCCTGTCCTTCATATATTTACAAAGCGGTAATGCACTGTTTCTTGTAATAAACCTTAGATAGAGGGACACTACCTTTTCGTATTTGTCTATATTACTTCTCCTATAGCATGTTATTCTTGTCAGATTGGCCAAATTATCCACTGACATAAGCCATTCTTTGGCTGTGGGCACCTCAGTTGTCCTCCATGTACACAATATCACAGGTTTCACTTCTACTGATACCTGGATGATCCACAGGTGGAAGGGTTTTGACATACCCACCACCTGAGGGGGGAGTCCTAAGATCCATAGCCTGGGATCCTGTGGTACACGAAAATTCAAAATGGTGGAGAAGTGCTGGGCAATACCCAGCCAGAAGGGCCGCAGCAGAGAGCAGGACCACAAGATGTGCAGCAGGTCTGCCTTTGGTGCCTGGCACTGCGAGCAGATGTCAATCTGGATGACTCCCATGGCTTTCAGCTGCACCGGGGTTCTGTACCTTAGGTGCATCACCTTGTTCTGGATAAGGAGGCTCCTCTGGTCATTGCAGGCTTGGTGAGACCTGACCCATCCCTGTCGCCATTCAGCCCCAGAAATTGGAGTGCCCAAAATTGTCTCCCACTGTCCTCTGGCAGGCAATGATAGGTCCGAGGCACTGTCTCTCATACAGGTATGTATTTTGCCTGCTTTTCCAGTCTTATTCTTGGCCCATTCTTTAATGGGGAGGGGTTCCAACACAGAGGTCTTAGTTTTTGTACACATTATACATAGCACATTTCTGTTTTTCCCACTGGTTGAGCAGGCTTTCAATTTGAAGGTATCTCCAAAAATCCCCTTTGGGCAACTGGAATTTAGCCTGGAGCTTTTGGAAGGACTCCACGATGGATCCATCCTCTGTCATGAGGTCAGATATGTTTGTAATCAATTTCCTGGCCCAGCCCTCCCACTGGATTGGTTTACAGTCTATGCATAGGTAGGGATTGTTCCATAGTGGGGTATGGTGCCCTGGGTTGATGCACATTTTGGTCTTTAATCCCACCCTCTGCCAGGCCAAGTGGGCGTTCTGAATTGTGGCCCAAAATCTATGCTGTTTAAGTAGTTTTTGGCCTAGGTACACTGACAGAGAAGCCCCATGTAAGAGATCTGTTTCTATGCCTACCCATGCAGGGAGAACACTATTGCTGTTGTGGAACCACCTCAGGGTCTTAGTAGTAAGAAAAGTTACTGAATATTAGGCAAAGTCGGGCAGATTCTAGCCCCCTCTGATCCAGGAGGCCTGCAACTTGACCCTGCTATACCGGGGAGGAGAAGAGCCCCATAGAAACCTGCTAACCATGCCATTTAACTTCTGGGCCCAACCATCAGGGAGAATAACAGGGAGGTGGGATAGTAAGTAATAGATTCAAGTGGCTGCCATTAATTTTATGACGGCTATTTTTCCCGCCATGGTTAGTTGCAGGAGTTCCCATCTGGCCATGTCCTTCTGTAGTTTAGTTATCAAGGGTTTTATATTAGGTTCTACCACAGACTTCAAGTCGGAGGATATTATAACCCCTAGATATTTTATTCATGTCTGTGCCCACACTAGTCCCAGGTTACCCAAAGCATTCGGAGTTGTCAGTTTGTTGAGGGGGCAATATCTCAGATTTAGCTATGTTAATTCTGAGTACTGAGAACTCCCCAAATGTATTTAGTAGACTACAGATATGCAGAAGACTGTGTGAGATGTCGCTAGTCAGTATTAAGCAGTCATCCACATATAGTTATGTTACTTATTGTCTCTCCCCTATTGTGATCCTCTTGATCTGGGGGTGCTCCCTGAGTGCGGCCACCAGCGGTTCCATCCCCAAAACAAATAACAGGGGGAACAAAAGGCAACCCTGTCTGGTGCCCCTGTAGAGAGGGAAGGGCTTAGAGAGGGTCCCATTCGTCAATACCCTTGCCCTTGGCTGGTGATACATGGCTCAAATCCAGGACTTAAAATATGATCCAAACCCATAGGTGTCCATGACCATATGCAGGTACTCCCATTCCACTGAATCAAATGCCTTTTCAAAATCAATTGTACTGCGACTGCTGGGGATGGGAGATCTGCTGCTACCTAGATCAGGGGATATAAAGCTCTGAGGTGGTCGGAGCTAAGCCTGCCTTTAACAAACCCTACTTGGGAGGGGTGGGTGATGTCTGGTAAAACTGTCTCCAGTCTCATTGCCAGAATCTTGGCTAGGATTTTAGCATCCGCATTAATTAAAGATATGGGTATGTAGTTGGCAGGGAGGGTATGCTCTTTTCCCTCTTTGGGGAGGACCATGATAATTGCTTCGTTCAGAGTCATCAGGAGCTCCCCCACTTCATGGGCCTCATGGAGCATGTGTAGGAGAGTGGGCGCGATCAGTGGGTGGACTAACTTATAAAAGTCCACCGGAAAGCCATCCCCCCAGAGCTTGATGGGAAGCCATGCGTAATATGGCTTGGTTAATTTTGGTTTCAGTGACTGAGGCATCCAAGGCTGCCTTTTATTGTTATAAAAGTTTTAGGATGGGGACATGGGCTATAAAGTTGTGATAATTATCCCGCTTCCAGTCCACATGGGAGGAGTACAGGGTTTTTTAAAAATCTGTCATAATATCATTAATCACTTTGTGATTCTGGGAGAGTTTACTTGTTTTATCTTTGAGCTGCAGTACAGTTCACTCAGCCTGCCATTGCTTCAGATGGTAGGCTAGGAGCTTACTAGCCCTCTCACCATCTGCCCAGTACTTAAACTGGACCCTCTGCAGGTACAGTTCAGCCTTTCAGGTGGCCAGGCAGTTGAGTCATAGCTGGAGAGCCATAAGGTCATACACCAGCTGGGGGTTATTTATGGCACCGGAATTTGATTTATATTGGGTCTCCAAAAGTTTGAGTTCCTTCTCCAAGTGGGTTTGCTCTCTATCCCTCTGTTTGAGCCTGTCTGCTGCATAGCTTATTAGTTTCCCACGAATGGTGGCCTTATGGGCCTCCCATATGTTGGCTGCCAAGTTGGATCCTACTGGGTTATTCCTGAAGAACAGTTCGGTCTCCACATTAAGCCATGGGGCAAACTCACTTTCCTGAAAGAGCAATGGGTCCAGTCGCCATAAGAGGGATTTCTTACTCTGTTGAGCCTTTAGGAGGTTTAGGACCACTGGAGCATGATCTGAAAGGTATAGTGGGGCTATATTTACTCCAGTTGAGGCAGCCAACATAGAGCCAGACGTAAATCAGTAGTCAAGCCTACTGGCCATCCTCTTGGGGGCAGAAAATTAGGTATAGTCTCTATCAGAGGGGTGTGAGAGGTGCCATATATCCGACAGCTGGTGCAGGGAGAGAAGCTCTTTTAGTGTGTGGAGAGAGCGAGTGTGGGGTTTGGGTCTAGCATTCGTACAGTCCAACAAGTAATCCATTGTGAGGTTGAAATCCCTCCACCCCCGTTAAAATATCTGGGTTGTCGTAAGATGCATCCATAATTTTTTGGGATAGGGAGTCAAAGAAGGCAGGAGTATCCATGTTAGGGGCATACACATTGATTAGCAGCACAGGCCCTGTGGGGGGTAGATACCTTCAAAATTATCAACTTTCCCTTCCCATCTTTAAACACTGCTAATCGGTGCCACTGCAGTTTACGATGAAGCAAAACAGAGACACCTCTCTTCGCTGAGCCTGACACGCTATGGGCCTCCATCCCTACACAGTACCTCACCAGTTTTTGGGCTTCCTGTGAGCTCAACTTGGTCTCCTGTAAAAATGCCATTGGGTGCCCAACTTTTTTAATCTGGCCAGAATTTGCTTTCTTTTCGCAGGTGAATTAAGGCCCTTCACAATCCAGGTAGTGGCTATTACATCCAGTGTATTAGCCATAGGAAGGTTGTCTCCATTTTGCGAATGAACGAATGAAAATACACCAGTATAGTACCACAAGTCCCCATTCACTGTTTCTATTATCTGTAGATTGCATCGTTACCCCTATTCAGGCTCCAGGGTCTCGAGATGAACCCCCCCCGTCTCCCCACCTCTGTTCCGATACCTGTTGTGTAGACATGGTTCCAACATAGCTCTTATTTTTTTTTATAGGTAGTAAAGGGTTCCTAAATTGTGGGGTATACCCCTCTAATAGCAATACTACAGGCCCAAGAATTCTAGTACACAACAGAGGGGCTTGCATCTCTAACAACACCTTAAATACTCCCTGAAATGACCACATTTTCAAAATAACAATGAACAACATATGTAATAACACATTTTGTATGCAATCATGCTCAAGTATTTGAGGCAAGACCGCCAGCAGTGACCTAGAGTGGGGAATTAAACCTCCTCCTCCTCCAACGGTCTGGCAGGTCCCCTCCGGGGGGAAGGCACTAACATGTCTCTAACTTTCAACCTTGTGTTACTGCACCAGAAAGACAGTTGTGGAGGGAGAGAAACACACCAAGATCCCCTTACCCATACTGTTATGGTACCTATACACTTAGTGAGCAGGTAGTACAGGCTAAGTGAGGTACATAGCCTCTATCTCATGCGCTCACCTCCTCCTCATTATTCGAGTTAGGGTGGTGGTGGTGGTGGTGGAGGTGAGGGGAGAATCACTACTGTTCTCTAAGAGGGTGCATCACACTGCAGGGCCTGGTTATTGGATACATCATGGGCTCAGAGTAGCTTTTCCAGGCACTGGTTCGGGCACCTCGCTGCATGCACTCTTCCCTACCCTCTAGTGACAGTTCCCAAGAGACTCCCCATGCAGTGCCATGGGACATGACATGGCAGTTATGTGAATATCAAGAGTGAAGTGCACCATATTAATAGGCTGCGTCCTCCACCAACCACCCCTGTATCCCTGTATTCAAGATAGTGAGGCATGTGCCAGTGGGAGCTATCCTTGATGGGATTAGTGTCTTGTTGTAGCAAGGCAATTACCATGCACACCAGCTCAAATCTACCAGCAAGTGTCTAAATGCACTATAGCTGTAGAGGCAGGAGGGGGCATACACTATTCCACAGATCTCCATTTCGCCTCTCGCTCCTCATTCCCGCTAATGAGTCTGGAGAAAAGGGCTGCTCAGAGTAGTCAAGGGCCAATGTATGTGCATGCGGCCTATGGTGCATGAAAATCCTGCTGGCTGGGTTGCAACATAGGGATCCAGCCATTTTAAGAGCCTCCCGAGCTCCCCCACACACACATACACACATAGTGGTTCAAAACATTGTATTATACTATTGAAAAGTTCTCATTCAAGAGTCCATGCATTCCCTGGAGTCAAGCAATCACAATGGATGCCAGAGCCAAGAGGAAAACAGTAAATCAGCTTTATCAGGACCTACTGGGTCTCCCCCCCCCCTTACCTTGCACTGTGAACCCCAGCCGTACAAGGCACAAAGCTTCACACAAAACCTTAAGTTTAAGGGAGAGCCTACTATCCTAAGTGAATAAAACAAATAGATGGATGCTTGGACTCTGGGGAAAATGCCACCTGTCTGTTCCTGTATCCCGGTCATCTTCACTTCTTCTGTGAGGCCTCAGGCACCAGGGTCACAGTAGATCGGATCTCGGTCGCAGGCTGCTGCGTACAGTCTGCCCAGTCAATCGGAATGGGGGCCCACTCATCAGTATAGTCCTGTAGTTGTTCATCCTGGGTCTTTGGAATCGCACCAGTCTATTGTTCATCCATGGACAGAGCCATCAGTAGGAGATCCCTCAGTGGTTCATAACAATTTGCTGTCTTCACCAGCATGTTGAAATTGGAAGAGCCACTCCTGTCAGATAGATGGACCTTCTGTTGACAACTCCGCTATCTACCCTTGCGGGTTCTGGCACCATTCGGCTGAGGCTACTCGGTGTAGGTCTGCTGTGTTCTGTTCTTTTGCCTGCCACGCTGGACCTTCTGCCAATCTGCACCATCCTGTGGAGTTTCTGCTGTGTTCTGAGGATTTACAGTCTGTGTCTGGGGTGAAAGATGTCTCCATTGCTTGTTGGACCTCGCCACAAGGAAGAAATGGCGGCTGCTGAGGTTCCATTCTCTCTCCTGCCACATCGCTGAGGAACATCTCTACCTCTTTTGGACTGTTGAAGGTAATAAACTCTCCTCTGAACTGGACTCTTAACATCACTGGATAGCGTAGGAAGGCCAATATATTCAGTTTGTATAAGGATTGTTTTACCAGGCCATAAGCTCTTCGCTGCTTCAATAGTTCGAACGAGTAGTCCTGGTGGATCTGCACATTATTGCCCTGCCATGTTAGGTGCTTCATATCCCTAGCTGCCTGTAGATAAAGTTCCTTTTTGGGATAGCGCAGAAATTTACAAAGAATTGGCCTCAGCCTTTCTCCTTGTTGTGGGTGAGGGGCAAGAGAGTGGTGAGCTCTTTCCAGCTCTGAAGGAATCCTATTATTTATGCTAAGCATCTCCGGAAGGCAATGTCTCAGAAAGGCTGTCATGTCGTTGCCTTCTATGCCTTCAGGAATCCCTATGATTCCGATGTTCTTCCTCCTACCTCAGTTCCATAGATCATCACTTTTTGCCAGAAGGTATTGTAGCTGGTTGTTATGGTCCCTCAGCTGACAATGACAGTCATGCAGAATGCCATCTGGTGCTTGACAACAGTTTCAGTTCCAGTGACTGTATTTGCTAGGAGGGATAAATCCTTTTTAGTCATGGCAGTGGTCTCCTTTAATTCCGCAGCATCTGATAGAACCTTAGTGAGCATGGCCATAATGTTCATCAGTTGTAGCTCCATGCTCCAAGTCTCAGATAGGGCTGCCCCAGCCCCCTGTCCCTGGGGCCCCTCCATGGAGAGCTCTCAGAATGTAAGCACAGTAACTTGAGGCTGGTGGTCTGGCAGTGTCCAACAGGTCCAAATGTGAACTTTTCCTTAATGCAATCAGATTATCTATATTTAGTGCTCAAATGTATGAATTCCAGCAATGTTGGTATCAGAATACTGGCCTGTACCTGCAGAAGCCAAAACCGTTGAATATATAAGGATAGGTAGCAGTCGAACTGTCGGATGGGTCCTGATGGGAAATCTAGGTATTGCAGCTACTCACTTAAGCATACACTATCTTGGCTGGCTAACTCCACCCCTAAAGAGACAATTATAATTTAAAAATGATTCTTCTGAATTAAGAATTTCCAATAATGTTCAAATATTCCACTTTCTATTTAGATGACCCATTATATAGCAATAAGAAAGTTACATAAATCTGATGAGAGAACTTCTGTCATCTCTCTAATGATATGTCTCATTCGCATTCTTCATTAAGCCTAACAATTGGATCCAAACAGTTCAAAGTGAATATCCAGAAAACTTAGCATTTTCTTGAAGCTGTGTCCCAGTGAGCCTCTCCACCCTGTGGCATTGAAACCTGTTCTAGGCCCCAAAAGTGGAGTGAGGTGGCCGAGTGTCCCACTTCATTTTAATGTTTTTCCACAGATGAATTTTCATCCTTTAAATGAATATCACCCTTGTGTTCACTGATCCTTTTCCGTAATTCCCTTGTGGTATTACCAATGTATAGTTCGTCACAAGGACAGTGCGGTATATAGGCCACTTGCTCACTCTTACAATCAATATGTTGTTTGATTGAAAATCTTCTGCTAGTATACAGGTCTTCAAATTCAGTTTTTTTGCTGGTGTTCCCGCACTGGTAGCAGTGCCCATATGGAACACTGCCCGGTGCCAACGAACCCAGCAAGAGTTGTCTCTCTGATGAATTTGGGGTGTAATGTTATATGTGTACCAGTCAGACTTTGATAGTTTGGTTTCTTCTAGATGTGAAAAGGGGTGTGTTTGAAAATCTGGTATTTCTGCCTTCTCCAGTTTGGAGTATGTGCCAGCTCTTCAAAATTGCATTCTTAATTTTCCCATTAAGGTGACTATAGGGTATGGAAAAGACTATCCTATCCCCTATCTCTCTTTTCTGGTTTTGCCTAAGGTATTTTTCTTTAGGTTGTGTCATGATCTCATGTTCATTATCCTGGACCAAGCAGTAGTTATAACCTCTATCTGTGAATTTCCAGGTCATCTCCTCTGCCACTCTTTTATATCCCAGTGGTTCACTACAGTTACATCTTGCACGTATAACTTGAGATATGGGGATATTCTTCTTCAGTTTAGGATCGACATAGCTACTATAATGTAACTAAACATTTCTTGATGTCTCTTTCCTAAATAGACTAGTTTCAAGCCCATTGCATCCTTTATAAATACTCAGATCTAAAAACAAAATCCTTTCTTTATCTACTGTCATTGTAAATGACAAATTCCTATTTCAAACTGTTTAAGTAGCCATAGAAGTTATTCAGATCTGCCTCACTCCCCTGACAAATCATAAAGATTTCATCTATATATCGCTTTCATATGACTATGTTCTCCAAAAAATATTAGCTTCCTGATTTAAAATATGTACCTTTTCAAATTCCCACATTAAAAAGTTGGCGTATGAAGGAGGCGTAGGTGTTTCCATAAATGCACTTTCACTCTCAGTGAAGAAAAAAATCTCCTTTATATTTGAAAAACATTTGCTTCAAAACAATCTCTGCCAGCCGACAAAGAAATTCTCTTGGTGGATGTAAATCTTCTCTTCTCCTAAGGGCTTTCAAGAGGGAATCCAGCCCTTCATCATGGTCTATACTAGTGTAGAGGTCTTTTATGTCAAAGGTGACTAGTAGTTTATTATTCCAGTCCCTTATATTCTTACTCAGTTCTGATATTATATCAATATTATATGATATCAATAATATGGTTTGAATCCCTAACAAAAGTCTCCATCTTACATACTTTGCTATTAATGCGAAAGTCTGTAGGCAGGATTCACAAAAAGGATATGCCCAGCACATCCGAGGTGCACTGGTGCATCCCTGACTTGTGCACTGGCACAATTCTGGAAGGGGATCAATGCGCTGGAGCATCACCAATGCGCCAACATATCGCAGTTGCACTGAACACCACCCATAATGATATGCGGCGCATCTGGAGGGGTTGTGCAGGGGGTGTGCCCATGCATATGGTACGCAGCCCCATTCAAAACCCAACTCAGAGGCGTATCCTCAGAGCAAGTCCAGAGATGCACCTCAAAAAAATAAGCCTACATCAAGTAGACTTAAATGGGTGTCCACCCACAGGCAGGCTGCTGTACTGCTGCCGTACTGCAGCACAGCAACACAGGTCATTCACACAGTTGTGAATGACAGCTTACAGTACACACTGCAAGCCCATTGGTCGACACAGTCAACCAATGGGCTTACAGTAGTACAGTAGCTATCATTCACAGAGTGCTCTGTCGACTGGCAGCCATGGCGTTGTGCAGGTGGATTGAGCTGCCCGCTGACATTCTGAACATGCTGGAACAGAGGAAGTGGGGTGGGGTGAGGTGGAAGTGCCTGAGTGGGTGGGGGGTATGCTGGACTACCAGGGAGACTTTGAGGAGTCTGTCCTCATTGCGATCGGGCAGGGGCAGGGAGGGGGGTTCTGCTGGACTGCCAGACTGTGCTGCAGAGACATCCATTCAACTAGGGATGTGGCCAGGGAGGGGGTGTCTCTGGACTACCCGGGGCATTACTGGGTCATGGTCTTCTGTGGAGTCAGGCAGGGGAACACTGGACCACCAGGGTGACCCTGGGACAGTCGTCATTGGTGCAATAGGGTCCGGGAGGGGGAAAGTGGTTCTACAATTCTACCAGGGTAGTGCTGCAGTTACCTGCCAATGACCGAGGATGCGGGCAGGAAGGGGGGTGGGTGCTGCTAGTCTACCATGGCTTATATGGGTGGACTGTACTACACGCAGCCCATGCAGGGAGCCAGGCGCATTCCACTGAGTGTATCCCTACAAGGCACATGTAAATGGGGCTATAATGACATGCAAATGGCCTCATTGAACCTTGCTTGCCTAATGGCCCCATTTGTATGTTGGTGGACATGAATGGCACTTTTGGGTGTAGTGCATCTAGAGTTGCGCTGTCCCATTGGTTTCCCTGCCTGAGCAGGGGGATGTGTTGGTGCTTCTCAGGCTGGACAACATTATGGTATTCACAGAGGAGTTGCACCAGGAGCATCCCCAGAGCATCTTCTGTGAATACCACAGTTGGTGCTCAGCACATCTCATTTGCACCAGGGCATCCAAGATGCACTGAGTGCATGTGCTTTGAGAATCCTGCCCAATGTATTTAGACAGGGGCTTTAAAGCAGAGTCTATTCCTGACACTATTGGCCTTCCTGGTGGTGTTACCAGATCTTTATGGACTTTTGGAAGAACACAGATTAATGGAATCCTCGGAATCTGTTTCTTTAACGTGCCCCCCCTCTTCCTCAGCACACCAGCCTATTTCTACTGTTTGGTATAGTAAATTCTTAATATATTCCTTTATTTTGTCTGTAGGATCTCTGTCTATCCTCAGATATTTATCTGTCTTCCAGCTGTCTCAGACATTCTTTCCTGAATTCTGTATAGTCCCAAAGTACTATACCACCCCCTTTTCTGCTGGTTTAATAATTACTGATTTATCATTCTCCAAGTTAGTTAGAATGTCTCTCTCTTTTTCAGTCAAATTATTCCATTCTGGCATCAAATTGTTATTTTTACAAATTTCCTTAATCTGTTTATTTACAAGTTTTATATACTGTATGTCCCTACTATAGCCTTTCCCTTTGGCGGATTGAATGTAGATTTGATACCCAAGGTTTTTTTTAAGCATTTGTTTTTTGGTTGTGGGTTCAGGTGGCCTATCACTAAACCAATTAGCCAGCCTAATTTTCCTGTAAAAGTTCTGTAAATCCACCTGAAAGTAAAATAGGTCTAGTGGTCTGGTGGGTGAGAAGGAAAGTCCTTTCTTTAGGACTTTCTCTTCATCTTCTGTCAGCACTCTCGAACTAATGTTGAATACTACCATTGCTTCTCCTCCCTCTGAAGCCTCCCCCTCCTCTTCTTATGTTTCCTCCACCACCTCCACCACCCCCTCCTCCTCTTCTGGTGGTATATCCTCCCCTGAACTACTCCTGCCAGCCGCCACTCCTGAGGTCATACCTGCTCTGATACCTTTCATTCCCTGTCTCTTCTGAGATATTTTGTTCTTGCTGTGCCATCTGATCTGTATATCTCTCTAAACAAGCATTTGTCAATGCCGAATGTTTGCTTACTGGCATTGGCAGTGGTAGTGTAGAAGTTACAGAGCTGCGTAATAGGAATGGCAGTGAAGTATTGAACTGAAGCCAACCCCACCACCACCCTGCAGAGAGTGACAGGCATAGGGGTGTGCATTTGTGTCGTCAGGCATAACGGCCACGCCATTTCACCACACCCCACTCTGCAGAGACTGACAAGTGTCACATGTTTCTTGGGGTCTTTGGCCCTTATGCGCACCCCATTTCATTAGGAAATACAGTGAGATGGGTGCAATATAGAAGAATGGGGTGAAGTTTGGGGCCGAAGAGTCCAAGGCATACCTCGATGCCTCTCAGTGACTGCAGGGTGTGGAATGGTATAAGCATCACAGGCAAGAATCCCAAGTCACACCCCTGATTCCTGTCATTCTCTATAGGGTTGGGTGATTTAGTTGAAAAGCCTAATACCTCAGGCATTCGTTGGTATTTTAACTCCAAATTTTCAACATGTTTGTTTTGTGACCCCACCTCATGAACAGGGGGAATATCAGGTTGGTAGCCGAAAGCTGCTTATGCACAGTGACTACGGGATTTAGCACCACAGGTGCAAAAATATTCCGAACAGGCTGTAAAAAATGACGGCTGTATTCTGTCATGGGGAGGTGTAAAAATGGCTATGTTGCAAATGTGTAGTAAAAATATTTAAAAAAATGGTGAAGTCACGAGCGTACATAGAAACTGTGCAACGCACACCCGTTATATAAGTAGGTTGGGGATATTTTATAGCAGATTGTCAACTCAGGCATTTTGGTGCCTCCGATCATGAACAGTGTCACTGTGATTTTCTTTATCTGTGCCGAACAATGATTTCCGACAGCGACCATGCATCTCTGCACTGAAAGTGTGAAAACACACTTCGGCCATGTTGTGAAAAATGGCAGCTGTACTGTTCATAAGGAAGTGTTGAAAAATGCCACTAGTGAAAATCTGGACTGAAAATATTACAAAGTCATGAACTAACGAGGATGCGTGGAAACTGCACAATGCTCACTCGTAACACAGTCATTTTATGGACTTTTGTCACCAAATTTTCAACATAGCCATTTTAAGACCTCTGCTCATGAACAGTATAAGTGTGATTTTCTTAATGTGTCCTAAACATTGCTGACACCAACAGCACCATTGTGCGCACATGCTGGATAATACATTTTGGTGGCATATGGAAAACTGCAGCTGTACTGTTCAGAAGGAAGTTTAACAAATGGACATGTTGAAAATCTAGAGGAAAATATTAAATTTGCAAACTTACGAGCATGCATAGGAACTGTGCAATGCACCGTCAAAAGTAATTTCTAGGCATTTTCCACCAATTTTCAACATAGCCATTTTAAGACCTCTGCTCATGAACAGTGTCACTGTGGTTTTGTTAATGTGTCCCATACATTGAGCTTGCACACCGACTGCGCCATTATAGCTACATGGGCGAAAACACATTTTGGGCAGGATGTGAAAATGACAGCTGTACTGCTCATAAGGAGGTGTGGAAAAATGGCAATGTTGGAAATCTGGAGTGGAAATATTGAAAATTACAAAACCTACGAAGTGCATGGGAACCGTCATGACCTCAGAAACAGTCATTTTTAGGAATTCTGTCACCAATTTTCAACATTGCCATTTTAAGATCTCTGCTCATGAACAGTGACTCTGTGAGTTCCTTAATATGTCCCATACACTGAGTTCGCGACTGTGCCATTGCTGCTACATGGGCAGAAACACGTTTTGGGTGAGATGTGAAAATGACAGCTATACTACTCATAAGAAGGTGTGGAAAAATGGCAATGTTGAAAATCTGGAGTGGAAATATTGGTCATAAACCTATAGCGTGCGTAGGAACTGCTAGCCTAAGCGCTCAATAAAACAGTAATTTTAGGATTTTTTCACCAAATGTTCAGTATAGCCATTTCAAGACCTCTTCTCATGAACAGTGTCACTGTGATTTTCTTAATTTGTCCCAGACATTGATTTCGCACACTGGACTGCGCCATTCTGCGCTACAAGGCGGAAACACATTTTGGGTGAGATGTGAAAAATGACAGCTGTACTACTCATAAGATGGTGTCATGAAATGACAATGTTGAAATCTGGGTGAAAATATTGAAATTATGAACTTACGAGCCTGCGCGGTAGGAACTGCTAGCAACGCACAAATCAAACAGTCATTTTTGAATTTTGGCACCAAATTTTCAACATGATGGTTTGGCGTCCCTTCTCATGAATGATGTCACTGTCATGGTGGTATTCAGTCCCAAAGGGTGATTGCGAGTCACGCGCAGTCACCGCGCCGAAATCACCTCGAGCCTGAATAATGCCATGACAGTGACATCATTCATGAGAAGGGGTCCCAAAAACCCCATGTTGAAAATTTGGTGCAAAAATTCCCAAAAATGCCTGAGATATGCAATAAAGTTGAACCCTCCTATCTAGCCCATTATACAGCTTACCGGCATTTCCTCAGTTCGCGGTCGGCTTTGAAGTGTGCAGACGTGTTCCCGGTCCACCAAAGATCGTCGCGCCAGAGTCCGGAGGTAAGTATGGGGTGAGGGTGTGGGGAGGCTGGGTGCGCAGTGGGTGGAGTGCGGATGTGGGAGGAGGCTCGGGAGGCGTGCTGTGGGACAGTTTTACGTTTTACAGGAAAAAAAAAAGGCGTCAGCGGGACCGCTTGCCACTGGGGTGGGCTCCCAGCATGGTACAATGACTTTGAGGCGTTCAGCCAGCGGGGATTGGGCATCCCGTCGGCAAAAAACCTGTTGGCACGTTTGCCACGCTGGGTGGGCTCCCAGCGTGGCACAAGGACCTTGGGGGGCATTTAGCCGATGGGGATTGGGCACCCCGTCGGCAACATCATTCATTGCCACACTGGGGTGGGCTCCCAGCGTGGCACCAAATACTGGGAAGAGGCGGGGAGGCAGTGCAGCGGGCCTGGCCGGCCCGGGGATTGGTTCCGTCGGCTATACATGCGATGCGGTAGCGCCGTCTCTGCTGCTGGGGGAGGCTGCGTGAGCAGCTTCTTATTGCTGCTCACTCATGCGTAGCTCCCCCTTTCAACTGTATGCCACTGCATTTTGGAGTGTGTCATAGACAGCTCCAAAATGCATTGGCTTACAGGGGCCGCGCCTGCCAGGACACTGCCTGAATTGGAGGAGGAGGTGACACACCTCCGAAATCTCCGATGAAGGCATTATGTTTCTTGCACATGCGTGCAAGCAAACATAAAAAGGACCCTGTGTATCTTGTGTTGTTCTTTGAGCTCTGTATCCTGTGGTAACTATACTGTCACCACTATCTGAGTCAACATTATAATCTTGCTGATTTTGATAATAACCCTGTCCACTTTGTATACGTGGTTTCAAGCACCATGTATATATTTTGTTCTCCCTGTAGTCAATGATGTCTCTTTTAAACTTATTTAGCTTCTTTTGTTTTATAAAGTCTTCATACTCTGCTAAATCTTTCTTGATCCTTTCTAAAGCATTTGTGTATTCTGTGAGTTGTACCCTGGGCTTATAATCTTACTTTATTCCGTTTATTTCCTCTACCAACCTATCCCATTCTTTCATTATAGCCTCTATCAAAGAGAGCATAAAGTCAGTGGAACACTTATTTCTTATCCCTGTCCACTTCTCATGTAGTTCCGTGGTCATAAATCCAAGATTTGGTTCAATTGATACTCTTAACCCTCTAGGTATTCTCTTGTTTTTAATATACTCTCCTAATGGGATTGCATGCCATTCGAGATGTATGTCTCTCTGTTCCAAATGTTGTATTTTATTGACTACACTTTTAGCACTGGTGGTGTTTGTCCATGGTTTAGTTTGTTGTAACAACCCCAATACCAGTTCTTGTTCCTCTGAAGTAAAATTATATCATAAAAATACAGACTCTGGTCCTTGTGTGGTGCTTTGAAGTGATGTAGATCTGCTAGGACCCATAGATCCAGATGCTGTACTTGTTTGGGATTTATATTTATATATTTTTAACTAAAATATGAGTGAGAAAATTGGGAAGTGTGGGGAGAGTGGGGAAATGGTTCAGGCAGACAGAAAGACCAGAAGAAAAGTAGTGGGCTCGATGCACATGCTGTAAATATGTCTCACTTCCTCATTAACCGAGTTATTTGTCTGTAGGACCACTGATAAATGGTTGGTCAGACCACACACTACAGTTGCAAAAAACTAATATCAGGCTGCCCTATTGTGTACTAAACAGTATAGATTTGGGTCATCCTGTTGGCACCAACAATGTTTGAAAACCAAAAAGCATTGTTAGGATGAACTCCACTGAAGAAAGTCTTCTTAGAAACTTTTTTCTTTTTATTCAGCACATATCTTTGTAGTGGCAACAGTTTCAGGGCTCTGCCACTTCCTCAGGCCCCACTGTGTTTCTATAATAAATGCAAAAATGCTTTGTTTACTTTTTTTTAACATAATCAACCGGTTTTATACTATTCACCTGCATGTGCAAACAAACCCTGCCACATCAATATGTTTTTAATATAATCACCTTAATCTCTCCATGTTCACAATCTCTATGCGTATTTTAAATTATTCTTTTTACAGAAATCCATAATTATCTGCAGTCCTTATATACTCAAGAAAAATTACTCTAAATAAGTTAATGCTATCTTTAAACCATGTATATGTTGTATTGCTCACCCCTAGAGTCTTATTTCTTTAGTGCGATAAACAATTATTCTTTTTTTCTAAGGCGTCTTTCCACCTGTCACACATATAAAGGTTTAATTTAGTTACTTTTCTTAAAACAAGAATATTTCTGCTATATATATTTATTAATTATTTGTCATGCTCACCTTTGTATCTAGCAATTGTGTACTCTGTTGTTGTAGTTGTATTATGGAAAGTCATGGTACTTGGCAATTTCTGTTTTAGTATCTCTGATGGCAGCCATGCAAGCAATAATACCCTCCAGGGTGGATGGTATTAGGCTATACCTGCCTGCCCAGGGGTGTAATGGGGCCTGGCAATGCAGGTGGAGGGTCTTATAGCCCCTGGAAGGGCAGGTAGAGCCCACAGCACCCGCTCTGGAGGGTATTATTGTGCTCAGAAAATGGATTATATGTGACACTTTGATATAATATTTAAAAAATTAAAACCAAAATTAAAAAATTAGTAAAAATAAATTGAAAGCAATTTTTCTTGTAAAATAGTCCATCTACTGGCATATTTGCCAGGAGAGGGCACTACGGTGTTTGAGACCCATTTTTATGGCTGCATGGGCGGAGCCATGCAGACATATTGCTATCAAAAGGGGTCTGAATTCTTAATGCATCACAGCTTTTGTTGTTATGAGGGAGTGGAATAGAATAAAAAATGCATTTACTAAACAGTGTTTCTCCCCTACATTCCTTTCTCAACTGTGTTGTTAGGAGGGAGCTGAATCCCTCTGCTTCCTCCCATCTGCAGTAGTCTGTTACTTTATTAAAAGTCAAATATTATATTAATACGTTTACCTGTGTTATAGACAGACTGAGGTTGCAACTAGTTAGTATTTTAAGTACATGATAGCATCGAGGTCTGCTGGATTTTAGCTGGCACAGGACCAACAGAGGTACCTTGGGTAGTCACTCAGTACAGTCTCTTGAAGTTCTTTCCCATTGGTGAATAATTAACACACTTTGGGGATTATTAAGTAACAGTTCAATACATTGTATCTGTTTATTTGTTGTTCATTAGATTATTGTCTGACAGCTAAGTTAAAAGTTTTTTAATTTAACCATTTTTCTTAGTACTAGTCTATGTCTATAACAGTGTCAGTGGCTCAGTAGGTAGCACAGTCGCCTCTGAGGCCAGGAGATCAGAGGGCTGTGGGTTCAGTTCCCACATCTGGCACTTGGGTTAATATCCTAGTACTGACACTGTAGTGCAGCATGAGAGGGGTGCTGCACTTCTGAGGTGCCATCTTTTGGATGAGACGTTAAACCGAGGTCCCATCTGCTTGGATTGGTGGTAGTTCAGGTGGATGTTAAAGATCCCATGGCACTTATCGAAAAGAGTAGGGGAATTTTTTATTAAAAACATAGCAATTGATACATATTCTCAAACATAAAACATACAAGAATTCTAATTTAGAAATAAGAATTCATTTCCATAAAGTACCTCAAAACATTGCATACTCAGTTTAAGCAATAACACTGTTTCCATCCCAATGTAAAAAAAAAAATAGCAAAAACAAGATAATTCTAATCATAATATAACAGTGACTATGTAACTTATATACATCCCAAAACTAGACAAACTTAACAAAGGAAAAATAGAATATCCCCCTTTTTTTTAAAAAGGTTGAAAGAAACCATTGCTTTACCAATTCGCTTGTAGTGTCACACGTTAAATCAGAACATCCACTTCTTAAATTCCTTGCAATAATAAAGTACAACCCAAAGCCTGTATATCTTGTTGTTGCAAAACTAAACGGCATCTACAGATCCAGATCCAATAGACAAAAAAGCAAATAAAATCCTAATTATGCCTATATGCTTCTGAGTAAATTGTGAATCAGGAATTCCAAAAACAACAAAGTAGGGGCAGGAGGTATAGATACCCTATTTTCCATCTGTTTTTGACAACATCCCAGAATTGAATGATAAAAGGACATGAAAATATAAATGATCCATTGTTTCTATAACATTAGAACAACATTCTCTGGGACAAAATCTATCATGAATTGATTTGTGTTTTGATTTCCTTAATATTAATTTTCTGGTGCACCTAACTATATTGTGTCCCAATTCTGTTCAGGGATATGTGGTCTGAAACATACGCTGATATTGCCTTTTGTTGGGCTACTAGTAAAATGGGAAAAGGGTTTACCTGAAACTGGATTAACAATAATTCATCATATAAATGCTTTCTAGAAAGGGTCTGGACCACTGAATAACTAATATCCCATTTAATCACCCAATCAAATACCTCCTCCCATCTCTTTACTAACCTAGGACGTCTTTTGTTCTTGTGAAGAAACAGTCCCTTTTCCCATTCTAACAAAACACCTTTGATTATCGGAAAAACCCATTTAATCCATTGTTTCGTAGAATCTTTTATTACTGGAACTAGATTCGCATATAAAAATATCGTAAAATAAAATAACATAGGGTTCAGCATGTTTACTCAACCGTCTTTAACTTGTTTATAGAGTACTGACCTTTGATTGATTCAAACGGCTCCCCAAAAACAAGTAAAAACAATCTGGATAAAGAAGCTTCAAATTTCTTTGGCACCAGAAAAATAGCACTAAGATATATAAATATCGGGCCAAAAGGATCTAATCAAGAAACCCTTTTTTTCCCTACTTTCCATCTGTTCCATCTGCTTACCATGTCATTCCCTACCGATAATAGTCTAGACCAGTTATACTCAGCCATTGCTTTGCCACCAAAATAAACACCTAAAATTTTGCAAGGGTCCGTGGCCACCTCACATCCTCCAAACGACCTAGAATCTTCCCGAAAACCTGCTAAAGCTATACATTTAGTTTTCCCTATATTTAAGGTAGCTCCTGATATATTCCCCACTACTTGAATTAAATTGAGAGCAATGAACATAGACTGCATATCCTGAACAATCAAACACATATCATCAGCATATGCGATTACTTTATCTGCTGATGAAAATCCCCCCGCTATACCCAAAATTTTCGGGGATCGTTGCAATAGTCTCATAATGGGGTCAATAAAAAATACATAAAGGAGTGGGCTTAACGGACAGCCTTGACACATCCCTCTTAGTACTGGAATTTTCGGACCCATCCAGCCATTCTCATAAGGGATTACATACACAAGCCCATAGCAAAGTTTCAACCAGTCCACAAAACCCATTGGAATCCCATAAGCCAATAGGCAGTCCCATAAAAAGGAGTGAGACACCCTGTCAAATGCTTTAGCCTGGTCTAAGCTTACAAGAACCCCTAAATCATACCCAATATTGCTCCTTCCTTCTCCTCCACTATTTCCTAATCAGTAACAATGCATCCGTGATACTACGTCCGGAACTGAACAAAATTGAGATGGGTTAATTAAGACATCCATGACTAAAGCTAGTCTATTCCCTAACAGTTTAGCAAATACTTTAAAATCTATATTCAGCAAAGTGAGAGGCCTCCAATTAGTCAAATCAGCTGTATCACCTGATTTAAACAAAAAAAACAATAAGCCTTCATACATCTTATTAGGTAAATAACATTCCTTCTGAAAAAATCTAAAAACTTCTAACAATTCTACTGGAATTATTTCCCATAATAAATGATATATTTCGGCAGGTAACCCGTCAGAACCAGGTGAAATCCCTGTACGAAGACTCTTAATTACCTTATCCAATTCTGATTTAGAAAAAGGGGCAATCAAATCATCACAAAATTCCACTGAAAGTTTAGGTAGAGCTGCTGCTTGCAGTAATTGCGAAGTAAAGTGTGAACGTGCAACTGGGGATCCTAACATATCTGTTACATGCTGCACAATAATGTTCATAATCGAAACATTATCAGTGGCTAAAATGCCCTGAGGAGTCTTTAAGCCTGTTATTAACTTTCTCTCCGCCTTTTTGGCAACTAACATATGGATTAATACTGTCTGCCTTCCCATGGGTACCAAAGGATTGTTCTTTTGAAGAGAACATAACCTGTCATATTGATATGATTTCATCTTCTGTTTGTGAAACTAATTTCTCCACTAAGATCCACCCCTTCCCTGCTCTGTCTAGATAGCAATTCGCCCAGTGTGTGTCTAAAAGCTAAGTATTCCCTATATTTTGATCTGGCCTGAACCCTCCCCTGTAACTTAAGAGAATTAATAATAATATTTTTTAAATCCTCCCACCATGATCCCATATTCTCATAAAGGAAAAGTGTTGTGGCCTTGTCTTGCACTACAGCCTTGAGGCCAGACAAAATACCAGTGTCTTCCAATAATGAGACATTTAATCTCCAGAACCCCAATCCAGGTTCTCTAACCGGGGGAATTTCAATACTAATCCCAATCAACATATGATCGGAAGATTCTATGGGAAATACAAAGGTTTTTGAAATTTCTAAATTTTGCTTTAAAAACAAAAAGTCTATTCTAGAAGAGAGCTTCCCTTTAAAAAAAGGTTGCTTTCACCCCCCTCGATACATTATTTTGAAAATCTTTCAGACCTGCCTGAAAAACTAAAGATTTCAAAAAGTTCTTATCGCAATATTGTTTTCCCTTGTCACCCTGAATTTGGAAATTTATATTAAAGTCACATAGATACATAGATACATAGACAGTGTCGGCAGATAAGGGCCTATGGCCCACCTAGTCTGCCCATTTGAGCTTGTAAGTTCAGTTTGTTTTCCTAGAAGTCTATTTCCCTTACCCTGACCTCTAGAATTCCTTTATGTCTATCCCATGCATTCTTAAATCCCGTGATTGTTTCAGCCCCCACCACTTCCTCTGGCAGGGTGTTCCACTTGTCCACCACCCGTTCTGTGAAGAAATTCTTTTCATGTTTCCTCTGAATCGTCCTCCTCCAACCTTCATCCCATGCCCTCTAGTCCTGAAACATCTTTTTCGCTTAAAAATAGTGTTTTCCTGCACCCTGTTCCTCCCTGTAAGATACTTGTATGTCTCTATCATATCCCTCTCCCTCCTCTCCTCCAGGGAGTACATGTTCAGTTCCTTCAACCTGTCTTCATAGGATTTGTGATGCAACCATGCACCATCTTTGTTGCCCTCCTCTGAACCTTCTCACCCTGTCTATGTCCTTACGTAGGTATGGTCTCCAGAACTGTACACTGTACTCCAGGTGGGGCCTCACTAGTGTCTTGTATAGCGGAATTATGACCTCCTTTTCCTGCTGGTGATGCCCTGCCTATACATCCCAGCATCCTATTTGCTTTACCTGATGCCTTGTCACACTGTTTCTACTTGAGGTCATCAGAGATGACAACCCCAAGATCCCTTTCCTGCTTGGTGCATGCTATATCCTCACCCCCAACTGATATATTGTGCCAGGGTTTTGTGCCCCATATGCATTATCTTGCACTTTTGCATTGAATTTCAACTGCCAAACCCTTGACCATTCTTCAAGTTTCTGCAGGTCCCTTCTCATTCTGTCTACACCCTCTGGTGTGTCTACTCTGTTACAGAGCTTTGTGTCATCAGAACAGTGAAATTCTGCCTTCTATATCCTGTGCAATGTCACTGATGAAGATGTTGAATAGGACGGTCCCAGCACTGATTCCTGTGGTACCCCACTGGTCACTCTTCCCTCTGTGGAGTGACAGCCATTTACCACCACCCTCTGTGTCCTGCCACCCAGCCAGTTACCTACCCACCACACTACTGTCCTGCCCACACCCATATTCCCCAGTTTGTGTAATAGTCTTCTATGTGGCACAGTGTCAAAGGCCTTGCTGAAGTCCAGATAGGCCATGTCCACTGCCCTCCCTGATCCACCTCCCTAGTCACCCAGTCAAAAAATTCAATGAGGTTGGTCTGACATGACCTCCCCCTGGTGAAACCATGCTGCCTTGGGTCCTGTAGTCCATTGACAACCAGATGTTCCACCAATCTCTCCTTCAGTAGTGCTTCCATGATCTTTCCCACTACCGAGGTGAGGCTGACTGGTCTGTAGTTCCCTGCTTCCTCTTTGTTCCCACTTTTGTATAAGGGGACTACATCTGCTGTCCTCCAGTCTTTGGGTACTCTCCCTGTTTCCAGTGATTGGCTGAACAGGATAGCCAGAGGTTCAGCCACCACCTCTTAGTTCTTTAAGGACCCTGGGTGCACCCCATCTGGCCCCATTGCTTTGTCAACTCTATTACTTCCAGTTCCTTCAGGACCCTTTCTCGTGTAAAGGGACTTGTGTCCATTTCTGCACCATTCTCACCCCTTGTACTCCCTTCAGACCCATTACCCCTCTTCCTTAGTAAAGACTGAGCAGAAATACCTGTTCAATATGTCAGCTTTACTGTTGTCATCCTCCACGCTGCTCCCATCCTCCCCTTCAGTCTAACTATCCCTCCTTTGTCCTTCTTTTTCACTTATGTACCTGTAAAAGGTTTTGTCCCTTTAACCACTGATTTTGCAATGTGTTCTTCTGTCTGAGCTTTGGCTTCCTTACTGACTTCCCTGCCTCCCTTTGTTTCTCCTGGTACTTCTATCCCCTTCTGCCTGTGTCTTTTGTATTGCCTGAATGCAATCTTTTGGCTTTCACTTCTTTGCTACCTCTTTGGAAAACCATAATGGTCTCCTCTTTCTTTTCCTCTTGCTAACCTGCTTAATGCATAATTCTGTTGTTCTTATAATCTCCATTTTAAATACTGCCCACTGTTCCTCAATCCCTGATTCCTGTCCCATTCCCCTTAATGCCTTTTTCACCCCCCAAAAAAATCTGTCTACTAGTAAATAAATATGATTGAATTTTAGTTAATAGATCAATCCTTAAAGCTTTTGATTGTGGGCCATAAATGGTAATTAATCTACAAGTTAAAGAATTTATAACCACATCTAACAGTAAAGCCCTACCTGGTTCAATATCCACTACACGTAAAATCTGTATATCAGTAGAACGAAAACAAAACCCTACCCCACAACAGGTTTCTGAGCCTATTGACCACACAGAAGTACCCCACCACCAATCTTTAGAAGCTTGAGATGTGTCCGCTAAAGTATGAAGCCTAGTGTCTTGTAGCATAAAAACATCGAACTCCAAGGCGCTGAGGATACCAAAAGTTATCTTACGTTTATAGTCCAATTTAATGCTGTTAACATTTAAGCATGCCACTCTTAGTTTCATGAAATCAAGGAGGTTTGTTTAAGTTTTTCCTACTTGACCTAGTTACACGTTTCTGCACCACCTTGTCTTGCGGGGGTTGCAATACCAAATCGGATTGAATTTGACTGGAAACCTGGGAATCTTCCTCTATGGGATCCTCTTTATCTAATAGCTCACCCCATGAGGAAAAAGCCGAAAATCTGTTAGAGAGAGGTAGTGGAGAAAGAGGTAACTGAGTTTGCCTTGGGTTCAAGTCGTCCTCTTTGTGAAAGGTGAAACTAGAAGCCTGAGGACATCCTTCTTTGAAAACTTGTCTCCCTATCATCTGTAAGAACCAGCGACAAATGGGCGGAAACTTGCTGTTGAACAACTTGCGGGGTAATAAAGGGTACCTACTACCTCAGCATTAGCAGGTTTGGGCCTCTCAATAGTACATAAAGGTAAGGGTGGAATCAAATTGTTCATACTCCTGTCTATACTCGCCTTCTTATTACCAGAAACAAAACCACTACTGCCACCTCGTCCTCGGCGCCTAATCGGAGGAGGGTGAACCGAAGACAAGTCTACCTCATTCACTTGGGGTTGTCTGGCTTGTGACAAAATTAATTCATGTTCGGAGACTGACTCCGTGTTATGAGCCGCCCATGGACAGTCCTGGAAGCTATGAGCAGCATCCCCACATAGGTTACAGGTAGGGGACGCAGTGCATTGAACTGCAGAGTGACCCAATATGCCACAAAGAAAACATTTGACAGCGGTACAATCATTATTTAAATGCGATAAATCACCACATTTGTAACAGCTTTTAGGTTGACCAGCATAGAATAATATCCCCCTATCTCTACCTAAAAAGAAGGAGCTAGGTAAATGTTGAATTCCTTTTTCAGTGTGTTTTAGTTGAACCCTAAAAGTCCAACCCCCATTCCAGAACCCATTCACATCTATTATTGGTTTGGGATGGTCTACAGTAGAACATTGTTTTTCCAACCAGAATGTAATATCTGAAACATCAACACCTCATTCCTGAATAAAACTGTAACAGATTTAACAGTAGGTTTAGTTATAGGAATAGCCAAAATTAGACCAATCCTCCAAGTGTTTTGCTCATAATACAGTTTCCAAAATTTATCCAAGTAGCACCATCGAGCAAAGCTAATGTCATAGTTCCTATCACCGGAGTGTGGATAAAAGCAACACATCCACAGGAGTAAAACCCATACGATCTTTAATTAGGGTTTTCCCACCCATACTCTGTCTGGAACAATAGAGCGCCCCAACATAATGGAGACGAACTAGAACCTTCGCTTTGCTGTACAAGATGGTGTATGAAAAAACAGCATATGATTTAGAAACCCTGGTTTTGCAGAGACGGCAGCTCTTTCGTAGTATTATCAGTCACCAACCTCTCATCTGAAAGATTAGTCATATTCTGTCCCTCGCTCCTTACCTTTTCTGTACATGAGTTCAAGGAGGTTACCTGAAAGACCTGAGGTAAGGAGACGCTGTTGGAAAATTCAGAAGCTCGGTCGTTAGGCAGAGCTGTTTCCGCGTCTGACGCATCACCTAAATTCCCAGCCTCTGTTCCAAGCTGCACAGCTGTAGAGGAGCTCTTTGAAGTCAGCGACTGCAATCCACTGCTATCAAACGCACTTTCTCCAGAGCAAACCGGAGAACCCGGCAACGTAATTGCTGGATCAGGAGTCCAACGGTTCCCTGAAAAGATCCATCCTGCTTTGAATAGGGCATCCTCTGGCGACCATTCTGTAATATCGGCAGTTTGCTCAGAGTCTTTTACCAACACCACAGTTTTGTTCCCTTCACAGCTGAAATCCGTACAGGTAGATACTCATTTGCTGGTACTAAGTGAAGGACTAGCTACCAACCTTTTCCTTTTTTTCCGTTCTTCTTCCAGTCTAGACTTGCTTTGGTTATATTCTTGTTCTGCGTTGGAAATGAGAGCAAGTAATTGGGATTTCTTTACTTCCAATTCTTTTTGTAGTCTAATTTCTTCTGAATGCAAATCCCCAACAGCTTCCATCAGAACGGATTGCTCCAAACAAGTCTCTGGTACTACTTCTGAAACCGAATTTTGTGCCAAATGAAAACTGTCGTCCTGTGGCATACAGGATGCCTCTGGAGCTCCACAAAACTGACCGTCCTCCTCCATGATCTGGGACAGACTGTGCTCACCCACAGTCTCCCACAGCGCAACAGCGCCCTCTGCCTCCGCAGAGTAGGGGAATTTCCCCGGTGTCCTGGCCAAATTTCCCTCATTCGCTAACAAAACCACTAACAGCTTAATCTAGTTCAAGGCCAGTTGACATTCATCTGTATCCCCTTCCCCCAGGTCGTGCCTGAAAATAGGCAGGATTTGTCTAGTGCACTTACCCGGTCAACAAAAACTAAATAAAATAAAATAAATAAATAAAATAAAAATAAATATTCTGAGGTTAAGGACATATATTTTTATAGTAACAGTGCTCTTCAATCTGTTTTAACTATTTTAAAACTGTGGAATATAATACTTAATTTTCCTAAAAGCTAATATGTTGAATAGTAAGGAAACACAGTTCTAATGTTCTAACACTGTAAACACAATGGCTGTTCTAAATATAATAATGTGGAATGTAAATGGTCTTGGTTCCACAATTTAGAGGAAGAAAGTATTGAGTCACCTGAGAAAGCACAAAAGTGATATTGTGTTTCTTCAGGAAACCTACCTCCTTCCAGAGGAAGCTGATAAGCTGCAAAGACAATGGGTTGCTCGCGTGGAACATAATAGCTTCTCTTCAAAAAAAGAGGGGCCTAGCTATTCTAGTAAGCAAAGGAATCCCATTTATTAAAAAAGAACATGTCTTAGACAAGAAAGGAAGATTCCAAGTATTCTTCAGTCTTTATATGGCAGAAATGTGACCCTTTGTAAAGTACATGATCCAAATGCAGAAAGAGCTGCCTTTTTCCATAATTTGCTTTTGGCCCTACTACCTTATAAGGAGTATGAGATCATACTAGGAGGGGATTTTAATAATGTCATGGACCTTCTACTAGGCAGATCAAGTTCCTCCAACTTGGTCAGACAACTTTCTTCACATAATTATCTACAAGAAATGGTAGAGGGTTTGGGGCTTCTGGATATATGGCAGCTAGCACATCCAAAGGACGAGGATTTTTCCTTCTTTTCAGCTAGCCATGTCTTCAGCAGAATAGATTGCATTTTTATTTTGGCTTGCGTGCACACGCAAGCAACATCTTGTGGTAGTAGCACATTTCAGAGGTGTGTCAGTGTTGTGGTGAATGCAGAGCATGCCTTTGTGGGTGCGTCTCTCAGTCGCCAACCAGTGAGCATGCTGCCAATGACAGCAGTTTCAGAGAGAGCCATGGAGCTGAAACGAATTTGCCACTGCAATCAGAGACAGGCTTGTCATTGCTGTGGCAGATGTCATGCCTCCATTATATCACTTTCCTGGTGAAACATTTCAATAAATATGGCGACTCCTGCTGTCCACCACACAATCCCCAGAAAGCTGGCATCGGGGTGCCTAAAACCTGTGTCGGCATGTCCCCCCCCTCACATTATGTGGCACACCATAACATGGCGGCTCCTGCCACCCACCACATACTCCAGAAAAGCCATCATCAGGGTGCCCAATGCCCATGTCGGCATCCCACTCTTAGCATGTCTTTCCTGGTTAAACAGTTTCCCCTTTCCTTTCTGAAACTGGGATGCCCACTCCCGGTGTTAGATGTGTGCTCCTACCCATCTACACACCTTGCTGACATCGGGATGCCCAATCCCCATGTAGGCACCCCCTCCCAGAATTGTGGTACACTGGGAGCCCACCCCAGTGTGCCTATTTGTTTTTGTGTGTAACCTGTAAATCAAGGAAACCTTCCCTAGTGGTCTTTTTTCCCCCCTGAAAACAAGAAAATGGTCCACCGTTGTCTCCCTCATCCCCCTCTCCCATCCTCACCTTCCCTCTGCACACCCAACTCCCCGCACCCCTTTCACCCACACTTACCCTCTGGAGGTTGGGAGCCATGAACTTCTCTGAACCGAGACATGTCTGCACTTTTCAAAGCTGAACTGTGAACTGAAGAAATGACGGTAAGTTTTATAATGGGAGGCATTTGGGGTTTCAAGTTAGGATGATATCTCAGCCATTTTTAGGAATTTTGGCCATAAATTTTCAACATGGGGTTCTTGGGACTCCACCTCATGAATTTGTCACTGTCATTTAGTTTCTCGGTCCCAAAAGGTGATTTTGCTGTTGCTGCACAGAATCACCTTTTGGGACCAATTAATTAAATGGCAGTGTCACTGTTCATGAGGGGAAGTCCCAAAAAGACCATGTTGCAAACTGATGAAAAATTCCAAAAAATGACTGCGTTATGAGCGTGTATTGCACAGTTTCTACTCTCGCTAGTAACTTCACTACTGTTTAATATTTTCACTCCAGATTTTCAACATTGCCATTTTTTCACACCACCTCTTGAACAGTACTGCTGTCATTTTTCACATCCTGTCAGAAATGTGTTTTCACACCTGTGGTGCCAAATGGCACAGTCACTGTGCAAAACCACATTTCGGGATTTAGTAATGAAATGATAGTGCCACTGTTCATGAGGTTGGGTCACAAAAAGCTCATTTTGAAAATCTGGAGTGAAAATACCAACAAACAGCTGGGGCATTAGGGTTTTCCAACCATGAAACCCTACTCTGTAGAGACTGACAGGCATTGGGGGTGTTACTTGGGATAATTGGCTGTAATGCTCATGCCATTCCACCCTCAACCTGCAGCCAGTAACAGGCATTGAGGTGTGTCTTGGGGTCTTTGGCCCAACGTTCACCCCATTCTCCTATACCACACCCATCTCAGTGTATTTCCTTATGGAATGGGGTATGTAGAAGGCCTGAAGACTCCAAGGCACACACCATGACACCTGTCAGTGTCTGTGGGGTAGGGAGAAGTGAAATGGCATGAGCATTATGGCCCATGACCCAAAGGCACACTCCCAACACCTGTCAGTCTCTGCAGGATGGGGTGGGGTGGGGTTGGCATCAGTTCAATACTTCACTGGCATTCCTATTATGCATCTCTCTAACTTGTGTACTACTAATGACAATGCCAGCAAGTCAACATTTGGCATTTACAAATGCTTGTTATGACTTTAGCTTTATGTAACATGACTTTTGAGGTTAGTTATGACTCAGTTATTCATTTCAGACCATGGTCTGTTTAAAGCAACCTGTTTTTTTAGAAAGAACTCCACAGAAACAATTCCAATGGTGCTTTAATTCCACCCTAATACAGGACCCTGAATTTAAAGATTGGCTTGCAAGAGATACCACTACATATTTTAATTTTAATTATAACAAAGAAACCTCATATCAAATACTTTGGGATGCTTATAAGGCATACATTAGGGTAGCATTATACAGTATTCCTCCATTCAAAAGAAACAAAGGCAAAAGAAGGTTGATTCTAAGGAGAAACTTATTAAACACTTCTGAGGACAAAATGAAACACAGCCTCAATAAGAACTGAGACCTAATTTATAAGCTTACCAAATTAAAATTTGAGGTCAATAAAATATACTCCAGTAAAGCGGAATTTGACCTCTTCTGCACTAAATAACATTACTGGGAATCAGGAGAAAAACAAAGAAAACTCCTTGCATACTGTTTAAAGAAATAACAAAACCAAAATATGATACCTAGGATTCGCGTTAATAATAAGGGGATATGTGATGGTAAGGAACTTGATTGTGTAATATCTCAATGAGTGGAAAGTGAGCTCGGGATTTTTATCATGAGTAGCTCCACATAGTGGAACCACGAGTGATTTTTCTGAGCTCACTTGCCTAGAGTTGTGATGTTACACATATCAAGTCCCTTACCATCACATATGCATTTTATATGTAACCCCCCTGTTACCCGGGGTTACTAGAATCCCAGTTAGACCTAGTGGCAGGAAGGGACAGGCAGCTTGTGAAACTCCAGTTAAATGGATTTCACACTGTCTCACTCTGTTCTCAGTCTCAGCTGAGACCGAGGGATGACATCATTTAGAACTGTCGCAGCTGCATAAGCCACACTGGAATGTTGCAGTTGGAGATTAGAGTAGAATGTTGGGGAATTTGAAGTCAGTTCTGTTGCAGTCTGTAGTAGAGGAAGGGATGTGGCATACATTTAATGAGAATCTACATAGCAAAGTGTTTTAAGGATGAGGTGTCACAGTCCAGACAAATGGCCGAGTATGAATTATGAGAGTGAGAGGTGGGAGACCCCCATCAGTAGTAACCAAATTCACCTCTACGGGTTTGCTTTGGGACACCTGTTGCTTTCTCTCAGGTACTTGACAAGTGCCTGAGGAAAGTACCCAGACATGGGATTGATGAGGAAGATTCCCTGATGGTGCCAGAAGTGCTCATAGGTGGTTTAGGGAGCCACCAGTAAATGTTTCATGCTATATGGAAAATGTTCAAAGGGCTGGCAATGGAGCTGAGCCAGGGAAACCAAAAAAAGAGTTGAGTTAGGGCAGAGTGCCCAGAGTGTTTCAAGACCTGAGGGTTTCAGTGTAAAGAGGATGTGTTCTGATCTCCATAAATCTGCATTACCAGGAGTGTAGCCCTGTGGGGGTCCATCTATGCTTTGTTATTCTGTTGGATATGAATAAAAGGCACACTTTAGAATCCCAACTTCTGGTATTGGACATTACAGTTATTGCTTCCTGTGTCCAGAGTTACTTGGATGCCCCTGACTAGAAGTCAAACCTAGCCAAAATACCGAGCAACAGTTGTCTCCCCGAGCCCAGGTCCCAGGTAGGGGGTTACATATGGAGGCACTGCACAGTGCTAATAACACAAAAATACCACCAACCCAACCCCTGGGGTAACCCACCGGTTACAAAACAGGAGGCACCGCTGGGATTCTGTTGAAATTTGGGAGAAAATGCAAGAAAGGTTGCTCAGATAGTGGCTAGCATTTTGGCTGTCTGGCAGTAGGTAGCCAAAAAAGCAGAAGCAATGTAAACTTAATGTGCCACTGTGTGCTGCTGTCTATGTGATGTTGTGATATTGCCAACTGTTACCAAGGAGCAGTAAAGCCCAAGTGTGTATGTCCTTGTCCTGCATCAAATTACAGCATTTGCCATCTTTTAAAAGTGTTTGTGACAAAGAAAAGTGTGGAAAACTGTGGGTAGCAAAAGGAAAATTGTACCCTAGATGTTGGAAATGCTTTCTGTATGAACTGAGAGACTTGTTGTGCTTAATGGCCATGAAAAATGGCTGAAATGGAGTCCCACCAAGGAGCTACAGTTGAAGAAAAAAAAAGTGGTTTGCAGTTTAAATTTTGCCTGCTCAATGATCACCGTGAGGAGAAGAGCATTAGAGAGGAAAGAGGCTCATTTGCATAGCGTCGAGTGATTGGTGAGACTGCAATCAGTCCCACCCCCAAGCCAGCTCTAGAGCGACTGCACAGCATTCAAGAGGGAGAGGGAGTGGAGTGTGTGAACTGGCTTGTTAAGAGGAGCGTCACGGTGACTGAAAGTGCTGTAAAAGTTTAAAAAACTGACTTTTCTGTTCAAATTCAGGCTTAACCCACATCTCGATCAACTGAACTGTGAGTGTGGTGTTCAGAGGGACGATCGGCAGGACTGCCAACCCGCTTCCTTCCAGAGGCCTCCAAGACTGGCTGCAGGCAATTTTCCATCGCAGCAAACAGCTACTGATAACAGTGAGTACCAGCCAAATGAAACAGCTCAAACTAAGTGATTTTGCCAAAAGCCAGCTGAATCTGTGTGTTAGCAGTGTAATCACTTTGCAAAGAAGGACTGTGTCAGTTTAACTAGCTAAAAGCAAGAATTCTAAGCAACCGACTGTGAGCATAATTATAGGTTAAGCTTCAGTAAAATTTTCAAAGCCAAGTGAGAGACTATGAGTTGTATGAGATATGCAGCAAGAAATACAGGCAATCCTGTACTATGAAATACTGAGGCTTTAAGGGACTGTAAGCTACAGCAGTGTCTTCAGCAAGTAAAAAGTCTGTGGCAAATCATATAAATGTGCTAGGAAAAAGAACAGTGCAAGTTTGTGCAGTTTGAGCAAAGTTATCAGTCGAGTGTGTAAATCGGCTGTGTAGTGGCTGGACCCAATTACAGAATGTTGATGCATAGTAGTACTGCAGCCGCCATTACAAGGTGGGGTAGTAATGTAAACACAGCAGCAGAGGAGCCATTTTGAAAGAAAAACATTTTTTCAGTGATGTGGGACTTGAAATAACAGTAAGCATTGTTTGTTTTTCTCTGCAGTCATGGCTTCAGGACCAGCCCGATACCTGGATCATGCCTGGGCTGTGATAGCAGTCGAAGTTAACAAGTTAAGGGACATTGAGAGATGTTACTACAGAGGACGACTGCCTCCTTGTGTGGCAATTCCTGGTTATCCAGTGCGAGTATGTGTGATGTGCTTAAATGCTGGAAGGGACGTCTTCATGGTACCTCACTGTTCTGGGTGCCTAGAGAAATATGGTTTGTTTAAAGTGCCCAAGATTTGTTTGGCTCCCACATGGACAAAAGTTCAAGAATCTGCAGTTGGCAGCACACAGCACCAGGCAGAGCCTGCTGGAGAAGGCCCCTCAGAGTCTGGCATGAAGCAAGAGGGTGCAGATTTACAGACAGAACAATGTGCTGATGTTTCAGAGTCTGAGTCACAGAGAGATATTTCAGGAAGAGCATCAGTAGAGCCTTGGAGAGAGGGGCCTAGCCCAAGTCTCATAGGTGAAGATGAGATGAGGGAGGCCTTTGAATGGAAGGTTTTGACCTCCGCGCCCAGCGAAAAGTGGACAGTTTCAGGAGTGAGGATGACTGCTCACTCCTGGGCATCAGATGAAAAAGGAACTGGTACACAGCCTCAAGCTCTTGCCTCAGAGGAATGCATGGAAGAGAGTGGTGATTCCACTGTCCTGGCTGTGCAAGAAGGAGCCAGGGATCCATTTTATGTGTCGTTAAGAATGCGTAGATGGCAGAACCAGGACTGGCCACCCCCAAGCCAGGCCAGAGATCTCAAGTTGACCAAAGCTAATAAAGAGGAAAGACTGGTTTGTAGGAAAGCAAATTAAATCTACTGGATGTCCTTTCCTACCTTTCCTTGGAGAAACTGGGAGGAAATTGAAAAAAGCAGGAAATCCTGGATTTGGGAAGAAGCAATGAAATGTGTGCATCCTGGTGCAAACAAGCATGTCAGGAACAGAATGTTTCAAGAAAAATATAGCCAGTGGAAAAGAGGCAGGACACTGTTTATTGACACTGCTCGAATTGTGGATGGAGAGGGACATGAAACCTTTCACAGTGTGAATTATGAGCTCCCAGATGGGGTGATAATTCAAGCACCTGACCCTTTGTGCTATTGGCCACAATGCAAAGACCTTCCTGCGTATGTGCCCATGCCTACCAAATGGAAAGCAGAGCAGTGGTAGCCAGTGCTGCCACTTCAGCAGTTGCCATACCTATGTTGTTCCACCAGTCTGGATGTCCAGGACCAGGTGCCCCACATTCATCAGTTCATCGACTGGCCCACCAGATGACTTCAGATCCAGAGAGGACACCAGCCCAGCTGTATCCGGATTCATCGCCTGGGTATCAGACGTCTTCAGACCAGCTGTTTTCCTTTTTGTTCATGTTCCAAGGTTCTATCTCCAGAGATGACATCAGCCCAGCAGTTTCCAGATGTGCTCTCCTGTCATTTCCCGGAAGATGTCCGCCCAGCTGTATCGGAAGAATGCTGCCAGGGAGAGTCTTTGGCCGAAGACCAGGTGTACTAACATACTAAAATGCCAGCAGAATAGGCCTAACGGTCTTTCGAGTCTGCTCGATTGGTCAGCCCCCACCCTGGGTGCTGACCTTGCTGCCCCCCTCACCTTCTCTGGCTTCTCCCTTCCCAGTTCTGGATATTCTTGCTACATTGGATTTTGCTTCCAGAACCCTTCCCCTGTACCTGTCCCAGCCCCTCTTGAATCCCTCCACCATCTCTGCCTCCACCAGCCCCCTAGGTAGTGCATTCCATGGCTCCACCACCCTCTCAGTGAAGTAGCACCTCCTCCTTTCTCCCCTGAATCTTCCCCCTCCAGCTTCCACCCATGACCTCTAATGGCCCCCTCCTCCTCCTTCCTTTGAAGCACCCTGACTGTTCCTCCCCCATTTACCCTCTTCATGTACTTAAAGACCTCTATCATGTCCCCCCGGTCCCTTCTCTCTTCCAATGTGTACATATTTAGCTCGTTGAGCCTCTCCTCATAGGTCCTGTCCCCCAAGCCCCAAATCATTTTGGTTGCCCTCCTCTGGACCCTCTTCAGGAGTTTAATGTCCCTCTTAAAGTGTGGCCTCCAAAACTGCAAGCAGTACTCAAGGTGTGGCCTCACCAAGCAGTTATACAGAGGGAGCATCACTTCCCTCCTTCTGGAGGTTATCCCCCTAGCGATGTATCCCAGCATCCTGTTGGCCTTGGCTGCTGCCCTCCTACAAGTCACCGAGTTGTTCATTTTGACATCCACCACCACCCCCAGGTCCCTCTCAGCCATCGAGACTTGTAGCATTTCCCCCACCCAGGGTGTACACTTGGCCCGGGTTTCTGGCCCCCAGGTGGAGTACCTTGCATTTCCCTGCATTGAACCTCAGCTTCCACTTTCTAGACCATCTTTCCAGAGCCTCCAGGTCCCCCTGTAGGGCCACCCTCCCTCCTCCCCATCCACCACCGCCCCAGTTTTGAGTCATCTGCAAAGAGACTCATCTCACTCCTGATTCCTGTCCTTATGTCAGACGGTATGTTGGAACAGAGGGATCCAAGGACTGATCCCTGTGGGACCCCACTAATGACCCTCTTTGGGGATGAGACTATCCCGCCAACTACGACCCTCTGGGTCCGGTCATGGAGCCAATTGCCTTTCCATCTGATCATCTGGTTCCCCACCCCCATTTCTCCCAGCTTATCCAACAGGCCCATGTGAGGAACAGAGTCAAATGCCTTGCTGAAGTCTAGAAAGAGGATGTCCACTGGTCTACCAAGGTCCAAGGCACTCGTGTAGTATTGTGTTGTTCTACAAGGGACTGGTAAGTCCAGACTTTTCTATTCTTATGATGTTGCAGTACACACCCTACACTAGCAGACTCCAGATGTTTGAACTGTCCTCAAAGACTTTCCCCTTTGGGACTTTGGCCTTCTAGAACTGTGTTTCACTGGGTTCCATCCCAGGAGAGACTCTTTAATGGACTTGCCTTCGGCACTGTGGTCACTAGATAGGACTTTTAGGGCACTCCATCCCCCAAATATGGTGTACCGTAAAAAATGTCATTGTTTTCTACTGTTTTCTAACTTTTATACTGTTTTTCTACTTTTCTAAAAAAATATTTTTTGGGATTCTCCAGTGTTTTGATGGTAGGGGTTTAGATAGACTGTGTATGCAGATTAGGAGTGTGTGTAGTCTTTCTTTTTCTTGCAGGTGTTCCTGAAGAAGATAAGAAGAGAAGACAAGAAGAGGAGAGGAGAGGGACTCATCAGAGTTTCTCAGTACTACTTTAGAGTGTAGTGTTTAAAGTAGTGTTGTTGTTGTTGTTAGTTACTGTGTGTAATTTTTGCTTCCACTAGTATGGTTGTGGGGGAGTGTGGGAGTAATGCATAGTGTATGGAATTAGCTCCTGGTGTGTGGTTGCATTGTGTCCAAAGTTGGGGGGAGGTCCCCTGTTTGTTTTGTTTTGGGAATTTTGAGTTAGATGCAGACAGATTTTCCCTAGAGGGCTAGGGGGGATAGACAGGCTGTGGTTCTGAATGGCCATAGGGGTCGCAGAACTGATCTATTAGGGCTATGCTCTGGACAGTTCTTCCAGAGCCACTTGGTACCCATAGTCAGCGGGTAGAGTAGAGGCTGATGCATCAGCTGATGGCCTCTGGGCCCTTAGTGTTGACTGCCTGTGCCTAGCACATGGTAGGAGGGGGCCTGATCACCCCTCTCCGTAGGTAGTACATAGGGTAGAATGGCCTAGGTCAGGTAACTAATGACTGTGGACAGTCATTTTCCTGGCCCAGGGTGAGTGTAACCCCCCTGTTACCCGGGGTTACTAGAATCCCAGTTAGACCTAGTGGAAGGCAGGGATAGGCAGCTTGTGAAACTCCAGTTAAATGGATTTCACACTGTTTCACTCTGTTCTCAGTCTCAGCTGAGACTGAGGGATGTCATCATTTAGAACTGTCGCAGATGCATAAACCACACTGGAATGTTGCAGTTGGAGGTTAGAATAGAACATTGGGGAATCTGAAGTCAATTCTGTTGCAGTCTGTTGTAGAGGAAGGAGGTGCTGTGCTGTAAGCAGGCCCTCAGAGTCCTAAGCTCTGTCATAGAGCTATTTTTTGTAGAGGTGTGTGTTCTCACCTGAAGAGGAACACAAGAAGAGACGAGTGAAGTGGTAGAGACCGCTTTCAGTGGTTCAGGGCCCCATCCCTGCAGGGATGGGGGGAAAGAATCAGCATGTTTCCAGGGGCAAACCACCTGGTCCAGCTAGGAAGCAAAAGAAGCTGCCTGAGTTTAAGTTTGTGCTGAGGCACCAAAAGTTCTGGATGAGATTTCTTTGAAGAGAAAATGCCTGTGGGGCACCTGCAACCAAGGGGTGAGTTCGCTCTGCTAAAGGGCCAATGTGTTTTTACCTGAGACAAGATGAAACTAAAGCGACTGTTACTGTAGGGTCAGGAAAAGACAGCCAAGTACAGTTTGGAAGATGTGGATATTGGACTGCTTAACTCTTCGGGGGGCCTAGAGTAATGGACACAGCCACTTTGTAAGTATGTTCAAGATCAGCACAAATGGGATGGAAAAACAGTAGACTGGATGTGGCATACATTTAATGAGAATCTCTATAGCAAAGTGTTTTAAGGATGAGGTGTCACAGTCCAGAGAAATGGCCAGGTATGAATTATGGGAGAGAGAGGTGGGAGACCCCCCCCATCAGTAGTAACCAAAATTCACCTCTAAGGGTTTGCTTTTGGACACCTGTTGCTTTCTCTCAGCAACTTGGACAGTGCCTGAGGAAAGTACTCAGAGGTGGGATTGATGAGGAAGATTCCCTGATGGAGCCAGAAGTGCTCATAGGTGGTTTAGGGAGCCACCAGTAAATTTTCCATGCTATATGGAAAGTGTCCAAAGGACTGGCAATGGAGCTGAGCCAGGGAAACCGAAAAGGAGTTGAGTTAGGGCGGAGTGCCCAGAGTGTTTCGAGACCTGAGGGTTTCAGTGTAAAGAGGATGTGTTCTGATCTCCATAAATCTGCATTACCAGGAGTGTAGCTCCGTGGGGGTCCATCTATGCTTTGTTATTCTGTTGGATATGAATAAAAGCCACACTTTAGAATCCCAACTTCTGGTGTTGGACATTACAGTTATTGCTTCCTGTGTCTGGAGTTACTTGGATGCCCCTGACTAGAAGTCAAATCTAGCCAAAATACCGAGCAACAATTTTCTCCCCGAGCCAAGCTCCCAGGTAAGGGGTTACATATGGAGGCACCGCACAGTGCTAATAATACAAAAATACCTCCAACCCGATCCCTGGGGTAACCCACTGGTTACAAATACAATAGGGGCTTTTTAGTTTTGTTCCATTTATTCACTTAACTTGTAGAGTTTTTGTGGTACCTGTGTTTTCCTGATTCCGTTCTTTTCTCATGTTCGGCTGCTAGAGTAGGTGACATACAGAGAGTAGTGATATTTTGTGCTGACGTGTACACAGTATATTTATCTGGCATTTTCTCTGTATACTAGTATTTACTTATCGGCATATCACTAAACCCCTATTGCATAATAACAAAATAACTTTTAACATACAAGATATAAATACTTGCTTTCAGGAATACTATGAACATTTATGCAAACCATTTAATTCAGATATCAAATCAGACCTAATAAACTTCCTAGAAGCTGCTAAACTTCCAAAACTGTCTACTCTGAAAAAAGAAACCTTAGACAAGCCAATATCTAAGTCAGAGATCATGCAAGTCATTCTATCAGCTAGTTCTCAAAAAAAACCCAGGTCCTGATGGCTTTTCCAGTGAATTCTATAGACACAATGACCCTATTATTATTGTCTACTTAGAGAAACTATATTAAGAATTCTTGTACTAGCAAAAAGAGTAATGGAACTTGCAAAGCTCACCACAAACTACTGTCCACTCCTCAGAATAGTTTCAAGATCCAACAGTTTATTTCAGGAACACATAAGGCAGCTTCCTGGAGGAAGACCAAAATGGACTGATGTTCCACCTAGTGGACTTTGTTAAAGTATGTACCCCGAAATGGATAAAGTGCTTTTATACACAAAAATACAGTGGCTGTTGCAATTTAAAGTGACAATACTTCATTTATTGCAAAGCAAGTTTAATACTTAAGAAATTGTAACAAAGTGCATACTAAAGTGAGAGTGCATAGAAAACTACCTAAAACCAAAACCAATCTAGCATAACAAGTAGTTGCACATAATCAAACTCCTAGATACCTAAATTGAACTAAAGAAGGTCTATATATATGTAATAAATGACTGAAGAATGATGTACACTCCTAAACGGTATTAAATGCAAGATAACATATTTCTTTGTACAAACAGCATACTCAATTACTTCACAATCCATGTATTTTGTATTCTAAGGGGATCCAATGAAAAAGAATCCTGGCTTCAATGCAAAATGAGGACCCAGGATATTGGTTGCTGGGGGGGGGGAGGAGGAGAAATAGAAGGGGATGGAAGGGGCCATGGAGAGTCGTAGCACACTGAATGTTCATGTTGCTTATTAAAGCTTAAGTCCACAAAGTCTCTCCACAAGTAGAAATGTTAAATATACATTCCTTACTGTTGCTCTCTCCATTTCGAATTGGAATGAAGTGGGTTGTCACAACTGATTCCAAGGGTGCAAATACATGTAGAAACAGATGAGAAGATAATGAGATTTTGTTGAATAAAGCACAACACACAGTAGTATCAAACTGTATCAGAAAGGACCAGCTATTACATTCATTTTACTAAAATAGGTTCCACTCAATCTGGTCATTCAGACTTTTCGGATTCATGCAAGCACCCATCCTGTAATTCCAGTAATTTTCCTTCCTACTAAGGGCAAGTTCTCTGTCTCCGCCTCTGGGTCCCAGACAGACTTGCTCCAACCCTACAAACTGTACCTCATGTTCACATGGATTCTGTGTATCCATCATATGTGTAGCCCAAGCATACTCTCACTTTCCATTCTGAATTGCCCTTACATCCTCCCCCACTCTTTCCTTCAGTTTTCTTTTCATATAGCCCACATAGTAGGCCCTACACTTGCACTCTGAGATGTATTCCACCCATTTAGTATCACAATTGATAAATTGCTGTATCTTTATAGTTTCTCCACCCCATGGATTTTCAATATTCTTCACCTGTTTGATGTAAGCGCAATACTTGCATCCACCACACCCTTTTGCAACCCATGGGTAACTGAGGTATCCATGTATTGTTTGATTTTACAGGTTGTATGAATGAAACTAAGAGGTCCCTGAGGTTATGTGTCCTCTGGTGTGACATTCTGGGTGGACATTGGGAGGTTTCTTTAAGTCTGGGGTCAGCCCCCAGTACATGCCAATTGGCATAAATGATGTCCTTGACCCGTGAAGATCTTACATTATAAGTAGTTACTAAATGAATTCTGTTGTGCTGTGTTTCATTCTTTTCCCTCCTCCCTTTCTCTTGTCCACTCAGAAGTGCTGTCCGATCCACTGCATCACTTGTTCCCTTGGCCTCCTGTATTGTTTTAGCAGAGTACCCCCTAAGCTTGAACCTCCTACTCAGTTCCTTAGACTCCCTTTCATAGATCTCCCTCTGGCTGCAATTTCTCTTTATGCATAAGAACTGACTCTTGGGGTATTTGTGATGATATGTTTAGGGTGGCAACAACTAACCAGTAGAATACTGTTGCAATCTGTGGGCTTCCTGTAAAGGCTTGTATCAGCTAGCCCCCCATCTACCTTCCTAATATTTATATCCAGGAAGGAAACTTGTCTGGTATCTGCATGGTAAGTAAAGCACAAATGTGGGTTGATATCATGCAAATAGTCTATAAACTCCCTTAATTCAGTCATCTCACTTTCCCATATTAAGATGATATCATCAGTAAAGCATTTCCATACCTGTATCTTGGACAGGTATGTGTTGTGCCTGCTCTAGACAAATTCTTCCTCCCAATACCCCAAGTATAGATTGGCATAGCTGGGGAAATGTAACTCCCATGGCTGTGCCTTTTTCTTGATGAAAAAACTGATTTTTGAAAGCAAAAAAATTTCCCTCTAACACAATCTGTGCCACCTCAACCAAAAGTTCTATATCTGGGGTGGCCCCTTCCCCTCTTTTGTTTAAAAAGTAACATAATGCTCATAGGCCCCCATATGTGGAATACTTGTATAGTGGGCTTCCACATCTAATGTTACCAAAAGGGAATTTTCTTTGATCACTAACTGTGATAGAACATATTCTTGGTTCGAGATCAGATGAAAGGTTCCCTTAATGAGGCATACATTCGTCTACTGGCAAAAAAAAAATAAAGACCCTCTGGAACCAGAAAATTATCTCCCATCTCACATCTTAATCTCGATTATATAGAAACATAGAAACATAGACTTGGACAGCAGATAAGGACTGCTTGGCCCACCTAGTCTGCCCATTTCCCTACCTATTGGATAAGCTGCAGATCCTAGTTAACCAACAGCCTACTTCTTCCTACTTCCCACCAGAAGTGCCTTATGCTTGTCCCATGCATTCTTGAATTCCCCCCAGTTTTTGACCCCACAACCTCCTCAGAAAGGCCGTTCCATGTCTCCACCACCGTCTCCATGAAAAAATACTTCCTCACATTGCCCCTGAGCCGTCCCCCCTCTATCTTCAAATTGTGTCCCCTTGTTCTCGCACATCTCTTTTTCTGAAAGATGCTACCCTTTTGGACTTTGTTGATTCCCTTGATATATTTGAAAGTTTCTATCATGTCCCCCCCCTTTCCTCAAGGGTATACATATTAAGCTCCTTTAGTCTCTCTTTGTATGGCTTCTGTTGCAGACCTTGCACCATTTTAGACAGATCCAAAAAGTATGCTGCACTATCACTGAGGATGGGTGCTAGCAGGGAGCAGCAAGCCCCAACAAAACACAAAAAGTCCAAAGAACCAGCACTCAGGGTAAATAAACTGCCATATAAAAGACCCCAGTGCTTCAGCAGTTAGGTTATGGCCATGTCTGCTCAAATAAATTTAGCACATGCTGTGATTTTTCCTTGCCGGACATTTATTTGTCTAGAGTGCTGGTTCTTTGGACTTCCTTCACCATTCTAGTTGCCCTCCTCTGGACTGCCTCCATCCTGTTTATGTCTTTTCGGAGATGGGGTCTCCAGAACTGCACACAGTACTCCATATGGGGCCTCACCAACTGTCTGTACAGAGGGATAACAACCTTTTGTTTTCTACTGCTGATCCCTCTCCCAGTAAATCCCAGTATCCCCCCAGCCATCCTTACTGCCTTCTCACATTGCTTGCTTACATTTAGGTCATCTGATATGACTACCCCCGGGTCTCTTCCATTTTTGTTGTTGTTAATACCTCCTCCCCACTGTGTACTCTTCATTAAGTACTACCAGTTACTGTAATCTGATATCAGGATGACTGAGTGTGGCCCCTCCCACTCCCCTTTTTACTCATTGCTCAGATTGTAGCCAGAGCAAGTTTACTAACACTTCATGCTCATAGTTGGAGCCATACCTCTCAACCTCATGCCTCATAAATCAGGGACAAGGCTTTAAGGGCAACTCTGTGTTTCACATGTGTTTTTATAAATAAGATGTTTCAGCTACTACAATTTACTAAAGAATACATTTTTTATATTTTAAATGTTCCTTTCAAAGATTTACAGTATATCTTGGTAGTCCACCTAAAAGGTTTGTATAGAAAACAGTTGAAAACATTTGCCTCTACCCTGTTAACCTCACAGTGCCTTTGTTTATGACATCATAGTACTCACAATGACAACAGACTGTGATATCACAAACAGCAACTGTGTGGTTAGCATGAGAGAGCCAGACACATTTTCAAAGACTCAATGAAACGATTGCTACATTATCTACAATATTTAGTTGACTAACAGAAGGGGAATAGCAAAAGAAATAACAAATAACTAGAGGATAATAAAGTGAAAACATAACTGGTGTAAATCTAGTGTTTGTAAGCTTTTTATTATAATCGAGAGTTTTTCTTTAAAGAAAATCAGGGACAAGGGACCAAAATCAGGGACACATCTTGAAAATTGGTATTATCCACTCAGGAAGCTGGTAGAATAAGGGTTTTAGTGTAAAATGCATTTCGTAAAGAAGAACAAGTGTGTGTAACTTGAATGTTTGACATTATTCTGTGCTCACAATCCTCATTATTTGGTCATGGAAACACAAATTTTAAGAGGGACAGGGTAAAAATTTGAGGCAAAATCAGGGATGTCCCTGAAAGGTATGGTTGGATCAGCTCCCCTGCCCTAAAACACACCACACGCACGCACGCACGCACACACACACACACACACACACACACACACACACACATACCCTTTGTTCTATACAATAGTTAGAAATGCACATTAAACACAGAATGGTTAAATGAACTACTATCGAATCTCAGAACAGAAAAGACGATAGCAAGCCTGTATGGTAGATCAAAACGATTTTTGCCAAGATATGGGAACCCTTTTATACTCTTTACTCTTTGTAATAAGTAAATTGATGCTTTCGTCAGAAATTTGATAATAGCTTACTCTGTACCGGGTAGGGGAAGGGTGAATAGGAGGGAGGAGGGTTGGGGGGGGTACGGTACCATCATTGTTAATCCAATAGAAATTGTTCTGATTGTATGTATGTTATGGAACATTTCTTTGTAGTAAAATTTTAATAAACTTTGAATTAAAAAAAAAAAGAAATGCACATTAAAACACAGAGAATGATGTTGGAGAAACATAGATCATGTACCAGAGAGAGAGAGAGAGAGAGAGAGTTGGTTGGGGTTACCACAAAACATGACTTAGTTTCTTCTTTTTTTTTGGTTACCATGGCAACAATTGATGGCAAATAATTAAAATTAACTTTCAGCACAAGGATCAATAAAGCTGAAAAATGTTGGATTCTCAATGTGGTGTGAAAATAGCAGCAGTACTATGGGCTACTTAGGCAACCCTGATGAATTCAGTCATCTCCCTTCAAAAATTCACACATGTACTCTGTTTCCTGGCATCTAAAAAGCTAATACATTTGAGGAACAATATATAAACGTGCATATCGAAATTGTGCTTGTGGTCTCCCTGTCCTCACTCTGTAAATTACTTTTCTTACATCATGATATTCTAAAAAAACATGTGGCCCAATTCCAAGATGGGCTTCACCAGCGTAAGGCGAGATATGCCAAACGCCTTGGTGTGTACCATGACCTATGCCATGCATTATGCCTGTTGGAATTCCAAGTGGTGACTTGTGTGATGCTCTGCCCCTGCTTCTGGTTACCTGTATGATATTTATCCTATAAATAAATGGTCTGTGTATGAAATATCAGTATGTGAGAGATCTGGCCTTTAACTTTCAAGGTCAGTAGCTGAAACCACAGGATGTTGTAAAACAGACCAGAAGAACCCATTAATGAAGACTTTCTTACAGAAGGGTATTTTATTACCTTTTTATGACCTGCCCATGCTGAAGTTGAAACTAAATGTGAGTTTTATGGTTTCTGCAGAAAAAAGGCAGGTTGATAGCAGAAGTGTGTGAAGAGTCATAAAATCCCTCAGATCACACTAGCACAGGAAATCAGCCTAAGGGACATGAGTGTGGGATTGTTAAGTTCAAAGAGAAATGTTTAATTAAAGACTGTCATATTTGGAAAAATGGCTAGTTACAGATATTTCAAAGCAATGACTCACATCCTCAGAGACACTTATGTCAGAAATTATCTAAGGGAGGTTCTAGCTGACCTCATCAAAAGGGAATGGGGACAGATAGAGTTAAAAATGAAACATTTGGGATTGTGACATATGATTCTAGACTCTGACTGGGAAAGCACTTAGAAAGGTAATAGTTAGAAACAAATTAAGTCTTTGTGGTAGGAGTGTTTTGTCTGTAACTTCCTTTTTGTTTTACATGATTGTAAGCAGTATAATATACTGCTATATGTTTTATTTTACCATTTTATCATATTTTAGTAAACAACCATTTCTTTGAAATACTGTCTGGGTGTCTTTTTAGTTTTTTTTTTGCATGTGAAGTATGAGGGGTTAAGTCTGACTGCTGTTAAAAGGCTTGATGGTGTTACTAAGCTTGGAAAAGGTAAGAATATACCTAAGGTCTCTTATAGAGTTTTCAGGGTTAATTTTGGAGACCTGGCTTGGTGCCCCTGGTGAAAGATTGTACTGCAGTCCCGAAGAGGGTACATATCTGAGCCTGTAATTGGGTATGCTAGCATAAGGTTCACAGTTTGAATCCCTCCAGAACTTGAGGCTAACAGGTGATTCACACCCAAACCAGGCAGGAGGGGTACCCTGTCTGTTACCTGTTCACACGATTGCACTCTGAGGTTGGCACTGTGGGAGCAGAGGGCCTGACCAGCGAAGTGCATTTGTGACAACTTGTGCCATGGTGGATGCGGGCTGTGACAACCGTGGGCTACACCACCAGCTATGCCGCAGCCCACAATGCCATGGCACAAGTGTGGGTGACGACAGCAACATTGCCCAATTACAGGAGGGCGGCTGTTGTAACCTGCTAGTGTGATTCTAAAAGACGCACTGGTGTAGCTTTGTTATGGCAGTTTGGAGCTGTCCTAAGTAGTATCTGATGGCTGGCACCATCGGATGCCACCATGCAGCATCACATCAACAGTGTTATTCTGCCCCCAAGCCCCCACAAGAATTCCCCTGCCCCAACCCTCCGATCATCGGGGACCCCCGGGGTCTGATCCATGGTGCACCTCCAGATGCCTGTGCCATCAGTCCTGCCCCCTGGTGTGTGCTGTGCTGGTCTGGGGTGTGGAGGCTTCAGGGGGCTGCCTGTCACTGGCCATGATTTGCAAAATGCGGGGCACATACACCATGTGCATGGCATTAGCCTACGCATGGCGAATCTCGCATGTTGCAAGTGCCGGGACCCTGCCACTGTTGGAATGTGGCATAGGGTCCCTGGTGTAGCGGTGAATGGTGTAACTTGCAGCCACCTGTGAGTTACACCATTCTTCTTGGAATCGGCCCCATGTTTCCCAAGCATCCTGTGTCATCAGCCAAATTGGAAAGACGGTACCAGTAATTGTAATCTGATATCAGGATGACAGAGTATGATATCTCCACCTTTTTATTTATTTGTTTGCCACAATTTGTTTGTCACAAATTATTTATTTATTTTTTTATTTATTTGTTGAAGAGTTTCACCAGAAAAATCACACTGAGCAACAAGTTGCTGGTCTCACGGTGCGTCCTGGGGAAGGGGGAAGAGATGAACATAGGCAATACAGTACAGATATAGCGAATGTACATTTTCAGTAACAGTTTGGTATGGCATATACACAGCAAAACAGTGCAGATAAAATGAATGCACATATGCAAAAATGGTTGGCTAAGACATAAACATAGGTAGAAATGAAACAGTTACATTTACAAGGTTATACATTTACTACAACAAAGCAAAATATGCTTGAAGTGCAATAAACATTGTGAAATACAGCAGAATCTTCACTGACAAATGCAGTTTGAGGAGCACAAGTTGTGTAGAGCCTGAGAGATGGAAGAGGGGGCTGAAGAGTGTTGGATGGCATAGGCAGTGAGTTCCATAGTGTTGGGAAGCGATAAGAGAAAGCTCCTTGGCTGTTTGTAGTAGTACATTGTGGAATAGCCAGAGTGGAGAATCAGTGGATCTGAGAGAATGGTGTGGGGGAGGCAGAATGGAAAGGGAGGAGGATAGGTAAGAGGGGATAGAACCAAACCAGAATTTAGAGGTAAACTTCACACAGTGCAAGAGATGTCTGCACTCCAGGAAGGGGAAAGTGATTGGGGAAAGCAAGGGAGTGGTAGAGAGAGCAGTGGTGGGTTCGGGGGGGGGAGAGTCAAGGGCAAAGCAACAGAAAGCACTGGAAAGGGAATCCAATCTGGATAGGGAAGACTTAGGAGCAGCACAATAGACTATGTCACAATAGTCGAAAATAGGGAGAATCATTTTCTGAACAAGGTCATGCCCAGCCAACAGAGGTAAGCAGCTGCGGTTCCTATAGAGGGCATCAAACTTGGGACACAGTTTCTTCGGGATGGTGTCAACATGGTCAGAAAAGTTTAGGTGTCAATCAAGCTAAACACCTAAATATCTGAAAGAGGTGGTATCCTCAAGTGTGGTCCCATCCAGGGTGTGGAAGGTGGGTAGGGAGGGAAACCTAGAGAGTCTCTGCCTTGTGCCAAAGGTCATGGAGACTGTTTTCTTGGTGTTCAGGAAAAGCTGATGTGACTTAAACCAGCAAATCAAATTAGTAATTTTTTTTTTATGGTTATTTTTTATGACTGCATGGGCAGAGCCCTGCAGACATTTTGGTGTTACTTTTGAAAAAGGGCACTTCAGATTCCTTATGAAGAACAGTGTCTGAGTTCAACCGTGATCCTTCCACTACCTGAAATCACTGCACTGGGGAGGGGGGAAAGAGTGAGTTTCTTTTCTACTTGTAGCATTCTCATGCCAGATCAAATTACAATCAGTGGATATGCTCACTTTAAGCAGCACAGTTACATAGAAAAATAGAAACATTGAAGTTGACAGCAGATAAGGACCGCAAGGCCCATCCAGTCTGGCTATTTCTTTTTCTACCTTATGAATGTGCCATCGGCCTTTGCTCTGTCAATGGCCTATCTATTCATGCTCATCTGTATTGCTCCCTTATGCCTATCCCATGCCTGTTTGAAGCCCTGCACTATATTCATATCCACCACTTCCTGAGGTAGGCCGTTCCATGCATCCACCACCCTTTCTGTGAAAAAGAACTTCCTCACATTAACCCTTAATCGGCCTCCCGCTAATCTCATGCTGTGTCCTCTTGTCCTTTAATTTTTCTTATATTGAAACATGTTAGACTCTTTCACCTTGTTAATGCCCTTAAGGTGTTTGAATTTTTCGATCATATCACCTCTCTCTCCCTCCTTTGCTCTAGGGTATATATGTTGAGCTCCATTAATCTGTCCTCATATGTTTTCTGATGCAGTCCCTGTGTCATTTTGGTTGCCCTTCTCTGGAATAATTCCATTTGGTTAATGTCCTTGTGAAGGTGTGGGCTCCAGTACTGCATACAGTACTCCAGATGGGGCATAACCAGTGTCTTGTAAAGAGGGATTATTACCTCCCTCTTCTGACTTGTGATACCCCTACTAATACACCCCAACATCCCCCTAGCCATACCTACTGCTTTAGTGGTCTGCTTGGATGATTTCAGGTCATTGGTGATGATGATGTCCAAGTCTCTTTCTTCTCTTGTGACTGCCAGCAACTCCCCTCCCAGCCTATAAGTGGCTTCAGGGTTTCTCTTCCCTATGTGCATGATCTTGCACTTCTTTGCGTTAAACCCCAGTTGCCACTCTTCCAAACACTTTGCTAGTTTATCCAGATCTCTTCTCATTCTGCCCACCCCATCTGGATCATCTACTCTGTTGCAGATCTTGGTGTCATCTGCAAACAGACAAACCTTACCCTCCAGTCCATCTGCAATGTCACTGATGAAGATATTGAAGAGGACTGGCCCTAGGACTGATTCCTGAGGTACCCCACTTGTGATTTGCATCTCTTCTGACTGTATACCATTTACTAACACTCTCTGTTTTCGGCCTGTCAACCAGTTTGCCCACCCAGTTGACCAACTTCTGACCCACCTCGAGCCTATCCAGCTTATTAATTAATCTTCTATGTGGAACAGTATCAAAAACTTTGTTGAAGTCAAGGTAGGTGACATCAACTGCTCCCCTCTTGGTCCACCACTCTGGTTACCCAGTCAAAGAAATCTATGAGATTAGTTTGACAGGACCTTCCTTTTGTAAACCCATGCTGTCTTGGATCCTGTGCTCCTATGGATTCCAGGTGTTGCACTATCCTTTCCTTAAGGAGTGCCTCCATAATCTTGCCCACTACTGAGGTAAGACTGACTGGTCTTTACTCCCCTGACTCCTCCCTGCTACCATTCTTTTGGAGTGGGATCACATGAGCCCCTCTGCAGTCTTCTGGGACCTCTCCTGTGCTCAGAGACTCACTAAACAGTTCTGATAATAGCTCTGCTAGTTCCACCCTTAGCTCCTTTAATACCCTAGGATGTATGTCATCAGGTCCCATTGTCTTGTCCACCCTGAGCTTATCGAGCTCTTGTAGGACTCTTTCTTTTTATGAAGGGACTAGTGTACACCTCCCTCCCCCACTGTGTCCATGGTGCTGAGCTGTGGTCCCTGCCCTACCTTCTCAGTAAATACTGAGCAGAAGTATCTATTTAGGATAGATGCTTTTACATGGTCCTCCTCCTCACATGCCCCTTATCTCCTTTGATCTTAGCAATACCCCCTCTGGACTTTCTCCTTTCACTAAAGTATCTATAGAAAGTCTTGTCACCTTATTTTAGTGTTTGTGCTAGTGTTTCCTCAGTTTGGGACTTTGCCTGCCTTACTGCCTTCCCTGCTTCCCTTAGGGAAGTTTGGTATGCCTCCCTATCTTCATCCCACTGTGTTCCCTTATATTTCCTGAAGGCCAGCCTTTTGGCTCTGACCTTTTCTGCTACTGTTTTTAGAACCAAAGTGGTTTCCTTCTTTGCACTTCCTTTCTCTCTAACACATTGGGTGTTGCTTCAAGTATTGCATCCTTAATGCTTGTCCACTTTGCCTGTACCCCTTCACCTGTATTTCTTTTTGCCAGGGCTAGCTTAACTCTGTTGGCCATCTTATCAAAGTCAGCTCTTCTGAAGTCCCATATTTTTGCCTTGGAATGGGATGATTTAGTTCTAGTGGCCAAATTGAACCATACCATGTGATGGTCACTGGCCCCCAGGTGACCTTCTACCTGGAGATCTGTGATCCTTTCCCTGTTACAGTACTAGAGCTAGGATAGCCCTTTCTCTTGTGGGTTGTTGTAACAGTTAGCTTGTTTTAGTCTTAAAGGACACCTAAACCCTCTTTTTACGTATTTTTATCTAAACAATGACAAGTTGGCAAGGCTGTATTTTTTTATGTAGTTCTCCAGGCACTACTGTTAAATCAGCAACTGTAACAGTCTTTGAACCAGAGATTTACAGGAACTGTGTTTATAGCACAAGATTATTTGTTTCAGCTTCTGGTAGTGGGGTTCCTGGGCTGTGACAGGCAGACAGAGATTGTCAGGATTCTCCAATTAAGTGAAACAGACAGTTTTATTTTTTTAGTAAATCTGTTGTTTGCTAAGTTAGTTTCCCTACTAAAGTAAGTACAGATCATATAACCCTCAGTCCAGTTTTTGTACTGACAATCCTTTTGAAAGAAATGTGGGTGGCTACACTTTATTTGCGTTCTTAAGGATTTTATTTTGAAATATTGCTTGACTGATTATAAAGTGACAGTTTTATTGGTGCCTGCCTCCAATGGACATCTTCCCTCTTTGATATGCATGGATTGACTTGACTGGTCAACATAGAAATATAGAAACATAGAATTTGATGGCAGATAAGGACCACTTGGCCCACCCAGTCTGCCCATTTCCCTACCTGATGGATAAGCTGCAGATCCTAGTTAACCACCAGCCTACTTCTTCCTACCCCAACCCCCTAGAATGGCCTTATGGCTGTCCCATGCATGCTTGAATTCAACCACTGTTTTTGACTCCACAACCTCCTCCGGAAGGCCGCTCCATGCATCCACAACCCTCTCTGTGAAAAAATACTTCCTTACATTACCTCTGAGCTGCCCCCATCTTCAAATTGTGCCCCTTGTTCTTGCACACCTCTTTTTTGCAAGATGCTACCCTTGGACTTTGTTGATTCCCCGAGGTACTTGAAAGTTTCTATCATGTCCCCCTCTCCCTCCTTTCCTCGAGGCTATACATATTAAGCTTCTTTAGTCTCTCTTCATATGTCTTCTGGTGCAGACCCTGCACCATTTTAGTTGCCTCCTCTGGACAGCTTCCATCTTGTCTATGTCCTTGCGGATTGGGTCTCCAGAACTGGACACAGTACTCCAGATGGGGTCTCACAAGCTGTCTGTACAGAGGATAACAACTTCCTGTTTTTCTACTGGTGATGCCTCCCTATGCATCTCAGTATCCCCCAGCCCTCCTTACGCCCTCTCACATTGCTTTCCCACCTTTAAGTCATTTGATATGACTACCCCAGGTCCCTTTCCATTTTTGTTGTTGTTAGTATCTCACCCCCATTGTGTACTCTTCCCCTGGGTTTTTGTTTCCCAGGTGCATTACTTCGCACTTCTTAGCATTGAATCTAAGCTACCATACATTTGACCATTCCTCTAACCTTGCCAAGTCCCTTCTCATCCTTTCCACCCCACCTTGTGCATCAACTCTGTTGCAGATCTTTGTATCATCTGCAAAGACACATACTTTTACTTCCAGTCCCTCTGCAATGTCACTTATAAATACATTGAAGAGGACCGGCCCTAATACTGAACCCTGCGGTACCCCACTAGTAACCCCCATTTCTTCAGAGTGGACTCCATTTACTATTACCCTCTGTGTCCTATTCTCCAACCAATTCTTTACCCAGGCTATCATCTTGGGGCCCACTCCCAGGCTGGCTAACTTGTATATTAATCTTTTGTGTGGGACTGAGTCAAATGCCTTGCTAAAGTCTAGGTAGGCCATGTCCACAGCCCCTCCCTGATCTACTACTTTGGTCACCCAGTCAAAGAAATCTATTAGATTCATCTGGCATGACCTTCCCGCTGTGAATCCATGCTGCCTTGGGTCCTGTGCCCCTCTGGCCTCTAGGTACTCGACAATTCTTTCCTTCAGAAGTGATTCCATTATTTTCCCTATCACTGAGGTTAAACTAACAGGTCTGTAGTTTCCTGCTTCTGCCCTGCTCCCACTTTTGTGAAGGGGAATTACATCTGCCCTCCTCCAGTCCTCAGGTACCACCCCATCCTCCCATGATTTGTTAAAGAGGGTAGTCAATGGTGTCACTAGTTCTACCCTTAGTTCTTTTAGAATTCTGGGATGAATCCCATCAGGCCCCATTGCTTTGTCCACCTTCAGTTTTAAGAGTTCTTTCAGAACCCTTACTTCTGTAAATGGGCTGGTATCAACTTCTGTATCCAGAGTGTTTCTGTTGTTTGTTTTAGGTACTTCCCCCTCTTCATTTGTAAATACTGAGCAAAAATATTTGTTTAGTATCTCTGCCTTTTCACCGTCGCCCTCTGCCCACCCCCTTCCACTTTATTAAGCCTCACTATCCCTTTCTTAGTCTTCCTTCACTCCCTGATGTACCTAAAAAAGGTTTTATCCCCCTTCTTAACTGAGTTGGCTATTTTTTCCTCGGTTTGGGCCTTTGCTGTTCTGACTGCCTTCCCAGCTTCCTTTTGCTTTAACTGATACAATTCTCTGTCCTGCTCCTTCTGTGATTCCTTGTACTTTCTGAATGCTTTCTTTTTCTCTTGAACCTTCACTGCCACCTCCTTTGAGAACCATAGTGGTTTCTTACATCATTTTGTTTTGTTTATTTGCTTCACACAAAGGCTTGTTACCTCTGTGATGGCAGTTTTTATTATTCCCCATTGTTCTTCCACCCCTCCTTCCTGCCCATTTGCTAGTGCATTCCTTAGGCACTCACCCATTTTGGCAAAGTCAGCCCTCTTGAAGTCCAGTACTTTTGCCTTTGTATGGCTTGACTCTATTGCTGTGTGTATTGTGAACCATACTTTTCGATGGTTGCTAGTTCCCAGATGGCTACCCACTTCTACATCTGTGATCCTCTCTCCATTTGAGAGAACCAGGTCTAAGATTGCTCCCTCTTGAGTGGATTCCAATACTAGTTGTCTAAAGCATGCCCCCTGTAGGGCATCTAGAATAACCCCACTCTTAGAAGTGGCTGCTGCAACTGCACTCCAGGTAACATCTGGCATATTCAGATCACCCATCAGCAATATCTCCCCTTTATCTGCCATTCTAAGTATATTTTCTATCATTTCCTTGTCCATTTCCTCCCCCTGAGAGGGGGTCTGTATACAACCCCTGTGCGGATTGTGGTGCCATTGCCTGCCTCCAAATTGACCCACAGTGCTTCTTCTCCTCCCTGTTTACCCTTTTGTTCTGTTGCTTTGATTCCTTCCCTTATGTAGAGAGCTACTCCTCCTCCTCTTTTACCCTCCCTGTCCCTCCTGTAGATAGTGTATCCTGGTATGTTTATGTCCCAGTCATGGTCCTGTGTGTACCATGTTTCTGTGACTGCCACGATATCCAGATGTTCCTCCTCCATCAAGGCCACTAATTCAGGAAGCTTGTTACCCAGACTACGGGCATTGGTACTCATTGCTCTCCATTTTTTGATGGCTTTACCTTCTGTAGCAGCATCCCCCACTGACCTTGCTACCTTGGTCTGTTTCTCATTTAGTACCCTGTTTTGTAGGGGGAGGCTGGGATTTTCCTGCTGCTTATCAGTGCCTCCCCCCTTGACTAGTTTAAAAGCTTGCCAATGAAGCATTTAAACCGATTGCCCAAAAGTCTTGTTCCCTTCCTGGACAGATGCAGACCATCCTGCCAGTATAGGCTGGTGTCCCTCCAGGTGGAACCCCAGTCCCCAATGAAGCCAAATCCTGTGCTCCACACCATTTTTCAACCATTCATTAAACTGCATGGTGCAAAGTACCGCCTCACCCATGCCACTGACAGGCAGCACCTCTGGAGAAGGATACTGTGTGTGTTACTTGTCTTAGGCCCCTCCCCAACTCTACAAAGTCCTTCTGCACTGCTCTAATCTCATGATGAGCCAAGTCATTTGTCCCTAGATGGACAATGATGTCCAGCTCAGACTCCCGTGCAACTGTTCTCATGATCCTAAGGATGCGCTTCCTGTCCCTCCAAGCCATGGTACCAGACAGGCACCTTACTTCAGTTTTCCATGCTCTCATCAGTTCTATCCCCCTAATAATTGAGTCCCCCACCAGGAGCTGCTTCCTTTCCCTGTGGTGCCCTCTGCCTCATTCCTGAGGGCCTCCCTTGTGACAGTTGTCTGCAATTTCCTTAGTCTCCTCTGCGGGTGTATCCATAAGGGAACTATGCTCCCTCAGAATGGTGTATGGATTGTGTAGTGGAACAACTGACTGGGTGTGCCTCTGTTCCACCACCCTTACCCTCCCTGAGCCCACTGTGGTCCAATTGCAGTGCTTTCTTCACAACCTCTGATGTAGTGGTGGTGGCTGTGGTGCTCCCTGGATGGGGGAGATTCCCTTACTACTGTCCAGTGCAGCCTGAAGAAGGGCAACTTCCTCCCTCAGGGCAGAGAGTTGTCTGCAAACAGGGCAGCATCTCAGCCTCCAGAAAGACTCCTGGAAGACTGCTGCCCCCCAGGCATTACATTGCACTACTCCCCACATGTCTGTCTACCTTGTTTAGGTTTTTTTTTGTTTTGTGTGTGTGCGTGATTGGTTTGTTATATAGAAATATATGTATTATATAATGTGTATGCTTATATCGTCAGTGCAGTGTACTGGAGAGGATATGACAGTGATATGCACCTTGCCCTCTTGAGGAAATGATGTCAGAACCACAGGTATAAAGGAACTATTTCCAGGGGTGGGGTGAGGAGTGGGAAGGGTTTGGACCTAAACTGTGCCCTCACAAAACAATCAGCTAAAAGCTCTGACCTACTGCTGTGATGAGTGCCTTCCTGTCAGCAAGATGCCCTACACGACAATTTGACAGAGAAAATACCCTGCTAATCAAACAGCGAAAAATCCAAACATCCAAGTCAGACACAGGTAACCCTCCCCAGCCCCAAAACAGCCTGGTGACTTGTGCTCTGAAAGCAGTTAGTCCCAAAACACGTCAGCTGTGCACAAGGACAGACACAGTAAACAATATTCAGTTCCTGTGGGTTTAAACTCTTCCTGCACTGAAAATCTTAACAATTGTAACAAAAGTAAAGCAAGGTCCACCTCCCTCTGTTGATTGAAAGACTACCTTTTCTGATAATTCTAAGTTCCTTATTTCACCCTTCAGTTAGAAGTATCCTCCACCTGAAGAATATTAACTTCCTAAGGAATCTGCTTAAAACCAAAGGCAATTGTAAATTGTAAGGTTCACCTCCCTCTGTTGTGAGCACAACTCGCTTCCTTGCAAATCTTAAGTCCAGTGTTGCAGCTTCCAGCCAGAGGTAGCTTCACCTGAAGAATATTAGGTCAGAGAATGATTACTACTCAGAAACAAAGTGTTTACTGAAAATAAAAGTTTTGACAAAAAAGCTTCCCAGGTTATAATGAATTCAACATTTTAGGTAAGGATGAGCATCAAAGTCCTGGTCTTGTAGGGACTGGGTTATAATGAAGTCCTGCAAGATCTGTGGTGGTGGTGGGGTGTGTGTGTGTGTGTGTGTGTGTGTGTGTGTATGTGTGTGTAATTTCAAACCTAGGAGGGATGTTATGTAAAGGAATTCATGGCTACAGGTTTTTATGCTCTCATTAAACGACTCCTGGAGAAATCTGGAGACATGGGTTTGAATCCCACAGCCACCATTTGTATACTGTGTGATCCTGAGTTGAGCAACTTCATAGTGCTCCCAGGATGACCTGGAAATGACTTTCAGCTCAATGTGTCTTGTCTGGCCAAAAAAATTGTAAAATAAAGGTAAAATAAATAAGGACTTGAAACCTGACTCCTGCAGTTGAGCCCTTCTTTATCTGAGTTCTGGAGTGAGGGCTGGATCTGGTGGGGAGGGGAAGGGCTGATTCACTGATTCAAATAAGAACTGTCTGCACACCCCTACTCAGGTACCTGCACCCTCAATCGACCATCCTGTAGCTCTCTTGAATATTCCTTGTAGTCTAGTGGTCTCCCCCCACCCATAAGGACATCTGATCCTCTTTCAACCCCAGAACCCTCCTCACCACAATCCCCCCTTCCCTCTCAAGTCAACCAAGCCGAAGTGGAGAAATGGTGACAGTGACCTGCACAGCCCTCTGCTCACCACCTTGGCCTTCCATCATCTGATTGCCAGTGAGTGATCATGAGTACCTTAGAAGTAGGTGTTTGTATCATTCTTGTGATTGCTCAGAGACCATCAGATGGAAACCAGTTGAGGTGGTGAGCAGAGGGCTGTGCCAGTTATCACTGTTGCTGTAGTTTGCATTTTGTGACTAGGGCTGGCAAGATGCCTGAGAGGTTGAGTTGGGAGGGTGTCAGATACCCTTATTGGAGGGCCCACTAGTCCACCAAGAATATACCAGACAATTACAAGATGATGATCTGGATGCTTTTTCAATGTATTTTCCCGGGAGAGATCAACTTACGTGCAACATCTGCTTATCAGTAGGGTCTGCTGTAGGGCCCTGCTGTTACAGTTTTGCAGTATTTTTATACAGGTTAGCCCAGATGAGTTGTGATATAAGTTTATCACAGAATCTCGCACTCACCATCACCATGTAGAAAAGAATGCTGCTCACACCATCTGCGTTAAAGTGCAATCTTTATTGAGGTGCCAGTGCAACACACATCACACCACACCACACCACATGCCTTGGCATGTTTTGAACCAAAAATCTTTTTACAAAAGACGTGTCTTTGGAAAAAAGGATTTTTGGTCCAAAACACATCAAGGCGTGTGGTATGATGTGTCCTGTACTGGCACCTCAATAAAGATTGCACTTTAACACAGATGTTGTGAGCAGCATTCTTTTCTATATGGTGGTGGTGAGTGTGGGATTTCGTGATGAACTTATGTTGACTTGTCCCTGCACCCCAACCTTGTACAGCATTCTAGTTCTGAATGAGGACTGAGTTGTGATATCTTGTTTGTTGTGAGGTTCTGTTTGACCAAGTTTTTACAATGTATTTACCCAGGATAGTACAGCGAAGATGGAAGATCTTTTTTTCAGTGGGGTCCTCCTTTTACCCATTTTTCTAATGCATTTACCCAGGATAGCTCAAGTGACAGGCAATTTCTCATATTCAGTGGGGTCCAGCTTTTACCATGTATTTTTAAATGATAGAGCAGAATAGTGAACTTATTTATTTAATTAACGTATTTAATGTGGCAAAGCAGTAATGCATGTTTAAATGTCTTCTCCATGAAGGATTAGTAACTTAATAACCTGGCAGTGACAGCTTTGTTACGGTCTTGAAGTTCATACTTTTTGTTCATGTGAAAGATAGATCTGCAATCTGAAGAATGTCCTGCAGAAATCCTCTGACCCAGTGAGTGGCTAGCTGTAACTGTGTGACTGGAGGTGCTGCTGGTACTATGTGGAGTGCAAATGGGGAGCAGTAGATTAGTCGCGCCATGTGAGCCTGTGAGGGATTAATTCTCACAGACTGGGAGTCAGGACTTGGTCAGGACCGAGTTAGTTAAATAGTTGGTGCCAACAAAACAATATGACTTAATAACCAGCCTGGTGTTACATAAAAGGAGCAGTGAGGTAAACGCTGTTTTGTTTTAATAATTTTGTTTGTATTGGATGGTCTTATCTAATGGTGAGGGTCAGGGCAGGGCTGCATCCAGTGACTTGAGTGATCTTCCCCCTCCCAGCTTGCCCCTTGCTGCCAGCCTCCCATCCCAGCTGTGAGTGAGCATGGAACCCATGAAGTAAAGTCCACATGCATCTGATGGTGAATGGCAATTCTTCAGCATTAAATCCTGTGCTGCATTTGGATGCAGTATTAGATAATTGTTTTTTGGCTTTGGTGTCATGGATAACTTCTGAGTGGGTGTTTAGGGTGGGATGAGCCTATCACCAGCATTGCTTTTGCCATATGACACCCTGTGGCATCTTTCTGCACTTTAAATGTTGATATTACTATTACTGCTTACACATGGGCACTTACCTTCTATTTGTATAATTACACCTCTACGTGCTTTAGTACAAATATTGTCTTAAATTTGTTTCACTTCTGATTGTGATGCATTGCATATTTCTTGAGACTGTATTCTATGTACCCATATCTCTCTGTGTTGTTGACCTCCCAGGTCATGCCTGAAAATAGTCACTTTTGTGTCTAGTGCACCTACCCGGTCATCAAAAAATAAATAAATAAATAAATATGACTGGGCAGTCTACATGGCACAGAACGTGCTTGGCATTGTTATCATCTGTGACAGTTGGCTGAGCAGACCTGCAGGTTGGCTGTCATGTGGCTTGTGCTGGAGTGCTTGATGGTGGTGGTGTTCCTGTGTATGACATACAATATGGGGATTTGGGGGGTTGGCTGTCATACACTGGATATGAATGGGAAACATCATCCTGCTATAGAGCAGTGGCAGTTATGGTCATGCAATTGTCTGAGGTCTCACAAAGGTTGCAGAACCTTTGCTGTATGTCAGCTCTGTGGGCTGTGATGTCACTGCATACGTCCAGTATTTTATGCAGCTTTCCCTGCTGAGCCTTACCCTCCCTGCTCTAACTGCCTCAGTTCAGGGTACATGCATATAAAGCAATCATGACCTGGTATGCACCCTGTGTCATTGTTGGGCCTTGAGGGAGCCTCCAGTGGGTCCTGTGTATCAGTTCCATTCTCTGGCATGGATGGTCTGTGTCAGTGTCTGCTGTGTGTCAGACACATGCACATCCAGGTTAGTGTTTTGTGTGCCCTTCTCACTGCCTTGTATGTCTTTCTGTGTGGTACACTGTTGGGGGGGCAGAGTCTGCTGTTCAGGTTACAAGGTAACAAGTGCAATGCTTACTGCAGTGATAGCTGGCTGTACTCAAGAGAAGTGGTGTATAATTGGGTGTTTGAAGGGTGGGCAGGGTTGCATTTTTTGCATTAGTTTTGAAAATTATTTAAGAAAATAAAAATTAGTTATTTTGATAGTGATATTGGTTGGTTGTAACAAGTCAAAGGTGGCTTTAAAAGCAGCCAAATAGTGTCAAAATGACCTTTAAAATGCACCAGAATGCATCTGAAACCTGATTGCTTCTGGAGGTCTATGCAGCCCCCAGATCCCCTGGCTTGTGGGAGGCTGGGGAAATCTTAGTTCATGAAGACCCCATACTTCTAAATTACACTTCTCTCTCTCTCTCTCTGTCTCCCAATTGTGAAATGGATGGGCAACCATGCTCCACTACTCATATCTCTTTGTTTCTCTCTATCTAGGAACCAAATTTATACTGGGAAATGCTGAATAGTGATACTGCCCAAATGCGATAACTTACTTGACTTGTTTGTCAACTTAAACTTTTAAATTATTCCAAAACATTTATAAATAAAGTTTACTATAAGCACTGAATGGAAGCTGATGGTTTGGATAAAAAATTATGTATTTCTGAAATCACTGACTGTAACCTACCGAATATGTACAGTATATAATGTTCATCACTCTTGAGCTTGATGGAGTGCATAGTATTATATGGCCCACCCAGTTATTACATTTGATTTGATTTTTTGTTTGGTCCTCATGTCCGCATCTCCTTACCCTTCCCCCAACAACCACCACATGCATTTGCATCAAAACTGGCTCAGTAAACCAACTGCATGAGTGCAAAACTGGAACAGCGGTGTGCCTTATCCATTTGACTCACATAACCTGTCATACATAGAAATGTAGCCCTCCCTCGCCATGTCTAGGGGTATGGATATAATATGTCCATGGGAAGGGGCACCCACAGCAGCAGAAACCCTTCCATTGGACACGTTACCCAGGCCCAGGCCCAGATGTCACACACAGGGTCCCGTTTCTTCACTGGTGCCGGATTAAAAGAACAGGTTAATGCATATTAAGCAGTTCCTCTAAATAACAGAATGTCCACATGGAACTTGAAGAAATAACAGGGATCCCAAATTAATTCGCCATATTCACACATAGCTCTGGCGAGCACCAGTTAATTAGTAGGAACACATTCAGTGTTCACATGGGCAGTATGGCCATAATATCAGTTTTTACCTGGACTGAGGAGGTTGCACAGTCTTTAGGGCAGTATTAACTTGGGACTGCTAATGGTAACAAAAGCTTTAAGGTAGCACAAGTCAAAGAACAGTTCACAGTGCCTAACAGACCATTATTCTTCACAGGCACCCAAACTCTCAATGATCCCCATTTCTTGCTTTCTCTTTGTACTGACTCAGCGGGTCCCCCTCAGAACATGTAATCCTCATGGCTTGGGGTTTTGTGGGTTCCCGCATGACCCCTGCCTCATTTCCCAAGACTGGCAGTAACTGTCCCCAGATTGAGAAGGGGGACACATCCTGTGGAGCTCCAAATCAGCTTGTTGTCTGGATACTACACTCCCGGTCACATTCTTGTCCATAGGATCCCTGCACTAATCAGCTCACTGTCTGGACACTACACTCCCTGCCACATTCTTGTCTACAGTATCTCTGCACTAGTCAGCTCGCTGTCTGGACACTACACTCCCTGCCACATTCTTGTCTACAGTATCTCTGCACTAGTCAGCTCGCTGTCTGGACACTACACTCCCTGCCACATTCTTGTCTACAGTATCTCTGCACTAGTCAGCTCGCTGTCTGGACACTACACTCCCTGCCACATTGTTGTCTACAGTATCTCTGCACTAGTCAGCTCGCTGTCTGGACACCACACTCCCTGCCACATTCTTGTCTACAGTATCTCTGCACTAGTCAGCTCGCTGTCTGGACACTACACTCCCTGCCATGTTCTTGTCCACAGGATCCCTACACTAATCAGCTCACTGTCTGGACACTACACTCCCTGCCACATTCTTGTCCACAGGATCCCTACTCTAGTCAGTGCAGGCTGCCAGAGCACTCTGCAACTTGCAGCTGCTGGCTCCCCTCTCCACTTTTGCTGCCCTCCAAGATACAATGCAGCTTGTGGCTACAGGCTCCAACTTCTTCCTCTGTGTCCCCCCAAGTGCCACTGGCTGAGGGCTGAAGTGAGCAATCGACCCTGATACACCCAGCCCTGACTCGCTCTCACTCCCTTGCCACTAACACCTCTGACTGGAAATCACCCTCCTGCCTATATTGAGGGGCTTCATCTCCCCTGGCACCCTTGGTGACCTCCTGACCCATGGGAGGCTCCACCTGAGTGTTGAGAAGAACTAACCCTTTTTCCTACTGGGAGGAATTAGGCCACAACAAACCATGGAGGGCTGAATAGAACTAGTAATCTCCCAAAGGGACATATCACATAAACATAGAACCTGATGGCATATAATGACTGCTGGGCCCATCTAGTGCTGCCCATTTTTAATTATAATCACTTTGGCTGCAGACCCAACTTGCTCTACAGCACTGCCTCTTTCACCCAACTCCTTCCTCCTAGGATTCCTTTGTGTCTGTTCAAGGCATTTTTGAAACCCACCACTGGTTTCACCCCCACTGCCTCCCATGGAAAGCTATTCCAGGTATCCACCACCCTTTCTGTGAAGAAGTACTTTCACACATCTACCTCCTTCCAGCTTCATATCAAGACCCCTTGTTCTGCAGCACCTTTTTCTCTGAAACATATCTCCCTCCTGTACTTTATTAATCCTCAAGAGGTATTTTGAAGGTCTCCATTATAGCCCTACTCTCCCTCCTCTCCTTCAGGGTGTACATACTGAACTTTCTCAGTGTCTCCTCGTAGGGCTTCTCATGCAGATCTTACATCATTTTGACAGCCCTCACCTCTCTTCTTGATACTTTCTCCTTTTTCCAACTGTTCCCCTTCCACACCTCTCTCTCTTTTGACTGCTCATTTCTTCCTTCTTCCTTTGCTAACCCCCTGCTTCCTTGAATAACTTGCATGCTGGTGGGGCTCTCGCCACTTGGGATCTCCCTACTCTCTACCTCAGCTTGTTGTGGCCCACTTTCTGCCTCCCATATTTATTCTGTTACCCCCCCCCCCGGCTACATTAATTGTCCATAGAAGTGACATTTGAATCATCCACTGAGGACTGTGGTTGCTTCCTGGTTGAAAGCAGGCCTTCACCTCGGTATAGGTTCTTATCCTTCCAGGTTGGCCCGCAGTTCCTAGTGTAGACATACTTCCCCTTCTTGCACCATTCCTTCTATCATTACAAAAAGACCTTGATGCAGAGCTCCATCTCCTTCCAAATATAGCATAACATGCATTCACCACTCGCATTTTAAACACATGGGAAACACAGGATCAACCAGATAAATGATCTACCTTTAACAAACATTATATTTGCACACAGAGATAACTACAGCAATTCATCTTTATGTTTAAGGTCATGAAACACCATTATCAAGTTAATGTATTAGCAGCCGTTTTGGCTCTGACCAGAGTTTGTTTTACTCATTGCTCAGATCATAGCCGGGATGTGTAAGTCCATAACACTCCTCCTGACAGCCCTGCAACACAGCCTGCAACACAGACAGCACAAGTTAACCCTGCAACACAGCCTGAAACACAGACAGCACAAGTTATCTCTGCAACACAGCCTGAAAAACAGGCAACACAAGTTAACCTTGCAACACAGCCTGTAACACAGACAGCACAAGTTAACCCTGCAACACAGCCTGCAACACAGACAGTACATGTTAACCCTGCAACACAGCCTGCAACGCAGACAGCACAAGTTAACTCTGCAACACAGCCTGAAAAACAGGCAACACAAGTTAACCTTGCAACACAGCCTGTAACACAGACAGCACAAGTTAACCCTGCAACACAGCCTGCAACACAGACAGTACACGTTAACCATGCAACACAACCTGCAACACAGGCAGCACAAGTTAACCTTGCAACACAGCCTGTAACACAGACTGCACAAGTTAACCCTGCAACACAGCCTGCAACACAGACAGTACAAGTTAACCCTTCATCACAGCCTGCAACACAGGCAGCACACATTAATCCTGCAACACAACCTGCAACAGAGGCAGCACAAGTTAACACTGCAACACAACCTGCAACACAGGCAGCACAAGTTAACCCTGCAACACAGCCTGCAACACAGGCAGCACATGTTAACCCTGCAACACAACCTGAAACAGAGGCAGCACAAGTTAACCCTGCAACACTGCCTGCAACAGAGGCAGCACAAGTTAACCCTGCAACACAGCCTGCAGCAGAGGCAGCACAACTTAACCCTGCAACACAGCCTGCAACAGAGGCAGCACAAGTTAACATTGCAACACAGCCTGCAACAGAGGCAGCACAAGGTAACCCCGCAACATAGCCTGCAAAAGAGGCAGCACAAGTTAACCATACAACACAGCCTGCAACAGAGGCAGCACAAGTTAACACTGCAACACAACCTGCAACACAGGCAGCACAAGTTAACCCTGCAAAGGAGCATGAGCTGGCACTTGGTCAAGATGGACGTGTCAGTGTAAGCTCTGCCATACCTTCCCTATTTTATAGTGATTTTGTGCACTTACTAAATATTTTATTTCCACAATCAGGAAAAGTAGCAAGGTATTAGTGTGAGGAATCAACCGAGTAGAGGAAAAAACTGGCAATTTAAATATTTGACAGTAATTTCTCACTTCTACACTATACTACTGCAAGTGGGTTAAAAAGCAAAGTAAGATGCCGACCGGGAGGTCCCATTCACCCAGATTGCCAGACCTACAATATTGAAATAGACGAAGTTATAACATTGCGTTTGACAATTTCACTAACAGAAATGACATTTTGGAGCTAAAAGAAATGCTACCTGACATTAAAATAGGGATAGCAGATGTTACTGCCTAAAATACATTCTATCTAAATGAAATAAGGAGATGGGAGCTCACATAGGTGTCAATAGTGACAGAATATCTGAACTTACCAACACAGTGGTTTACCTTGAACAACTATCTACTAAACAATCAGAACACATCTCCTATCTTTTACAAAAAGTAGATGACCTCGAAAACAGAGGTAGGAGAAATAACTTGCATAACTTGGGGATACCATAGGATGCTGAAGGTCCTAATGTGACAGTTTTTCTGCAAAACTTTATTCCTGACTTATTGGATTACTGCGAGCATGGTGGGATACAAAGTGACACAATAGGCAGAGATCAGGTGCATAAAAGACACAAGACTGTGCCTATCATTTTATTCATATAAAAGTCCAAAATATATACAGAAAGAAGACTGGGAAAATGAGTCCAGTAACAAAAGAAATCACCAGGTCTCTACTTCCCTCGTAGAACCTGTAGCATAACTTCAGCCAATACCTGAGTGCAATATCCATCTTATACTCTTTTCTGAAATATCTGTGTGAAATACTCAGCACAAAATACAGGTCCTCCTCCTTCACTGTCAGTACACAAACTGATTCAACTCTACTCTTCTCCCCTAGTGGTGATCCCCATTTATAGCCCTAGGGATTACATCACTCTCTGTGGGGGAGTTCCCATTGTCCATGACATTACATAATGGGGGGGGTCATATTATCCCATGCCTTATCATGCAGGGGCTTTTTATTTGGCCCTTTTTGCCCAAATATGCTTTATTTTATAGGCAGCTCCAGTTACAACCTTTCTGGGGCTGTCCCAACACTTTTTTAATTCTTTTAAATATTGGGGGACACTACAAGACTGTATTTTCAGCCCGATATGTGCCATTCACCAGCCCTTTATTTTGCTCTTTTTTAAACTTTAGTTCACCATGCGCATTTTACATATCTTCAAGACAGGAGATAGTTTCTAGTCCAATGTGCTAAGCAAGGTTTTTTTTTTTTAAAAGAGGACAGCAAAGAAAAGGCTGGGGTTTTGACAGGTTGGCCACCCTGACAAAGAAACAAGAAAAGAAAAGAAGAAAAATGAGAGGATAGAAAAGGGTGAGAGTCATAACACAAGTGGGACAAGAACTGGCACATATGACTTTTTATTCATTATTTCCAGGGTCTGTATACTAATAACAGGTAGCACCCTGTTACACACCTCCCCCACCAAGAGGCAACAGATTTCTGTTGTTTAAACACACTCCTGAAACCCTAGGAGGGTTGGAGCTTCTGCTGACCCACTCTCAGAATTTCCACCTCAGGGACCCTTAAACTATACAGTAATATATAACAGATATAACTATATCTATACTCTGTACATTTTCCCTGAAATGTAATCACATTTTCTCAACATGTAACCTTCAGTTTTTTCTTTACGTTATTTTACTTCAGTACTTCACTTTAACATTTTGTACAGAAAGCAAGAAAATATGTTAACATTGCATATATTTCATCCTGTTTCCATCACATTTGCCCCATATCTGGACAGAAAATCGACATTGAGATGTTTGGAACTCGCACCGTGTGTGATGGTAAAGCGATAGGGTTGCAATGCTAAGCACCATCACATGATCCTACCATTTTTATCTTTCATTTGTTGAAGCCAACACAGGGGATTATGGTCCATCACCACCGTAAGTTCCCTGCCCCACAAATAATATCTGAGTGCTTCTACTGCCCATCTCAATGCCAAACATTCTTTTTCAATGGTAGAATATTTCCGTTCTCTCTCGTGTAATTTTCTACTTATATATATATATATCGCTGTGTGTTCCTTACCTTTGTGTTTCTGGGACAACACCACCCCAATGCCTATGTCAGAGGCATCAGTGTGAAGTTTGAAGGTGTTTGTAAAATCGGGACTACATAACACAGGGTAGGAACAGAGTAAAGCTTTGAGGGTTAAGAAAGCCTCATTACAATCATTAGTCCGTTGGACTTTATCAGCACATTTGTTTTGTATCAAGTCTGTCAGTGGGGTGGCAAAGTTGGGGATAAAACATCTGTAATAGCTGACTAGGCCTAAGAAGGAGCGGACATGATGTTTTATCTGTGGTATGGGGCTGTTTGCCACTGCCTCTACTTTACTGATATCAGACTGGATAATCCCTTTTCCTGTTATAAACCCCAAATATTTCATCTCAGTTTTGGCCATGGCACATTCTGCAGGGTTGATGATCAGGACTGAATCAGTAATGGACTGTATGACAGCACTCAAATGAATTAGATGAGTCTGCCAATCAGGTGAAAAAAATGACGTCATCCAAATAAACAGCACTGTATGAGGTATGGGTGTGTAAAACCCTATCCATGTAGTGCTGGAAGGTGGCCGGTGCCCCATGTAATCCAAATGGCATTATTGTGAATTGGAAGAGCCCTGTTGGGGTACTGAATGCAGTCTTTTCTTGGGCTTGTAAAGATAATGGAATCTGCCAGTACCCCTTTGTTAAGTCCAGGGTACTAATGTACTTAGCTGATCTGCTTTTATCTCTAGAAGGTCATCCACCCTGGGCATTGGATACCCATCAAAGGAAGAAAGGGAACTGATCTTACAAAAATCCAGACAAAGTCTGATTCCTGCTTCCTTTTTTGGTACCACTACCATGGGTGAAGACATTGCGCTATGGGATGGGACTATAACCCCTAGTGCTTCCATGTGCTTGATTTCAGTGACAACATCCTGTCTGACCTTCTCAGGCAAGCGATAAGGTCTTTGATGAATAGTTTTGTTTTGTTCCATGTGTACGTTATGTATCACCCCTTTGCTGTACCTGGTACGCTAGTAAAGGTAGCCCCATAATACTGTAACAGTTCCCTTGTTTCTTGTTTCTGGGCATCATTCAGCTTAGGGTTGATTTGCACCTCATCCACCTGGGGACCTAGGGTCCAGCCTTTCATAAGCTACATCCATCTCCCTGCTTTCAGACTCAGGCTACATAAAACAGCCAAGCACAGAGTTTGCTCTTTCCTGCCGCTTACATAATAAGTTAACATGGTATACTTTCAAAGCTGTTTTTCTTTCTGGTGTTTTAATTTCATAGTTGACATTTTACACTTGTTTGACTACTTCATAAGGACCCTGCCATTTCATTAAAAGTTTATTCTCCTGGGTAGGTAATAACAATAACACCTTCTCCCCAGGATGAAAACATTTGTCTTTCAGCTCTTCATCATAACCAGATTTTTGATCAGCTTGTCTTTGAATCACATTCTGATGTGCTACCTGCACAATTTTAATAAATTTTTTTATTAAGTTGATCTTGTAATCAACTATGTTACTGGGAAAAATCTCCTTCCCCTCCTACCAGTGTTCTTTAACCATGTCCAAGGGACCCTGTGGATTCCTACCATACAAAAGAATAAAGGGAGAAAACCCAGTGGTAGCTTGGGGCACCTCACGATATGCAAATAATAGACAGGGCAAGTACTTGTCCCAATTCCTTCCTTCCTCCTGGACATATTTTTGCAGCATGTGCTTCATTATTATATTGAACCTCTCAACCAGTCCATCGGTCTAGGGGTGGTAAGGAGAGGTTAGCACTGTTGTAGCCCCCAAAAGTTTATACAACTCCTTTAGGAGAATGGAGGTGACGTTTGTACCCTGATCCATGAGGATAACCTGAGGAATACCTAGCTGACTAAACATTTTTGCCAGTTCCTCGGTCATCCAAGGGGCAGTGACAATGTGCATAGGTATTGCCTCAGGGTATCGGGTGGCATAATCACAGACCATAAGAATAAACTGGTTACCCTTAGCACTCTTAGTTAAGGGGCTTACCACATCCATTGCTATCCTTTTGAATGGGTGCATAACAGCTTGTAAGGGTTGTAGGGGCACCTTATCTTTCTTTCCTCCTTTTGCCACCATCTGACACTCGGGGCATGTCTAGCAGTACTGCACTACCTGATCATGAAACTCTGGCCAAAAACAAATGGTGGGTCAACCTACCCAGAGTTTTATCTCAGCCTTCATGACCGGCCATAGGGATAGCATGGGCCAGTACCATCAGTTTATCCCTATACCTCTGGGGAATCATCATTTGTCTCAGCAGCTCTCCTGTCACAGGATTAATGCATATTCTGTACAACATCTCATTTGACAATACATACTGAGGTTGTGCCTGTACAGCTACTTGATCCACCTGTGGAAAACAGGTTTTAATGTCTCATGCCTGTTTTGCTCCTCTTGAATTTTGGCCTCTTTTAATACTGGGTCCCATTCAGGAATCTCAGATATCGCAGTCTTATGAGTGTCTCTCCACTTCTGCTTTTCCCTCCTTTTTTTGTTCTTGGTTTTTATGGATTTTCTGGGGATCTCAAATAGTTCTGGAACAAAAGGGAACATATCTTGAGACTGTTCTTTTCTGGCCTGTGCTCGGGTAGTGACAGGAACCAAAGGGTAACCTGTCTGGGGAGAATTTTATAGTTGATCAAACTTTGGATAGTCCTCACCAATGAGCACAGGCACAGAAAGTTGAGGGTCTAGATCCACAGCAAGAATCTGAGTATCTTGCTCCACATTCATTTCTACCATGGCTGTTGGGTACTGATGAACATCCCCATGGACCCAAGTCTCCTTGGTTTCTAGCCCTCCTTTCCCAAAGTCATTAATAAGATCAGCTCTTACTAAAGTCTGCTTACTCCTCACATCTATGAGGCCCAGTAAACTTTGTTGCCAATTCCCATTGTGGTAACATAGCCCCAGCTAGTCATAGCAAAATGGGAAATATTTGATCCTTTACTAGGGCAGTTCTGTGCGATATGTCCCTTTCTTGCACATATCCTACAAATAAAATCAGCATGGCAGGGTCTTTCTCTTTGCCAACTCGTTCCACCACCAGGTATTGGTTTTTGGTAAGTTTGATCATATTGTCTTACCAGTGTTGTAATTTGTGCTGTGGGGCTCAGAGTTCCTCTAGTCCTTGCAGGTCTGGCTGCCAGGTAGTCCTCCACCAGAGTTATTGTTCACTCAGCAGTGTTGGGTTTGTGCTCTCTTATCCACACCTGCACATCCTGGGGCATAATCTGCATAAACTGTTTGATGATAATTAAATCCATTATCTGATCAACTGTTTTTACTGTTGGTTGTAACCATATAAGGCAAACACCCTTTAATATGGCAAAGGTTTCCCTTTGATGTATCTTGACCCACCATTTTCTGTGATCTAAATCTTTGCCAGAATGTCTCAGAATTAATGTCATGCTTTCTTAGGGTCTCTTCCTTTACCTAATCATAATTGTTGGTATCTGGTGCTATCATATGGCTGTACACCAGCTGGGCATGTCCAGATAAGTGTGGCACCAGTCTTATCACCCATTGATCTCTGGGCCAGGTACAGGTTTGAGCAATCCACTCAAAGGTGGTCAAGTACGCTTTGATGTCATCCACCTCAGTGAGCTTGGTCAATTTGATGTCCTGAGGAATGTTTCTGTCAGGCTGCCCTGGGTTCATTGCTTGAATGGCCTGCAAGGCATCATGTCATCTAGCATCTTGTCATCTTCTTTCCTCTTCTTGGTTCTTCTGTTCCTCTTCTCTCTGCCGTCGATCCTCTTCTCAGTCCCTTTCCATGCCCAGCTCTCAGGCAAAGCCAACACAACAGGTCACCTGGATCCCCTGGAACTGGGTCTTCCTTTTGTCTTCTCTCCTCCTTTAATCGCTTCTTTTCCCCAGCTTACCATTTCTTTTCCTCCTCTGGGGATTCCGCATCTTCTTTCTTTAGTGATTCCTTAGGGCAAACAACTGGCTCCATTTCTAGTATAAGTTTCAACCCCAATTGTTTGGCCTTGGGTCTGGTCCACTTGAACTCCTTCCTTCCAGCACCTTTTTCTCTGCTCACGCATCGGATATATGACTATACCCCCCCCAGCAGTGTTTTCCCAGGCAGTATAAAAGCACCCCAGGATCCCACTTCTGACACCAGTGTGCACATGGTGGGGTACAAAGTGACACAATAGGCAGAGATTAGGTACATAAAAGACACAAGATTGTGCCTATCATTTTATTCATATAAAAGTCCAAAATATGTGCAGAAAGAAAATCAGGAAAATTAGTCCAGTGACAAAGGAGATCTCTAGGTCTCTACTTCCCTTGTAAAGCCTGTGGCTTCACTTCAGCAATATCTGAGTGTAATATCTTTCTTACACCTTTTCTAAAATATCTGTGTGAAATACTCAGCACAAAATACAGGTCCTCCTCTTTCGCTGTCAGTACACCAACTGATTCAACTCTACTCTTCTCCCCAGTGGTGAGCCCTATTTATAGCCCTAGGGATTACATCACTCTCTGTGGGGGAGTTTCCATTGGCCATGACATTACATAATAGGGGGAGTTTCCATATTATTCCATGCCTTAACATGCAGGGCCTTTTTATTTGGCCCTTTTTGCCCAAATATGTTTTATTTTATAGGCAGCCCCCAGTTATAACCTCTCTGGCGCTGTCTCAACACTGTTTTCTTTTTTAAAATATTGAGGACACTACGGGACTGTATTTTCAGCATGATATGTGCCATTCATCAGCCCTGTATTCTGGTTTTTTTTAAACTTTACTGTGCCATGCATATTTTACATATCTTCAAGATGGGAGATAGCTTGTAGTCCAATATGCACAGCAAAGGGGTCTTTTTGAAAAGAGGTCAGCAAAGAAAAGGCTAGGGTTTTGTCAGGTCAGCCACCCTGACAAAGAAACAAGAAAAGAAAAAGAAGGAAAATGAGACAACAGAAAAGGGTGAGAGAAATAACACAAGGGGGACAAGAACAGGCACATGTGACTCTTTATTCTTTATTTCCAGGGTCTGTATACAAATAACAGGTAGCAAGCACCCTGTTACAGTTACAAATGGCCTTGGCCCATTGAAATTTAAAGGGCTCACAGATCTTTAGGACCAACATTGCCAAATCAAAAGCCCTGACCTATGATTGCCTACCTACTGAGATTTTCTGCGAAAGAGCAAATATTGTGTTTGGCTAGGGAGCGGAAAGTGTTAAATTGGAGGGGTAATCATATCCTCATATTCCAAGACTTTTCTTCTGATGTTGTGGCAAAGAGAAAATTATTTCTGGAGGTTAAACAGCACTTAAAAAAATTGGGACTGCAATATTATTTCAAGTACCGTGCCACATTAATAACATAGAATGCAGAAGGTAAACTCATCAAATGTAAAGCAGTAAATGAGGCCTGGCTGTTTTTACAAAGGTAGAAAGACACTCAGTTTTCTGAATCATGACCATCCAGAACAAACTTCCAGTTTTCAAACAACTCACGAGGTCACAGCCACTCAGAATGCCACTGTGCTGTCCCACGAGCAGATCAAAGCTGCTGTCACTCTCAACCTTAAATCTCAGCTCGAGCAGCCAAACAATATGTGGCCACTCCTCCCTTTTGCCCAGAACCACAACTCCTCACATGTACTCAAAATCCCTACAGTCTAACAAGCAATCTTGGGGCAACGAAATCCAGCAAAAAGCCAGACAGGTGATCAGACCCTTTAATATTCTTCATCCAGCTCAGGCTCCAAAACATCCTAAAAAACAAGAGACAAGTAGAGAAAGCAACTGCACGTTTTTGAGCAGAGGTTCACCAGACCCATCAGAGAAACAGGAAATGGATATTTCAACTCGGGATGCACCCAAGCTAAATGGTTCTTATATGGCTTTCTATCCCCAGGGAACTACATCCAAAAAAACATCATGTTGCACATGCAGCGCTTCCCGTGGTGGCACAGGACTCTCTCGGTAATGTACTTCCGGTTTGACAATAATCCTCCTTCTAGATGCTGCGGGCGTCCTTTTTTCAAGAAATGGCATCTAATCAAGTAAACAGGTTAGCAAAATGACTATGTTCATCTTGATTTAACATTTGAAGAACAGTCCAATAAATGTTTGTGGTCTATTCTGGGATCTATCGCTGATGCACCCCTTTACTCGGTATATGCTAATTTTTTAATTTAAAGATTTAATGATTTACTACAGTTTAAACAGGGTCAGCAGGTAATTGGGGTGCAATGAGCCAATAATCATATTTAATTAACAACAAGGTTAAACCACCAAACTAATGCAAGTCTCTTTTGAGGGCTTAAGGTTACTGGTTGTTGTTTATTGAATTTCGACTATATTTAAGCTCTTGCTTAATGAGATTGTTATTCTCTAAGCTATATATAGATCTAATATCACCCCCCCAAAGAATAGCTATCTTACGAGGGGGTAAGAAAGAACACTGCAATGCATATATAATCCTGTTTGCATATGAATAAAATCACCTCACAATAAAAAGTGCCCACACCCAAAGGAGCATAGCATATCAGTTTAAACTAATAGCTCAGTTGAAATTGGATAAAGGCTTAATTTGCTCATATATGGCATGGGCAAACTGGTTAGGTGAGGTGGCTGGCATAGCCGGGTGAATCCCAGGATGTAAAAAACAGGCAGTGCAATCCCAATGGGGGTGTGCAGACCTTCTTTTCTCTTCTCACGCTCTTCTAAACTATCACTACATTATCCAACTAACTCACACTTTTCTCAACAAAACTGAAGCCCAATAAAAGGCTTGTATTTAATTTAATAACAATTTGCAGTGATGGAATACAGTTCATTGCATGTTAATTAATCGCAGGTGTTGTCTGGACAGTGGTTACAGGTGACGACTTACTGAATCTTTCAGGGAAGAGAAGCATCACACTGCTGTCCATCACAGTCACTCCAGAACTCAGTGCCAGTGCTACCTTGGTCTTGTGTCAGGTAGACATTTTCTGGTCTCACAGTAGCCTCCAACCTACCGGTGTAGGTTAACATTGTTGAATTGGTGTTTTATCAACTTTTGATACTGTTAGTCAGCAAATTAGTTTATATAGTCTGTTAAAAACATATACTTGGTTGATATTTTATTGCAGTTCTACTTGAATCTAAACTCAGTAGTATTTATTTGCTGACTTTATCTCATTTTCTTTTTTCTTTCTATATTTTAAACTATTATTTAATTCACATAAGAAATAGAAATATAAACTTTTCATCTTTATATTGATTAGACGGATATTATTTATCCAATTTTGAGATAGTTAATTCAAGTTATTTAATAAGCTAGCTACCACTGAATATTGGTAACAAACTAACAGTCTTAAATAAGTATCTATAGATAGCAAATTGCTAAGGCTAGGTTCATAATTTGAATTTAAGGGTAGGGTGTGCAAGAGTGATTTCAAATTAACTGTCTGTTGTCTGTCTCTGGAAAAATTAAGAATACTAAAGATGCAATATAAAATCTCCTCGTGGAATGTTAATGGGTTAGGATCACCAATAAAAAGGAAAAAAGTTTTATCATATCTTAATAAAGCAAAAGTAGATGTGGCTTTTTTACACAAGACTCACCTAATACATGTAGAGGCAGAGAAATTGCAAAGAACATGGGTAGGTCAGGCAGAAAGCTGTTGTTACTCACCCCAAAAAAGAGTCACTTCCATTTTTATCCATAAAGTGATTCATTTTTGTAAACACACTCACCTGATGGATATGGATGGGAGGTTTCAAATTCTAGCTGGTACTAGTGATGGACACAAAGTTGCTTTATGCAATGTGTATGCCCCCAATGAAAACCAAGGAGCCTTCTTTAATAATTTAACCTCGGAACTTCAAGAGTTTTCAGATTATGATATTATTGTTGCAGGGGACTTTAATGAAATTTTAGACCCAGCCTTGGACAGGTCCTCATCAAGGCCAATTCAAATTGTAACCAAAGCAAGACTGACTCTTAAGAAAATGATAGAAGAAGTAGGCCTCACAGATGCATGGAGAATCATACACCCCAAAGAAAGAGATTATTCCTTTTTTTTCAGTGAGACACATATCTTATAGCAGAATTTACTACATTTTGGCAGCCAACAGATTGGTCACATCACTAATAGAATCCAAAATTAATACTATTACAATTTCAAACCATGCCTTAATAGGACTAGACTTAATATTTTGTACGCCCGGAGAAAAACAACATAGATGGAGGATGAATTCTACCCTACTTAAAGAAAAATAATCCACTGAGTGGATCACTGCACAATCAGCATAATTCTTCGAATTAATGACAATGGGGAAGTAACTGAAATATGTTTGTGGGAGGCTTATAAAGCTTATATACATGGCAGAATTATCAACGTTTATGCTGAAAGGAAGAAAGACAAGGAAAAATGTCTCAAACATAAAGAAAAAGAATTAAAGGCTTTGTAATGAAACTCCAAAAACAAGACAACCTTTAACCTAGGGATACTACATAAAATAATGGTTAAGAAAGGGAAATTAATGCTATTCTCTCACAAAAAGCTGAATATGCTTTGTTCAGGACCAGACAGCGATACTAGGAGGCGGGTGACAAGGCAGGTAAGTTATTAGCATCAAGACTTAAAAAAATACAACAGAATTTAATACCAGCTAATAAAACTAGAGGAGGAAAGGTGCTTACTAGTAACAAGGACATCAATACAGCCTTCCATGACTTCTTCAGTAACATTTATTCTGGTAAAGGGAATGATAAGGTCACTAACTTAGAAGAGTTTTTTAAAGGTATCAACCCACCAACACTAACACCTCAGAGAAAAACTTCTTGGAAAAAGATATAACACTCTTGGAAGTCCAACAGGTTATTCAGGAACTCCTACCAGGTAAAACTCCAGGCCCAGATGGGTTTCAAGGGGAATTTTTTATTAAACTTAAAAATACATTATCCCCCTATATCCACCGAGCCTTATTAGATCCAACAATTCAAGAATCTCTACCCATAACTATGAAACAAGCCTATATCACACTACTACATAAAAAAGGGAAAAGATCCATTGGACTATGCAAATTACAGGCCTATTTCACAAATGAACACTGACTATAAAATCTTAGCAAAAATTCTGGCCAAAAGAGTTTAAAATGTTTGTGACAAGTTAATTGGCATTGAACAAGAAGGATTCATTAGAAATAGGCCCGGGACTGACAGTGTTTCGTGATTAATCAATGTGCAGTGGTGGTCAAAGTATAATAAAGAGCCTATGCCAGTGCTATCATTGGACATTCTAAAAGCATTTGATTCAATCAGCTGGCCCTTTATGCTTACAACTCTAAATAAATTTTGCTTTGGGGAGAAATTTTCTTCATGGATATCCATGCTTTATAAAGAGTCCACTACGCAGATAATAACCAATGGAGTATCATCCCCACAAATTAAACTGGCCTGTGGAACCAGGCAGGTCTGCCCACCTCACCTTACTTATTTATTTTAGTTTTGGAACCCATAATGAGGTCATTAAATGCTCACCCAGGTATTAAAGGCCTAGAGGTTGGAAAAGTAACACACAAGACTTTCACATTTGCTGATGGTCTATTATTAACCATTCGCTCCCCTGTGCAGTCATGTTTAATTACTAAGGAATTGTGAAATAAGTTTGAGGGAGTATCAGGGCTAAAAATCAATTGGGACAAAACTAAAATACTGCATAGCAATCTGACCGAACCCACCATGAGACAAATGAATAACCTACTGTCCTCAGACTGGAGCACACCCTCTATCACCTACCTTGGTCTTCAAATTTCAATGGACATAAGTAAAATTCTAGAGCTGAATTATAAACCTTTACGGTCTGATATTGAGATGGACCTAGAAAAGTGGGGAAAGCTTAATCTGTCCTTATGGGGCAGAATTAATTTTATTAAAATGAATGTAACCCCCAGGCTGTTTATTTATTTCAGAATCTTCCGATTCTGCTTAGTTCAAAAATGTTTAAACAGATAAAAAGTCTCATCAGGAAATTTTTATGGGGATCTAAATCTCCCAAATTAAGTATCAATAAACTAAGGGCATCCAAAGAGATGGGTGGTTTCAAATTACTTTGGTGGGAAAGATATCAACTAGCATTTATCTTCAAACAGACATTACAGCATAGGGGCCTAGTTGGCAGTTCTGCAACAAATAAGCCTTTGTGGGCACAACTGTAGGAACATCTCCTTGATACCCACCTCATCATGGATGATATGTTTCTACCTCTTCCCTTAACAATTAGGGACAATCCTTGTATCAGTGGTTCAGTGCTTACTCTAAAGAAAATGGATAGAATTGCAAACACAGAAAAAATACCCATACAATTCATACCACTATGGAGTAACCTTATTATCACTAATGGAAAGAACAAGTTGCTAAATTCATTCTGGTTTAGGGCAGGCATAGTCAGAACTGAGTAGCTGATAGATAAGGAAACATATACCATGCTCTCCTTTCAGGAAATAAGGGAAAGATTTAACATCCCTAGGTTTTTCTTTCATTTCTACTTATGATTAAGAAAAACCCTCCAAGAGAAATTCTACTCAGAAGGATGTGTCATGCTCATTAATAAAGAGTGGAATCAGTTGGTAATACTAGGCTCTTTAAAAAAGGGTGCCTGTGGCATTGCTATATAGGATACTAACTGATTCTACTGGATCTCCTTATCTAATTAACAAGGCAAAGGAATACTGAGAAGAGGAACTGTCATTGGTGGGGTCAATGTCAGCCAGGGAGTCAGCCTGGAGGATGGCTAACAAAACCTTTAAAGAACTACAAGGTAGGCTAATACAATTTAAAATGTTACACATATACTATTTAAGTCCCAGCAAATGAGAAGCAATGGTTATGTACAAAGGAAATGTAAGGTTGATAATGATGGAAGGGTTGATACATTTTATTGGACCAAGTGTCTTTACAAAGATAGAATTTACACAAGCTTTCGAAGCCACACAGGTCCCTTCTTCAGGTGAATAGCAAAACTGAGCAACATAAGCAGTATATATATATCCACTGTGGAGCAATTAAAAAAAGGCAGGAAGTGAAGTGGGAAAGTGAAAAAGGGGACTCGAGATAAAAGGTTTATATAAGATGCAAAGTAAAAAAATGATGAGTGAGAAGAAAAGGGGAGGGGGCTGGTCAGGAGGAGATGAAAAGAAGCTGGAGAGGGGAAAAACAAAGGAACAGATAAAAAAGATCTGCGGTTAGAGGGAGGCCTAAGGGTAGAATAGACAGGAGATGTCAAGAACTGCATGAAAATCAAGACATAAAAGAACAAAGGCCCAGACAGACAGAGTGTGAGGTAATAAACAGTAGGTGAGAAAACAATCAGAGGGCTGAGCAGAAGAGTTTGTAGGAGAGACAGAGGGATGTAAAGTAGGAAAAAAAGACTAGGCAGGAACTCAGAAAAAACAATAACAGGAGAAATATGGAACCAAGATATGATAAATAATGTCAAGATTTAGTCCACAATAAAAAGAGTTACAGTTTACCATATGAATCCAATGTCCTGATTCAGTCCAGAAATGTTAGATTTAAATTGTTTAATATATTTCAATTCCCATGTCCTTCTGTTCTGTGTGTTTTTGAAATTGCCTCTTAGTAGCAAGACAGATAAATCCAAGAGAGAGTGATCTGTTTGGGAAAAATGGTTTCCTATTGGAGTGCTGATAATCTGGTTTACTATTGTGTGACAGTGGTGATTCATCCTGGTTTTCAGTGGTTTACTTGTTTCCCCAATATATCATCCTTTTGTGCACTTCTTGCACTGAATTAGGTAAACAACATTGCTGGATTGACATGTGTAGGATCCATTAATGTATATTATGTTGTTCTGGCTTGTCTTGATGGTGGCCTGTGTGGTTATGTGGGTGCAGGTCTTACATCTTGCCATGTTGAATGGTGTTGTCCCTCTTTTTTCTCAGTTATTATGGTCTGCTGGGAGTTTGTTATGAATTAGTATATTTGAGAGGCTGGGAGGCTTCTTATAGGCAATGACAGGTGGTTCAGGTAAGATGTCCTTCAGTGTTTCATCTTCTCTAAGCATGGATTGCAGTTCTTTAATAATGTACTGAAGGGGGTTTAGCATGGGGCTGTAAGTGACCACTAGGGGTGTGTGGTCAGTTTGATGTTTTTGCCTGTATTCCAGCAGATTTTCTCATGGTATTTGTATGGCCCATTCAAATTCTCTATCAATTTGTCTTGGAGAGTGGCCCTGCTGATTTACGGAATTCTGAAGTGTGGAGAGTGGTCTGTCTCTTGTTCTGTCATCAGAGCAGATTTGATGGTATTGAATTGCTTGACTGTCGATTACAGATTTTTTTGTATGTTTTGGGTGGAAGTTGGAATTATGTAGGTAGAGGTGTCTGTCAGTGGGTTTTCTGTAAAGAGCAGTTTGTATATGTCCATTTTTAGTGATACTGACTGTGGTGTCAAGTGTATGATGGTGGTGGAGTATTCAATGTTGAGATTTACAGAGTGATGAAAGTTGTTAAAATCATGATGGAATTTTTTGAGAGAGACTTTACCTTCTGTCCAAATCAGGAACATGTCATCAATATATCGGAGGCAGACAAATGGTTTATAGGGGTGGTGTTTAAAAAAAATCCTCCTGTAAACAGGCCATATAGAGATTGGCATATTGTGGTGCCATTTTAGTGCCCATGGCTGTCCCCATGATCTGTAAAAAGTGCTTGCCATTAAAGGTGAAGTTGTTGTTTGTCAAAATGAATGTTATTAGGGTGCCGATGGTGGTTTCTGGAATGTCTCCTGTGGATGTGTTTTCCTTTAAAAATGTCTGACATTCTGCTCTGCCATCTTCATGTGGGATATTGGTGTACAGGACAGTGACATCCATGGTGGCCAGGATAGTGTTCAAAGGCAGTTGTCCAATTTATTCAGTTTCCTGATGAAATCTGTGGTGTCCTGAGTCAAACTGCTAGTAGCTCTAACTAGAAAATGTGAAGCTTTTTACCTGACCGATGGAGGTGGTCACTTTGCCGAAGTGGTCAGGCTTAATCATGGTTCAGCTGGAGAATGAGAACCAAGATCCCCTCTGTAAAGTATGAAAAGTAAGAACATTGGAGTTAATTTGAAAAAAGTGCAGGCTTTGATGCAGCAAATTGGGGAGGGGGGGGAGTAGTGCCCTGGTACCTTAACCATATGTTTCTGTTTGGTCACACACCAGCAGCCACCCCACTAATTTTACTAAATTGTATTGTAAATACAGGGGTTGAGCTAGCAAACCTCTTGTACTGACATGAATGTATGAGAATTGTGGCCTTTTTCTAGTTGCTAAGCTCCATATTAAACACCTTTGAGCCTTTCATTGACCAGAGCAAACTATAAGTAATGAAGCCAGGAGCGTGGTCTCGTCATTAAAAACAGAGGAAGCAAGGAGACATCAGCTGTGATAAGCCAAGTTAAAATGTGATGCTTTTTACCTGGCCGATGGACATGGTCACCTTACCGAAGTGGTCAGGCTCAATCGTGGTTCAGTAGGATGATGAGAACCAAGAGCCTCTCTGAAAAGTATGAAAAGTAAGAATATTAGAGTTAATTTGAAACAAGTGCAGACTTTCATGCATCACAAAATGGGGGGGAGGGGCGGGAGTAGTGCCTTGGTACCTTAACCATATAACCCTGCAACACAGCTTGCAACACAGGCAGCACAAGCTAACTGTACAACACAGCCTGCAACACAAGCAGTACAGGTTAACCCTGCAATACAGCCTGCAACATAGGCAGCACAAGTTAACCCTACAACATAGCCTACGCAAACAGCACAAGTTAACCCTGCAATACAGCCTGCAACACAGGCAGCCCAAGTTAACCCTGCAACATCACCTGCAAAACAGGCAGCACAAGTTAACTCTGCAATACAGCCTGCAACACAAGCACCACAAGATAACCATGGAACACAGCCTGCAACACAGGCAGCACAAGTTAACCCTGAAACACTGCCTGAAACACAGGCAGCACAAGTCAACCTTGCAACACAGGCAGCACAATTTAACCCTGCAACACAGCCTACAACACAGGGAGCACAAGTTAACCCTGCAACACAGCCTGCAACACAGGTAGCACAAGTTAACCATGCAACATAGCCTGCAACACAGGCAGCACAAATTAACCTTGCAGCACAGACAGCATAAGTTAACCCTGCAATAATCTTCTAAACAGGAAACACAAGTTAACCCTGCAACACAGCCTGCAACAAAGACAGCACAAGTTAACTCTGCAACAGATCCTGCAACACAGACAGCACAAGTTACCCTGCAACACAGCCTGCAACACAGGTAGCACAAGTTAACCCTGCAACAATCTGTGACACAGACAGCACAAGTTAACCCAGAAACACTGCTGGAAACACAAGCAGCACAAGTCAACCTTGCAACCCAGGCAGCACAATTTAAACCTGCAACACAGACTACAACACAGGCAGCACAAGTTAACTATGTAATATAGCCTGCAACACAGGCAGCGCAAATTAACCTTGCAACACTGGCAGCACAAGTTAACCCTGCAACAGTCTGCTAAACAGGAAACACAAGTTAACCCTGCAACATAGCCTGGAACAAAGACAGCACAAGTTAACTCTGCAACACAGCCTGTAACACAGACAGCATAAGTTAACCCTGCAACAATCTGCAACACAGACAGCACAAGTTAACCCTGCAATACAGCCTGCAACACAGGCAGCACAAGTTAACCCTGTAACAATCTGCAGCATAGACTGCACAAGTTAACCCTGCAACACAGGCAGCACAAGTTAATCCTACAATACAGCCTACAACACAGGCAGCACAAGTTAAACATGCAACACAACCTGCAACACAGGCAGCACAAGTTAACCCTGCAATAATCTACAACAAAGACAGCACTGGTTAATCCTATAATATAGCCTGCAACACAGGCAGCACAAGTTAACCCTGCAATACAGCCTGCAACACAGGCAGCACAAGTTAACCCTGCAACACAACCTTCAACACAGGGAGCACAAGTTAATTCTGCAACACAGCATGAAACACAGGCAGCACAAGTTAGCACTGCAACACAGGCAGCACAAGTTAACTCTGCAACACAGCCTGCAACACAGGCAGCACAAGTTAAGTGTACAACACAGCCTGCAACACAAGCAATACAGCTTAACCCTACAATACAGCCTGCAACACAGACAGCACAAATTAACCATGCAACACAGCCTACACACAGACAGCACAGGTTAACCCAGCAATACAGCCTACACACAGACAGCACAAGTTAACCCTGCAATACAGCCTACAACACAGGCAGCCCAAGTTAACCCTGTAAAATAGCCTGCAAGACAGGCAGCACAACTTAACCCTGCAATACAGCCTGCAACACAAGCAGCACAAGATAACCCTGGAACACAGCCTGCAACACTGGCAGCACAAGTTAACCCTACAAGACAGACTACAACACAGACAGCAAAAGTTAATCCTGAAACACTGGCTGAAACAAAGGCAGCACAAGTCAACCTTGCAACACAGGCAGCACAATTTAACCCTGCAACACAGTCTACAACACAGGCAGCACAAGTTAACCCTACAACACAGCCTGCAAGACAGGCAGCACAAGTTAACCGTGCAACATAGCCAGTAACACAGGCAGCACAAATTAACCTTGCAACACAGGCAGCTCAAGTTAACCCTGCAACATTCTGTTGAACAGGAAACAGAAGTTAACCCTGCAACACAGCCTGCAACAAAGACAGTACAAGTCGACCATGCAACACAGCCTGCAACACAGACAGCACAAGTTACCCTGCAACACAGCCTGCAACACAAGCAGCACAAGTTAACAACTCCAACAATCTGCAACACAGACTGCACAAGTTAACCCTGCAACACAGGCTGCACAACTGAACCCTACAATGCAGCCTACAACACAGGCAGCTCAAGTTAACCCTGCAACATAGGCAGCACAAGTTAACCCTGCAACAATCTGCAGCACAGGTAGCACAAGTTAACCCTCCAATACAGCCTACAACACAGGCAGCACAAGCTAATCCTGACACAATCTGCAACACAGACAGTACAATTTAATGTGTTGCAGGGTTACCTTGTGCTGCCTGTGTTGCAGGCTGTGTTGCAGGGTTAACTTGTGCTGCCTGTGTGTCCTCCATAAGTGGCCTATAATTATATCCACAAGGCCATCCGTAAGACTGAGTACAGTGGAGACTCCCTTGACCTAAAACTGTTGTTGCAAGTTCTTGACAAAACTCTTGAACCACTGACAAAGATCTTTAACCTCTCTCTGAGACTGGGCCAATTCCCCTCTCTCTGAAAACAGGCAACTGTCACACTGGTGCACAAAAATGGGGATAAGTCTCTTCATACCAACTCCAGACCCATCTCACACCCATTTTCAACAAAGCCTGTGCCCTCTTTGCCCCTGCTAAAAGGCGCAAAACAAAATCTCTCTCTAACCCATGGATCACCGCGGCTCTTCTCTCACAGCTGAAACTAAGGGATCACCTCTGGGCAGTTGCCAGGGCCACTGGCAAACAACTGGACATCTAAAATTACAAACAAGCATGAAATGCCTTCACAAAAGCCATACGGCTAATGAAATCCACCTATTACAAAGACGCTTTCACCAATACATGGGGAAATGGTCGCGCTTTCTGGCACAATATCAAGGATGTCACAGGGAAGCAGCCAAAAACCTCTCCAGCCACGTTAATGGTTGATGGATCCTCAACGCTTGACCCCAAGGTGATCGCAAACATCTTTAACACGGCTTTTTCAGACCTTAGTGCTGTTCTACCCCATGACTTTTTCGAAAACAGGGCCTACTCCCCAAATACCTCAGCCCCTCAGTCTAACCATCCCTTCTTCTACTTCAAGAAGGTAAGGCTGAATGAAGCTCGCCGCTATATTACTGCAGCTATCTCTAAATCTAGATTTAGTAGCGACACCCTGGACCTTAAGCTTCTGTTGCTCACCCTTGATGAGGTAATTCATCCATTAACAAAAATCCTAAACCTCTCTCTCAGCTGTGGAAAATTCCCGGACCTATGTAAAACAGCCACCGTGACACCCGTCCATAAAAGTGGGGACAAGACGATTCACTCAAATTATCGCCCTATCTCCATACTGCCCCCACTCTCTAAGGCACTTGAGCGCATCGTGGCTGATCAACTTACCAACCACTTGGATAAATACAATATACATTGTCCACAACAACACAGCTTCCAGAAAGGTCGCAGCACCACCACAGCTCTTCTTGAGTTCACTGGAGCTTTGCACAAATCCCTTGACAGCGGCCTTCTCACAGGGGTCGTTTTCATCGACCTCTCCAAGGCCTTCGATACAGTACACCATGGGCTACTAATACACCAACTACTGAATGCTGGGCTATCACCTGACTCTTCTCTCTGGTTTAAAAGCTACTTAGAAAACCGGTCACAGAGAGTAAAAATTGCGGACGCTTTTTCTAACACCCTGCCTGTTCGCTCGGGTGTCCCACAGGGATCCATACTGGGACCCCTCCTTTTTAGCCTTTTCTTAAACTCCCTCCCTTACCACTGCTCTGAGCAGATCATACTATATGCCGATGATGCTGTTGTATTCTCCACTCACAAAGATCCTGCAACTCTTCAACACAACCTTCAGCTTGGTTTCAGTTCTGTAGAGACATGGTTTCTAATCATAAACTGGTCCTCAATGACAAGAAAACCAAATCTATGCTCTTCTGCATCTCTCATAACCCACACAAGCTACACCACTTGGCTATCTCCATCACCCAGGGGAACACTCTAGATCAGGTGGGGTCCTTCAAATACTTAGGGATACAGCTTGACCCTAATCTCTCCTATGGACTTCATGTAGATAATGTAGCTAGAGCTGCTAATATATGGCTTGGTCTCCTCTACAAACACAGACCACACCTCATGCCAGAAGCTTTGAAGGTTGCAGTCCTGAGCTCTGTGATCTCTGTAATAGACTATGGTCTCATCATTTATGGCTCAGCCACAACCACAACCCTTAGATGCCTCTCAACTGCCTTAAATAAAGCATGTCGGCTCATCACTGGTGCTCACCTTCTCACCCACACATGTGACCTGTACACTCAGACCAGCTGGCTCCAACTATCAAACCACATAAAGTTTCTCACCTGCTCCATGGTGAAAAAAATCTACCTTGGCCTTGCACCTTCTGGGGTCTCAACTCTGTTACAACACCGAATTAACAAATGGTGCCTTAGGAGATCCACGCTACAGCTACTGAAAGTCCCCCACTGTCACACTTCACAGGGACAATGCTCTTTTGTTTATCAAGTGCCACTCTGGTTCAATGGCCTCAGCCCAACCATCTCCTCTGCCCCAACTATTGGTATGTTTAAAACTAGGCTCCGGGACTATCTCACTACCAACAGCTCCTGTGACTGCCCAACTTAACCTTGTTTCTCCACTTGTCTTTCTGCTCTAGTTGTCCCCCTCCTCCCTCCTCACTGGATTCTACCCTCACATCTTGGTATACCCAATGCTGCACTTTTCACCCTCTCGCCACCCTTCCTACATTCCTTCTCCACCCCTACCCTCTTCCCTCTCCCTATGACTCTGGGACTTCTTATCTGTTGTCTGTTTTCTCTGACAAATGCAGCCAGCTGCCTTGTTACAATGTTACCCTTGAACTGTATTAATCTGTACTCTGTTTGCAATGTCCACATTGTTGTAATGCCTGTCTTGATGTTCCCCATAATTTGTATTTCTCTGACGTGGAACCTTTGTAAAAGAGCCATGGCTCAAAGGTATTTGTAATCCTAGACTTAATAAATAAATAAAAACTCCTCCTCCTATTATCCAAGGCATTGGAATGAATAGTCTCAGACCAATTAGTTGAATTCCTGGATAAGTATGAAGTCCAATGCCCAGAACAACATGGCTTCAGAAAAGGACACAGCACAACCACGGCCCTTCTGGAATTTACAAGTTTCATCCATGACACACTCAACAAAGGAAACTGTGGGGGAGCAGTTTTCATAGACCTGACGAAGGCCTTTGACACCGTTAACCACCCTCTACTTCTCAGGCAACTATCCTCCATCAGGCTCTCCAATGATGCCATACCATGGTTTGATAGTTATCTTGGGAATCTGACCCTACATGTCAGGATTTCAGGTGTTACATCTGATCTAAAGCCAGTTCTCTCCAGAGTCTCCCAGGGGTCCATTCTTGGCCCACTACTCTTCCCCCACTTCCTCAACAGTCTCCCTAGTGTCTGCCAGCAAAAAATACTACTTTACGCGGATGATACTGTCCTGTTCTCTAGCCACCATAACTCCAAAATCCTCGAAACCCAACTGCAGCTAGACTTCCAACGTGTTGAAAACTGATCCAGAACACATAAGCTTGTCCTGAATTATAGTAAACCCAAAGTTATGACCTTCTGTAATCCATGGAGCAGGCACAAATCTCTTTCCCTCACTATCAAGAACAACACCAGGTACTTGCTTGAACATGTCTCGGAGTTCAAGTACCTTGTTATTACACTGGATAGTACCCTCTCTTACACTAGGCATATTGACTCTGTTGCCAAGGTCGCCAACATCTGGATTGGTCTATTGCACAAGCACAAGCACTGTTTGTCTGAGAATGCCCTTAGACTGGCCATCTACAGTTCTGTCACCTCTATTATTGACCATGGTCTGGCCATCTAGGGCTCTGCTTCTACAACTGCCCTAGGCAGGATCTTAATATCACTCAACAAAGCATGCAGGCTCTTAACAGGCACTGCCCAACTTACACAAACCTGTGACCTCTACGCACAGACTGGCTGGCTTTCACTCCTTAACAGAATACAATACCAGACCTGCCTGTTAACCAAAAAGGTTCTCCTTGGACTTATGCCTCCTAGTGTTAATAAGCTCTTCGCTGCCTTCAGTGGTAAACAGCATACACGTAGTGCCCAATACCAAACCTTCCAGGTTCCCAGATGTCATACCTCCATGGGTCAGTGGTCCTTCGCCTATAGGGCTCCACAGTGGTTCAATTCCCTCAACAAAGAAGCACTTTCCTCTGCAATGCTCGGACCCTTTAAACGGAATCTCTAACATTACCTCACCTCTACCACTCAGTGTGATTGCTTCTCCTAAAAAGGTCTACTCTAACCACCGCCTAATTGTTCATAACTTGTGTGACAAGGTGCAGTCTTGCCACAGGATTCAGGATCAGCTTTGTGGTGGTTAAGGAGTCTCAGGAAGACCAGTTTGTTATCATCAAACCAACCAGGTACTTTTTTATTTTCTTAATATGGTTGGTGACACAGAACTTTGGGCTTCTGCCCTTTTCCTTTTTAAGCCCCACCAGGGAAAATGAAACAAAAACAGAAATAAAGAGGCCTAGCTCCGGGTGGGAGCGCTGACTAAACAATCCCCAACCCTAACTAGAAACCCCCTTTTTCCGGAAGGCTAGACCTTCTGGAAGAACACAAACAGTAAAACGGAAAACTCACAATAGAAATAACTTTTTCCTTTTTGGCCTAATTCAGGAGACCAATCTCCTGAGGATTGCTTAAGGGACTCCTGTTCTGGAACACATCCAAGCAGCTTGTCAGCCCTCTACCCCTGCAGTAACTCTCTGCTGACTTTTCCTTCCTGTTTTTAAAGCTCTCCTGTCTGTGCAGCTGCAGCCAATCAACCGAATCAGCTGCAGCTGTTCCCTGACTATCTTACTCAGGGAAACCCCCTCCCCCAAATACCTGAGTTTACCACACATCCCCCTCCCCAGCTCAACACTATAGGGTTGGGAGGCCTGTACTGAGAGGTAGGGTCTTCGGGAAAGTCCGTCCGTATTTCCATTCAGTGTACCCTCTCTGTGGTGGACCACGGAGTGGTACGGTTGTAGTGCAAGGAACCATCTCGTCATTCTGGCATTTTTTTCCCTGTTTGTTTGCATCCACTTGGGTGGAGCATGGTCTATCACCTGAGTGAACTTGCGACCTAGTAATATCCGAGGGTTTACGTCGCCCACTTCACTGCAAGGCACTCCTTTTCCACTACGGCATACTGCTGTTCCCGGGGTAACAACTTCCTACTTAGGTACAGGATGGGGTGCTCTTCACTTGCTACCACCTGGGAGAGTACTGCCCCCAATCCAACATCCGAGGCATCTGTTTGCAGAATTAATTCTTTATTGAAATCTGGGGAGACTAGTACTGGATCAGAACAGAGGGCCGTCTTGAGGTCAGTGAATGCCTCATCCACTGCTTCCGACCACCTCACGATGTCTGGTGCTCTCGCCCTGGTTAACTCCGTTAATGGAGCGGCCCGAGTGGCAAAGTGAGGGATGAACCTCTGTTAGTAACTGACTAACCCTGGGAAAGCCCTCACTTGCTTCTTCTTGTTTGGTTGGGGCCAGTTTTGAATTGCTTCTACCTTCTTCACCTGGGGTTTCACCAATCCCTGTCCAACCACATAGCCCAAGTATTTTGCCTCTGACAAGCTGATCTTACATTTGGCGGGGTTCGCTGTCAACCTGGCTTCTCGTAACATATCTAGTACGGCCTCGACCTTCCGAAGGTGAGTTTCCCAGTCTGTACTATGGATGGCCACTTCATCGATATAGGTTGCAGCATAGTGAGAGTGTGGGCACAGCAGTCGGTCCATCATGCGCTGAAAGGTCGCAGGTGCTCCATGCAGACCGAATGGGAGGACTTTGTAGTGGTATAAATCCCCCGGGGCAATGAAGGCGGTCTTCTCCTGGGCTGCCCTTGTGAGTGGGATCTGCCAGTATCCCTTCGTAAGGTCCAAGGTAGAGAAGTATCTGGCCTTCCCCAACTGGTCGATCTGTTCGTCAACTGTAGGTAGGGGGTATGCATCAAACTATGATACCTCGTTTAGTTTTCTGAAATCATTACAGAACCTCCAAGTATTATCTGGTTTTGGCACGAGGACGATGGGGCTAAACCATTCACTATGGGACTCTTCTATGACGTTGAGCTTCAACATCCTCTTGACTTCGGCTCAGATTTCTTTCCTCTTGGCCTCTGGGATACGGTAGGGTATTTTCCTTATCCTTACGCTCGGAGCTGTCACAATATCGTGGTAGGCTGCGACCGTCTGGCCAGGTCGTTCAGAGAACACATCCCCGTTTCACTGAACCATTTCCACTGCTTCTTTGTACTGTGTAGGAGACAGCTTGGGTGAGATATGGACTTGCCCCTCTGTTTTACCTTCTGCCAGGGTTACGGCCAACAAGACACAGCAGGCCTCCCGGTCTTGCCACACCTTCAGGAGGTTAATATGGTATATTTAGAACTTCTTCCTGCAATCGGGTTGGCTTACTTTATAGTTCACATCACCAACAGCTTCCATGACCTCGTATGGACCCTGCCACCTGGAAAGCAGTTTGCTTTCTACTGCGGGAACCAGGACCATCACCCGATCCCCCGGCTGGAACTTCTGGATCCTTGCCTGACGGTCATAATAAGTCTGTTGGGTCTCTTGGGCCTTTTCTAAACGTTCCCGGACAATAGGAGTGACCCGGGCCAACCTTTCCTGCATTTGGGAGATATACCCAATCACACTGGCTCCTTGTGGTGGTTGCTCTTCCCAGTCCTCCTTTAGTACATCGAGGATACCCCTGGGCCAGCAGGCATATGACAGCTCGAAGGGGTAGAATCCGGTGGATGCCTGTGGGACCTCTCGGATAGCGAGCATTAAGTAGGGAAGGAGTAAGTCCCAGTCCTTTCCGTCTCGGCTCACAACTTTCTGTAACATCCCCTTCAAAGTCTAATTAAATCATTCGACCAGACCATCTGTCTGGGGGTGGTACACTAAGGTTCTCAGGGCTCAGATCTGGAGGAGTCTGCAAAGCTCCTTCATTAAACGTGAGTCAAAGGGAGTACCCTGGTCTGTCAGTATCTCCTTTGGGAATCTGACCCTCTCAAAGACTTGAATTAGCTCTCGGGCAATTGACTTTGAGGCCGTGTTATGGAGCGGGATTGTTTCTGGATATTTTGAAGCATAGTCTACGATGACCAGGATGTGTTGGTGGCTCTGGGCTGACCTGTCTAGGGGGCCTGCCAGGTCCATCACAATCCTCACAAAGGGTTCATCGATGATTGGCAAGGGCACCAATGGGGCTCTTATCTTCGGCCACGGGGATGCCAACTGGCATTCTGGGCATGAAGCACAGTACCTCCTTACCTCAGCATAAATTCCAGGCCAATAGAATCTTCAGAGTATGCGGCGCAGTGTTTTTTTGACCCCAAGGTGTCCTCCAAGAAGGTGAACGTGTGCCAAATCCAGTACCACCTTCCTGTGCTGGTGGGGGACCAGCAACTGTTCCATTTCATGTTCTCCATCTGGTATCACTCGGTATAGGAGGCCATTATTTAACATGAAATATGGTCCGGGTCCCTTGGCTTTCCTTCTACTGGCACCCCATTAATCTCCACAACCTCTGACCGGATATTCTGAAAGAGAGGCTCGTCTATTTGATCCCGACCAAAGTTCCTGGAGGCTATCCTGAGGGTACTCATTTCAGGGGGATTTGACTCTGTCTCCACTTCTGGGTCCTCCTCTTCCTCCCTACAACTCTACCCTGGGGCACCAGACCACTCACCCTGTTGTCCCTCTGGGAGCGGGGTTTTACCTCCCACCAGCACAGATCTGTCATTGGCAGCCAGTATCTTGGTCCCTAACTTTTTACAATCCCTACATTCCTTTTGTGATTTCAGGGACTTTCCTGCTTTCCCATACAACTCGGGGTCCCAATGCCCATAAGGGAAATAATCTGGTGACTCCTCCGACCCCTCAGGGATTCCTAGCACCATAGCCTTGGTTACTGGGGCCCTGGCATCCCGGGTTCCCCCCTCATGGATTAATGTCTCAAACCCCGGGAAATCTCGACCCACCAGGACAGGATGTGCCAATTGAAGGAGGATCCCCACTGTGACCTGCCTCTCCTCCCCCTGTGCTTCCACGGTAACTAGCGCCATGGGGTAATAAAACACTGTGTCATAGACACAGGTGATCCCAGTACATTTCTGGAAATTAATTTGGGAGGGTTGTACCAAACTGTGAACTATAAGGGTGACCTCACTCCCCGCGTCGACAAGGGCCATAACGGCCTGTCCGTTTACCTTAACCACCCAGGTAAATTGGTGTGAAGTGGCGACCACCCCTACCACATTAATCAAATGGCAATCACTCTGTGGGGACCCACCCCAGTTGCGCTGCATTGGTTCAACCCCATTCGGGCAGTTGGAAATTACAGTACATGTCCCCACTCCCTGCACCCATAACAGTGGTAGCATTCTCAGGGTGACCGTGGACCCTTTGGGCTCCTAGGGGAGGTCAGGTCCCCCTCTATTTTCGAACCTGAAAGTCCCTTCATGGCCTCAGACTGCTCTTCTGGAGTCCTTCTCCCATGCCCTGTCCGGTCTGACCTCTCAGAGGGTCAGTATCTCTGGTTTGTAGTCCACCCCAAGTCCCAGGGGTAGCTGACCCCATCATCCAGGGAAAGCTCCTTCATGGCATAATGCCACTCCACCAAGGTGACCAGTTCTTCACAGGAAGTGGGGTTATCCTCTCCAACCCACTGCCATAGGCTGTGCGGTAGTCCTCTTTAGAACTGGTCCATTACCAGGAGCTCCACAATTTTGGCAGCGCAATGGAGCTCGGATTGCAGCCACTTCTTGGCCAAGTGGAGGAGGTTGTGCATCTGCGACCATGGCTTCGCCAACTCCTAGAATCTCCAGCTGTGGTACCTCTGGGCTCGAAGGGCTGGAGTCACACCAGCACGGGCCAAGATCTCTTCCTTCAGCCTTAGATAGTCAGTGGTGACTCCCTCATCCAGATCATAATATGCCTTCTGGTCCTCGCTGCACAAAAACAGAGCTAAAATGCCGGCCCACTGTTCCTGAGGCCATGATTCACAAGCAGCCATCCTTTCAAAAGTGAGCAAATATGCTTCAATGTCGTCAGCCATCATCATTTTCTGCAGACAGTGGGAAGCCCGTATAGTTCGGTAACCCTCTGGGGTAGGCCCCTCCAGGACGACCTTCTCCCAGAGTGATCTCGATGAGACGCTTTACCATTTCCTGGAGGACAGCACGGTCCTGGGCCATCTGTGTGAGCAGCAACTGATTCGTCTCTTGTTGAGCCCGGGTAGCTTCCTGCTGGGCTGCTGTAGACTGGATCAAGGTTTTCACCACGTCCTCCATGCCTGGTCTCCTTTACTCCGGGGTGGTTTGGATTCCAGCCAAATTCTATGCCAACCTGATCCCACTTGGACACCACATGTGACAAGGCGCAGCCTCACCACGGGATTCAGGATTAGCTTTGCGGTGGTTAAGGAGTCTCAGGAAGACCAGATTGTTAACATCAAACTAACCAGGTATATTTTTATTTTCTTAATATTGTTGGTGACACAGAACTTTGGGCTTCTGCCCTTTTCCTTTTTAAGCCCCACCAGGGAAAATGAAACAAAAACAGAAATAAAGAGGCCTAGCCCTGGGTGGGAGCACTGACTAAACAATCCCCGACCCTAACTAGAAACCCCCTTTTTCCAGAAGGCTAGAACTTCTGGAAGAACACAAACAGTAAAATGGAAAACTCACAATGGAAATAACTTTTTTCTTTTTGGCCTAATTCAGAAGACCAATCTCCTGAGGGTTGCTTAAGGGACTCCTGTTCTGGAACACATCCAAGCAGCTTGTCAGCCCTCTACCCCTGCAGTAACTCTCTGCTGGCTTTTCCTTCCTGTTTTTAAAGCTCTCCTGTCTGTGCAGCTGCAGTCAATCAACCGAATCAGCTGCAGCTGTACCCTAACTATCTTACTCAGGGAAACCCCCTCTCCTCCAGTACCTGAGTTTACCACACTTGTTTACCCTCCTCCGTCCTGAACATTATCCTCCATGATTCCTGCTTCTCACTACCCTTTTCCCTCTCTGTCTCTCCCACTCTCTCCCCCTCCTAGTCCTCCCCTCACTCTCTCCTCTTGACTACTGCCCACATTCCCCTGTCATAGACTGCCTCCCCTTCCCCCTGACAATGGGCTCTCAGCCGGCCTACTTGTTTTTTTCTGTCCCCCTTCCTCACTATCTGTCGCTGATAGTCCATCTGTTTCTTAATTCCTTTCTCTGTCACCTCATCTAGCTACGAATATTAAATTGCTCTCTAGTAACATCTTTTATTTTTAAGTGTGTTACAACTGTAAATCTATGTCAACCATGCCTGTGTTTTGATTGTATACCATTGTTTTGATTGTATACCATTTCCAACCTCTGTATGTTCCCCCCTTCTTTGATGTGGAACATTTGTAAATGAGCAGATCCTGCTCAAAGGTATTTGTAATCCTAGAACTTAAAAAAATAAATAAATAAAACACAGCATACAACACAGGCAGTACAAGTTAATCCTGCAACACAGCCAGCAACACAGGCAGAACAGGTTAACCCTGAAAAACAGTCTGCAGCACAGCCAGACCAAGCTAACCCTGCAACATAGCCTGTAAGACAGGCAGCACAAGTTAACCCTGTAATGTAAACAGCACAAGTTAACCCTGCAACACATGCAGCACAAGTTAACCTTGCAACACAACCTACAATGCAGACAGTACAAGTTAACCATGCAACACAGCCTGAAACACAGACAGCCCAAGTTAACCCTGCAACACAGGCAGCACAAGTTAACCTTGCAACACAACCTACAATGCAGACAGTACAAGTTAACCATGCAACACAGCCTGAAACACAGACAGCCCAAGTTAACCTTGCAACACAGGAAGCACAAGTAAACCCTGCAACACAACCTGCAACACAGGCCGCACTGGTTAATCCTGCAACACAGCCTACATCACAGACAGCACAATTTAACCCTGCAACACAGCCTGCAATACAAGCAGCACAAGTTAACCATGCAACACAACCTACAACACAGGCAGGACAAGTTAACCCTGCAATACAGCCTGCAGCACAAGCAGCACAAGTTAACTCTGAAACACAGCCTGCCACACAGACAGCACAAGTTAAGCCTGCAACAAAGGCAGCACAAGTTAACCATACAACACAGCCTGCAACACAGGCAGGACACATTAACCCTGCAACAATCTGCAACACAGACAGCACAAGTTAACCCTGCAATACAGCCTGCAACACAGGCAGCACAAGTTAACCGTGCAATATAGCCTACAACACAGGCAGCACAAGTTAACCCTGCAATAATCAGCAACAAAGATAGCACAAGTTAATCCTGTAATGCAGCCTGCAACACAGGCAGCACAAGTTAACTCTGCAACAATCTACAACACAGACAGCACAAGTTAACAGTACAACACAGGCAGCACAAATTAACCCTACAATGCAGCCTACAACACAGACAGCACAAGTTAACCCAACAACACAGTCTGCAAAACAGACAGCACAGGTTAACCCTGCAATACAGCCTGCAACACAGGCAGCACAAGTTAACTCTGCAACAATCTGCAACACAGACAGCACAATTTAACCATGCAATACAGCCTGCACAACAGACAGCTCACGTTAACCCTGTAATACAGCCTGCAACACAGGCAGCGCAGGTTAACTCTGCAACAGTCTGCAACACAGGCAGCACAAGTTAACCCTGTAATACAGGCTATAACACAGGCAGCACAAGTTAATCCTGTAATACAGGCTGTAACACAAGCAGCACAAGTTAACCCTGTACCAATCTGCAACACAGACAGCACAAGTTAACCCTGAAACACAGTATGCAATGCAGGCAGCACAAGTTAACCCTGCAACAATCTGCAACACAGACAGCACAAGTTAACCCTGCAATACAGCCTGCAACACAGACAGCACAAGTTAACCCTGCAATACAGCCTGCAACACAGGCAGCACAAGTTAACCCTGCAATAATCTGCAACACAGGCAGCACAAGTTAACCCTGTAATACAGGCTATAACACAAGCAGCACAAGTTAACCTTGTAACAATCTGCAACACAGACAGCACAAGTTAACTCTGCAACACAGCCTGCAACACAGGCAGTACAAGTTAGCCCTGCAACAATCTGCAACACAGGCACTACAAGTTAACTTTGCAACAATCTGCAAAACAGACAGCACACGTTAACCTTGCAATACAGCCTGCAACACAGGTAGCACAAGTTAACCCTACAACAATCTACAAAACAGACAGCACAAGTTAAAGCTGTAACACAGCACCACAAGTTAACCCTGCAACACAACCTGCAACACAGGCAGCACAAGTTAACCCTGCAACAATCTACAACACAACCAGCACAAGTTAACCCTACAATACAGCCTGCAGCACAGGCAGCACAAGTTAACCCTGCAATATGGCCTGCAACACAGGCAGCACAAGTTAACCCTGCAATACAGCCTGCAACACAGGTAACACAAGTTAACCCTGCAACAATCTACAACACAGACAGCACAAGTTAAAGCTGCAGCACAGGCAGCACAAGTTAACCCTGCAATACAGCCTGCAACACAGGTAACACAAGTTAACCCTGCAACAATCTACAACACAGACAGCACAAGTTAAAGCTGCAGCACAGGCAGCACAAGTTAACCCTGCAATAATCTGCAACACAGACAGCACAAGTTAACCATGCAATACAGCCTGCAATACAGGCAGCACAAGTTAACCCTCCAACAATCTGCAACACAGACTGCACAAGCTAACCCTGCAAAACAGACAGCACAACTCAGCCCTACAATACAGCCTACAACACAGGCAACACAAGTTAACCCTCTAACAATCTACAGCACAAGTAGCACAAGTTAACCCTGCAATACAGCCAACAACACAGGCAACACACGTTAACCCTGTAATACAGCCTGCAACACAGGCAGCACAAGTTAACCCTGACACAATCTGCAACACAGACAGTACAATTTAACTTGTTGCAGAGTTACCTTGTGCTGCCTGTGTTGCAGGCTGTGTTGCAGGGTTAACTTGTGCTGCCTGTGTGTCCTCCACAAGTGGGCTATAATTATATCCACAAGGCCATCCATAAGACTGGGTACAGTGGAGACTCCCTTGACCTAAAACTGTTTACGCAAGTTCTTGACAAAACTCTTGAACCACTGACAAAGATCTTTAACCTGTCTCTGGGACTGGGCCAGTTCCCCTCTCTCTGAAAACAGGCAACTGTCATACTGGTGCACAAAAATGGGGATAGGTCTCTTCATACCAACTACAGACCCATCTCACTCCTCCTCCCATAATCCAAGGCTTTGGAATTATTAGTCTCAGACCAATTAGTTGAATTCCTGGATAAGTGTGAAGTCCAATGCCCAGAACAACATGGCTTCAGAAAAGGACACAGCACCACCACGGCCCTACTGGAATTTACAAGTTTCATCCATGACACACTTGACAAAGGAAACTGTGGGGGAGCAGTTTTCATAGACCTGACGAAGGCCTTCGACACCGTTAACCACCCTCTACTTCTCAGGCAACTATCCTCCATCGGGCTCTCCAATTATGAGATGTCATGGTTTGCTAGTTAGCTCGGAAATTGGGCCCAACGTGTCAGGATTTCAGGTGTTACATCTGATCTAAAGCCAGTCCTCTACAGAGTTCCTCAGGGGTCCATTCTTGGCCCACTACTCTTCTCCCTCTTCCTCAATAGTCTCCTTAGTGTCTGGCAGCAAAAAATACTACTTTACGAGGGTGATGCTGTCCTCTTCTCTAGCCACCATAACTCCAAAATCCTCGAAACCCAACTGCAGCTAGACTTCCAATGTGTTGAAAACTGGTCCAGAACACATAAGCTCATCCTGAATTATAGTAAGCCCAAAGTTATGACCTTCAGTAATCCACGGAGCTGGCACAAATCTCTTTCTCTCACTATCAAGAACAACACTGTGTACTTGCTTGAATATGTCTCAGAGTTCAAGTACACTGCATAGTACCCTCACTTACATTAGGCATATTGACTCTGTTGCCAAGGCCGCCAACATCTGGATTGGTCTATTGCACAAGCACAAGCACTGTTTGTCTGAGAATGCCTTTAGACTGGCCATCTACAGTTCTGTCACCTCTATTATTGACTACAGTCTGGCCATTTATGGCTCCGCTTCTACAACTGCCCTAGCCAGGATCTCAATCTCACTCAACAAAGCATGCAGGCTCTTAACGGGCACTGCCCAACTTACACATACCTGTGACCTCTACACACAGACTGGCTGGCTTCCACTCCTTAACAGAATATAATACCAGACCTGCCTGTTAACCAAAAAGGTTCTCCTTGGACTTATGCCTCCAGGTGTTAATAAGCTCTTTGCTGCCTTCAGTGGTAAACAGCATACACGTAGTCCCAATACCAAACCTTCCGGGTTCCCAGATGTTGTACCTCCATGGGTCAGTGGTCCTTCACCTATAGGGCTCCAGAGTGGTTCAATTCCCTCAGCAAAGAAGCACTTTCCTCTGCAATGCATGGACCCTTTAAATGGAATCTCTGACATTACCTCACCTCTACCACTCAGTGTGATTGCTTCTCCTAAAGGTCTGCTCCAACCACCACCTAATAGTTCATAACTTGTTAACCTGCCTCCATCCTGAACATTACCCTCCATGATTCCTGCTTCTTGCTACCCTTTTCCCTCTCTGTCCCTCCCCCTCCTAGTCCTCCCCCCTCTCTCTCTCCTCTTGACTACTGCCCATATTCCCCTGTCCTAGACTGCCTCCCCTTCCCCCTGACAATGACTTCTCAGCTGGTCTACTTTTTTTTCTGTCCCCCTTCCTCACTATCTCTCACTGGTAGTCCATCTGTTTCTTAATTCCTTTCTCTGTCACCTCATCTAGCTACAAATATCAAATTGCTCTCTAGTAACATCTTTTATTTTTAAATGTGTTACAACTGTTAAACTATGCCAACCATGCCTGTGTTTTGATTGTATACCATAGTTTTGATTGTATACCATTTCCAACCTTTGTATGTTCCCGCCTTCCTTTGACGTGGAACCTTTGTAAATGAGCAGATCCTGCTCAAAGGTATTTGTAATCCTAGAGCTTAAGAAAGAAAGAAAGAAAAAGAAAGAAAGAAAGAAAGAAAGAAAGAAAGAAAGAAAGAAAGAAAAGAAAGAAAACATAGCCTACAACACAGGCAGTACAAGTTAACCCTACAACATAGCCAGCAACACAGGCAGAACAGGATAACCCTGAAAAACAGTCTGCAACACAGCCAGCCCAAGCTAACCCTGAAACATAGCCTGCAAGACATGCAGCACAAGTTAATCCTGCAATGTAAGCAGCACAACTTAACCCTGCAACACAGGCAGCACAAGTTAACCTTGCAACACAACCTACAATGCAGACAGTACAAGTTAACCCTGCAACACAGCCTGAAACACAGACAGCCCAAGTTCACCTAGCAACACAGGCAGCACAAGTTAACCCTGCAACAATCTGCAACACAGACAGCACAATTTAACCCTGCAACACAGCCTGCAGTACAGGCAGCACAAGTTAACCATGCAACACAACCTACAACACAGGCAGGACAAGTTAACTCTGCGACAATCTGCAACACAGACTGCACAAGTTAACCCTCCAACACAGCATGCAACAGACACAGCACAAATTAACCCTGCAACAATATGCAACACAGACAACACAAGTTAACCCTACAACACAGCCAGCACAAGTTAACCCTGCAACAATCTACAACACAGGCATCACAAGTTAACCCTGCAATACAGCCTGCAACACAAGCAGCACAAGATAACCCTGGAACATAGCCTGCAACACAAGCAGCACAAGTTAACCCAGCAAGACAGCCTACAAGACAGACAGCAGAAGTTATCCCTGCAACACAGCCTGAAACACAGGCAGCAAATGTTAACCTTGCAACACATGCAGCACAATTTAACCCTGCAACATAGCCTACGACACAGACAGCACAAGTTAAGCCTGCAACACAGCCTGCAACAGAGGAAGCTCAAGTTAACCATGCAATATAGCTGCAACACAGCAGCACAAATTAACACTGCATCAATCTGCAACACAGACAGCACATGTTAACCCTACAACACAGGCAGCACACATTAACCCTGCAACAATTTGCTAAACAGGAAACACAAGTTAACACTGTAATGCAGCCTGCAATACAGACAGTACTAGTTAACCCTGAAAGACAGCCTGCAACACAAGCAGCACAAGTAAACCCTGCAACACAGCCTACAACACAGGCAGCACAATTGAACCTGCAACAATCTGCAACACAGACAGCACATGTTAACCCTGCAACACAGCCTACAACACAGACAGCACAAGTTAACCCTGGCAACACAGACTGCAACCCAGGCAGCACAAGTTAACCATGCAGCACAGCCCACAACACAGGCAGCACAAGTTAACCCTGCAACAATGTACAACACAGACAGCACAAGTTAAACCTGCAATACTGCCTGAAACACAGGCAGCAGAAGTTAACCCAGCAACAATCTGCAACACAAACAGTACAAGTTAACCCTGCAACACAGTCTGCAAAACAGGCAGCACAAGTTAGCCATACAACACAGACTGCAGCACAGGCAGTACAAGGTAACCCTGCAATACAACCTGCAACACAAGCAGCACAAGTTAATCCTGCAACACAGCTGGCAACACAGGCAGCTCAAGTTAACCCTGCAACATAGCCTGCAAGACAGACATCACAAGTTAACCCTGCAACACAGCCTGCAACACAAGCAGCACAAGTAAACCCTGCAACACAGCCTACAACACAGGCAGCACAATTGAACCCTGCAACAATCTGCAACACAGAGAGCACACGTTAACCCTGCAACACAGCCTACAACACAGACAGCACAAGTTAACCCTGCAACACAGACTGCAACCCAGGCAGCACAAGTTAACCATGCAGCACAGCCCACAACACAGGCAGCACAAGTTAACCCTGCAACAATGTACAACACAGACAGCACAAGTTAAACCTGCAATACTGCCTGAAACACAGGCAGCACAAATTAATCCTGCAACAAACTGCATCACAGACATCGCAAGTTAACCCTACAACACAGGTGGCACAAGTTAGCCCTGTAACAATCTGCTACACAGGCAACACAATTTAACCTTGCAAATCAGCCTACAACACAGACAGCACAAGTTAAGCCTGCAACACAGGCAGCACAAGTTAACCCTATAATACAGCCTGCAACACAGACAGCACAAGTTCACCCTACAATACAGCCTGCAATAGAGGCAGCACAAGTTAACCCTGCAACAATCTGCAACACAGACAGCACAAGTTAACCCTGCAATATAGCCTACAACACAGGTAGCACAAGTTAACCCTGCAACAATCTGCAACACAGACAGCACTAGTTAACCCTGCAATACAGCCTACAACAAAGACAGCACAAGTTAACCCTGCAATAGAGCCTGCAACACAGGCAGCACAAGTTCACCCTACAATATAGCCTACAACACAGGCATCACATGCTAACCCTGCAACACAGCCTGCAAGACAGACAGCACAAGTTAAGCCTGCAACACAGGCAGCACAAGTTAACACTGCAACACAGGCAACACAAGTTAACCCTACAATGCAGCCTACAACACAGACAGCACAAGTTAACCCTTCAACACAGCCTACAACACAGGCAGCACACGTTAACCCTGCAACAATCTACAACACAGACAGCACAATTTAACCCTGAAATACAACCTGCAACACAAACAGCACAAGTTAACCCTGCAATACAGCCTGCAACACAGGCAGCACAAGTTAACCCTGTAACAATCTGCAACACAGACTGCACAAGTTAACTCTGCAACACAGCCTGCAACACAGGCAGCTCAAGTTAGTCCTGCAACAATCTGCAACATAGGCACTACAAGTTAACCCTGCAACAATCTGTAACACAGACAGCACAAGCTAACTCTGCAATGCAGCTTGCAACACAGGCAGCACAAGTTAACACTGCAATACAGCCTACAACACAGGCATCACATTAACCCTGCAAGACAGACTGCAAGACAGACAGCACAAGTTAAGCCTGCAACACGGACAGCACACATTAACCCTGCAATAATCTGCAACACAGACAGCACAAGCTAACCCTGTAATGCAGCCTGCAACACAGGCAGTACAAGTTAACCCTGCAACAAGCTACTACACAGACAGCAAATGTTAACACTTCGACACAGGCAGCATACATTAACCCTACAATGCAACCTACAACACAGACAGCACAAGTTAACCCTACTACACAGCCTGCAACACAGGCAGCACATGTTAACCCTGCAACAATCTACTACACAGACAGCACATGTTAACACTGCAACACAGGCAGCATACATTAACCCTACAATGCAACCAACACAGGCAGCACAAGTTAACCCTGCAATACAGCCTGCAACACAGGCAGCACAAGTTAACCCTGCAACAATCTGCAACACAGACAGCACAAGATAACCCTGTAATATAGCCTGCAACACAGGCAGCACAAGTGAACCCTGCACTATAGCCTACAACACAAGCAGCACAAGTTAACCCTATAAAAATCTGCAACACAGACAGCACAAGTTAACCCTGCAACACAGGCAGCTCAAGTTAGCCCTGCAACAATCTGCAACACAGGCACTACAAGTTAACCTTGCAACAGTTTGCAACACAGACAGCACAAGTTAACCCTGCAATACAGCTTGCAACACAGGTAGCACAAGCTAACCCTGCAGCAATCTAGAAGACAGACAGCACAAGTTAACCCTGCAACACTGGCAGCACTAGTTAACCCTACAATACAGCCTACAACACAGGCAGCACAAGTTAACCCTGCAACACAGCCTGCAACACAGGCAGCACAAGTTAACCCTGCAACAGTCTGTAACACAGACAGCACAAATTAACCCTGCAATACAGCCTGCATCACAGGCAACACACGTTAATCCTGCAACACAGGCAGCACAAGTTAACCCTGCAACACAGCCTGCAACACTGGCAGCACAAGTTAACCCTGCAGTACAGCCTACAACTCAGGCAACATACAGTACCCTGTAACACAGCCTGCAACACAGGCAGTACAAGTTAACCCTGCAACAAGCTACTACACAGACAGCACATGTTAACACTGCGACACAGGCAGCATACATTAACCCTACAATGCAACCTACAACACAAACAGCACAAGTTAACTCTACTACACAGCCTGCAACACAGGCAGCACATGTTAACCCTGCAACAATCTACTACACAGACAGCACATGTTAACACTGCAACACAGGCAGCATACATTAACCCTACAATGCAACCAACAACACAGGCAGCACAAGTTAACCCTGCAATACAGCCTGCAACACAGGCAGCACAAGTTAACCCTGCAACAATCTGCAACACAGACAGCACAAGATAACCCTATGTATAGCCTGCAACACAGGCAGCACAGAGATTAACCCTGCAATATAGCCTACAACTTCAAGCAGCATAAGTTAACCCTATAAAAATCTGCAACACAGACAGCACAAGTTAACCCTGCAACACAGGCAGCTCAAGTTAGCCCTGCAACAATCTGCAACACAGGCACTACAAGTTAACCTTGCAACAGTTTGCAACACAGACAGCACAAGTTAACCCTGCAATACAGCTTGCAACACAGGTAGCACAAGCTAACCCTGCAGCAATCTAGAAGACAGACAGCACAAGTTAACCCTGCAACACTGGCAGCACTAGTTAACCCTACAATACAGCCTACAACACAGGCAGCACAAGTTAACCCTGCAACACAGCCTGCAACACGGGCAGCACAAGTTAACCCTGCAACAGTCTGTAACACAGACAGCACAAATTAACCCTGCAATACAGCCTGCAACACAGGCAACACACGTTAATCCTGCAACACAGGCAGCACAAGTTAACCCTGCAACACAGCCTGCAACACTGGCAGCACAAGTTAACCCTGCAGTACAGCCTACAACTCAGGCAACATACAGTACCCTGTAACACAGCCTGCAACACAGGCAGTACAAGTTAACCCTGCCACAATCTGCAACACAGGCAGTACAAGTTAACACTGCAATACAGCCTGCAACACAAGCAGCACAAGTTGACCCTGCCACACAGCCTGCAATATAAACAGCCCAAGTTAACCCTACAATATAGCTTACAACACAGGCAGCACAAGTTAACCCTGCAACACAGGCAGCACAAGTGAACCCTGCAACACAGCATGCAACAAAGGCAGCACAATGTTTGACTTGGGCTGTGGAGGAATTTTTACAAAATCCCTACTGTTTTAAAGATGGCCCATTATAACCTCTCTGTCCTAGTTGTTCTGAGTGTTGGATGTGTCTCAGGAGGAGGGGTGCTGACAAGCAACACCAATCACCTGGCCCCAATAAAGGGGGCAGGGTGATGAAAGAGAGTGTGGGCTTTTGTTTTGGGTAGATGTTGTAAGTGAAGACAGACTGAACTGAATTATTGGCTAAGCTTAAACAGCATCACTGCATCTCTGTCAAAGTTTGCTGATACTTCATGCTCATAATTGGATCTGCTCTGCCTTAGAAACATAGAAACATAGACTTTGATGGCAGATAAGGACCGCTTGGCCCACCTAGTCTGCTCATTTCCCTAAAAAGAGGATAAGCTGCAGATCCTATTTAACCAACAGCCTATTTCTTCCTACCCCTGCAAAAATTGCCTTATGTCTGTCCCATGTGTTCTTGAATTCTCCCAGTTTTAGACCCCACAACCTCCTCAGGAAGGCTATTCCATGCGTACACCACCCTCTCTGTGAAAAAATACTTCCTCACTTGCCCCTGAGCCGTCCTCCCTCTATCTTCAAATTGTGTCCCCTTGTTCTTGCAGATCTCTCTTTCTGAAAGATGCTACCCTCTTGGACTTTGTTGATTCCACTGAGGTACTTAAATGTTTCTATCATGTCCCCCCATCCCTCCTTTCCTCAAGGGTATACATATTAAGCTCCTTTAGTCTCTCCTAGTATGACTTCTCTTGCAGAGCCCGCACCATTTTAGTTGCCCTCCTCTGATCTGCCTCCATCCTGTCTATGTCCTTACGGAGATGGGGTCTCCAGAACTGGATGCAGTACTCCAGATGGGATCTCACCAACTGTCTGTACAGAGGGTTAACAACTTCCTGTTTTCTGCTGGTGATGCCTCTCCCTATACATCCCAGTATCCCCCCAGCCCTCTCTACTGCCTTCTCACATTGCTTGCCAACCTTAAGATCATCTGATATGATTACCCCAGGCCTTTCCATTTTGTTGTTGCTACTACCTCCCCAATTGTGTAATCTTCCCTTGGTTTCTGTTTCCCAGGTGCATTATTTTGCACTTCTTTGCATTGAATCCAAGCTGCCATACTTCGACCAATCCTCCAACCTTCTAAGTCCCTTCTCATCCTTTCCACGCCTCCTTGTGTATCAACCCTGTTGCAGATCATTGTGTCATCTGCAAAGAGGCATACTTTTCCTTCCAGTCTCTCTGCAATGTCACTTATAAAGACATTAAAGGGACTGGACCCAGTACTGAACCTCGGTGCACCCACTAGTAACCCCTCTTTCTTCAGAGTGGACTCCATTTACAATTACCTTCTGTGTCCTGTTGTCCAGCCAATGTTTTACCCAGGCTACCACCCTGGGACCCACTCCCAGGTTGGTTAATTTGACTATTAATTTTTTGTGTGGGACTGTATCAAATGCCTTGCTAAAGTCTAGGTAGGCCATGTCCACAGCCCCTCCCTGGTCTACTACTTTGGTCACCCAGTCAAAGAAATCAGTTAGATTTGTCTGACATGACCTTCCTGCCATGAACCCATGCTGCCTTGGGTCCTGTGTCCCACTGGCCTCTAGGTACTCAACAATTCTCTCCTTCAGAAGTGATTCCAACACCTTCCCTACCACAGAGGTCAAACTGGCAGGTCTGTAGTTTCCTGCCTCTCTCTTGGTCCCACTTTTGTGAAGGGGAATCACATCAGCCTTCTTCCAATCCTCAGGTACCACACCATCCTCCCATGATTTGTTAAAAAGGGTAGTCAGTGGTGTCACTAGTTCTCTGCTTAATTCTTTTAGAATTCTGCGGTAAATTCCATCTGGCCCCATTGCTTTGTCCACCTTCAGTTTTAGGAGTTCTTTCAGAATCCGTTTTTCTGTGAAAGGACTGGGATCAACCCCCCTCTCCAGAGTGCTTCTGTTAATTGGATTAGGCACCTCCCCCACTTCCTCTTTTGTGAATACTGAGCAGAAGTATTCATTCAGTATCCCTGCTTTTTCACTGTCACTCTCTGCCCACCCACTGTCCATTCTATTCAGCCTCAATACCCCTCCCTTTGTCTTTCTACACTCCCTGATATACCTATAAAAGGTTTTATCCCCTTCTTAACTGAGTTTGCTATCTTTTTCTCAGTTTGGGCCTTTGCAATTCTGTCTACCCTCCCTGCTTTCTTCTGCCTTAACTGGTACAGTTCTCTGCCCTGCTCCTTCTGTGTTTCCTTATACTTCCTACATGCTATCTTTTTCTCCCTAACATTCACTGCCACCTCTTTTGAGAACCATAGTGGCTTTTTCTTTCTTTTTGATTTGTTTATTTTGCTTCACACAAAGGATTGTTGCCACTGTGATGGCAGTTTTGATATTTCCCCATTGTTGCTCCACCCCTCCTTCTAGCCTGTTTGCTAGTGCTTTTCTAAGGCACTCTCCCATCTTGCCAAAGTCAGCCCTCCTGAAGTCCAGAACCTCACTTTTGTATGGTTGACTCTGTAGTTGAGTTTATTGTGAACCACACTGTTTGGTGGTCACTTGTTCCCAAATGGCTACCCACTTCTAGATATGAGATCCTCTCACTGTCCCCATTTGAGAGTATGAGATCTAAGATTGCTCCCTCATGACTAGGTTCCAAAACTAGCTGTCTGAGGCATGCCACCTGAAGGGCATCAAGAATGGCCGTGCTTTTGGATGTGGCTGCAGCAAAGGTGCTCCAGTTAACATCTGGCATATTAAGGTCCCCCATCATCAGTATCTTCCCTTTCTCTGCCATCCTAAGTACACCTTCCATCATATTCTTGTCCATTCCTTCCCCCTGACATGGGAGTCTGTATACAACCCCTGTGCAGATTGTGGTGCCATTTCCAGTCTCTAAGATGACTCACAGTGCCTCCTCACCTCCCTGTTTACTCTTTTGATCAGTTGCTTTTATCCCTTTCCTTATATAGAGAGCTACTCCCCCCTTCTCCCCTCCCTGTCTCTCCTGTAGGTTGTGTACCCTGGTATGTTAACATACCAGTCATGGTTCTCTGTGTACCATGTTTCTGTGACTGCTATGATATCCAGGCATCCCTCTTCCATCAAGGCCACCAGTTCAGGGAGCTTGTTGCCCAGACTACGGGTGTTGGTACTCATTACCCTCCATTTCTTGATGGCCTTACCCCTTTTTGCTCCATCCCTGTCCTTACTGCATTTGTCACTTTCTCCATTGACCCCTGTGCTTCTCCCTATCGACATCTCTATGTTGGTGTCTACCTCACTTAGTACCCTGATTTTTTGAGGGATCTCTAGGATTTCCCTGCTCCTTTCCAGTGCCTCCCCCTTTGGCTAGTTTAAATGCTTGCCACTGAAGTATTTAAACCTATCACCTAGGATGCTGGTTCCCCTCCTGGACAGATGCAGACCATCATGCCAGTATAGGTCTGCATCCCTCCGGGTGGACCCCCAGTCCCCAATGAAGCCAAATCCCTGAGCTCTGCACCAGTTTTTCCATCACTGATTGAATCCCATGGTGTGGAGCACCCTAGCCTCACCCATGCCATAGACAGGCAGCACCTCAGAGAAGGTTACTGTGTGTGCTATTTGTCTAAGGCCCCTCCCCATCTCCACAAACACTTCTTCTTGCACTGCTCTGATCCCTTTCTTAGCCAGGTCATTTGTCCCTAGGTGGACAATGACATCCAGCTCCCTCCCCTGTGCAGCTGCTCCTGTGATCCTGAGGATTCGCTCCCTGTTCCTCCAAGCCAAGGTGCCAGGCAGGCACCTTACCTCCCTCTCCCCTTCCTCCCTCAGTTCTACCTTCCTAACAATGTAGTCCTCCACCAAGAGTTGTTTCCTTCCCCTGTGGGTTCCCATGCCACCCTCCTGTGGGTCTCCCTTATGGAGGTTCCCAGCATCCTCCTTGGTCTCCACTGTGGGTGCCTCCATAGAGGAACCACACTTTTCCAGAACAGCATAGAAATTGTGGAGAGGTACAACTGGAGGAATGTGCCTCTGTTCCACTACCCTCACCCTCCCTGAGCCCACTGTGGTCCAACCACTCCTCTTTCTTGGCAACCTCTGAGGCAACGGCAGTGGCCCAGGTGGTCCCTGAGTGGGAGAGGAGGTTCCACAAATCCTGGCCAACTCAGCCTGGAGATGAGCAACCTCCTCCCTCAGCCCAGAGAGGTGTCTGCAGATGGGACAACACTGCATCCTCCAGAACGTCTCCCGGAGGACTGCTGCTCCACAGTCACTGCACTGCACCACTCCCATCATGTCTTTTTTCTGTCCCCCTAACTGTTGTTTGGAATACTTACTCTTTCCTCTGTTTGTTTATTTCTTTTATTTTCTCTCCCTACTTAATTACTGCATCTGTGCCCTTTTAGCTCCTGATCTTCCTGTTCTGAGACAAGAACTTCCTATATTTCCTTAAAACACACACACGCTACCTTTTGTTCAATACAATAGTTAGAAATGCACATTAAAAAAACCAGACAGTTCGTAATTATGTCAGAAAAATATAGATCAATCAATCAATCAATCATAATTTATTCATAAAAAGCAGCTTTCTAAAACCAAGGCACTTGTACATAACATAAGCAATACAATACAAAATTTCAAATTTAAATAAAATCTTATACTTAAGATTCACTATTACGTGACTATTCATTAAAACCACCATATGCTGACTCAAATAAGTAAGTCTTAAGTGCAGTTTTAAACTCCTGGGTGGTCAGGCAATCTCATATCCAATGAGGTAGAGAATTCCACAGGGTCAGTGCCACAAAGCTAAAAGACCAGGCCCCAAATGTCTTTAGGCAGACCCTGGGAATCTCTAGCGATCTCTCATCGGTGGATCAGAGAGGCAGAGGGGACAGTAGGGATAAAGGAGATCTTGCAAGTAGCTAGGTCCCTGTTCATGTAGGGCTTTATAGGTCAGTAAACTGACCTTGAAGGTGATCCTCCACTGCACTGGAAGCCAGTGCAGTCCAGAGAGCACAGGCGTTATATGGCTGGTTCTAGCTGTACCAGTCAATAGCCTGGCTGCCGCATTCTGCACTAGCTGAAGGTGGTGGACATCAACCACTGGTAGCCCTAGGTATAGGTCATTGCAACAGTCATGGCGAGAGGTAACAAAGGCATGGACCAAGGTTGGAAGATCTTCAGGAGGAACCAGGTGTTTCACCCAGGAGATATTCCTCAGATGGTAAAAAGAGGTTTTGGCAACAACTGACACCTGTGACTTAAGGGTCAAACCATCGTCAATAATAACACCCAGGTTCCTTACCCAGTCTGAGGTAGTCAGCACCACACCCCCAAGACATAGGGTGATCCTACCGACAAACCCACCTCCCAACTGTCAGGGTCCTCAACCAGCACCTCAGTTTTAGCTGGGTTCAACCACAGCCAACTCGCACTCATCCAGTCCTCTATCTCAGCGAGGCAGTTGTTAAATACCAAGAGGAGCACATGTTGACCAGGTGCGAAGGACATGTATAGCTGAGTATCATCTGCATAGCACTGAAAACTCAGACCATACTGCCTAATAATCTCTCCTAATGGCAGCATGTACACTGCAAACAACATAGGTGACAAGATGGAGCCCTGCGGTACCCCACAGGATAGGGGGAAAGGGGCTGAGGAATAAATTCCTGACACCACTCTCTGAGTCCTACCCTTGAGGAAGGATCAAAACCATCTGAGGACTGTACCAGACAGGCCACAGATGAGCCACAGGTGCTCCAACAATGTCATATGGTCCACAGTGCCAAACGTTGCAGAGAGATTAAGGAAGACTAAGATGGAACACGCCTTCTGATCTCTCGCTATTTGGAGATCATTTAGCACCCTGACAAGGGCAGTCTCGGTACTATGTCTCTTCTTAAATCCCAACTAGAGAGAGAATCATAGACATTGTGGCTGGTCGAATGATCATCCAGCTGTAGCGCGACCACCTTCTCAATAACCTTGACCACAAAGGGTAGGTTAGAGACAGGTCTGTAGTTTGCTAAGCAGTCGGGGTCAAGGAAGGGCTTTTTAAGGAGAGGCTGAACAACTGCCTCCTTCAGGGGATCTGGAAAGATCTCCCTCTCCAATGACCTCCAGACTATCTCGGCTAGAACTAGGCTGATCACGTCAATGCATCCTATCAAGAGGCGTGTAGGGCCTGGGTCCAAACCACAGCTGGTTGGTCACAACATCTGGATGTTCATCACTATGTCAGTGATTGCAGGCTGGCTAAAGTCGGACCAGGTAAACTGAGGGCCTGACATCTCCTGCCGACCATCGCAAATTCCATTAGAGTGAGCCATGCAAATATCGGATCTGATTGTGGCAACCTTTTCTGCAAAGAATTGAGCAAACTCGTCACACTGTTCTTCCGACAAGGCTCCTCCAGACTGGAGACAGGTTGGATTGCACAATCTGTCCACAGTCCGGAAGAGCTGAACTGGTCAGTTCTGTGCAGCAGCACTCTCCCTAGACAGGAATTCTGCCTTCTTATGGCTGATTGCTGATTGATAGACTGTATAATGGTCCATCAATCTAAATTTGTCATCATCCAGGCCAGAGTTTTGCTAGCTCTGCTCTAGCCTTCACCCCACTCTCCTCAGCTCCTTCAAGGCCTCATCAAACCACGGAGACCTTGGGCAGAGGGTAAGGGGGTGAACACGAACAGTTGCTATGGAATCCAGGGCCTCCACCATTGCCTTATTATAGGCAAGTACTAGATCCCCTGGATCCATGCATTCACTTGGTACACCCGATAGGTCCAGCACCCTCATTAGGCCATCTGGGGTAACACCCCTTAATGGACAGTACCGGACCATCTCCGTAGAGGCAGACCTATTTGGGGGGGCCATGAAACTGAAACCGATGGTGTGATGGTCAGACCACCTGACTGGTTCCACCACCAAATCAGATATCTCCATCCCCAGGAGGAACACCAAGTCCAATGAGTGCCCACCAATATGGGTTGAGGAGACAATAACCTGTGTAAGGCCCAGCGAATTCATTAACTGGAGGAAGTTTTGACCAAACTGCAAAAGTTCATTGTTGACCCAGGCATTGAAATTCCCCAGGATCAGCCATCTGGGGGAATCCAATACCAGGTCGACAATGAAGTCTGCAACTTCCTGCAGGAAAACTTTCCCATCTCCTGGTGGACGGTAGATGAGAAGAATCCTGCACCCTGCACCCTACACCCTCACCCAGGATACACTCAAAGGAGTTGGTGGTCCCCACTGGAACTTCCACCAGGCTCAGTGCCAATCTAAAACAAATGGCTACACCCCCGCCTCTACAATTCTTCCTCGGGTGGTGTATCACTGAGTACCTAGCCGGAACTGCTGAAGCCAAAACTGGGCCAGCATTTTCATCCAGCCAGGTCTCGGTGATGCAGGTCAGGTCAGATGATCCAACAAGATCTGCTAGTAAATCAGTCTTGTTCTTAATAGGCCTGGCATTGCATAACACTGCCCAAGTAGGATGAGTGACCAAGGAAGACCGTGTAGATGGTGTGCCAGAGAGAGTTGGGTGGTGTTACCGTAATACATACCTTAGTTTCTTCATGTTTTTTTCTGTTCCTCTTTTTTTTAAACACAGCAACACTTGATGGCAAATAATTTAAATTAATTTTCAGCACAAGGACCAAGATATTATATAAAACTAATACATAAACAGTCATGTATCACTTTGCATTTCCATTGCATGAAAGAATTACATATTTCACCAAGTCTATACTCCTTAGAACATACTGTTATAAATAAATGGATATCAGTAATCTTGCAGTTATCTAGAATACCTCTAAATCTCTCACATCAGGACCAGAAGTCTGCAGGCTTATACAAGAAAATATTGGCAAGTTCTATAAAAAAGGTATAACTACACCAATAGACTATATGTGCATTGACTTGACAATACCTCTAGCATTTAAGAAAAATAAAAGATCTCAGCCAAACAATATTGGGTAAATAAACTGCAGTACAAGGGGGGGTAAATGAGCATTATGATAGTATGTAAGGGTGGGGAAGTGGAACAGCCCTATGCTGATATGGGTGGGTAGGTAGGTAAAGTTACAAAAACAAAGAAGATGAGCACTGTGCATGGCTGGTAGTTTAGGATGGGGTCTGAGAAGCCTGTGGTGGCCCTCAGGGAGAAGTAGAAGAGCCCTGGAGTGCACTGGTACTGGGAAGACTGAAGGAGCCCTACGCTGGACTGGTATGGGGGGGCTGAGAAGTATCTCCATGCTAGGCTGGTAATATAGCCCCTATATAGATTCCTGGTTCACCCTTGGAATACTGTGTGAAATTTTGGAGCCCACACTTAAGGAATGACAAACATGGGTTAGAGGCAGTGCAAAAACGGGCTACCAAAATGATACAAAGGTGACAGGGAAGGTGTTAAGATTAGTGCTTGAGGATCTAAACGTATACAGATATACGTATTTAAATCCTCAATGAAAAAGAGGGGTGACATGGCTGAATCATTCAAGTACTGCCATGGAATAAACAAGAGGGAAAGCAGCAAGAGCCACAGTAAGTAGTAACACCAGCACTAGGAACAATTCCATAAAAAGAGGCAGGGGGAAATTCAAAAAGGATGTCAGATAGGAAGTACCTTTCTAGTTACACAGAAACTGTGGTGAGTGACTGGAACAAGCTTCCAGAGGAGGCCACTGGGGCTGAAACAGAGGGAGGGTTCAAAAAGGAATGAAACAGCCACCTGGGAATAATGCATAAGGAGGCAGACTGTGGAGAGGTAGAGAGGACTAACTGGGGCACAGTGCCAAAATTACACTCAGTAGACTAGAAGGGCAGCTAGGCTTTTATCTGCTTCTGTCATTTTCTATGATTCTGTGGTATCTGGAGGAGGAGCTGGTGGAACCCACTGTGGGGATGGTATTTGGGAGAAGGGATTAGAGAAGCCTTATGGTATTGAGGGGGGACTAGATGAGCCTTGTACTGTGCTGTGCTGGGTTAGGGGTGGCTGAAGAAGCCTTGTATTGGACTGTATTGCAGGAGGCTGGAGGAGCCTAGTGCTGGGCTATTATGGGATGGCCCTAGAGAAGGCCTATGTTGGGCCAGTATACGAACATACGAACATACGAAATTTGCCAGCAGATAAAGGCCTAGAGGTCTATCAAGTCTGCTCGAATGTGCAGCTAGCACCCCTTATTCTGCAGCTGCCCCTCCCTTCCACCCTTCCCCTTCATTAACCCTCCCCCTTGTCCTGTCCCATCCTCGCTTTGAAGCAGTCCACTGTTCTACTGCATACCACTTCTGCAGGTACACGCATTCCACCCAGCCACCACCCTCTCTGTAAAAGATGTCTCCTCATCTCCCTCCTGAACCTTCCCTGCTCCAGTCTCATATCATGGCCCTTGGTGGCCCTCCTCCCTACTTTGAACAGCCCCTCTGTACCTGTCTTGTTTATTCCTTTCATGTATTTAAATGTTTCAATCATGTCCCCTGTCTCTCCTCTCCTCCAGTGAGTACATGTTCAACTCTTCAACCTCCTCTCATATGATAAGTCCCCAGACCCTTGATCATCTTTGTCGCCCCTGCGCTGCACTCCCTCCAGTAACTTAACGCCCTCTTCAGATACGGACACCAGAACTGCACGCAGTACCCAGGTGTGGTCTAACTAATGACCTATACAGTGGCAGAATCACCTCCTCCTCCTCGAGGATATACCCCTTGCAATACAACCCAGCATTTTGTTGGCCTTTGCAGCTGCCTTCCTACACTGTGCCGAGTTGTTCCTTGACCCTGTGATGAGCACACCCAGATCCTTCTCCTCCTCTGTCTGGGCTAGCTGCACTCCCCCTAGCTGGAAAGTCCTCCTTGAGTTCTTCATCCCAAATGCATCACCTTGCACTTTTGGCATTAAAGCCCAGTTGCCAGGTGTCTGACCAGGTTTCAAGCTTTGCCAGATCATCCTGCAACCCCTGCCATCCCCCTAGGTCATCCACCACCACGCCAACCTTGGTATCATCAGCAAACAGACTGATCTTGCTCTTGATGTCCCATGATATGTCTGCAATGAATATCCCAAACAACACTGGTCCCAACACCGAGCCCTGTGGGACACCACTCATCACTGCCCTTGGGTGTGAGAGCTCCCCACCCACCACCACCCTCTGTTGCCTTCCCTGCAGCCAGTTTCCTACCCATCTCACCAGCATTGCACCTACCCCTGTGCCTACTAACTTTCTTCAGCCTTCCATGTGGCACTGGTCGATGCCTTACTGAAGTCCAGATACAGGACATCCACTGCATGTCCCTGTCCAGTTGCCTAGTTACCCAGTCATAGAACTCGACCAGGTTGGTTTGGCAGGATTGGCTACGTATGAAGCCATGCTGTCTGCTGTCCTGTAGTCCTTTGGCCTCTAAGAGGGCCACCAGCCTCTCCTTCAGGATAGTCTCCATTAGCTTACCCACGATGGATGGAGGCTCACTGGTCTGTAGTTTCCTGGTTCATCCTTGGGGCCACTCTTGTGGAGGGGCACCATATGAGCCATCCTCCAGTCCTGAGGTACACACCCTGAATGTAGTGAGGCATTAAATAGGTCTGCCAAAGGTCCTGCAAGGACCTCTGCCAGCTCCTTCAGTACCCTGGGGTGGATGCCATCTGGGCCTGGCGCCTTGTCCACCCTCAGTGCCTTCAAACCCTCTCGAACTCTGCCCTCCATGATTTCCCCATCTGTCACCACTCCCCCTCGTCTGCCATTTCTCCCATCTTGGGTGTCACCCCCCTCTTCTCTTTAGTAAATACTGAGCAGAAGTACTCATTTAGTGCTTCCGCCTTATCGCACCCTGCTTCCACCCAACCCCTCCTTCCTAATCCTTACTATGTGGTCCTTACAGCTCCTTTTCTCCTGATGTACTTAAAGAAGTCCTTCTCCCCATCTTAATACCTTGTGCCAGCCTGAGTTCCGTAGATGCTTTGGCTCCCCTTACTGCCCTTGTCACCTCCTTCGATTCTGTCAAGTACTCCTCTCTGTCCTCCCCCCTCCCTGTTTTCTTGTATTTCCTAAAGGCAGCTCTTTTCCTCCTTACATTTTCCATGACCTCCTTGCTCAACCAGCTCGGTTTCTTAGCCCTAGCCTTCTTGCTCTGGGCTTTGCAGGAGGTTTTGGTTGCCTCCACTATCCCCAACTTTATGAGCTCCCATCTCTGGTTAGCATCCATACTAGTATGAAGGGGTTGGAAGAACCCTGGGTCCTGGCCTTGGCTGAGGGTGGGTGCTGGAGTTGCCATGTTCTGGGCTGGTGCGGAGGAGATGGATGAACCCCGCACTGTGCTGATGTGGGGATAGGCTAGAGGAGCCGTGTTCTGGGCTGGTATTTGTAGGGCACTGGAGGAGTCCTCTGTTTGGCTGCTATTGGAAGGCAGAGATTGCAGGAAAAACCAGCGGTGGACTGGCACAGAGGAGCTCTTATCTCATATCATGCCCAGCAGTGCCAGGGGACAGAGATGCAGGAGGCTTATGGGTCCCCATGTCCGGAGCTGGAGGTGCACCATACTCACCTGATCACCATTGCCACTGGTACTCCCCTGCTCCAACAGCCTTTCTCCTCCAGCTGCTCCATCCCCAGCTGCAGGACTGCTGCTCAGCTCTAGACTCGGCTACCCGGCACATTGCTTCTTCTGCACACCACCTCCCTGTTGCTTATTCCACCTCCTAGTCATTCTCCAAACACACTCAGGTATCACTCCGTGGCCCAATGCAACCTGCTTTGCTTGATTTTAATCCACTTTGAGGGGGTCCGACTTTAATCTGCTTTGAGAGGGCACTCCCGCCTTCCCCCAGAAAGCCTGAGCCTGTAACTCCAGATAGAACAGCCAATATGGTGACGCACTGCTTACTAACCACCCCATCTTCCACAGAAGTCCTGCTGTGTCTGGCAGCAATGGTCCAGACCAGCCTGGCCAAGTGCATTAGCATTACTGGAGTGACAGAGGTCCTGAAGTGGAAGAACAAAGGAAGGGGTGGATTTGAGAAGAGTGGCAGAGAGGGACAGCACACAGAGGGAGGGAGTGGGTGGGTTTCAATGGACAAGGAAATGTGGGACACCAACGCTTGAAATGAGGGATAATGAGGGACTCTGCACCCTGAAATGAGGGACACCATGAGGGACATCAGAATTTCAGCACTGTAATGATTTAACACACTGTTTCTGTCTGCATCATCAGTCAATCCACTCAGCCCACAAGAGTAGCAGCAGCAGTCATAGTTTTCATAAAGCTCTGCCATCTGAATTCTGATCTCCTCCACTTTTGGACAGGACTTGTCTGTCCCATCAGGGCAGGGCTGCGCTATAGTATGAATAATATTCCTGCTGGCTGTGTGAGGCTGTGAAAGTCACAGAGTTGTGTGATGATGACCCCATCATGGCATGCATGGCAGAGCTTGCCTAGAGAGAGCTGTGATGAAATGGCCTGGGGGAGTATTATTATGTGACTCAACATGTACAGTACTTAGGGGCAACAATCAGGGCCAGGGGAAACTGCTGTGCATCAGAACTGCAGTGACATCACTAGGGCATCATTAGGCATGTGAAAATCATCCTAGGGACAGGATACAGGACAGGACAGCCAGGGGCCCAGAGCCAGCAAGTCAGGCTTACCTCACGGTCACATAGTCCTCTGTTTGCACTCCTTAAAACCGATGGTGCAGTGCCAGTTAATAACTGAGGGAGGAATCGGATACCCACTGCTGCCCTACCCCCAATACCAGCTGTAGGCAGCTTCAAAGGACAAGTTAACAGCGCACCATCACCTTTCTCACAGCTCTGAGCAAGCAGCACACTACACACACCACCAGATGGCAAGCACGCAATGATCTACAGGTCCACTCCCCAGCACGGACTGAAGTTCTGTCTTAGTCCAGTAGAGCTCTCTCCACTCCAGCAAACTAGTGGAGCAGCAATTCCTTAATTTTTTCATGTCTCCAAGTCCGAATGTTTGAGTCCTGATGGGCCACATGCATGCAGGTTTGCAACCAGGCAGGCCTCAACCACAACTTAGCTGATGAAAGCGACTGAGCCAAAGTTGTTGGCTTGCCTAACAGGAACTGTGGAGCTTTCCTCCAGGACAGTGCCACCAATGAGATCCAGGTCCAATCAACCGTCCGATGATGGTCTAGCTAGAAGTCAGGACACAAGGGTCACAATCCAAAATCCAGGCTCAACACTGAGTCTGATGACAGACATGCTAGTCACTGTCAAACTCATCTACTCCAGTCCAGTCCTCATTCCTCTGTGAGTCATGCTGTGTGGCAGTGCATGCTATGCTTCAATCAGTATGTTGGCAGTATAGCCTAGAGGTTAGAGTAATGAGCTGTGAATGAGCTTGGTAACCTTCAGACATTGGTTTGATTCCCATAACCTCCACTTGCATACTGTATGACTCTGAGCAAGTCACTTGACCAGCCTAAAGCTCCTAGGTCACCTCTGAAAACAGGCACTTGTGCCTAGTGGGTCTTACCTGGTTAACAAAGACTAAATAAATAAATAAAAAGTGCCACCGCCAGATTCAAGGTGCACCTTTTTGATTGGCTAGTACTGAGAGAAGAGGAGCAGACTCTGCTCGAGCAATCAACCTGACCCAGTGACTCACATCGATGGCAGCTCCAGCTTCTGATGGTTACCAGGGCACTTGGTGGGCACCACAGTTGGCAGCCAGGGCACATATGGGTGAGGGGTCCCAACTGAAGTGAGTGAGGGATGCCCATCCACAATGAATCACAAGTCTGATTCGCTATATTTCGAAGCCAGCACAAAGTGAGAGAGCAGCACAGTACATTTTCAGATCCTGACTGACTTCTTTCTTTCTTCATCATCAATTTGTCTCTGCCTGGGAATCTGAAGTTTCACTGCATTGAAAAACAAGCATTTGTCAACAGTCAGGAAGTACAGGACACAGTCTCCTCCTTAAAAAATGGCACCGCACCTGGTCTTGATGGGCTGCTGAATGAAATTTACAAGATAATAGGAACTAAATCATGTACAGAAATGACCCAGGTCTATAATTTTATTTTGGACACATTGTCCATGTCTTTAGAAATAAATATGGGCACTTAAATATACATTCACAAAAAGGGGGATAAAAAAACAACTGCAGAATTGGAGATCTATTAGTCTCCTTATCACAGATTTTAAAATTTTAACAAAAATCGTAGCTAATCGACTTATTAAAATTGCTCAAATCATAATTTCAGATGCTTAGTCCTGCTCTGTGCTGGGCAGAAGTATTACTGATGATGTAGTACTTCTAAGGGAAACAATAGGGAGCTGGAATAAGGGCAATTGTCAGGCTTGTTAATATCCCTTGATCAGAAACAAGCCTTCGACTCTGTATGTCATGAATTTTTGTGGTCCACTTTAGCAGCATGTCACGTACCCAACACCATGATAAACTGGATAATGTGTCTATATGACACAGCTACAGTTGCCCAAATCATTAATGAATGGAAAGACCCTTTAATTAGCATCAAAAGAGGAGCCAGCCAGGGCAGTCCGCAGAGCCCCATCCTGTACATCTTTTTTCTTGACCTCCTACTTAGATATATTAATACTTCCCCTTAATATAACCACTAGCATGCGCCATAGGCACTGTTCCATATAACGTGGATGATATGAGCCTCCTATCAATGAAACTTCCTTTGTAGAATGTATTCGAATTTGTAGAGATAATGGGGAAATATCAGGAGTAGCTTTAAATTTAAGAAAATATATTGGATGAAATTTAGACAATAGTAACACACTTACTCATACTAATCTATGTGGGGTATCAAACACTTCTGAACCAATACAAGTGTTGGGGATACAATGTGGTGATGGACAACTAGATATCCTGAACTGGGAGCCAAAAACTGCACAAGGAAAACACAAAGTTGAATACTGGAATAAATGGAAATTAGAGGGAAAAAAGAATATATTTAATACAAACATATATTTTACCACTTTTCCTTTATATCAGTTATGTGGTCCCCCCCCCCCAGAAAAAAAAAGCTTGGAAACTATCCTTCTTAGCATTTTTTTCAGGCTTTACGTGGTAGCTGCCTCAACGCAATCAGAAGGAACATTACTTATCTCCCCATTAAAATGGGAGGTTTAAATATGGTCCATCCACTACTTTTTATAACAGTCTTTTTCTTATTACTAATTGTAGGTCACTTCTCATACGTATGGCTAAAGGGTGGGAAGATGGGCTACACGATAATTGCCAAGTACGGTTTCAACAATGGAAGAACTGTTAAAGAGTGTTCCCTCCACTCCATGATACCTCTGAGACTCCTTTACTAGAATGAGGCAATGGCAAATTGCTAGCCAGATGATGAATACATTACATAAGAAAGTCTTATGTGCTACTTTGCTTGAATAAATTTGTAAGCTTCCCACAGTTTTTGAGACTTGCCCAGCTGTCCATAGACCTGCCCTGCTAAAATTGTGCAGGAACCCTAGGATACCTCTCCACATAGTGTATGTGGGACATCCACTGGCTTAATTGCCATGAAAAAATAAATCTAAAAGCAAATCATAAACACAAGCCTCTATCAGAGAGATTGTGTAGTAGATCCCAGTGTATACAACAGCTTGAGACAACAGAACATTTATTTTTCCATTGTACATTTATAAATAGTTTTTGGATCTTTGTAGTTCAGACCTGGTCTTCACCAGTTTTTTCCTCAATTTCATACACTAATATTATGTATGGAGAATTTTCTACATCTTGGAGATGCTGGCATAAATACACATTATGTGTTATAGTCATTGTGTTTTAGAGTCTCACATATGGAATGCATGATGTTTATTTGCTCTGCAACAAAGACAGGTCTCTTACCAAGAACTTTGGGGGAAAATGGGTGGCAGTATCACGCAGTGGTTTAAGGCTCTGAGCTGCAAACCTGGAGACCTGGGTTTGAATCCCACAGCCCCCACTTGCATACTGTGTGACCCTGAGCAAGTCACTTAACTTTCTTGTGCTCCCAGGTCACACCTGCAAACAAGTGTTCAGCTTAGTGTGACTCTCCTGGTAAAAAAAAAATCACTTTAGACACATTTATGGAAATGCTTACCATGGATCGCTGATTCTGATCTTCCAATCACAAGAATAGCTAAATGAACATTCACTGATTTCTTGAAAGATGCATTATTGTGACTTGATTATGGTTTGTTTAGTGATTGTACATAGTTTTCCTTGAATAAAGTTTCCCCCTACTCTTCCTGCAGGGGGAACCTCTGTCCATCTGGTTGTTTGCCAAGAGGGTGGACTCTGCTGACAATGACAGGATGGATCTAGCAAAAGTAGGGAAGCAGGCCTCCTCCTTTTTCCCCAAAAGTGTCTGTGGCCAATTCAACTGAAGATATTGCATTTATGAAGGCAGTAAATGAGAATGAATTGGAATTTATTCAAGAACAGACAATACTGGAAATGAAAAAAAAACAAGCCGGCTTAGACAAATACAGGGAGAGGATGACAAGCTAAAAACTGCACTACGGGAAAGGAAACAGCATCTTTTACAATTGGTTGCAGAAGAAGAGCTAAATTACAAGAAACAGAAAGAATAACTATTAGCTGTTCTGCTAAATTCAAACACTTCACTCCCTGATAGTGTTGTCAAACAAAAACTGTTGACACAAACAAGAGACTGCAATGTCCAGAATTACAGAAAAGAGCGGAACCAACACCATGCATTGAAACAAAAGTGATTAATTCCATACTTGCTGTAAATGCAAGTCCAACACTTCAAACCACCACAAGGACATTAGATCCACCACCAAACAGCCCCAACTTGTTTCACTCATGCGCGCTTCCTCAGGGAGGCTGGTCATGTGTGAGAACACCCACTGAATAATAAAAACGAAATTAGCACCAGCTGTACTTAATAAATAATGGTTCAAACACATATCGAAGTGAAAAATCAGACAAAGTCCCCTTTGTGATTAAAACAATGCATACCACCATCTGTTTTAAGCTTTGTAACCAATCATTATCATAACAGTCCAGTTGTTATAATACTGCTTGAATGACCCAGCCTTATGTATAGTTGGTCATAGAAGTATGCAAGCAGTATATTATTATTCAACATTATTCATACGGGAAAGGTGATTCAAATGTCGTGCAAAGTAGCTTATATATACAGTAACATATCAAAGTTTGCAGCTAGGAACTGAAGAAACAGGAACTACAGGAGTGATCTGGTGTTTGTGTGAGGCTAAACTAAAGGGAAGTATTTTTTGTGTGTGTGTTTCCCTTCATTTGCTTTAGTTCAAATAGATTGTACTGGGAAATGGGTATGTATTTGGGTGTTTAAAAACTGCTTTTTGGATAAGGGCTGTATTTTGGGTATCTAAAGAGGGCTATTAGTTTAGGGCTGCATTCTGGAGTTCAATTCTGTGCCAGTTGAGAGACAGGAAACTGCAGAGGTAGACTTGGGGGAGGGGCAGGAGATTAGCCAGAGCCATTTTAAACTGATTCAGTTTGGAGCTGGAACCTGAAGAAGCATGAACTACAGGGATGTGTTTGCTCCTGTCTGAGGAAAGGGGCTGAGGTGTGAAGCTGTGTAAGAGGCTGATTGACTCACATGGGAGTGGCAGTGTGCCCTTATCCCACCCTCCCTCCCCAGCTTGTCCACACTAATTGGGGAGGTGCTGCATTGGGATTGGTGGAAACCACTACCAGGTGCATCCACTAACATGCCATTACAGAGGGAATTGTTCTTTGTAAGTATAGAGTGACAAGATGCGCACTCACCCTCCTGGTTTGACAGCGCCCTGATCAACAGAATCCAAAAAGCCTGTTGGAGAGGAACACAATCTAGCACCAGACCTGTGGTGTTTGGGGTACCCCAGGGCTCGATCCTGGGTCCCCAGCTATTCTCCCTTTTTCTCAAAGACATTGAGGGGGTCTGCGGGCTGAGTAACCTCATCCTATATGCTGATGACACTGTTGTCTACTGCAGTGACCCGCTACCCAGTGTCATCTCTGCCAATCTGCAGACCAGTCTCTCTGCTCTTGAGTCCTGGTTCACCTCCAATTCTCTTGTGCTGAATGAAGAAAAACCAAGGCTGTTCTGTTTGGGACCAGACGTCTGGGTGCTGACAGATGCAAACTACTCCAGCTTAACACAGCCCAAGGGAAGAGAGTTGAGGTCATAGACAGGATCAAGTACCTTGGGATCCTCCTTGACCAGGAGCTGTCCTACAAACCCAACATCAACTTCTTAACCAGGTCCATCCACCAGAGGCTTGGACTCCACTACCGGCTGGGTAACTCTCTTTCTGGCGAGGTGCGACGCGCCATAGCCAACTGCAACCTTCTCCCTTCCATCCTATGGGCCCCCCCTGCTCAGCAGTTCATCCGGGAGAAGGAGCTTAGCAAACTTTCCATGCTCTACCATAGGGTGGCATGCTTTGCAACAAACTCCTCCCCAGGAGGCATCACTGTGAGGTCCTCGGACCTAAACTGGCCCTGTAAAAGCCTGGGATTGGCCTATTCCTGTTTGCTTAGCCTTTAAATTTCACCTCCTTTGGCCCTCCTCCCCATCTGGTGGGCTTCACTCCAAAAGTACAGTGCCGTACCTTGGATCCTAGCAAGTCATCCCCTTGACAACCTTCGTGTTCGCACCAACAAAGGTAAGCGCTCCTTTCAGTATGCCGCTCCATACTTATGGAACGCCCTTCCAGCAAGTCTGGTGGACAAGCCTACTCTCCTAAGGTTTAAGTCCGGCCTCAAAGTGCACCTTCTGGAACTTAGTCTCTGTGGTTGTAATTGCTAGCCACCTGCCCGGGCCTGTTGTCATGCTGTCACTAAGTTTGTCATTTCTATTTCTCCCATGAAACTCATATGCAAAATTGTTATATGTACCGTGCACCTGTCTAACACTTAATGAGCCTTGTGAAGCCTGCTGTCTCTGTGTTAGGTGTTTGATACCAATTCCTTGTATGTATCAGCTGTAAATACTGTATATTGATACCTATGTATGTAATCTACTGTAACTAATTCGGGGTCACCCCTGAAAAAGGGATCTCTGGCCTCAGTGGGCTTACCCAGTTACCAAAATCTAAATAAATAAATATGAAGCTCAGGTTAAAGAGGTAAAAAGTTAAAAACTTATAGATAGTACTGAGTTTTGTACCTAGGTGTAGCACTTCAAGCTGTATGTTGCTGGGAAATGTAGGGATGGTGTGGTATCGTAGTTAGTAGTGTTTCATGCTCCTTTGCTACTGGAGTTGGTATTATATTTTTAAGTAGGGACTGGGCTGGTTATACACTTATAGACAGAACTGCATTTTGTAGTTAGTACTGGTATCATGGGTAGGATAGTGGGCTGTAATGGATGTTGGGCGGCAGTTTGGATTAACATATTGTGGAGGCTAGGGAGGTGTCCAATCTGTATCCAGTTGATGAGGCTGGAGGAGGAAGTGCTGTGGCTTGGTAGAGAGCTGGAGAGGATGAGGGGAGGGGGAAGGGGCCAGGAGGCAGGAGGGTAGCATCCAGTAAATAACATGAGGACACTGTGGTGGAGGAACAGTGGCTCAAGGGGAAGTGATGGGGAAGGAGTGCAGGAGCTGAACAAACAAGGGAACTGGCATTAGTGCGAAGGCTAGAATTGGAAGGAGGGAGGGAGCAGAGGCACAGCCAGGCAGGATGGGCAGGAAATAGATTTGCTGAGCTGGTGACACTGGTGGAGGAGGAGGGAGGGAGTGATCACCAGGGGAGAGCAGAAGAGGAAGGAAGAAGGAAACTCACAAGAGACAGGAGTCTGTCAGAGGAGGGTGACAGGGGTGAAGGGAAGAGAAGCACTACTGGAGGGGTGGAAGACAGGGGCGGAGTAGAAGAGGGGGGAGCCAGGGTGGAGGGGAGGGATGTGGGGGATAGGGAGGGAGCAGTGAAGGGGGCAGGGGACAGGATGGAGCAGAAGGGGCAGAGAGCAGTAAGGAGGAAGGGTGGAGTTAGTCAGCTGGCATGCTCTAAGAGTGGATACCCTGGAAAAGGGGTGGGGGCTGAGACAAGGAACGAGGAAGGGGGTGTGCTAGTGCTTGGTGATTCCATACTTAATGGGATCAGATGGGGGTGGCAGGGTAGAGAGGCATAGTAGAATATGGGTGGAGGCTATACCCAGGCTAACAGTGGACAGGGCGGGGCAGACAGTTCTTAAATGCACAAGGAGGAGCAGGAAGAAGCCGCATGTAGGGGTGCATGTGGGCACTAATGACCTGGTGGGGGAGATGGTGGAAGTAGTGAGGAGGAGGAGGTTTGAGGAATTAGGAGGGCTATGTGAGGAAATGGGGGAATCAGTGGCCTTTTCAGAGGTGCTCCCGGGACCCTGCATGAGTTCGGTAAGGAAAGGGAGGATTGGGGAGTTCAACAAATGGCTAGGGGAATGGTGTCAGTCTAAGGGGCATGGGGTAGTGGGGAACTGGGGCAGTACCTGGGAAAAGAAGGATCTGTATGCAGGAGATAGGCTGCACCTGAGTGGGGAGGGGAAAGAGGTATTAAGGCAGAGGTTGAAGGGGTACATATCATCAAGGATAGATTTAAACTAGGTGGGGGGTGGCGGGAGGACAGCTAGTAGGCAGGGATCCCAGAGGGAGGAGCCAAGCGTGCCTACCCCCCAATCTATCAGAGAGTTATTTGAGGTGGGGACACAAGAAGAGATTTGGAGGGGGGAACCAGGGTGGGGGAAGAAAGACACAGGTTGGTGGTTGGTCTCACTGAATGCGAGAGGCTTAGGTAACAAATCAGCCGAACTACAGGCTCTCTTGGCTGTGGAGAGGGTGGACATTGAGGCCATCATGGAGACATGGGCCACCCAGAAGCAAGACTGGGATATGATGATCCCAGGGTACAGGATATTTAGAAAGAACAGGACTAGGGGAAAAGGGGAGGGGTGTGGTGATCTACCTGAGGGAGGGGATAAGGTGTATGAGAGAGGAGGGGGTGGAAGGCAGGACAGATGCCCTATGGGTGCAGTTTAAAGACTCCAAAAAGAAAGACACTGAGGTTGGGGATAGTGTACAGGCCACCAGCTCAGGGGAATGACCTGGAGAGGGAGTTTGCTGAGCAGATTAGAAGAGTCTGTAGGAAGGAGGACACTGCAGTGGTGGGGGACGTCAACCTCCCTGGGGTGGCCTGGAACACCCCAGTCGCCACATGTGCAAAGGAGCAGAGATTACTAAATGCATTTCAGTACTGCTTCCTGGTGCAATTGGTCCTTGAGCCTACTAAGGAAGGTAGGACTCTGGACCTGGTACTAACAAATGGGGAGGCTGTAAGGGATCTGGGAGTGGAAGACCCCCTGGCTGGGAGTGACCATCATATGGTGTCATTCACACTCAATATGGGAAGAATAACAGGAGGAACAGGTACCAGGGTGATCGATTTTAAGGGAGCGGACTTTAAAAGGTTGGGGGACATTTTGGTTGAGCATCTGGTGGGAATTTAGACATGCATGGATGCCAGCCAAAAATGGAATATCATTAAGAAAGGGCTGGCAGAGGCTACTGAGATCTGCACCAGGACATGGAGCAAGAAGGGGAGAGCAAAGAAGCCAAGCTGGCTTATTCAGGAGGCAATGGAAGAGGTCAGGGCCAGGAGAAAAGCATTCCAGAGGCTTAGGAAATCAGCAGGGCAAGGAGACAAAGATGAGTACACGAATAAGTCCAGGGAGGTTACCTCGCTAGTCAGAGTGGCCAAGACTTCCAGAAAGCTGAGACTAGCACAGGGAATCAAGGATGGGGATAAGGACTTCTTCAGATACATTGGTGACAGAAGAAGAAACAAAGACCAGATTGTGAGGATTAAGAAAGATGGGAGGTGGGTGAAGGGGGGGGGCCAGGCAGATGCACTGAATGAGTATTTCTGCTTTGTGTTCATGAAGGAAAGAGGCGGCATATACCCCATGGGAAGGGTGGAGTGGGCAGAGGGGGGACGGGGCGACTGATGTCAGAGTCATGGAGGACAGGGTGTTGGAAGGACTAAGGGCACTGCGGGCGGACAAGGCGCCGGGGCTGGGTGGCATTCACCCTGGGGTACTTAGCTAGCGGAGATCCTGGCGGGACCACTGGCAGACCTATTCAGTACATCACTGGACACAGGATGCATACGTTTGTATGAAATGTCAAACATCAATAAAGGACTAACTGTGTCTGCAATTGCTATGTTACTTACATTTCTAGTGCACCAGGTTTCATTAAGTTGTAACCAACTTGGGTCTATCGGAGTGTGTCTGCAGTCACTGGGCTACTTTGTATATTCAGTTCACCTTCGTAAAACAGGTAGCAGAGAACCCTAGGGGTCAGGATGCTATATTACAAACTTGACCGTAGTTTTAAAGGGACACAGCAAAATCACCTTTGTATATGTTGAGTTAGACATCATTTTTTTGACCTATGTACAGTATCAATGGTCACTGTGTTACTGCTTCAGTATCCGAAGAAACAGAAGCTCAGTTCCTAATTAATCAAGAAAAAATGTTTGTTTTCCTTGTCACAACCCGGAGGTCAAGGAGGTAAATTCAAATACCCAATGTTTTGCAGTAAGTTAGAATGACTCAAGCATGTTGTGAAGGGTGCTTAAAATAATTGTTCACATCGCAGAATAATTCTCACTGCATGTAATGCACGCAGGGAGGTCAAAATGTTAAAGTAGACAATATGCTCACATTAGTAGCTGCTCAGGATTGTGGCTCGTTGGATTCTGTGTGTACATTTGCTTCCAGCCTTAATCATGAGCTATGTTTATGTAACTGATGGTACGGTGGTGATGTGTACTCCTATTTGAAGGATCAAAAGGGATTTAATTAAATTGCCAGTCTAGTAGTGTTCCCTGCACCCGTTACAGGGTGCCAGTGCATTTTCTTGACCACCAGTCTGGCAGTGCTCTCCAGTCCCATTTGAGGGAGCCATTGTGTCTTTTCAAAGACCATGGGTCTGGTGGTGATCTCCATGCCGTTTAAGGGAGCCAATGTTTTTCAATAACCACCACTCTAGTGGGGGTTCCTCTACTCTCATTCAAGGGAGTGGGGGGGTCAGACTGAGGAGCAAGGACTAGGGACAGAGAGCACAGTGGGCATCAGGAGCTCCCAATATGGAAAGCTGCACAGCAGCTAATGTGGAAGCCGTGGAGGGGTCAGAGGATCAAGGACCAGGGACAGAGAGTACAGCGGGCGATGGGGAGCAGAGGGTGCGGGGCAGACAGCACAAAGAGGGAGGGAGCGGGAGGGTTTAACTGGATGCCAGGATGGGTAATGGAGGGTGTGGGGTGGATAGCATACAGAGGGAGAGAGAGAGAGAGAGCAGGAGGCTCAGTTGTGCTGCTGGGATGGGGAACAAAGGGAACGGGGTAGGCTGCATGCAGAGGGAGGGAGCGGGAGGATTTAATTGTGATACCAGGATGAGTAATGGAGGGTTGGGCCAACAGCACTATGCAAATGAAAGAAATGAAGCACTCTTATTGGAGCACTTCATTTCTTTTAAATAGAGAACAGCTTCCAGCTATGAAACTGTGACTAGTGTCACAGTCTGGTTGCATGCTGATTGGTCTGTGAGGGACGAGCCCACTGTACAGTGCTCTGCATTGCACTCGTCCCTGACACATCCCTCAAATGTCGTTCTGTCCCAAGATGTTGGGCTGGTAGTATAGCACAGAGGTTAGAGGACCAAGGTGTGAATGACCTTGATACATCTAGCAGACCAGACCTGAGTTTGATTCTCACAACCTCCACTTGCATACTGTGTGATTCTGAGCAAGTCACAAACTGCCCAGTGCTCCCGGGTCACCCCTGAAAACAGGCACTTGTGCCTAGTGGGCCCTACCCGGTTGCCAAAGACTAAAATAAATAAAAAAATTAAATGTTTCTTGCACACGCACAAGGAAACATAAAAAGTAGGGTGGGAGGCTTATGAGCACATGCATCCAAATTAAATGGTCAACTGACCAAACCAGCTGCTTATTGAATAATGTGAGGACTGGTGCAAGAGTACTGTGTTAAAGCAACCAAAATCATAAACAGACATTTGAATTTGTTGCAATAATTGATTTATTTTTGCATTGTAATTATAACGTAGTTGTCATCAATGTGTTGGTGCTAAACTATAAGTGCTGCTGACTGCTCCACAGTTCTGTATCAGGGAGCTATCGTACTTCACACTGCACATAGAAGCAGGATTCCACTGAAAATGAGATGTTGCAACTCATTTGAACTGCCCTGGGTAAATAAATTGTAAATAACATTTGGATGCTCTCTATGATGTCAGCATCTCACTAGTTCCATGTTCCCATGTTGACATCATAAATCCTCATCTTCTACTGCAGTGACACATTGTGTAAATAACTACCTCCATTCACCAAAAAGCAGGATCCCTCTGGAAACAAGATATTGCATCTCAGCTTGTCACTATTGTAAAAATACTTTTAACAATAGGTACAATCGGGACCCATTGAAAATGAGATACTGCATGTTAGCTGAGCTATCCTCGTTAGCTACATTGTAAAAATGAATAAAAGCACGACACCAGTAAACTTGACACATTGCATTTTAATGTGTATGGTTTTATTTTCATTATTTTGTGCTCGCAATGTAAATGTGGTACTTTTACACACACTATTACAAGTACAGCTAAGTCACACATTAATTTTATGTCTTTTATCACATGAAATGCATTAGCAGCCATTGTGGCTCTGACTGGAGTTTCTTTTTTATGTTTGCTTGCATGCATGTGCAAGAAACATAGTGCCATCATCGGAGTTTTCGGAGGTGTGTCACCCCCTCTTCCAATTCAGTCAGTGTGTTGGCAGGCGTGGCCCCTGTCTGCCAATGCATGCTGGAGCTGTCTATGATAAGCTCCAAAATGCAGTGGCATACAGTTGAAAGGGGAGCTACGCTCAGTGAGCAGTGATAAGATATCGCCTGCCCGAGTGCAGCCCTCACACACACACACACACATGCACGCATACCGCGTGTTCCCCACCGCATTAATATTTATAGCCGACGGGTGCCTAACTTCGCCGGCTGTGATGCGCCCCCAAAGTTTTTCCAAATGCCACGCTGGTGCCCACCCCAGCATGGCAACTCAATGGTATAGCTGACGGGGTGCCCAATCCCCGTCGGCCGTCCTCCCCCTGAGTACAGGTGCCACACTGGGAGCCCACCCATGGCAACAAATGCCATGGCCGACGGGGGTGCCCAATCCTCCGCCGGCTCCATGCCCCCAGCCCTTCTGCTGGAGCCCACCTCAGCATGGCAAACGCCCCACGCTGTCTTTTTTTTTTAAATACCTGTAAAGAAAAAACGGTCCCACGCAGTCTTTCTGCCCTCCCCACAACCCGCACCCACCCACTGCGCACCCCTGCCTTCCCACACCCCTCACCCCATACTTTACCTCCGGAGCTCAGCGCGACAATCTTCGTGGACTGGAACACGCCTGCACTCTTCAAAGCCGACTGCGAACTGAGGAAATGCTGGTAAGCTGTATAATGGGATAGATAGGGTTTTTTCAACTTTGTTGCATATCTCAGGAATTTTTTGGAATTTTTGCACCAAATTTTCAACATGGGGTTTTTGGGACTGCTTCTCATGAATGCTGTCACTGTCATGGCGTTATTCGGGCCCGAAGGGTGATTTCGCAGTCACTGCACGAAATTACCTTTCGGAACTGATTAACAAAATGACACTGCCAGTGTTCATAAGGTGCACTCTCAAGAAGCCTATTTGAAAATTTGGTGGAAAAATTCCAAAAAATGACTGTTTTACAAGCGTGCGTTGCGTAGTTCCTACGCAAGCTCGTAAGTTCGCGAATTTTCAATATTTTCACTCCAGATTTTCCACATTGCCATTTTGCCACACCTTCTTATGAGTAGCATAGCTGTCATTTTTCACATCTCACCCAAAATGTGTTTCGGCCCATGTAGCGCACAATGGCGCAGTCGGTGGGCAAAACCAATGAATGGGACAAATTAAGAAAACCACAGTGATACTATTCATGAGCAGAGGTCTTAAAATGGCTATGTTGAAATTTGGTGAAAAATTCTAAAAATGATTGTTTCTTGTCGTTCGCAGTTCTATACTGCTTTTCGGCGGTGCGTCAATTTTCAATATTTTCAGTCCAGATTTTCAACATCACCATTTTACCACACCTCCTTATGAGAAGTACAGCTGTCATTTTTCACATCTTGCCCAAAATGTGCTTCTACCCATGTAGCGCACAATGGCGCAGTCGATGTGCGAAATCAATGTATGGGACACATTAAGAAAATCACAGTGACACTGTTCATGAGCAGAGGTCTTAAAATTGCTATGTTGAAAATCTGGTGAAAAAATTCCTAAAAATGACTGTTTTACAAGAGTGCGTTGCGCAGTTCCTGTGCATGCTCATAAGTTTGCGAATTTAATATTTTCACTCCAGATTTTCAACATTGCCATTTTATTACACTTCCTTATGAACAGTACAGCTGCCATTTTTAACGTCGCCTATAATGTGTTGCACATGTAGCCGCATAATGGTGCTGTTGGTGTGCGAAGCAATGTTTGGGACAGATTAAGAAAATCACAGTTACACTGTTCATGAGCAGAGGTCTTAAAATGGCTATGTTGAAAATTTGGTGACAAAAGTCCATAAAATGACTGTGTTACGAGTGAGCATTGCGCAGTTTCCACGCACCCTCATAAGTTCATGACTTTGTAATATTTTAAGTCCAGATTTTCCCCAGTGGCATTTTTTCACAATTCCTTATTTACAGTACAGCTGTCATTTTTCACAACATGGCCGAAGTGTGTTTCCACACTTTCAGCACAGAGATGCGTGGTCGCTGTGGGAAATCATTGTTCGGGACAGATAAAGAAAATCATAGTGACACTGTTCATGATCAGAGGCACCAAAATGCTTGAGTTGACAATCTACTGTAAAAAAATCCCCAACTTAATTATATTACGGGTGTGCGTTGCACAGTTTCTATGTACGCTCGTGACTTCACCATTTTTTTAAATATTTTTACTGCAGATTTGCAACATTGCCATTTTTACACCTCCCCATGAACAGTACAGCTGTCATTTTTACATCCTGTTCGAATGTTTTTGCACCTGTGGTGCTAATGCCGTAGTCGCTGTGCATAAGCAGCTTCGCTAACAAACTGATATTCCCCTGTTCATGAGGTGGGTCACAAAAAAACATGTTGAACATTTGGAGGAAAATACCAAATGAATGCCTGAGGTATTAGGGTTTCCAACCATAACGCCCAACCCTGTAGAGAATGACAGGCATCAGGGGTGTGACTTGGGATTCTTGCCTGTAATGCTCATACCATTCCACACCCTGCAGCCAGTGAGAGGCATCGAGGTATGCCTTGGACTCTTCGGCCCCAAAGTTCACCCCACTCTCCTATATCGCACCCATCTCACCGTATTTCCTAATGGAATGGGATGCGCATAAGGGCCAAAGACCCCAAGGAACACCATGACACTTGTCAGTGTCTGCAGGGTGGGGTGTGGTGAAATGCTGTGGCCGTTATGCCTGACGACCCAAAGGCACACCCCAATGCCTGTCACTCTCTGCAGGGTGGTGGGGTTGGCTTCAGTTCAATACTTCACTGCCATTCCTATTACGCAGCTCCGTAACTTCTACACTACCACTGCCAATGCCAGCAAGCAAACATTCGGCATTAACAAATGCTTGTTGGTAGTGATAGTGTGCTGTACTTATTGGTTTCATAACTCTCCCTCCCCCCAAGAGAGATTGCTGAGTCTGGGGTGTCTCAGTTACAGTGCAGTGTTGGGCTATCTGTTCTCTTTCTTTTCTGAAGCAAGCTGAAGAATTGGGGCTGACTACAGTCAACAAAAACTGAATAAATCAAGATATTTGCTATAGCTTTTCTATTGTGTTTTGTCATTGCATATCATGTATATCTTCTTTTGCATATTTTTCTACTTGAGTTGCTTATGCTGAGCCAGTTATTGTTAGTCATTACAACTACTGTTGCTTAACAGTCTGTCATGACCCACCTAAGGGTTAGGATATAGCTTAAAGCAGCAGTGCAACAATATGGTGACAATTTTGACCTATACTTTCTTATGCTGTTTTACATTGCTACTTACCTCCTGACTTGTATGATAACATTCTTTCCACTATTTGAGTCTGATTTATTCCTTTTTTTCATGTCTGAAATAATAAAAGGAGTGCTCCTTTTAATACGGTGCAGACCAGGTCTTCATCAGTATTTTCAGCTGGTTTTGTCTATCTGTTGTTTCTATAACACCTCTTTTATGACTAAAATTAACAATTATGAAGCAGGAAGTGTTCTCTGACCTTACAGAACAATATTTATTCAAAAAGAGCTGCAAATACTGATGAAAACTTGGTCTGAGCCATATTAAAAGGAGTGCTCCTTTTATTATTTCAGACATGAGGACAAGTACCAAAGCAGACACAAATTGTGAAAAGAAGGGTATCATACAAGTCAGGAGGTAAGTGGCAATGTAAAATAGCATAAAAAGAATAGGTCAAAATTTTTTTATTTATTTATTTATTTCAAATTCGGATTAATACCTTTGAGTTGGGGGCTCTTTTACAAAGGCTCCAAGTCAACAAGGAATACAAGACATTTACAGGTGATGAAACATTGCAGAACAAAAAGACATCAACTAACAAGTGGTATTAGTGTGCAGTTACAACATTAAGCAGGGTACAAGAAGTAAGGAGAAATGGGACCACACTTTCAGAGAAACATATTAATGCAGCCCTAATTAAGTGCAGTATAGTGTTTAACAATCATGTTACAGTTCAGACGGGGTGCTCCCAATCTGCAGAAATGCATGTTTTAGCAGCCAAGGTGAGGCTTTGTCAAGGGGAGGTAGTAGGTGGTGGAAGGTGGGAGGGAGAAGTGGGCAGTTGTGGAATAAGAGGGTGGGAGTGAGAGAGGGTAGTGTTTGACAGGTGTGAGAACCGCTGTCAGAGGCCATGGGTTAACAGAAACACTGGCAGTCAGATTTGCTGACAAGAAGAGATCGAAGCCCATTTTTAAAGTAGCCAAGTATGGGGGAGTTGGCAAGGTCTGCAGGCAGATCATTGAACCATTTAGGCCCACGGTAGGAGAGGGATCTTTGGCCAAGGGTGGTTTGTCTGAAGGGAACAGTTAGAACAGTACTGGAGGCACTCCTTGTGCATTTAGATGGTTGTGCAGGCTCAAAGAGGGCTGAGGTAGCCCTAGGCATGGACCCCATCAGGGACTTTTTCGCAAGGAGGCAGGCCTGGTATTGGAGTCTGTGGTGGAGAGGGAGAAAGCCAGTTTCCTTGTAGAGGTCACAAAAGTGAGTCATTTTGTGTAACTCCCAGGACCAGGCAGCAGGCCTTGTTGAAGGTGGTTTTGACCCTTTTAAGCGCTGTGTCTGTGCCTGCCCCATATATGACAAGACCATAATCCACAGATGAGAGAACTGAACTGCACGTAACAAGTTTCAGGGCAGCCGGTGTCATTGAGGTGCAGTGTCTGTACAGGATGCCAAGCTTCATGTTGGTGGACTTTACCAGTTGCTCAGCATGGGCAGTGAAGGTGAGGGTGTCATCAAGGTGAATCCCTAAGTACTTGAATGTATTGACTTGGTCTAGTACTTCTCCTTCGCTACTAAGTATATGCAGTGAGGACCCTCGAACCTTGCTCCATGGGGTGCTGAAGAGCATGCTCTTTGTCTTTTTGTAGTTAAGTAGCAGTTTATTTCGGGTGAACCAGGATTCCAATGCGTGAAAATTGTGCTGAAGTTCAGAGCTAATTGATCCCAGGTCTTTCCCTGGGACGGAGATAACACCATCGTCTGCACAAAGTACGAAGTGTGCAGGACAGGTAGAAGGCATGTCATTTATGAAGAGGGTGAATAAGAGAGGACCGAGGATAGAACCTTGCAGGACCCCTAGGTTTACTTCCCTGGGCTCAGAGATCATATTGCCAATCCTGACCCATTGAGATCTATGGGTTAGGTAATTATGGAACCAGGCCACAGATGCCATTGACAATCCTGTAGAGAGGAGACATTTCAGTAGCAGTTGGTACTTGGCTGTGTCAAAGGCCTTGGTGAGGTCTATGAAGACAGATCCCACCGCCATCCCTTTATCCAGGGCCCCATAAAGCTGAGTGGTGAACTCTACTAGCGCGGTGACAGCGGAGTGGTTTTGTTGGAATCCATGTTGTTGCAAGCAGAGAAGGCTATGCTTTTCTAGGTACTCAGTTAGTTGTTCTGAGACCACCCTTTCGAGTGCTTTGGTGCTTTGGAAAGGGGGGGTAAAATCGAGATGGGCTGGAAGTTTGCTAAATTAGCTCTGTCTCCTGATATAAAAACAGGTGTGACTAGAGCCTCTTTCCACCTGTCAGGGAAGATGCCAGATCTTAGAGAGGCATTGAATACCTTGGTGAGTGGTGCCACAAATTCATTTAATGTGAGTGCTACCATCTTCATATCGATCATGTCACTTCCCATCCTGGTCTTACCAAGGACCTGTTTGATATATTTGTCGGTCTCACCTGTGGAGATTTGCCTGAAGTAGAATGGTGGATTAACATTATCCTGTGGTGATGGAGTGTTGAGGTTGTGCTGCTGGCCTGCAAGGGTGTGATTCAGGTATTCAGGTGGCAACACATTGCTGAGGTCCGTGAATGCAACATTAAAACATCAGCGATTTCCTTTGGGTCTTGCAATGTACTAGAGGTGGTAACTATAAGGTCCAGTGGGGCCCTTGAGGCTCTACCCATGAGAGATTTTATACAGTGGGGCCCTTGAGGCTCTACCCATGAGAGATTTTATAGAGCCCCAGAACTCCCTCCCTCTACCCCAGGTCTTTCCTAGGAGGTCATTGTAGTAAGCTGCTTTTGCCAGACATGTGAGTTTTGTGCAGGTGTTTCTAGCTGCCTTATACACTTGGGAGTCAGCTAGATTCCCGGTGGCTTTGTTCCTATGCCACAGGTGATCTCTAAGTCGCATGCATTCAATTAGAGGGCTGGACAGCCAGGGGTTGGGGATTTCTCTGGCTTTCTTTGTTTTGTAAGGAACAAAGATGTCACAGGCTTTAGTAAAAACACTGCAGAAGTAATCCAGTGCTTGGTTTCCGTCCTTGACTCTATCCAGTGGGGACCAGTAAATCCCTTTTAGGTAGTGCCTGAAGCAGTCTAGTTGACCAGGCCTTAGTGATCTGTTCTTGGTGGTCTTAGGCCTACTCTTGGTGAACTTGTTTGTCCGGGTAAGTAGTACAGGGGAGCGGTCACTGATGGTGTCAGGAAGGACTATTACCTCTGCGATATGTTCAGGACAGAAGAAGAGTAGCCAGTCTATGAGGGTGCTGGTTCCTGTACGGTAGTTTTGTCTGGTGGGTTGTGTGACCAGTTGGGTCAGGTACAGTCTGGCTATTTGGTCTCTAGCTGTCGCTGCATCCTGTGCTTGCCAATTAATTTTGAAGTCCCCTAGGATTATATGTTCCCAGTTTAGTTTGTTCTGTTTGAGGTGGCTAATGAGCTGTGGGAAGCCAGTGAGTAGTGTCCCAGGAGGCAGGTATACGGTGGTTAATAGTAGCACTTTGTTTTGTTGGCCAATATTAAGTTTTAGTGTTAGAACCTGTGCTTCCTTGGTGTGGATGCTAATTGGTAGTATTTGCCCTTTGATGTCACTCTTGAGGTAAACCAGACAACCCCCTCACCCTTTTTGAGGTACGGTCCTGCCGGAACAGGTTATATCCAGGAAGGGCAATTGCTGTGTCTGGGATCTTGGTGATAGCCACGTTTCTGTTAGGAGATGACGTCAGGATCAATCTGAGCCACCCAGGCCTGAAATTGTGGCAGTTTGGAGAGAAGGCTGCAGATATTCAGAGATACAATTTTTAGATGTCCTGGGCTATTGGTACAATTCATGATACAGGTCACCCAAGGTCACAGCTAGGCAAGGATTTGACTAGAGGCTTTGGCTATGCATGAGTTTGCAGGCATGCCCTCCCCTGCCCCGTTACATTGATAGCCTGGGGCACACTTTCTCAAGTACAAGAGCAGGATGCAAAATCCTTTCGTCCTTATGCTTCCTTTTGTTATTTAAAGAGGTTGTTTAAAAGCCCACATACAGATCCCTCAGGAGAAGGTCAGATGGAAATGTGGATTCAAGCAGGACCCAGAGTCACTGAATTTGTCAGACTTAGTTGCTTGACTTCTGCTTTGCTTGGGATAGCTTCCAAAAAGTTGATTTTAAACTGAAAATTCAAATACCTGGTGGTGATGTTTTGCAGAAATCCAGTTCAGGAGACCTTCACAGATGTAGTGAGCAAGAATGGTGTAGTTACTCCAAGCAGAAAATCTTGTAAATCCCAAAAAACTAAGCCACAGACACAGACAAACACAAACAGCCACCCACACAGACCCAGGAGGTGGGGCAAACACCAGATTGTTGCACTGCTGCTTTAAATGTGGATATCCCGGAGTCAGTTTCAGAATGATAACCCTACCTGTCCCTGGCCCACCTGTGGGACTAAGCTTTTTTTATCTATTATAGCTTTGGATGGCTACAGTCCCCTGGTGACTTGTAACCAGTTTTATAGATGGCTGATTTTACCCATCTTTTTTTGCCCCTCCTCTTCAGCCAGCCCCAATCTGCCTTGCTACCGCCCCAGCTCTGTCACCTGTCATCTCTGACACTTACCATCCTACAGCCATACAGTGCCACACAGATCCACCCCTCCAACATGGCAGGGCCTCCCAGGGTCCCCAATTTAGGGAGGAGGCTCAATCAGTTCAGGAAAGGCACAATGAGGAGCTGAAAAAGCTCATTTCCAGGTGTATCCTTTGGAACCAGGAACATGGGGCAATGCAGAATATATTGGTAGATACTGTATTTCAACGGTAAATTCAAAGTACTGCTGAAAATACATGAGTGCTATACAATTACATGGTCAATGGAATACAGTGTTACTACTACTACTATGGCTTGCCATTAAGTCAGCTTAAAAAAAAAGCGAGGGTGAAGAGTGGAGTGCCACAGGGTTCAGTTCTGGGTCCGCTTCTCTTCAGTAACTACATCAGTGATATTGCTGAGGGTTTGAGGAGCAGGGTGTGCTTGTTTGTTGATGATACAAAAATATGCAACAGGGTGGATCCCCCAGGGGAGGTAGAGGACATGAGGGAGGACTTAAAGATGCTTGAAAAATGTTCTGGGAAGTGGCAGCTGAAATTTAATGCCAAGAAGTGCACTGTGAGTAGGAACAGAAAAGCGGGGTACACCCAAGGTGGGGAGAAAATTAAAATTAAAGTAACAGAACAGGAGAGGGATCTGGGATCATAATCTCCTCAAACCTTAAGGTAGGAATCCAATGTAGTAGGGCAGCGGGGAAGGCCAATGGGATGTTGGCATGCATAGGCAGGGGCATTACTAGCAGAAAAAGGGAGGTAATAATGCCCCTTTACAAAGCCATGGAGAGGCCGCACCTGGAGTATGGGCTCAGTTCTGGAGGCCACATCTCTGCAAGGATATAGATGTGCTGGAGAGGTTCAGAGAAGGGCAACAAGATGGTGCAGGGTATGCAGGGAAAGTCATATGAGCAGAGGTGTAAGGAGCTGGATCTGTACACTCTGGAGACAAGGAGGGAAAGGGGAGACATGATCGAAACTTTTAAATATGTAAAGGGGCTTGATAAAGTGGGAGAACAGGGTTTACTTAAGAGGAAGGAGGGGGGAAAAACTAGAGGGCACAGCCTCAGACTGCAAGGAAAAAGATACAGGGGCAATGTGAGAGGGCATTTCTTCACAGAGAGGGTGGTGGAGCCCTGGAACAGACTACCAGACAGAGTGGTGGAGGCTAAATCGGTGGAAGAATTCAGGAGGACATGGGACAAGCATACGGGGCTGAGTATTGGGGGAAGGGTGGAGGCTGGCAGGGAGGGAGATGTGTAGGGGGGGAAAAGGGCAGACTAGATGGGCTGGTATGGTCCTTTTCTGCCGTCAAGCTTCTCAGATTCTATGATATATGAGGCTAGGTAAGGGATGTGGCAGTGGGCAGTCTAATAGAAGGTGCAGGGCCTGTGAGGGAGTGTGGCATCATCCCGCACTGCCTCAGATTTTTCCACCTGTTTTCTCCTCTCCCCTCGAGCACTCAGTGGGCAAGGACTGAAGGGGATGCATGCAAGTGCATGTGTCTCAGTTACGAGGAGCCCTTCCTCCACTAGTGGCTCTGCTTGCGCTATCACCATTGGTCACCCAGGTGGCAATATAGAAACATAGACTTTGACAGCAGATAAGGACCACTTGGCCCACCCAGTCTGCCCATTTCCCTTCCTATCGGATAAGCTGCAGATTCTAGTTAACCAACAGCCTACTTCCTGCAACCCTCCACTACAATTGCCTTATGTCTGTCCCATGCAAGTTTGAATTCCCCCAGTTTTAGACCCAACAACCTCCCTAGGAAGGCGGTTCCATGCATCCACCACTCTCTCTGTGAAACAAAGTTCCTCTCATTACCCTGAGCCATCCCCTCTATCTTTAAATTGTGTCCCCTTGTTCTTACACATCTCTTTTTCTGAAAGATGCTACCCTCCCAGACTTTGTTGATTCCCTTGAGGTACTTGAAAGTTTCTATCATGTCCCCCCTGTCCCTCCTTTCATCAAGGGTATACATATTAAGCTCTCTCAGTCTCTCTTCATATGGTTTCTGATGCAGACCCTGAACCATTTTAGTTGCCCTCTTCTTGACTGCTTCTATCCTATGTCCTTGCGTAGATGGGGTGTCCAAAACTGCACACAGTATTCCAGATGGGGTCTCACCAACTGTCTGTACAGAGGGATAACCACTTCATATCACAGCAGCACCAGCTGACCTCCCTCCCCAGAAGAGGAGACCTTCCTGGGGGATGTTCAGTCCTCCTCCCCCCATGTGACCCCTGAGTGACCCATGTCCATTCCTGAACCCCGGTCACTGGTGTGGTGGCAGGGAGACATCAGTGCCTCAGTCCTCTGCACCACCAGACTGGACGTTTTTGCCCATCTTGTTCTCTGATGTATGTTTGGCACAGTGTTTTTACAGCTGTGCATCTGCTTCCGCTTCCGCTAACTTAATGACAAGCTATAGTAGTAGTAACACTGTATTTCATTGACCATGTAATTGTATAGCACTCATGTATTTTCAGCAGTACTTTGAATTTACTATTGAAATACAGTATCTACCAATGTATTCTGCATTGCCCCATGTTCCTGGTTCCAAAGTATGCACTTGGAAATTAGCTATTTCAGCTCCTCATTATGCCTTTCCTGGCAAAAAAACAAAAACAAAACCAAAAAACTTTAAATAAATAAAATCACAGTTCAGCACACAAGTGCTTCCTTTCAGCTGGTGTCAGCAGGGGGATATACATGTATTTGTTTATTTCATTGAGTATTTATTTGCCCCTAGCACCTTACCTGTCATAGTCCCTCGACAAGGCCCCCTGGTTGCACTGTCTCCCACCCTCGCCCACCTCCCCCGTATCTCCACTCCTGCCCCCACCCCAACCACCTCCCATACTCCCCTTACCCCTGCATCTCCTTCCCTCCTTGATCTCCTACCCTCACTCCCCCTCACCCACCCCCTTCCTTGTCTTGCTCATAGCTCAAGTCTTTGCACCGGTTGTTACATGTCTGTAAGTCAATGACTATATGTTTGTAACTAAAAATGATGACTGTTGCACACGCTGACGTGGAACCTTTGTAAAAGAGCCTCGGCTCAAAGTTATTGTAATCCTAGATTGAAATAAAGAAAAAAAAAATAAATAAAAAATATCTCCATTTAGGTTAACCACATGAGATGCAGCTTCCGATTGTCATGCGGGTGTAGGGGTGAGGGGCAACAGCTGAGAGCAGTATAGCAACAAAAAAGCAGTTACACAGAATATGCAATGTAAAAGTACAAATGTAATGTAAACGCAAAATAGATATTGTACAAAACATACTGCAAGTCATTACAGGATAATACAGGGCGCATAGCATCAACAAGGAAAACTGGGCCTTAAATGTGTCCTGTACTGTGATGGGTCAAAGCAACACTTGAACCAAAACAGGTACAAGGGGTTCTCAGGTGGTGGGAGAGACACATTTTGAAGGTTTGCAGATAGGGAGCATTCCCAAGTTGAGGAGAAAGCTTATTCTAAGAATCCAGAGCTGAAAATGCAATGCCTTCTGACCAGAATCATGCTCCATTCTTGGAGTTGTAAAGTTGGGCACTACAGATGAGCGGAGCAAGTAGGCATTTATCAGTTGCGTACACTAAGATAAGAGATCTTTGCCCATGTAATCAGTTGTATAACAAAGAGAACCAGTGATAGTCACATCTGTCTGAGGGTCCTAGCCAGTAACACTTGAGTCCTGTGATGTGTGGTCAAGTACTGGAAAGTATAAACCTCCATAGTTTGTTATACAGATTATCTGGGGTACAAGTGTGGATTTGCTCTCCAATCTGTGCATGATGTCCCATAATCAATGGTTTAGAGCAGGAAGTGTGAGACCACCTTCCTCCTCACATGTGCACTAAGGCTAGGATGAGATCTACAGGCTTGATTTATGAAAGTGAGGCATCAAGCCATATTCTCAGCTATTTAAAACTGTTGATTTTCTCTATACAGTTGCCATCTAGTGTCTTGATAACAAAAGGTTCTACTGAATGTTGTAGCTTGCTCTAGGAGCCAAACACCATTGTCTTAGTTTTGGTTTTATTTAGCATAAGGTTTGCGTTGTGTTTGCAAAAGAAATTCACTCGAGCCTTCAGATTTCTTCTGAGAGTTTATTGCGGTTATTCAGGCTCACATGCATGTTCATTCTTGTCATCTATATTGGAGCTCACTTATTCAATTTATATACAGTGTTTATATAGAGACTTGTTATTTTGAAAAATACCATCACCGTTTTATAAGCCAATCATAAAACAAAATAACATTTTAATCATAGGGTGTGGTTTACCTAACACATAGGTATTCTTCATTTCTTGTACTTTTTCACTCAAAACGAGGTCGTGAGGGCAGTCCGTGGAAGCCCTCCCCCATGCCGCATTCAGTGGGAGAAACAGCTCCCGAAGAGGTCGTGAGGGCAGTTCATGGAAGCCTTCACTCGTGCAGCATTCAGTGGGAGAAACAGGTACGAGCGCAATCCTTGGTGAAGCAGGCAATGGCCAAGCTCTATGAGCACCGCAAGCCTTTCAGCTGGGAGTCTTTGTTGTATCCCCGCAGATGTTTCACGTCGGCTGCCCCACAGCCCCCACCACCACCCTTGGTGAACATCTCATTATATAGGCAGCTTCATGTGATGGTAAAAACCAATCACCCTGCTTTCTCATTAGCAACTCATACTCTGTCACCACTAGAGGGTGCTAGAAGTGGTTTTCCTTATTTCTTCCTTTACTCCCCCTTGTACAATTGGCTGAAATGACTGCACCTCTCTACATACTCTTTATTGGTCTTTTGCCCACTGTATCCTCCCTCTTTCACAGTTGTCCCCCTTCCCCTACCCCTTCCCATCTCTCCTCTCTCACACTTACACTTCTATCTCGTACCTGTCCTTCCCATTATGGTCATGACAGCAACCTAACCCATAATATCATTTATCACCTTTCCCCTTGCCCCCCCCTCCTCGTGGCTCCACTCATTATCTCACTTCTGGTGCCCGTACATAGCCTCTCTAGGAAATCACTTGCTGTTGTCAGGGAACACAAATGCATTAAGTTTGCCATAACCCAATACATCCTCCTTCTCCTTCTCCTTCTTTTATCTGGGGATGTTCATCTTAACCCAGGGCCAAGTACCCACACCACGCCCACTGGTGATAAAAGGAAAGGCCTTATTGCTGCATCTCTAAACATCTGTAGCTTATTGAAAAATGTGACTCTCTTCAAGGATGGATTATGCAGCACAAGTCAGACATCCTGACTTTAACGGAGACCTGGCTCTCCAAAACCACTATGGACTCACATGTGACCCTAAATGGCTACTCCATTTTTCACTCAGATCACCAAAGCAAGTGAGGTGGTGGCTGCACGCTCTACATCCGAAACTCCCTTCAAGCATTGACTGTCCCTTCCCTCCCTCACAGATGGGGCCCAAGTACTCACCGTAAAGCTTACTCTGGTCAACCAGATAAAACCCTCTATGCCTTAGTGGTATATATCCCACCGGGTAACCAAAAGGCAGCCTTCACAGCAGTTGCCAGCTGCATCTCATCCCTCCACTCCTCAAGTGAGATCATTGTGTTGGGCGACTTTAACACAAATTGGCTAGCACCACCAGCTGCCCACTATGAAGATGCCTCCTTAGCCATGGGCCTGACTCATAATCTTCACTAACTGCCCAGACAGAATCTCTAAGGTCTCAGTGCTCCCGGATGCCATCAGTGATCACTTGCCTGTACTCTGCTGGTGGTCCTGTAAAGCCCCAAACCCTCCCCCCAAAACCTTATACTGTAGGCATTTAAAATGAGGTTCATTAGCCAGGTTAAAAAAACATCTTTCAAACTATGACTGGTCTCCCATAAATACAGCAAGCAGCACTGATGATGCACTCAGCTACTTCATAACCTCCTTCAATGCTGGGTGTGACCGTTTTGCCCCTGTTACAAAGCAGATGGTAAAAAAAGTGACACCCCTTGGCTATCTCAAACACTACTTGATCCTATGCACTACCGGGACAATGTCTGGCATAAAGCCCTCACGTCAGACCTGCTTCAGGACAAGCAACGGTATAGGAAAGCCAAAGCCACTTATTATAGGGATATCCTCACCTCCTCTAGGGGATCAGGGCACAAATTCTGGGATACTATCAAAGAACTAAATGGTAAAACCCTATCCCCCCACCCTCCACACTCACAGTTAATGGGACATATCTCATGACTCGTACAAATTGCTAATGCCTTAAACTCTTCCTTTTCTGACCTCAACAGTGTATTTCCCCTAACTTTTGCCCCTTCAGCCTCTTCATTGACAGACATCCCCCCCACCACCACCCCACCTTTCAGATTTCGAGTTATAACAGTAAAAGAGGCTAAGTCTTACATCTCAAAAGTCCTGGGCAAGAGCCGCAACAGTGGTGACTCCCTGGACTTAAAACTCCTTCACCTATCCCTCAATGTTGTCCTAGTCCCCCTCACTAAAATCCTAAACCACTCCCTCTGTATGGGGGAGTTCCCCACCTCCTGGAAAAGGGCTGTCATCACCCCAATTTTGAAAGGTGGTGAGCATACCTCTCCTGCTAATTACTGGCCAATCTATATTCTGCCCCCTTCTCTCTAAAGCCCTGGAAAAAATAGTAGCCAATCAGCTCTCCGAACATCTAACTAAATTTAACCTATTATGCCACGAGCAGCATGGGTTCCACAGGGGTCACAGTACCACCACTGCTCTTTTCAAATATACCTCCTACATCCACAAGGCCATTGATCTGGGGCACTTAGTTGGGTCGGTTTACATCACCCTAACTAAGGCATTTGACACTGTTCATCATGTCCTTCTCCTTAGATCCCTGTCTAACGTGGGTCTAACACCCGATACCAGGGCCTGGTTTGAAAACTACCTATCAAACAGGTCACAGCAGGTCAAAAGTGGCACAACCCTCTCCTCCCACCTCCCAGTTAGCTCTGGGGTCCCTCAAGGCTCCATTCTAGGCCCCTTTTTATTTAGCCTTTTCCTAAACTCACTACACGGATCCTGCACTGGTCAGCTACTTCTTTATGTCGATGATGCAGTCATTTACTGCAGCAACCCCCATCCTTGACCACTGCAGGATGCTCTACGAAAGACCTTCACTGAAGCTGAGACCTGGTTTGCAGAACACAGGCTAGTAAAAAACTATAAGAAAACCAAGATCATGCTCTATACACACTATTAGAACCCCTACCATGACTCCACTCTACTTGTCAACACCGCCCAAGGCTCCCCACTTGAGCAGGTAAATGCTTTCAAATACCTGGGCATCACCCTTGACTCCTCCCTTGCCTATCATACACATATCCACACTCTCTGTAACACCATTAACTCCAGAATTGGCATCCTATATTGGATCAAACACTGTCTGCCTAATGAGGGGCTGCGCCTTGCTGTGACGTCCTCGGTCCTGTCTGTGCTTGACTATGGAATTGTGTTCTATGGCTCAGCTGATAGCACTGCTCTCTATCGCATCAAGACAGCATTAAACAAAGCCTGTCACCTGGTGACAGGCTGCGATAGATCTACACACACATGTGACCTCTACAGCCAGTCTAACTGGCTAAATTTCGAATGTCGCCTTAAGTACCACACATGCCTCCTAGCAAAGAAAATACAGTTAAATCTCACCCCACCTACCTTACATGGCCTCATCCAACACTCCCTCCCACAAAGATTCACCAGAAGTACCTCCAAGGTCCCCTTACTGGTTCCCCGCTGCAGGACATCTATGGGTCAGAGAGCCTTTTATCACAGGGCCCTAAGCTGGCTAAATGACCTACGGTTGCTCTGACTGCTAATAGAAATAGCCCTAAAAACCTCACTCAAGGTATTTCTTGCTAACAACTCTACATGAGACTGCCCCTAGTAGTGCTATTCCAACCCAGCCCCTGCAACCTCCCTCTTACTGTCTTTACAATCTATATCCTGCTTCCAGAATTTCAGCTGCTGTTGTTACACACGACACCAGGTTGTTCCTGCCCTTTGCTAAAGAATGTTACTCTGCTCATTTACTGTACCTACTAATGTAAGATATGGACTGATTGAAGTCTGGCACCGGTCTTGTATTGTACTGTCTGCTGTTTTGCACACGACTCTGGGCTGTCTAAGCCCTCTGCTATGGTATGGCATACATCCTAGGGTACTTAAGGAACTAAGGGTGGACCTAGCAGAGCCATTAGCAGAACAGTTTAGTGAGTTTCTGAGCACAGGAGAGGTCCCAGAAGACTGGAGAAGGGCTCATGTGATCCCACTCCACAAGAGTGGTAGCAGGGAGGAGGCAGGGAACTACAGACCAGTCAGTCTTACCTCAGTAGTGGGCAAGATTATGGAGGCACTCCTTAAGGAAAGGATAGTGCAACACCTGAAATCCATAGGGGCACAGGATCCAAGACAGCATGGGTTTACAAAAGGAAGGTCTTGTCAAACTAATCTCATAGATTTCTTTGACTGGGTAACCAGAGTGGTGGACCAAGGGGGAGCAGTTGATGTCACCTACCTTGATTTCAACAAAGCTTCCGACACTGTTCCACATAGAAGATTGATAAATAAGCTGGGTAGGCTTGGGGTGGGTCAGAAGTTGGTAAACTGGGTGGCAAACTGGTTGATGGGCAGAACACAGAGAGTGGTGGTAAATGGTATACAGTCAGAAGAGATGCAAGTCACAAGTGGGGTACCTCAGGGATCAGTCCTGGGGCCAGTCCTCTTCAATATCTTCATTAGTGACATTGCAGATGGACTAGAGGGTAAGGCTTGTCTGTTTGAAGATGACACCAAGATCTGCAACAGAGTAGATAATCCAGATGGGGTGGGCAGAATGAGAAGAGATCTGGATAAACTAGCAAAATGGTCAGAAGAGTGGCAACTGGGGTTTATGCAAAGAAGTGCAAGATCATGCACATAGGGAAGAGAAACCCTGAAGCCACCTATAGGCTGGGAGGGGAGTTGCTGGCAGTCACAAAGGAAGAAAGAGACTTGGGTATCATCATCACTGATTACCTGAAATCATCCAAGCAGGCCACTAAAGCAGTAGGTAAGGCTAGGGGGATGTTAGGGTGTATTAGTAGGGGTATCACAAGTCATAAGAGGGAGGTAATAATCCCTCTTTACAAGACACTGGTTAGGCCCCATCTGGTGTACTGTGAGCAGTACTGGAGGCCAGACTTTCACAAGGACATAAACTAAATTGAGGCAGTCCAGAGAAGGGCAACCAAAATGGTGCAGGGACTGCATCAGAAGACATATGAGGACAGATTAACAGAGCTCAATATGTATACCCTTGAGCAAAGGAGGGAGAGAGAGTTGATATGATCAAAACATTCAAATACCTTAAGGGCATTAACAAGGTGAAAGAGTCTAATATGTTTAAATATCAGAAAAATAGCAGGACAAGAGGACACATCATGAGCTTAGAGGGAGGCCGATTAAGGGGGAATGTGAGGAAATTCTTTTTCACAGAAAGAGTGGCAGATGCATGGAACGGCCTACCTCAGGAAGTGGTGGCTATGAATACAGAGCAGGGCTTCAAACAGGCATGGGATAGGCATAAAGGAGCAATACAGATGAGTATGAATAGATAGGCCACTGACAGAGCAAATGCCGATGGTACATTTATAAGGTAGAAAAGAAATGGTCAGACTGGATGGGCCTTGCGGTCCTTATCGGCCGTCAGCCTCTATGTTTCTGTGTTTCTATGTTTCTCAGTTCTTTACCTTACAATGTATGTTTTGTACTGACTGATGTTCCTGTACCTATTGTTGTGAAGTTGTACTCTGTCTACCGATGGAGAGCCTTTGCAAAAGAGTCTTTGACTCAAAGGGTGTAATTCTGATTTCTCAATAAATAAATAAATTATTTTATTTCTTGCACAACCTCAGAAGTGTTGACTACATTTCTTACATGATATTCTACAACCTTCTCTGTTGCACATCTTCCTTTACCGGTGTTTACCATCCAAATAAGGGTACACCATCCTGATAAGTTTATCATGGGACATTTGATGTTAAATGTTGTGAAATGTAAAGTGTTGTAAAATTGTATGGTTATCACAAGACATTTGGTTATATTGTAAAAGGTTACACTCAAGTAAAAATTACACTTCAGTAAAATGTTACACTGCAATCCCCCTTTGCGACTCTTTATAATTGGAGATCACGCGAGACGTTGTTGCCATTATAACATTTGTATTTGTCTAATCATGTGTCTCATCTTACGATACAATAGTAGTTGTATAATAACAAGAACACAGATTACTGCAATAACGCATATTACCACTTTTAGGGTTGGACTAGTACCCAAAGCAGCCGAGACCCAATCCCACCAGGATATAATAGGGATATAATGATGACTGCTTCTCTACCTCTTTAGCAGAGGCCTGTTGTGAGAAAATAAGTCCTTCAGTTTGTTGACGATACAACAAGGCACCAAGTGTCATTTTATTAATTTTGGGTAATTCAAAATGAGGTGGAGTTGCCAAATCAGTGAGTAAATCCAAGGCCATACTGGAACCATCCATATGAGTAACATTTGTTCGGCTACAGGCAGGACATTCAAGAAGGGTCCAATTTGCAACCCACCAGGTTTTGTCATTACACCCCCACACATTCCAAGGTTGACCTGTGATTACGCACCATGCTTGGTTCCATCTCATAGCTTGACAGTATTCATTTGCAGACGTTAGGGTAAATTTACATTGATCAGGAAACCATGGGATGGTCGATGTCTTTTCCCACATATCAAGGTTTCAAGTTCTTGTACACACTGTTGTTTAGATAATACAACATATTTATTGTATACTGTGATAATAGTATCACCTGGTATTTGGAGTCTCATGATCTGGTTGTGTATTAATACTCCCAAATTACTGATTTGCCACAATATTTTCGGTGGTTTAAAACATACAGGTATTATCACTAGTATGGGAATCACATATCACAGCACTTGTGTATATTGATTTGGTGAGTTCCATATTTTTATCATATCTAAGGGTGGTAAAAATACAGTGGGATGATCCAATAATCTAGTCACATTGGTCTCACCTATTCCTGAAGGTAACCTATTTGTTTCAATTCTATTTAATTCATTGACTAGATAAGCATGTGCTTCAGCAGCTAATTGAGAGCAAGCCAGTTCTATATAGTTTCTTTAGACATATTAGAAAATGAGTTATAAAAATGGGCTGCTATTTGACCAATAATTCAAAAATTCTGTAAGGTTTCTTTACATGCAAACCAATCAATTTCTTCATTATCAGCCTCTGATCTCAGAGTAGTCGATAATGGTCCAGTAGCCATACTCTTTAAAGTTGTTTCCAAAGAACGAATATGACCCTTTATAACCATAGCATCAATACCATTAACAATTCCTATTCCTGTGCCTAACCAGCCCCACATGTCTCTTTTACAACTGAATAAGCCTGGTGTTGCTGCTGCAGAAATTTGAAATGACCACATTCTGTGTCTATCATTGTACTGATTTAAAGTATTATTATAATACTGTTGCCACACTATTACCGAAGCCTGATCCCTACATTGAGGCAGTAATCACAGAAAAGGAAAATATAGCAAAACATTATAATACTCCAATTTACATGGATAATATAGAGGATATACATTTTGTGTCAAGATAATACCATCTGAGGGGGGCAAGAATTTTTGCCCTGGTATACCTTGTTTTTGATACATTATATTCCATGCCACGAAATTATGCCATGCTGTTAAGTTAACATTACAGGCCATTTCTGACCATCATGCATTAGTAGTATATGTTAACAAAGGATATTTATTCGTTAATGGCAATACTGTGAAAAATTGCTTTAACCCTACTGTATAGTTCACTACAATAGATGTATTATATAAAAAATGCCACCTATTACGTCTTGAACCAGTATAAGGTGCATTTAACAACCTAATATTAGGTGGCTAGTGTAACATGTCCTTCAGTTTCATTCAAAATAAATCTTGTTCTTCTTTTGTCAAATTCATAGTATCCCCCAAAGTGGAGTGGATATAGCTCCCTTTCTGGGCTGTTGTGTTCACTACACACATCTCCGGGCCAGGCCAGACTTCTGGCGAGCATCCCCATGTCGCATTTTGACATTGTCCATTGCAAATAAAGTACCATTTGACAAGAAGATATCAGTGTGTTCATGTCATTCTCCCAACATCACTGGGAGACCTCACACTGTACGATTGGCATATGTCCTGCTATATAAACTGTTCCATATATGCCCTGGGCATCCATGCTGGTCATAAGTTACCAACATTAGTAAGGTACTACACAGTAGAAGTACAGGATACATCATTTTGTTTTGTTTGTATTATGTTTGTTTGTTAATATTTTGTGTGTTTTTTAGTTTTAAACTTGTCTCCTATGAAAACGGGCAGTTTGCTCATTTGGATTTACAAATATAAAAAATAAAAATGAAACATAAAAAAAAATCATTGTACTTCACCTATTGGGAGAAACAGAGCAGTATCAGTTGTCATCATTTAAAGGCTGACACAATTTACATTGGTCCACATGGACCCATTTGGTTTCTGTAGACCCTTGTGGAATTCGCTGGACCTGAATGACCCAATGCCCCAAAACATTAATAACAGTATAGGGCCCCATTCAATTAGCATCCCATGGTCCCTTTTGACCAAAATATTTCACCATGATGTGATGACCCTGTTCAAAGGGCAGTATCACTTTTTCATCATGTCTTTGTTTTTCCAATGAGTCTGTACCATATTTCTGGCAGCATGGGGCAAATACAGAGCTAACTGCTTCTGTATTTGTTGTAGAAATACATCAGTTTTGATGCGGTCTAACACAGGTGTAGACAAATCTGGATCCAATGGATAATACAGCCGCATAACTCATCCAGTCATCAACTGATATGGGCTATAGCCAGTACTTTTGTTTTCCGTACCTCTAATACCTATTAAGATTCCTGGTAAGTGCATCACTCACCCTTTACCAGTATCCAGCACTGCCTTTTTCAGTGCATTTTTCAGAGTGCGATTTAAACTTTCTACCATTCCCGAATATTGCGGGTGGTAGGGTAAATGCAAACGTTGAGTGATACCTAAGATATCACACAAGGCTGTCATTATTTTCACTGTAAAGTGAGTCCCTCTATCACTTTCAAGGACTCTGGGAAAACCCCAACATGAGAACACTTGTTCCCACTATGCTTTCGCAGTAGCTTGTGCACATCGGAACCCCCCCTTTTGCAGTAGGCAAGGACCCCACATAATCAATTTCTATTGTAAGCTGGACTAAGGACTGTCCACCAGGGGTATGCCCCCTAATGGAACCCTCTTACCAGGCACTGGAGGATTCATCTGTGCACAGATGAGGCAAGCCTCCAGGCATTGTTTTGACATCTTTTCCCATTTTTGGCTACCAATATTTTTGTGCCAACATTTTACATGTTTTGTGGAGCTCACAATGATCTCCAATATGATGATTATCCATGATAATATATTTTCTAAATGGAGTGGGTGGGATCCACTTACTAAACCCTGGTTGTCATTCCCGTATTGCCATATCTTCCCATATAGTAACATGTTTGGTGGTACACTGTCCTGTATCTTTCCACTGGTTCTGACAACCGAGAAGCCAAGCATCAGTATCTTGGATTCACCCTAAACTAGGGACTTGTGATAATGCTGATATCCACTCTGGATGATTTTTATCATACTCTTCAGCTACCCACAATTGTGTAGAGTCACCTCCCAGAGAGTTTACCCATAAGTTTGATTGTTTTGTGGCTATTTTAGCCAGGTTATCCACCAGATTATTATTCAATTAGTGGATATCCTTTGGATCTTTTTGATGAGCTCAAACTTTACAAATAGTAATTCTCATCGGCATTTGAGCTCCTATATCCCATATATGTGCAGCCTGCTACCATCCCACATACCTTTGTATACTCCGGCGGGAGTCCGAGGCTGCTGTTGGTAACATTGTTTGAAACAAATTTGCACATTTTAAAGGAAAACTGAGCAAAGGAAGTGCCTGCAATCACCAGGGCTGCTTGTCTGTGTCTGTGTCTGTAGCTTAGTTTTTGTGGATTTACATGGTTTTCTGCTTGGAGTAACTACACCATTCTTGCTCACTACATCCGTGAAAGTCTCCTGAACTGGATTTCTGCAAAACATCGCAACCAGGTATCTGCATTTTTCATTTAAAAATCAACTTTTTGGAAGCTATCCCAAGCAAAACATAAGTCAAGCAATTAAGTCTGATAAACTCAGTGACTCTAGGTCTGCTGAATCCACATTTTCGTCTGACCTGCTCCATGATCTGTATGTGGGCTTTTCAACAACCTCTTTGAATGACAAAGAAGCATGCAGACAAAAGGATTTCACATCCTGCATATGCATGAGCACAGTTCATCACCTGCAGGAATTCTAACACATTCTGTGACTCTGGACCTCAGCTGTTGATAATTTCTTTTGGCTTATGACTTAACCACCAGGTATCTACAAGATGCTGAAATCCTTTCTCCTACAAATTCTCCTTATGCTGCTCTGCTCTCAGGAAATGTTCACTAACCCAGGACCACCTGGCCAGCCAGCAGTGGCACCAATCAGAAGGACAGGGACACTTACCATGGCATCCATCAATGCCTGCAGCATCCTCACCAAACTTGACTCCTCTAAACATGGATCCTACAGCACAACCCTGATGTCCTCTCAGTTGTGGAAACATGGCTAAACCCTAAAATCCCTGATACCTCAGTCTCTATCCTGTACTGCATTTTTCAGGCAAGACAGGATTGCTAAGCAGGGTGGGGCTGTGCCATCTATCTTAAGGATACCTTATGGTCTTATCATCCCATCCCTAGCCTGAGCAACTCCTCTCAGGTCCTCACAATCAAAATCCTCCTTGGTGCACATAACAAGGAACTCACTGTCATCTCGGTTTACCTACCCCAAAGAGACCAGGCTGCTGGCTTCCATGCATCATGGAATATCAAGGGTCCAGCAACATAATTCTGAAACAATAATCATGGGGATTTTAACATTAACTGGCTCTCCGCTGAGGCTGCTACCTATAAGGATGCAGCCACGTTGCATCACCTCACTCAACTGGTGTGCCCCACCAGGTGTAACTGTAGGACAGGCTCCCTTGCAGCACCTTAGACTGGATTCTATCTAACAACATCAGCGCATCTCCAATATTTCTGTACTCCCGGATACAATAAGTGACCACTCGCCTGTCATCTGCTCCTGGTCAAACAAATACCACAGCTGCCTCCCAAGCTTATCTATGCCAGGGTTATCAAACAAGGCACCTTCAGCTGTTAAATCCCATCTAACCAGGCTGAACTGGGCAGTGCTTGACTCTCTCAATGACACCAACAAAGCTCTGGACCTATTTATCAAATGTTTCAACGAAGCCTGTGACATCTATGCACCAGTTAAAAAGATGAAGGTCAAAGGACAGACTAACCCCTGGGTTACTACTGACCTTTTAACTCTGCTCAAGCACAGAGACCACCTCTGGCATTGTGATCGTGCAACTCTGATGCAAGTAAACATACAATTATACAAAGCAGCCAGAAATGATTGCACTTGAAGAATACGGAATGCTAAACGCAGCTATTACAAAGAGGCTCTGACCAACTCTTGGGGCCAGGGAAACAAATTCTGGAACAACATGAAAGAAGTCACAGGCAAGGATCCTAAAGCACCACCCACTATGCTCAACCTTCATGGCACTCCTACACTCGACCTAGAGTATCACCACCAGCACTTTAATAATGCATTTACAAACCTGGACAGTGTCCTTCCACCAAATTTTTCGGCGACCTCCCTCAGCTCCTCCCAAGTTACCCCCAACTAGAACGTACAACCCCAAGTTTTTTTTTTAAGGGGTCCCACCACAGTAGCTAGAAAATACATTCAAAGGCCATCGGCAAACAAAGGGTACAGTGGTGACTCCCTTGACCTGAAACTGCTGGCACAAGTCCTCGATGAAATCTTAGAACCACTTACAAAGATCTTTAATCTCTCACTTAGATTGGGCCTTTTCCCCTCTCTCTGGAAGAAAGCCACTGTCACACTGGTTCACAAAAGCGGAGATAGGACACTGCACACCAATTACAGACCGATCTCACTCCTCTCCCCACTATCCAAAGCGCTGGAGCGAATAGTGTCGGACCAGCTAGTTGAATTCCTGGATAAGTACAATGTACAGTGCCCAGAGCAGCATGGCTCAGAAAGGGCACAGCACCACCACTGCACTACTGGAATTTACAACCTTCATCCATGCCATGCTTGACAAAGGGAATTGTGGAGGGCAGTATTTATAGACCTTACCAAGGTTGACACAGTTAACCACCCCTACTGCTCAAGCAACTGTCCTCCATTGGGATCTCCAGCGATGCCCTTCCATGGTTCACCAGCTACCTTGATAATCGGATCCAGCGTGTAAGGATTGCAGGGATCTCTTGGATGAAAACCAGTCTGCTCCGGAGTCCCCCAGGGGTCTATTCTGGGCCCTCTACTCTTCTCCCTCTTCATCAACAATCTCCCCAGTGCCTGCCACCAAAAAATATTACTATCGCAGCGATGCAGTCCTGTTTTCCAGCCACCATGACATTACAGTCCTTGAATCCCAGCTGCAGCTAGGCTTCAATCGTATCGAAGACTGGTTCAGTTCTCATAAACTTGTCCTGAACCACAGCAAGACTAAAGCCATGTCCTTCTGTAACCGACAGAGCAGACACAACTCTCTGTCCCTCACCATCAAGAACCACGCTGGGAACCCACTTGAACATGTCAAGGAGTTCAAGTACCTTGGTATTACCCTCGATAGTACCTTCTCCTACACTTGACATATTGACACTGTTGCCAAGACTGCCAATATACGGATTGGACTACTACACAAACACAAGCACTGTATGCCTGCGGATGCCCTTAAACTAGCCATCTACAGCTCTGTCACCTCTATCATTGACTATGGCCTTGCCATCTATGGCTGTGCCCCAACAAGTGCCCTCCGGAGGATCTCAGTTGCTCTCAACAAAGCCTGTAGACTACTGGCGGGTGCAGCCTGACAAATTCACACCTGTAACCTCTATGCACAGGCCAGCTGGCTGCCCTCACATGCAGCAGAATACAATACAGACCTGCTTACTTACCAAAAATATTCTCCTTGGTCTCATGCCACCTGTGTTAGCTCCTCCTTACTACCTACAGTGGCACTCAACAAACATGTGGTGCCCAATCTCTAACCTTTCAGGTTCCCAGATGTACATGCCTCCATGGGTCAGCGGTCCTTTATCTATAGAAGCCGCTCAATGGTTCAATTCCTCAATAAAAGCACTTTCCTCTACTACACTTGGACCCTTCAAAGGAATCTCAAACTTTACCTCACTTCTACCACTCAATGTGACTGTTTCGTTGAACAGAGATCTCTCTAAACACCTCCCAGCTCACTCATGTCTCACAGCCCGCCCTTTCCAATCTCATTCCCTCTGGCACTGGGCCTTCCTTGTGACTCCTTTCCTGCTTCACATCTCCACTGGTACAAGACATTTTCCACCACCATCGGACAGTGGCCCATTAGCCTGCCAACTTCCTCTCCGGTCGCATGCCTGCAATACTAACTGCCTATGGTGCCCTCTATCTCTTATTGTTACATGCACAGCTGCCTACTCAAGCTGCTCATTTTATGAATATTATCACAATGTATTTATAACGGAGTATCATTATTTTTCTTTTAGTTGTTTTGGTTGTTTATTGTGCATTCTTTTACTACCTCTGTATGTATGTTGACCCTCATCCTTTGGCGTGGAACCTTTGTAAACGAGCAGTTTCTGCTCAAAGGTATTTGTAATCCGAGAATTTAATAAATAAAAAAAATAAATAAAATATATGTTGTAATATGGGAGCAAAAGCCATGGGTTCACCAGTGGCTGTTCGCATTCCTCTTTTTGTCCAAATAGGAAGAAAATCTAACAAGGAATTGACAACAAAAGCACAGTCAAAAAAGATATTAATGACTTCCTGTGGATACATCATAATAGCTCCGCAGACTGCCTCCAATTCTGCTCAAGGGGCAGAAAACAATGATGGACATCGTACTAGTATTTTCCTGATTTGTTCCAGGGGTCCAAATAGCATATCTGGTATGGAAATGGCCATTTTATGTTCGAGGCACTGACCCTCTGGAATTCTCTACCCTGTTGGATTAGAGAGTGCTCTACTATGGGGGGTTTTAAACAAGCATTAAAATCCTTTTGGTGGATTAAGGCTTTTGGGGACGATGCTGACTTGGTCTGATCTTAATGTTTTATCATGATATCTGCTGTTATTTATTTTATTGGTTTTATTACGATGTTTTATTCTGATGTGATTTTACAATTTGTTCTGCGCCTTGATTTTTGAAAGGCGCATTAAAAATAAAGATTATTATTATTATTATTATTATCATCACAAAAGTGGGAGCCATCCACATACACATCAATACCCATAAAATTAGGTTCAGCAGCAAAAATTGGTTTGTATTCAATACCCATGACGTCTCCTCAGTTATGCACATCTCTCTCTCCCATGTCATTAGCTCTACTAACATAGGGAAGGTACATTCCACAGTGATATTTTTCCCTTGTAGGGCCAATGCCCATTTCACCAGTCTCTGAGAGGATACTCACCTTACATCCCTTTCTAAAAGAAATTTTACAGGTGTGTGTGAGGTTTGCAAAACAATGTGATTAAACTCCACAATACGTTCTGTAGCTTGTATTGCCCAATATACAGCTAATAAGTGTTTTACACATTCTTCATAGGTTTCTTCTACTGGAGTTAATACCAGAGAAAAGTATCCCACTAGATGTAAAGTCCCTGATCGCTTTTGCAACAGTATTGTGTTGATTACTTGATCAGTTGCATGTACCTGTCTAACAAAATCTGATGACTCAGAAGGGCTAATGAGGGCAGGAGCCATCATTAATGCTTGTTTAAGAGCCATAAAAGACTGCTGATGCTCTGGTTCCCACTGGAGGATATCTGTCTCTTTTCCTCCCGTTAACAAATTGTACAGCTGTTTTGCCATACTAGGAAATGCTTCTATAAAATCTCTACAGAAGCCTACCATTCCTAAAGACTGTCAAAGTGCTGTTTTTGTTTTAGGTCTGGGTAACTGTTGTATGACCCGATTCTTATCTGGGTCTACAGTACGTCCTTCCTGAATAATACAAATCCCTAGAAAGGTGACTTGTGATTGCCCAATTTGAGCTTTGCTCAGGTTTAGTTTTAACCCTCCTTTGTGTAATACAGTTAACAGCTCCTTTAATAAACTTACATGTTCTTGATTTGTGTCAGGGTATAACAAAATATCATCCACGTATTGGATTATTGCCTCAGGGTGAGAAAATCCTAACAATATCTCAGCTAGACATTGATGGAATAAAGTTGGTGAGGCATGAAAACCCTGGTATAAACACTGGAAAGTGTACTGTTTATCCTGAAAAGTAAGTGCAAATTTATACTGACCATCAGGATGGACAGGGATGGACCAAAAACCATTTGACACATCTAGTACAGTATAAACTGCAGCTGTAGGAGACAACCGAGATATCAAGTCAGGAAGCCTCAATACCACAGGGGTGACCAAGGGCATGACATTATTTAACACCCTATAGTCCACTGTTAATCACCAGGTACCATTGGGTTTGTGTACCGGCCAAAGATGGGAGTTCACTGTTGAACAAATAGGTCTAATGACCTTTTGTGACTGTAACTGTCTCAATATCATGCATATTTTTTCATGAGCTTCTTTAGGAAAAGCATATTGTTTTTGTGGAGGAGAGTCTGGTCCTTTGATTTGGACTTCATTAGACACCCTGCCACACTCTTTAGCAATTTCAGCCCAAATTGTTTCATGTTGTTTAACCACAGATATTATCCATTGAGGTATATGTTTCCATAATTCCTCTAAATGGTAGATCTTCAAAGATTTTACAGTATATATACTATGTGAATCATCCACATTTGATCCTGGGTTAGTAGTACTCCCTTTTCGTAAAATCACGTTACTAAGATCTACTATCAAACCATGTTGTGCTAAAATGTCCATACCCATGATGGTATCTTCATATGTATTACATTTCCAAAACATACATTTTAATTGCTGTTCTCCAATCTGGACCATAACTGGTTTTGTTGAGTATGCTGTTAACAACCCCCCCCCCCACTGAGAATCCCTGCAAACTTATTCACTGCTTCCCATGGATTGTTAAGGGAATATCACTATCTGTAATGTTAACTGTAGCTCCAGTATTGACCAATATCACAGTCTGGCAGCCCCTGACCATAGCCAATACAGTAGAAGGACCCTCCCAGTCCTCTATCAATTTACCTAGGACTTGAACAGTGGGGGCTTCGTCCCATCATTGCCCTAATTGTATCAGTTCATCTTCATCAGGTTCCCTTTTAAAGGCTAACACAGCCTTGGTATTGACCAAATTACTGAGCATTTTAATACATTTTTGTAAGTCTGCCTTACAACCTGATTTAGTATCATTACCAAGAGCTTGTGCTCGTCTTCTTTCCAACAACTGTTTTTGTTTTCCCTCCATGTCTCCACCTTTTGCCCAACAATCTCGTTTGTAGTGTCCTTCTTTGTTACAACTATTACAAGTATATCTACTCTTTCCTTCTGTTTTGACAATACTGGCTACTCTCTCTGCTTGTCCTTTCCCTTTTCTGGGCTTTGATCATCCTGTTGCATCCTCCACCAGTCGGTCAACACCTCTTCTTTTTCTGCACATGTAAGCGCTCGCTTGCACAACATGCTTATTGAGGCAGGGACTAAAGTAGACTGCTGATCTATCAAACTAAGAAAAGGCTCCTTATCTTTACTAGGGTCGGCCACACCTCCATAGGTGGCATATGCAGTATATAATCTGTTAATAAACATAACCGGAGATTCCTCAGGAAGTAATTGTACTTCATAAATTTTCCCCAATCTGTGTGGGACACAACATGCATTGACTGTAAAGCAGCTTGGAATCTCTTCCACAGTTGCCCATGTACCATCAATGTCCGGATTAACCTGGGTTCCAACCATTTTTTCTGGTAAGCTTTTTAACAGCACAGCAGGTAGGGACAACATCACTACTTTACATGCGTCTTTGTTAGTCAAATTAAAATTGGCAACTAATGTTTTCAACTTTGCACAATAAGGTACTGGATTTTGCCCAGGTTCCCATTTACCTAACTGGTCCACTACCTGCGTATTGACTCCTGTAGAGTCAAATCTCTTTGGGAAACTTTGGACATATTCCATTTCTTCACTAGCCTTTTGTATGGCTGCTTCCTCCTCATGGCTGCACAATCTTCTAATATTTGGTTCTTATAAACTTCTATTAGACTTTAAGTGGTTATTATTTCATGTGCTAAAGAAGCCTTTTTCTTGGCATCATTTTCCTCTTTCACCTTTACCTCTAAATCCTCCAATTTTCTTTTGGCAGTCTCCCAGTCTGTCTCTATACTTTCTTTCTTTGTCTCAGACAATTTACTAAGACATTTACTTCTATGATGTATTTTTGAACCCTTCTCCTTTCATTTTTACACACAATGGAGCCATTTTTCCTCGCCTCTGTCTTCCCAGTTCTTCCTCGCTCTCAGAACTACTGGAGCTTGAGGAGCTATCTGTAAACACATTGCAGCCACAATGCTGCTTTGGCTGAAAGGGGTGTTTAACCTGCATCTTATATTTCTGAACATCATTGCCCAATGAGGTTATTTGGTGTCTTAATTCTAAGGAGATTTGGCACTGCACTGCAGCTGTGCCTCTGCTTGTAATGTATACAAGGACTGTTCTTTATATGAGAGGTCTTGGGCATATTCTTGATTTGCCTGATCTACTGTAATCTTTCTACTGCCTGCTGAAATTGTCTGGTCAGTGCATTCATTTGAGTCTGACTCTGTTTATTTATAAATTTAATATTCTCTTCTAACTACTTATTCTTAATTTTAACCCATAAACCTCCCCTTGTGCCACACTTAATTTATACTCCATTTCTTTGGTATCAGTGGCACATTTTTGCATTTCCTTCTCTAATTTCTCTTCCATATCTATTATTGCAGTAACACATTATCCTGACTCCTTTTCTTGGAGTGCTAAACCTTCAGAACATTTCTGTTCATTTTCTAACATCTGCCTCTTCATGTTACACATTCTAGCTCTTATTTCATACTGGTATTGTACATACATTTGGCAGATGTTGGCTAACTTAGTTCTATCCACTTTAATCTTCTTGTTTCTGTCCATACATTGCTTAGTAAAACATAAGTATGCATCTTCCTGTTGTTCAGGAGAGCGGTACGGACCTTCCTTTAAATGTGTTTCTAGAAATTTACGTAAAATGGTATCCATACTTACGTCTATCTTGTGGCTGGCAAATCACATCTGTCTTCCTGTGTTTGGAGTTATTTGGGTGTCCCTGTGCAGAGTAGCCAAACCTAGCCTTTGTGCCGAGTGACCTATTCCTCCCTGAACCTGGCCCACCTGGTATTGCTGTCAGAAACAAATGATAGATAGGGTAGGGGTTACAAAAATGGAGGTGCCGCTGAAGATTTAGGTTTGGAACTTAGGGAGAAATGCAAGAAAGGTGCTTGGGCAAAGGTCTAGCGTTTTGGCTATCTGACAGTGGGTAGCCCAAAAATCTGAAGCAAGGTTAACTAATGTGCCACTGTGTGCTGTTGTTCATGTGCTGCTGTTAAAATGGCAACTGTTTACCAAGGAGCAGTAAAGCCTGAGAGAGTATGCCCTTGTCCTGCATCAAAAGTACAGTGTTTTGCCCACTTTTAAAACTGTTGTGACAAAGAAAAGTGTGGAAAACTGGGGATAGCAAAAGGAAAATTGTGCCCTGGATGTTGGAAATGCTTTCTTGTGAACTGAGAGACTTGTTGTGTTAATGGCCATGAAAAATGGTTGAAATGGGCTCCCGCTGTGGAGTCAGTTGAGAAAAAAAAAGTGTGGTTTTGCAGTTTAAATTTGCCTGCTCGACGATCGCCGTGAGGAGAAGAGCACTTGAGAGGAAATAGGCTCATTTGCATGGCGTTGAGTGACTGGTGAGACTGCAATCAGTCCTGTCCCCAAGCCAACTCTACAGCGACAGCCCAGCATTCAAGAGGGAGTGTGAGTGGAGTGTGCATACTGACTTACAGGAGGAGCGTCTCGGTGACTGAAAGCGCTGTAAAAAGTGTAAAAAACTGATTTTTCTGTGTAAATTCAGGCTCAACCTGCATCTCGATTGACTGGACTGTGAGTGTGGTGTTCAGAGGGACGATGGGCAGGACTGCCAACCCGCTTCTTTCCAGAGGCCTCTGAGACTGGCTGCAGGACGTTTTCCATCACAGCAAACAGCTACTGATAACAGTGAGTACCAACAGAAATAATTGCTCAGACTAAGTGATTTTGCCAAAAGCCAGCTGAATCTGTGTGTAGCAGTGTAGTCACTTTGCAAACAAGGACTATGTTAAGTTTTACCAGCAAACGCAAGCCTTTTAAGCCATCGACTGTGAGCATAATTGTAGGTTCAGCGTCAGTATAAGTTTCAAAGCCATGAGAGAGACTGTGAGTTGTATCAAGATATGCAGCAAGAATTACAGGGAATCCTGTGCTTGAAATACTAAGGCTTTAAGGGACTGTAAGCTAGACCAATGTCTTCGGCAAGTGAAAAGTCCTTGGTAAATCATATAAATGTGCTAGGAAATAGAACAGTGCAAGTTTGTGCATGTTTGAGCAAAGTTATCAGTAGAGTTTGTAAATCGAATGTGCAGTGGCTTGACCCAATTTCAGAATGTTGATGCATAGGAGTGCTAGCACCACCATTACAGGGTGGGGTAGCAATGTAAACACAGCAGCAGAGGAGCCATTTTTAAGGAGAGAAAGTTTTCAGTGATGTGGGACTTGAAATAACAGTGAGCGTTGTTTGTTTTTCTCTGCAGTCATGGCCTCAGGACCAGCCCGCTACCCGGATTATGCCCGGGCTGTGGTAGCAGTAGAAGTAAACAAGTTAAGGGACATTGAGAGATGTTACTATGGAGGACAGCTGCCTCCTCATGTGGTAATTCCTGGATATCCAGTGTAAGTATGTTTGATGTGCTTAAATGCTGGAAGGGATGTCTTCATGGTACCTCACTGTTCTGGGTGCTTACAGAAATATGGTTTATTTAAAGCGCCCAAGATTCATTTGGCTCCCACAAGCATCTGCAGTTGGCAGCACACAGCACCAGATGGAGCCTGTTGGAGAAGGCTCCTCGGGGGAGTGTGGCACAAAGCTAGAGGGTGCAGATTTACAGACAGAACAATGTGCTGATGTTTCAGATTCTGAATCACAGAGAGGCCTATCAGGAAGAGCATCAGTAGACCCTTGGAGAGGGGGGCCTAGCCCAAGTCTCATAGGAGAAGATGAGATGGGGGAGGCCTTTGAATGGGAGGTTTCGACCTCCACGCCCAGTGATGAGTGGAAAGTCTCTGGAGTGAGGACAACTGCTCACTCCTGGGCACAGATTCTCAGTGAGGAAGAAGAAGAGGGGGAGCTTATGTGGCCTTGTGAAAAAGGAACTGGTACACAGCCTCAAGCTCTTGCCTCAGAGGAATGCATGGAAGACAGTGGTGATGCCACTGCCCTGGCTGTGCAAGAAGAAGCAGCTAGGGATCCATTTGTTATCTCGTTGAGAATGTGTAGCTGGCAGAACCAGGACTGGCTGCCCCCAAGCCAGGCTAGAGGTCTCAGGTTGACCAAAGCTAGTAAAGAGGAGAGACTAGTTTGTAGGAAGGCGAATTAAATTTATGGGATGTCCTTTCCTACCTTTCCTCGGAAAGTCTCGGAGGAGATTGAACAAAGCAGGAAGTCCTGGATTTGGGCAGAAGCAATGAAATGTGTGCATCCTGGTGCAAACAAGCATTTCAGAAACAGAATGTTTCATGACAAATACAGCCAGTGGAAAAGAGGTAGGACACTGTTAATGGACACTGTTCGAATAGTGGATGGAGAGGAATGTGAAACCTTTCACAGTGTGAATTATGTGCACCCAGATGGGGTAATAATTCAAGCACCTGACCCATTGTGTTATTGGCCACAATGCAAAGACCTCCCTGCGAATGTGCCCATGCCTACCAATGGACAGCAGAGCAGTGGTAGCCAGTGCTGCCACTCCAGCCACTGCAGTGCCTTTGTTGTTTCACCAGTATGGACATCCAGGACTCGGGTGCCTCACATTCATCAGTTCTACAGTGTACTGACTTTCCAGAATCCATCAACTCACCCACCAGATGACTTCAGATCCAGAGAGGACACCAGCCCAGCTGTATCCTGATTCATTGCCTGGTAATCAGATGACTTCAGATGAGCCGTTTTCCTTTTTGTTCCTGTTCCAAGGTTCCATCTCCAAAGATGACATCAACCCAGAAATTTCCAGATGTGCCTTCCTGTCATTGCCGGAAGATGTCCGCCCAGCTGTATCGGAAGAATGCTGCCAGGGAGCGTCTTTGACTGAGGACCAGGTTGGTGCTGTTGTCATTCTACAAGGGAATGGTAAGTCCAGACTTTTCTATTCTTATGACATTGCAGTACACACCCTACACTAGCAGACTCCAGATGTTTAAACTATCCTCAAAGACTCTCCCCTTTGGGACTTTGGCCTGCTAGAACTGTGCTTCACCGGGCTCTGTCCCAGGAGAGACTCTTTAATGGACTTGCCTTTGGGCACTGTGGTCACTAGATGGGACTTCTAGGGCACTCCATCCCCCAAATGGTGTATTGTACATAATGTCATTATTTTCTACTGTTTTCTAATGTTTATATTGTTTTTCTACTTTTCTAAAAAAAAAAAAAATCTTATTGGGATTCTCCAGTGTTTTGATGGTAGGGGTTTAGATAGACAGTGTATGCAGATTAGGAGTGTGTGTTGTCTTTCTTTTTTCTTGCAGGTGTTCCTGAAGAAGATAGAAGAGAAGACAAGAAGAGGAGGAGGAACTCATCGGAGTTCCTCACTAGTACTTTCGAATGTAGTGTTTAAAGTACTGTTGTTGTTGTTGTTACTGATTGTAACTTTTTTCCTTCCACAGGTATGGTTGTGGGGGAATGTGGGAGTAATGCATAGTGTATGGTATTAGCTCCTGGTGTGTGGTTGCATGGTGTCCAGGGTCGGAGAGGTTCCCTGTTTGTTTTGTTTTAGGATATGAGTTAGAGGCAGACAGATTTTCTTTAGAGTGCTAGGGGGGATAGACAGGCTGTGGTCCTGAATGGCCATAGGGACTGCAGTGCTGAACTATTAGGGTTATGCTCTGGACAGTTCTTCCAGAGCCACTGGGTACCCATAGTCAGTGAGTAGAGTAGAGGCTGATGCATCAGCCGATGGCCTCTGGGCCTTTAGTGTTGCCTGTCTGTCCCTAGCACATGGTAGGAGGAGGCCTGATCACCCCTTTCCGTAGGTAGCACAATAGGTGGGATGGTCTAGGTTGGGTAACTAATGACTGCGGACAGTCATTTTCCTGGCCCAGGGTGAGTGTAACCCCCTGTTACCTGGAGTTACTAGAATCCCAGTAAGACCTAGTGGTAGGCAGGGAAGGAAGCTTGTGAAACTCCAGTTAAATGGATTTCACACTGTCTCACTCTGTTCTCAGTCTCAGCTGAGATGGAGGGATGACATCATAATAGATCTTTCGCAGCTGCATAAGCCACACTGGAATGTTGCAGTTTGAGGTTAGAGTAGAATGTTGTGGAATTTGAAGCCAGTCTGTGTGCAGTCTGAGTAGAGACTGTAATGCAGCTCAGTGTGTGCAGGCTCTCAGAGCTTTAAGCTCTGTTTTAGAGCTACTTTTGGGTAAGGTGTGTGTTTCCACCTGAAGAGGAACACAGGAACTGGTAATTGAAGTGGTGGAGACCGCTTTCCCACTTTCAATGGTTCAGTAGCCCCATTCCTGAGGGGATGGGGGAAGGTGTTTGCCTGTTTTCCAGGGGCAAGCCTCCTGGGTCTGGCTAAGGGAAAGAAGCTGCCTGTTCAAGTTGTGCTGAGGCACCAGAAGCTCTGAGAAGAAGATTCCTTGTGGAGAAAAAAGCCTATGGAGCACCTGCAACCAAAGGGTGAGTTCACTTTGAAAAAGGGCCAAGTGTTTTCACCTGAACCGAAGGAAACTAAAGGGACTGTTACTGTGGGGTCGGGAAAAGACAGCCAAGTACAGTTGGAAAGTGGGGATTGGACTGCTTAATCTGTGGGAGGTCTAGAGTAATGGACAATGCCACTTAAAAGTATGTTCAAGTCCAGCACAAATGGGAAGCAAGACAAGTAGATGGAATGTGAAATACATTTAGCAAGAATCTACATTGCAAAGCTTTACAGGATGAGGTGTTTACTGTCCAGAGAAATGGCCTGGTATGAATTGTGGGAACTAGAGTTGGGAGATCCCCCATCAGTAGTAACCAAATTCACCTCTACGAATTTGCTCTGAGACATCTTTTACTTTCTCTCAGGTACTTGGCCAGTGCCTGAGGAAAGTACTCAGACGTGGGATTGAAAGGAAGATTCCTTGATGGAGCTCTTAGTTGGTTTAGGGAGCCACCAGAAAACATTTCCATGAAGTATGGAAGGTGTGCAAGTGGCTGGCAAGGGAGCAGAGCCAGTGAAAACCCAGAACAGTGTACAGGTTTGGGCTGTGTAACCCAAAGCAGCATGCAAGTCTGGGCTGTGTGTCCAGTGGGTTCAGAGCCTGAGGGCTAAAGTGTTGAGGAGGTGTTCTGGTCTCTTTTAATCTGCATTACCAGGAGTGTAGCATCTATGCTTTGTTTATTCTGTTTGGATGTGAATAAAAAGCCACACTTTAGAATCCCACTTCTGGTATTGGACATTACAGTTATTGCTTCCTGTGTTTGGAGTTATTTGGGTGCTCCTGTGCAGAGTAGCCAAACCTATCCTTTGTGCCAAGTGACCTATTCCTCCCCGAACCCAGCCCACCTGGTACTGCTGTCAGAAACAAATGGTAGACCGGGTAGGGGTTACACACACCTTTCTTTACAGGTGTTTACCATCCAAATAAGGGCACACCATCCTGATAAGTTTATTATGGGACATCTGATGTTAAACGACAGGGCCTTGGTGCTACTACTCCCACCCTGTCCTGGTTTAAAAGCTATCTTGACTGTTGTTCCCAAACTACCTCCTTCTGCAAAATCCAATCTCCCTCTGCCATCTCCTGCAGCGTACCACAGGGCTCTATACTGGGACCATTGTTATTCTCCATCTTTGTTAACTCTATTCCGGCCTCCACCAACCGCTGTAAATCTATCATGTATGCTGATGACCTGCTTCTTTATACCACCTCCACATCTGTCAATGATAGCAATACACACCTATCATACTCATTCAGTCAGATCTAGGTATGGCTTTCCTCTAATCATATAATTCTCAATCAATCTAAGACTCAGGCCATTCTCTTTGGGTCACTAAGAAAAGTCAATGTTAAATCCCACTACCTGCGGGTCCAATGCCCTGATGGATCTGTACTATCAAACACAAAGACCTTTAAATATTTAGGGGTGTCTCCTGACCCCAACCCCACTTCACCTTGCATATCAATGAGGTCTGTCAGCAAGTCAACTTGAAGATTGGAGCCACTTACAGGGTACGTCACTCACTCACTGCTTCTGTCCAGGTCTCTGTAGCCCAGGGGGGTCTTGCTCTCGGGGCTGAAATATGCTCTTCCTGTCTTCTCTCATACCAAAGCAGCAGATCTACATAAATGGGACACTACATACAACAGCATCTGCAGATTTGTCCTGTCAGCTCCCCATCTCACCCATCACTGCCTTCTCTACTCTACATTGAACTGACTGTCTCCTGATGGCCTATGCTCCTACATTCTGGTTAACCTTATTTATTCCTTATCCTGTCCACCACATCCTGACACACTTGCAACCATGCTTAAACCTGTTACCTAAGCTCGACATCTATGGTCCTTGACTTCCCCCCGCTTGCCGTTTCTCCTTGCTGTACTAGAATGAGGAGCCAGCTTTCTCCCACTTTGCTCCCAAATTCTGGAAATCTCTTCCCACTGACATGAAGCATTCCTCATCTCACAACTCATTTAAAAAAGCACTTTTTTGTTACTTGATCTCTCCTGGTGTCTGCAGTTGTCCCTAATTACCACTCTGGTTCCTCTTTTCACCCTCTGTCAATATTGCTAAGTTCATCTTACCAAGTTCCTGTATAATTCTAATATTGCTAATTTAGCCATACTGAGTTCCTGTATAATTCTAATGTTGCTAATTTAGGCTTACCAAGTTCCTGTGTAATTCTAATACTGCTAATTTAGGCTTACAGAGTTCCTGTATAATTCTAATATTGCTAATTTAGGCTTACCGAGTTCCTGTATAATTCTAATATTGCTAATTTAGGCATACCAAGTTCCTGTATAATTACCTGCATGTTTTGTTGTTACCTATTTATACACGGATGTTCTTTTTTTGCTCTGTACCCTTGTTTGACCACCCTGCGTGGTGGTCCAGTGTTTCTGTGCATATAACTGCATTATCCATTGTAATATTGTCCCCTTTATTGTTGTACACTCCTGGGTCATGTTTGAAAATAAGCAGGTCTTTTGCCTAATGCACTTACCTGGTTACCAAAAGCTAATAAATAAATAAATGTTGTGAAATGTAAAGTGTTGTGAAATTATATGGTTATTACAAGACATTATGTTATATTGTAAAAAGGTTACACTCAAGTAAAAATTACACTTCAGTAAAATGTTACACTACATTTTGAGAAAGGGTCATGGCGACCAGAAACGCGTTAGACAGTCATATTATTTTAAAATAAATGTTTTTTCTACTTTATTTTACTGCAGTGTCAGTGACTTTTACTGGTGATGGGTGAGTGCCTGGTTCAGAATTAGTTGGATATTGAATTTTACCAAGAGCACCCCCTCCTTGTGCAAGTCTTTTTTGTGTGTTTGAAAACCCTGCAATATGAGCAGACTAGATAGACTCTTGACCCATACTGCCCTCCAGCTACCACCAGAGGGCAGTCAGTGAGCTGGACAACTAGTCTCCCTCCCCCCAAGAGAGGAGAGAAGAGCAGTCCTCTGGAAGCTCAATCCTGTCTCCCCCCGGCCGACCCCCGGTGGCCCGAGCTCATTCCCAAACCCGAGTCGCCGGTATGGCACAAGGTGTAGCAACCAACGCCTCAAACTCTAGCACTACTGGGCTGGCTTCAGTTAAGCTTTTTAACTTGGATACAATGATAGGTTTCCCATTTGGCATTTCACACCAGATAGGACACTGGATTGTACAACACATTCAGATTGTGTAGAAGCAAAGCAAACCAAAGGCTTGTGTGTACTGTAGGTAAAATCACAGTACAAGCACTCAGGAATTACAGTGGAATTGGTGATTACTTGATGTGTATGAAACATTCTTATCTGCATAAGAGTTCTTCATGTACTGCTGATTCTCCCAAAGTATCCATGGGAGACAAAAACAAGCATTTGTCAATGCTGAATGTTGATTGCGTTGGTCTGTTGAGCTCACTCACTGCCCCTCTGTCACTCGCTGAATGTGTTTCTCCTGGTGCTGCAGGCTGATCTCTTGTACTGGGCTCCTGCCTGCATTGACACCTTGTTCTGCCCACTAAGAAATCTGCAGCTGTCCCGACAGAGCTCTGTTGAGGTGGCTCACTCCCTCTCCCTCACTCGCTCATTCTGTTTCTCCTTGCGCTGCAGGCTGTCCTTTTGTATTGGGCTCCTGCCCTTGTTGGTGGCTTTTTCTGCCCACAAAGAAATCTGCAGCAGTCCAGACACAGGTCTGTTGAGCCTGCTGACTCCCCCTCTCTCACTAACATTTTCCATTTCTGCCAGCGCTGCAGGCTGGTCTTTTGTAGTGGGCTCCTGCCTGCATTGCCACCTTTTTCTGCCAACAAAGAAATACGCAGCAGTCACGATAGAGCTCCATTGAGCTTGCTCACTCCCCGTCTCTCACTCACTCATTGTGTTTCTCCCAGCACTGCAGGCTGCCCTTTTGTACTGGGCTCCTGGCTGTGTTGGCACCATTTTCTGCCCACAAAGAAATTCACAGCTGTCCCGACAGAGCTCCATTGAGGTTGCTCACTCCCCCTGTGTCACTCACTCATTCTGTTTCTCCTGGCGCTGCAGGCTGCCCTTTTGTACTGGGCTCCTGCCTCTGTTGGCACCTTTTTCTGCCCACAAAAAAACCTGCAGCAGTCCCGACACAGCTCCTTTGAGCTTGCTCACTCCCCTTCTCTCACTCACTCATTCCGTTTCTGCCGGCGCTGCAGGCTGCCATTTTCTACTGGGCTCCTGCCTGCATTGCTGCCTTCTTCTGGCCACAAAGACATTTGCAGCAGTTACAATAGAGCTTCATTGAGCTTGCTCACTACCCCTCTCTCACTCGCTCAGTCTGGTTTCCCACCACTGCAGGCTGCCCTTTTGTACTGGGCCCCTGCATGCATTGCTGCCTTTTTCTGCCCACAAACAAATCTGCAGCACTCCCAACAGAGCTCCGTTGAGCTCACTTACTCCCCCTCCCTCACTCACTCATTCTGTGTCTCCCTCTGCTGCAGGCTGGCCTTTTGTACTGGGCTCCTGCCAGCATTGGCAGCTTTTTCTGGCCAGAAAGGAATCTGAAGCAGTCCCGATGCAGCTCCATTGAGCTCGCTCACTCCCCCCTCTCTCACTCACTCATTCCATTTCTGCTGGCACTGCAAGCTGGTCTTTTGTACTGGGCTCCTGCCTGAGTTGCCACATTTTCTGACCATTAAGAAATCTGCAGCAGTCACAATAGAGCTCCGTTGAGCTCGCTCAGTACTGCTCTGTCACACGCTCATTCTGTTTCTCTTGGCACTGCAGGCAGCACTTTTGTACTGGGCTCCTGGCTGCATTGGCACCTTTGTCTGTCCAGAAAGAAATCCTCAGCTGTCCTGACAGAGCTCTGTTGAGGTGGCTCACTTCCCCTCTCTCACTCGCTCATTCTGTTTCTCCTTGTGCTGCAGGCTGCCCTTTTGTACTGGGCTCCTGCCTCTGTTGGTAGCTTTTTCTGCCCACAAAGAAATCTGCAGCAGTCCAGACACAGGTCTGTTGAGTCTGCTGACTTCCCCCTCACTCACATGTTCCTTTTCTGCTGGTGCTGCAGGCTGGTCTTTTGTAGTGGGCTCCTGCCTGCATTGCCGCCTTTTTCTGCCAACAAAGAAATCCGCAGCAGTCACAATAAAGCTCCATTGAGCTCACTCACTCCCTGTCTCACTCACTCATTGTGTTTCTCCCGGTGATGCAGCCTGTGCTTTTGTACTGGGTTCCTGCCTGCATTGGCGCCTTTGTCTGTCCACAAAGAAATCCACAGCTGTCCCGACAGAGCTCCATTAAGTTCACTCAGTCTCCCTCTCTCACGCGCTCATTCTGTTTGTCCTGGCGCTGCAAGCTGCCCTTTTGTATGGAGCTCCTGCCTGGATTGGCGCCTTTTTCTGCCCACAAAGAAATCTGCAGCAGTCCTGATAGAGCTCTTTTGAGCTCACTCAGCCCGCCTGTCTCGCTCACTCGTACTGTTTCTCCCACCACTGCAAGCTGGCCTTTTGTACTGGGCTCCTGTCTGCATTGACGCCTTTTTGCTGCCCACAAAGAAATCTGCAGCAGTCCTGACAGCACTCCGGTGAGTTCGCTCACTCCCCCTCCCTCTCCCACTCTCTCGTTCTGTGTCTCCCAGTGCTGCAGGCTGACCTTTTGTACTGGACTCTTGCGCTGAGGCCTTTTCCTGCCCACAAACAAATCTGCAGCAATCCTGACAGAGCTCCTCCCCTCACTCATTCGATCTTAATCTATCCCAAACACTGATTTCCTACAGTGACTGTGCTATTCTCCGGCAGGAGTGCAAAAACATATTTTAGCCAGGATGTGAAAAATGACAGCTGTACTGTTCATAAGGAGGTGTGAAAAAATGCCACTGTGGAAAATGTGGTGTGAAAATATTACAAATTTGCGAAGTTACAAGGGTGCATGGAAACAGTTCAATGCATGCTTGTAACACAGTCATGTTATGGAGTTTGTCACCAAATTTTCAACATAGGGATTTTAGAATCTCTGCTCATGAGCAGTGCCACTGTCATTTTCTTAATCTGTCTTGAACACTGATTTCCCACAGCAACTGCGTTATTTTGCGCTGCAACTGTGAAAACACATTTCAGTCAGGATGTGGAAAATGACAGCTGTACTGCTCATAAGGAGGTGTGAAAAAATGGCATTGTTGAAAATCTGGCGTGACAATATTACAAACTCCGAAGTTACAAGGGTGCATGGAAAGCGCTCAATGCACACTTGTAACACAGTCATTTGATGGGCTATCATCACCAAATTTCCAACATAGGCATTTTAGGACCTCTGCTCATGAACAACATCACTGTCATTTTCTTAATCTGTCCCGGACAGTGATTTCCCACAGTGACCTCTCCATTCTGCCCAGGAAGTGCGAAAACACATTTAATCCAGAATGGGAAAAATGACAGCTGTGCTGTTCATAAGTAGGTGTGGGAAAATGGCAATGCTGAAAATCTGGAGTGAAAATATTATAAGTTCGCTAACTTATGAGCGTGCATGCAAACTGCTCAACACACTCTGGTAACACAATCATTTTATGGAGTATTGCTACCAAATTTTCAACATAGGCATTTTATGACCTATACTCATGAACAGTGTCACTGTCATTTTCTGAATCCATCCCAAACACTGATTTCCCACAGCGACTGTGCTATTCTGTGCTGGAAGTGCGAAAACATATTTCCACCAGGATGTGAACAATGACAGCTGTACTGTTCTCAAGGAGGTGTGAAAAGTGGCAATGTTGAAAATCTGGCATGAAAATATTGCAAATTCACGAAGTTATGAGCGTCCGTAGCAACTGCACTACGCACGCTCGTAAAACAGTAATTTTTTTGATTTTTTTCCACCAGATATGCAACATAGGCTTTTTGAGAGCCCAACTCATGAATACATGCACTGTCGTTTAGTTAATCAGCCCTGAAAGGTGATTCCGCGCAGTGACCGCAAAATCACCTTTTGGGGCCAATTAACACCATGACAGTTCCCAAATTCATGAGGAGGGGTCCCAGAAACCCCATGTTGAAAATTTGGTGCCAAAATTCCAAAAAATGACTGAGATATACATTAAAGTTGGAAAACCCTATTCATTCCATTATACAGCTTACCAGCATTTCCTCAGTTCTCGGTTGGCTTTGAAGAGTGCAGATGTATTCCCGGTCCACCGAAGATCATCGCGCCAAGCTCCAGAGGTAAGCATGGGGTGAGGGGGTGTGGGGAGGCAGGGTGCGCAGTAGGTGGGCTTGGATTGCGGGTGGGGGGCAGGGAGAATGCCGAGGGACAGTTTCCTTTTTTACAGGTTAAAAAAAAAAACTACGTCGCGGGACCATTTTTTTACTTTACTGGGGCATGTGGCACACTGGGGTGTGCTCCCAGCATGCCACTGGACTCTTTCCTTTGGGGTGGCAGCTGTAGCCGATGGGGATTGGGCACCCGGTTGGCAGACAATGAAAGCAGGGGGTTTGACATCATGCCGATGGGGAGTGGGCCCCCCAGTCGGCAAAATCAACATTGGGCCAATGAAGCCGATGGGGATTGGGGACCCCATCAGCAAAGACACATGGTGGGGGGGTGATATTGTTTGTGAACATGGCAGTAAGCCACCGCCATGTTCTCAAACAATATCAGACTTTTTACATCCTGCCCTGCAATGACGGGTCGCTCCCTCACTGCAGTGGATAGCTTACGCTGCAATGACGAGGCGGCCCCTGATTGCAGCAGCTATTTTTTCACAAGTTGGTGGCACGCTGGCTGAACTAGTGTCAGCAGCAGCATGCCATGGCATTGGGGGATGCTGGACAAGCCTTTGCAGGCTGTGGAGCATTGGTCACAACAGTGCCGCTCCTCCACAACCAGCTTGTGGAGAAAGATGCCACAATATGTTTCTTGCTCATGCGTGCAATCAACATAAAAAGAAATGATTTATCATATCTCTAAGATGTTTTCATGCAAGGCATTTGGGTACTTATTGCTCAAATTTAATGAACGCATTTTTAATTCTCAATTAAAGAACCTCTAGGAGAGCTTGGGAAAATCTTCAAATTAAGCTACATATCCAACATAAAAGAGGAACCAATGTACACCAGTTATGCCAATGGCTGTAGAGATGTACTCTGGGTCAGATTTTTCAGGATACGTTTTAATTATCTAGGGTTCATTGTCCTGGTTTTGCCTGAGTTAGCCATTTGGGCCACAAATAATCTAAGTTGCTTAGCAGTGTGTTAAATTTGGTGGTAAAGTACAAAAAGGTACACGCTGTCACACAGTACAGACAATGGACCAGGGAAAGCAGGCCAGAGGGCAGGTAGTCCAGGTAGGGGTAGTATCACTCCTTACAAAACAAGCAAATTGTAACTAGCTGTGATTTGTGATCAGACAAAGCAGCATAGAGAGAGCAGGAATAGAGTTTACATGGAAGAAAAGGAGTGTTGGGCGCAGTTACGGTGATGCTCAAAAGGCATCAAATTCAAAATTCAGCCAATCCGACATTTCTGGAATGCAATCTGAAATTATGGTGACTTAGTGTGGGGTACAGAGAGTACAGCTACAGCTACAGGTAATGTGATGACTGGCATGTTAGCTGATCAAGACTAGAAAACAAGCAATCAATGTGAAGTGAGAGTATGGTGCTTATGTATGACAGTGGTAGATATAGTACAGACCATCTGTGAATGGAGGTTGAGATAAAATAGTACAGGAACGTGAGTGTGCCTGATTTTTAAAGCTGCACTAGAGTGACATGAGGTGCATCAAAGTCACCCTTGCATCAAGACCAGCTACGCCACAATGCTTGCGTCTGATTTTGGTACACACATGTCGGTGCATCAAACACCAGCACAATAACACAAGATGCACAGTGCACCATAAAAATGTCATGCCATGTAAGACTGACATATGGTGAGGCAAAAAAAACTAGATGCAACAACACTGCAGAAGAAAGACTAATGCAAGTGAAGAAAACCAGGCACCAGCACAAGAAGAACTTCAATGAAGGTGAAACTGACATCTTGATAGAGGAGGATGATGCCCAGATTGACCTGTTACTATCCAGGGTGGGGGGAGGAGATCGCCATGATTGCAGAAAGCAGGCCTGGGATGAGATGCCCACCAAGGTTAATGTCATCACCCCTGTGTGGTGTAACGTAACAAAGCTCAAAAAGAGGTATCATGACCTCAGGTGGAAGTTGAACAAGAAGATGGCACAAAGACAACAGTGCGCAACTGCCACAGGGGTGATCCAAGCCAGGCCATACCCCTGAGTAGCCATGAAGAGCATGTGGTGGCACACCTGAGCAACTGCATCATAAAGGGAGACCAGGACCTGGACCTCTCCAGGCTACAAACATCATTAGGTATGTACATGTCAGGAATGTACACCATGGGAGGAGGGAGGATGGCAAGGTAGGTCAACAGGGAGATGTGGGGTCACCCACTCCCACAAACATTGCTGTACCAGACATTATTAGGGAGTTGCGGAGGCATGAAAGCTGTGGCAGTGCTGCGATGGTAGGCAACACATACAGTATCATGGGAGTGGCCCACATTGGAGGCAGCATGCCCATGTAGCTGTGCACTGGTACAATAGGAACACACTGAATCGTGCAGCTGTGGACTGGTTTGCATGTAATGCAAATTATAAAATGGGCAGGGGAAACTCCTACATCCTGATTGGCTGTTACCTGTGCATTGAATCTGTTCGATGCAGAGGTAAAAACAAGTACTAAAAAGTAGGATCGCAGTACAAAAAAAATAACTGTGCCATTAGAACACTGAGGTTTTCAAACACCGCTATTGCTTTCACTACCTTAGCGAGGAAATGATAATTTAGCAAATGCCCTCCATTAAACATATTTGGCATTTTTCTATACAGCAAATACAAGCCCTACACATATCAGACAGTGAAAATGTAAAATTTATGCTCTTGTCCTGCTCTTTGAGCTGACAGTTTCCCTCATCACCCTCCCTCCCCGTTCCCATTCCCATCACGTAATTACTTAGGCAATTCTCTGGCTCACTCAGTGTAAGTACAAAGCCGATAAGCCGCTCCAAGTTAGTGAAAGAAGAGAATCATCCATCCTCAATAGAGAATGTAAAATGTATTTACAAGCTTGTCGGTCCCGTTCTGATAGTTTGTCTTGCTGTCCCAGCTGCCTACCACTTGGTAGCTAATGCGGATTGTGTTGGTTGACCATCCATGGCACTCCAGACCTTACATCATGGGTTTTAGCCCACCTAATAGGCTAATGATGCATATGACCTAGGATCAAGTTTCTAGACACCAGGTTCCCAGAAGCCCCTGCTCTCCAGTTCAAATTGTGCATCTGATCAGGCTACAAGCACCCCAGGAGACCCTGTATTGTGCCAGGAAAGGTAGGCCTGTGGAGTCCACAGAATAATGTTTTTATAAAGGCCCAGATATTCAAAAGGGTTACCTTTTGACAACCCACTGATGCGCAACCCACTGATGCACCCCGGTGCGATATTCTAAAGGGAAAAGTGCACTCACAAATCCCGATGCACCGGAGCGCATCAGTAATGTATGCAGGCACAGGTAGGGGGGGTATGCCCATGCATAACCTGCACAGCCCGATATTCAGCCTGGGATGTGCAGAGCCATGCATGCACAACCCCTACTTGCGCCTGCACAAAGTTAAGCCAAAAAAAAAGGAACAAATGATGGCCACCCACAGGTGAGCTGCCTCATTGCAGGGCGCAACACGGCAGCTGCCACCTGTGGGTGGCCACCCGAGTTCCTGCTGTACCTGGCAGCACCCCGCCATGCCCCATTGCAGGCATCTGTGTACATAAACCCCCCTCCAATATCCCTGGTGGTCCAGTGGACTGAGTGCTGCCCGATCTCGGGCATCTGGCTAAATAACCCCCCCCATCCTATATCCCTGGTGGTCCAGTGGACCACTATGTGCCTGATCGCGGGCATTTGTCTAAAAGAAAAATCCCCCTCTAATATCCTTGGTGGTCCAGTGGACCGCTATGCGCCCGATTGTGGGCATTTGTCTAAAGGAAAAATCCCCTCTAATATCCCTGGTGGTCCAGTGGTCCGCTATGTGCCCGATCACAGGCATCAGTATAATAAACCCCCCGTCCAATATCCCTGGTGGTCAGCGGACAGCACTCTGCCCGATCACGAGCAGCTGTAAAACATATAAAATGACCTAGTACACTGGTGGTCTAGTGTACCCCCCTCCCCACCTGCCCACTGAGCCCCACTGCCCTGCTTCCCCCCGGTCAGCTGGTGGGTGGCAGCACCACATCTACCTGCCACCCTGCCACCCGCCGACAGTGTGAGCCAATGGGCATGCAGCCCATACCGTACTACACAGTCCCCATGTGTGCCTTGCATAAATTATGGCCCCATTTGCATGTCCCCTTTTGAATATCGCAGGTGCTGTGCAAGGCGCAATGGCACTTGCGCTAGCGCATCTCCATGCTCCACTCTGGCCACTTGAGTGCCACTGCACCATGCACAGTGGGGGTGGCCAGGGTGCGATATTCAAAGCTGTTGTGCCTTAGCGCAGCTCCGTTGAATATCGCCCAGGCCACACCCCTGTGCAACCAAGTTGAGCTGTGCCCAGGCTTGCGCCTCAGCCTGGCACAGTTTGAATATCTGGGCCAAAATGTTTTGTTGCTGAGCCTGCCTACAGTAAATGCTGAGCAACTGAGAATTCAGAGCTATTACAAATGGTTAGTTTGTGTGTGTGTTTTTTTGTGGCAGTTTAGAGCATTACATTATGAACTTGGTGGCTACCTAATTGGTTGCTGCTGAAAGGACAGAGCAGATTGTGCTGCTTCCTTTTTGTTTAATGTGATCCTTGCCTTGTTTCTGCCACTTTGAATGACTATTGCCTACTGTTGAAAGATTTTTGTTTGGGGGCCTAGCGAGGAACAGGCCTGCCTATACCTGTCATCCGCAGCCCTGAGAACACCGCAATATGATGGTTTCCGTTGAGAGCCAAGCATTTTATTTATCTGGAGGTCTCTGCATGTTTTCTTTGTTTTTGGTCCGGTTCTGGTGTCAGTTGATTGCTTTAGTCACATGGCCACCCAGGGTAGCACCGGTAGGCCCGACAGAGCATGCTGAGGACCGCGTGGTCACTACAGCCCCCCACCCCTCATGCAACACTATTGATTTTAGCTGAATTCAGCTCATTGGGGTATTATGCTCTCGCTTTAAAACCATGGCGGTGATTTTTTTCCTGCACCATGTGTCTTGCGCAAAGCAGTCGCGCTCCTCAGGCGGCCTCTCCACGTAGCATGCGGCTGATCAGAATCAGTCTTGTCTCCGCGGTCAGGCCCACTCACTATCTCTCCCTCAGGCAGCCATCCAGCCTTCAAACGACTACCACTCCTGCTCCTATGCAATCAGAGCAACAAAGTAGTAAGGGAGTGAATCAAGGTGCAGCTCACCAGGGAATCGTATGTTTGTCCTGGCAGCTCATCATCCAGGGTGGGCCCTGATGAAGGGGGGGGAGAGAGGAGAAGCTCTAATTTAGGTACAGGCCTCGAGGCCTTTGTGCCCTATCTAGAGAGAGCAGGTTAGGCTCCCTGAAACAGGGGATGTACTCATGAGCACAAGGGTCCTACTACAGAAGAAGGTTATATTCAGCAAAAGGCTCTCCCATGGGCCACAAACCATCTCCTCTCCCAAGTGCATACCACTAGGCCATGGGTGGAACACAAAGCATTGCTCCAGGGGGGAGATTCTTCAGACTAGGTCCCTTCCTCAGTGACCTACCTGACTGGGTCTCCCGTTCACCCTCACGATCGCGTTTACCATGATCTTTCATCTTTCCTTCCATCTGGGGGCAGCTCACCATAGCGGTCCTCTGACGGGGGTTAGAAGAAGAAGAGATTTTTCTCTTCTCTCTGGGTGGGATTGTTATCCCTTCATTGTTTGAAGTCTGGCCACCATTTTGGAGATGAGTGAGGGTTACCCTGCCTGCTCAACACCAGGTTGCGCAAGGGGGGGAGAAGGACGAATCAAACTGTTACCAGGCATGTCGCAGGATTTAAGTGTTCTGGTTACTACGTATTTGGTAGATGACGTATTGTCATTTTTGTTGGATGCATCCAGCTTCTCTTCTGGAGGCCCACTGTTTCTCTGTCCCTAACCTCCCACTTTTTTTCTCTCTCTTTCTCCCCAGATGGTGAAAGTGAGGAAGTTCACTATATGTAGCACCACCCTGATGCCCCATGATACGGGGCCTCTATGCCCCGCGTGCATTCATGATGAGGACAAATCATCTCTGGAGCAATCTCCAGTGATGGGATCTGATACCCCTGAACCCAGCAGAAATACTTGGATGGACCCAGGAATCATTCTCCTACAGAACCAGCAAGCAGTGGTGGCCATGATGGAGAATCAGCAAAACTTTATGTTAAAGAACATGGAGAGGTTGGAAGCCATGATGAATCCCAGGTTGACACCAACCTTGAAACTGCAACCAGAGCCAGAGAACCCAGGGGGGATGTCAGGGATCCGTGCGGACCTGGATGACCCACCTACAAGCTCCCCAGCACCGGACAATGAAGACGATGCCCGGGTTAAGGAGTCCCTCGAGGACAAGGAACCCATACTGTCCGATGAAGAAGAGATGGAAACACAGTCTGTCCCATCTCTCACATCCAAACTGTGCTCCTTTGATTTAATCCCAGGTCTTATGAGGATAATTAAGACCACTATGGGGTTCAAGCTTAAGGAGGGCCAACCTGAATTGAAGCTTGATCCCATGATTCAGCAAAGGAAAGCCACCAAGGAAACCTTCCCGGTCTGCCCAGCAATTGATGACATATTCACTAAAGAGTGGGAGTCTACAGAACTGGGTAGAATGTCAGACAAAAGAAACCTAGACCGTATGTATCCAGTCCAGGAAGACAAGGCCAGCGCCTGGTGCACTGCACCCACAATTGACCCCCAAGTGGCTGCACTCAGCAAGAAAATGGTCCTACCATGCGGTGCCATATCATTGAAAGACCCAGCTGATAAAAAGGTGGAGGAAATGTTGAAGAAGCTGTTTGAGATAGAGGGCACAGCTGCCAAGGCTTCGACTACTGCCATCTACACAGCTCGAGCCCAAATACACTGGCTTGAGGAGCTCCTAGACAAAGCAGCTCCCAAGATCAGGGAGGCTGAACTATTAGAATGCACACTGGACACTGCTAAGTACCTGCTGGTTATGGCAGTGGAAACTCTGAAATTGAATGCCAGGGCCACAGCCCTAACAAACCAGGCCAGATGAGTATTATGGTTAAAACTATGGGAAGCAGACAATGAGTCCAAGATGCTGCTACAAAACTTACCCATGAAGGGCAAACATGTCTTCAGGGAGGGTCTACAAGACTACCTGAAACAGAAGGAAGAGGGGAAGGACCTGCTCAAGAACAAGAACAGACCAACCTATCTGCCTTCAGGAAAACGGAGATTTTGGAGGGGCAGCAAGCAGCAAGCCCGTAAAGACACTTATTACCAGAGCAATTCCTTTCGAGGCAAAGAGAGTCAAAGAGGACACCGTAATTCCTTCAACTCTAGTTACCAGTCCTCGACCTTCCGGGGACGTGGCTCCAAGTTTGGTGGCAGAGGAAGAGGAAACAGAAACAAGCAACAATGACTACAGACTCTCCCTTCACAAGATAATGCCCATGCAGGGCCCTTGCCCGGCCATGGGCAAAAGACTCATCCTGTTCCACCACCAATGGTGCAGCAGAACCTCAAACAGATGGGCACTAGAGGTAGTGTCCAGACGGAACTCTATAGAACTGTCCAGCTCTCAGGTGTTGCACAGGTTCATAAGCTCCCCCATATCAAGAAAAGGGTGTCACCCCATCAGGTACAACAAACACTGCAGGACCTGATGCAGAACAGGGCACTCCAGTTAGTGCCTCCACACGAGCAAGAACAGGAAGTGTTCTCCATCTTCTTCCTCGTCCCCAAAAGACAGGGAAACTTTGCCCCATTCTAGACCTCAAACACCTCAACAGATTTGTGGTTTCTCAGAGGTTCAAGATGGAATACTGAGGTGGACTCTCTGCAGCATTCGAGTAGGCGACTACCTCACTTCTATAGATCTGAAGGACGCTTACCTTCATATCCCCATTCAGCAATGCCACAGAAAGTATCTGTGGTTTCACATCCTTGGCCAGCATTTTCAGTACCAAGTCTTACCCTTTGGTCTTACCTCAGCACCAAGAGTGTTCACCAAGGTGTCTGTAGTCCTCATTGCCAGGCTGAGAGAGCAAGGAGTGGATATTGTTCTATACCTGAATGACTGGCTGATCCGAGCGCAGTCCAAGGAGCAATCTCTCCAATCCACCATGATGGCATTGTGGACGCTCAAGGAACATGGCTGGGTAGTAAACCAAGCCAGGAGCTATCTGGTATACACACAACAGCTGGAACACCTGGGAGCAGAGGTGAACATGCTCCAGGGGTAGGCCAGGCCATCCCAAAAGAGGGTAGAAACAATGACAACCTTAGCCCATCAGTTAAAGGAAAACAACCTACTGACTATTGGGCAGATAGCTCAGATGCTGGGCTGCATGGTGTCATGCATCAACCTGGTGCCATGGGCCAGGTGGTATATGAGACCCCTACAGAGCTACATATTGTCCCATGGATCCCAGAATGAGTGGAACCTAAAGGTCAGGATAACATTACCCACCACGGTTTGACGCTCCCTAGGCTGGTGGACTGCAAGACAATCCCTCATGTGAGGGGTCCCACTAGAGGCAACCTACGATGTCTCCATTGAGACAGACTCAAGCTTTCTAGAGTGGGGAGCATGCCTGGACCCTCAGTCAGCTGAGGGCACTTGGATGACTCTAGAGGCCAAGATGTCTATCAATGTGCTGGAAATGAGGGTGGTCTACCATGCCCTCAGATTGTTCCAAGTGACTATTTCCAGTCAGTCGGTGCTGATTTGCTCTGACAACCAGGTCACCGTGGTCTACACTGCCAAACAAGGGGGAACCAGAAGCAAAGCCATGCAAAGAGAGGTCACAAGGGTGCTGCACTGGGCTCAGGCCCATCTGGTTCACATAGGCAGTATCCATCTAGCAGGCAAGCTCAATATTCGAGTGGATTGGCTCAGCCATCAGCAGGTGCACCCAGGAGAGTGGCACCTACACACTGACCTGTTCCAGCTGATACAGGAGTCATGGGGTCCCATTTTCATGGATCTCATGGCAACAGCAGACAACACCCAGGTGAACTGGATCTTTTCCAGATACAGAGAGCACCACTCCCAGGGAGTCAATGCGCTGTCCCAGGTCTGGTCCAAGGACCGGGCATATGTGTTCCCCCCACTCCCCTCCTACTGCAGGTCCTGGCAAAGATCCATTAATCACAAAAGATAATTGTCCTGGTGGAGCCATACTGGCCCCAGAGAGCCTGGTTCTCCTCAGTGGTAGCCATGGCACTGGACAAGCACCCACTCCCATACAGACCGGACACGCTAACACAAGGACCCATGGTCCACCCGGTTCCGGGAATCCTGAAGCTAACGGCTTGGCTCCTGAGAGGCAGAGACTGCTGAGAACAGGATACTATGCATTGGTTATATCCACATTGCTGCAGTACAGAAGGCCATCAACCACCACTACCTATGGCAGGCAGTGATCCATCTTTGCGGCATGGTGCAGAGACAGAGGCAAAGAACCAGAACAAGCAGACATGTCAACCATACTGCTGTACCTGCAGCAGGGGGTAGATAAAGGGCTATCCCATTCATCTCTCAGGGTGCAACTGTCTGCCATCAGTGCTGCCATTGGACCCATAGGCCAACACAGCCCGGAGGCCCACCCAGACTCGGTACGTTTCCTCAAGGCAGAGGAAGTGCTTCGCCCCAGGGCCAGGATCCTGATTGCCCCCTGGGACCTGACTTTAGTCCTAGACTTCCTCAGCACCACACCTTTCGAGCCCTTGCAGGAAGTAGACCTATATTGGTGAGTCTAAAACCCTTTTTCCCGGTGGCCATTTGTTCTGCTCAGAAGATTAGCGAACTGGGGGCACTGTCATGTAGGGAGCCCTACACCGTGTTCACCCCTCAAGGGGTACTCCTACGGACAGTTCCAGCCTTTCAGCCAAAAGTCACGTCCATTTTCCATTAGGAAACAGCCCATTGAATTGTCAGCATTCTTGGATACATCACAGACAGGGGATATAAGAGTACCTCATCATATGGACGTGGGGGTACACTAGCCAAGTACATATCTAGAACACAGCCCGTACATAAAACTGAGAGACTGTTCATTATTTCAAAAGGGCAACGACAGGGTAAGGTGGCGTCCAAGACCACTATAGCGGGTTGGCTCAAGAGAACCATTCAGGAGGCTTACAAGGTGAAAGATCTAATGCCCCCAGAGGGGATTAAGGCTCATTCTACCAGGGCTGAGTCCACCTCCTGGGCAGAGAGGGCCAACATGACTAAGGAGGACATTTGCAAGGCAGCTACTTGGACCTCCATCCATACCTTTGCCAGGCACTATAGATTGGACCACCTGTACAGGCTCCATTTGCCACTCAGGTTCTCTCAACAGCCAGCTCACACTCCTCTCACTCTTAGATCACTCTGTCCCACCCGATTTGGGTACAGTACTACTGCTTATTATCAACTCATGATGTAAGTTCTGGAGTGCCATGGATGGTCAATCAACACAATGAGTGTTTACTCACCTGTTAAAGGTGATTGTGTTGGTTGACATCCATGGCACTCCACAGCCCACCCTACAGAGGGATTAGAGTGACGGAATATGCCTGAACAATATCAAGAGAATAGGGGACCATTGCTAGGAAAATGCTGGCATCTAGGATGTCCCTCCATCGGCCATTAGCAGGCCGAGAATTAGTATTGTATCAATAGGTAAATAAAATGGGCCTTACCGGCCCTATTCAGAAGGCATCTCAGTGTGCATGTGTGTTTCTTTATCTCAGAACATATTGTGGTATTATTAACCTTACTTTTCAGCTATGGAAGATTCTAACTGGAAAGCAGGGGCTTCTGGGACCTGGGGTCTAGAAACTTGATCCTAGGTCATGTGCATCATTAGCCTATCAGGTGGGCTAAAACCCATGATGTAAGGTCTGGAGTGCCATGGATGTCAACCAACACAATCACCTTTACCAGGTGAGTAAACACCCATTACTATGTCTGTGACTAATCATGAACAGCTAGCTACACAGTACATCTGATCAATATCCCACTCGCTGTTTTGCCATCAACATGGAGTGTCGGCAAGGATGTGAAGGTGCTCGCTACACAATCTCTCACCACAGTATACATCACTATGTTTACTATGCCCCCTGTTTTTAGGGTTTTTTTGTCTTTTTTTCTCAAACAGTGGGGTGAGGGAAATGGCAGAGATCTGCAAGCAGTTTAGAGACAGTACATCAGAGTACACGATCATCGGAACACCTGCCCCATGTCAACAAGGTGCAGTTTCATTTGTTTAAAAAATGTTCAGCACTGTTGTCTTTGGCAGAAAAGAATTATGAGCAAGCAAGACAGGTGACAAAATGCGACTTGGAGAAATCTGAATGCAGGGTTTAGCATGAGCCCAGGTTCACAGCCTGGTGGTGTACAACAAGCAAAACAACAAACATGTGGTACAACAAACAAAACAAAAGTAACAAGCATTTGTCAATGCCTAATGTTTGCTTGCTGGCATTAGCAGTAGAAGTGCAGGAGTTAGACAGATGCAGTATAGGAATGGCATTGAAGTATTGAACTTCATGCGGACCCCACCCTCACCCTGCAGAGATGGACAGGCATTGAGGTGTGCCTTTGAATTGTCACCCATGATGGTCACGACATTTCACCTCACCCTGCCCTTCAGACACTGACAAATGTTGAGGTGTGCCTTGGGGTGTTTGGGCTTTACATTCACCTCATTCCATAAGGAAATACACTGAAATAGGTGCAGTATAGAAGAATGGGGTGAACTCTGGGGGCAAAGGGTCCTAGGCGCACCTCGATGCCTGTCACTGGCTGGAGGGTGGAGGTAGGGGTGGGGGGGTGAAATGGCAAGAGCATTACTGTTGACAGTCCCAAGTCACACCCCTGACACCTGTCAGTCCCTACAGGGAAGGGCGTTATAGTAGAAAACCCTAATGCCATGGACGTTTCCTGGTATTTTTACTCCAAGTTTTCCACTTGAGCTTTTTGTGACCCTACAACATGAACAGTGACACTATCAGTTTGTTAGGAGAAAGGTGATTTTGAACAGCGACTGTGCCATTTGATGCCACAGGTTCAAAAGCACATTTCGAACAGGATGTGAAAAGTGACAGGTGTACTGTTCATGAGAAGGTGTAAAAAATGGCACTGTTGAAAATCTGGAGTGAAAATATAAAATATTACAAATTCTCAAAGTTACGAGCGTGTGTAGGAACTGTGCAACGCACGATTGTAAAAGTCATTTTTGAATTTTTCACCAAATTTTCAACATAAGTTTTTGGGGCCTACCTCATGAACTGTGGCACTGTCATTTTGTAAATCAGTCCCAAAAGGTAGTTCCGTGCAGTGATCGCAAAATCACCTTTTGGGACCAAATAACAAAATGACAGTGACTGACTTCATGAGGTGGGGTCCCAAGAACCCCATACTGAAAATGTGGTGAACAAATTCCCCAAAATGCCCAAGATATGCACCAAAGTTGAAATAAACCCATTTATGCCATTATAAAGCTTACTGGCATTTCTTCAGTTTGCGGTTGGCTTTCAAGAGTGCAGACGTGTTCCCGGTCTACTGAAGATTGTTGTGCCAGCCTCCGGATGTACGTATGGGGTGAGGTGGGGGTCTGGGGAGGTGGGGCACTCAGAGGGTGGCCGTTGGTTGGGGGAAGGAGCAAGACAGTCAGCGAGGGACCATTTTTTTCTTACAGGTGATTTTTTTTTTCTTTTTGAAAAACGACGTGGGACTTTTGCCACACTGGGGTTGGCTCCCAGTGTGGCAGCTGGAAGGTTGTTTGGGGGGCCAGTGGAGCTGATGGGGGATTGGGAACCCTGTCAACTATATGGACTGTTGCCACACTGGGGTGGACTCCCAGCATGGCACCTGGAAGTCTGTTGAGGGGCAGTGGAGCTGACGGGGATTGGGCACCCCCTTCGGCCATACAGAATTTTGCCATGCTGGGGTGGGCTCCAAGCATGGCACCTGGAAGTCTGTTGGGGGGCAGCGGAGCCAACAGGGGATTGGGCACCCCCACTGACCATACAGTGTGTGTGGGGGGGAGTGCATGAGCACGCTAGGGTGTGCTCCCAGCATGCTACTTGGGTGTTTGTTGGGAGGATGGAGATGTCTATGACAGCTGTTCCAGTACAGATTACCAATGTGAGCACTTTGCATACTGCCGATGGCAGTATGCAAATTGCCTACATGTTACCACTGCTGATTGCAGTGGTGTTTTGCTTGTAACTGTACGCCACTGCATCTGAACTGCTGTCATAGACAGCTTGGACGTTTATTGGTGTGGTGAGGCTGCACCTGCACCTGCAACAAGGAGCAGGGCATTGGAAGCGAGGTGGCACACCTACGAAACTTCTTATGGTGGCGCTATGTTTCTTGCACATATGTGCAAGCAAAGATAAAAATGGAGCAGCAAGGGGGGGCAGAATGTGTTGCTGGAAAGAGCCAAGGGCTGTGGGAAACCTAGCACTGAACAGGCACTAATCAGACAGTGGTTCTGTAACTGGTTCCTTTGGTTCCTTATAGTGAGGGACTACCGCACCGACGCCCATAAAGGACAAATGTGCTTAATCAATAAGTAGGCGGAAGGACTATTTTACATTAAATGTAGTTAACTGTTTCAGTTTTACTATGTGTAAATAGTTATTTTAACTTGAAAAAATAATCAAAAAACAAGGAAGCCCATTTTATAAGCCCAATAAGACACTCCAGGGGTGTGCATTGAAGAGATATTATGGCACTTCCAGGGGCTGAAGGCATAAGGTATGCAGCCTCGTGCCTCACTATGCCCCTGGGTGTGTGGTAATAGCTGTTCAATGTACACCCCAACATGTCTTATTGCTTATGGAACCCACAGGGCATTCATGTCCACTGGTACAATACAGTGCTGCCAGCTGAGCACCCAGCTGTGGAGACATGAGGAAGTCAAACACATGTGCATATTGCACACAGCACAGTAATGCAACAGACATGGAAGCCTATGGCACAAGACTGTGCGCTATTATCCATATCGCATCCCTGTGGTGAGGAGAATAGGTGACAGACAGCACCTGGGCATAACATGATGCACAGCATGATGCCAGAGGTAAGTTCCTGTGATCACAGCTGTGGGAACACAGCTGTCAACAGGAGCTGCTGAATAGTGCTCCCCAGTGTGCATGGTGCAAGCCACTCCCTGTAGCCTCAGTAGTTTCTGCAGACATGTGGGACTGAAAGGCCTGGAGAATGTGGAGGGTGTTGCTCTGCAAAGCTCTAGATGGAAGCCATGAGGAGGGCCAGTGATGAAGGACTATGAGTGAGTCACAAAGGGCATGGAAGAGGGAGCAGGTATGAATGTTGCAGGTAACCAGCAAACTGGAAGGTGAGGAGCACCAGGAGTAGAATGAGGGAGTATAAATCTTGAAGTTGAGCGGGGTATGGGTGCCAGGAGCAGTGGAAAAGGGAGCAAATGTCAGACTAGGGTTGGAGGTAGCACGGGTCTGGACAGGAGAAAGGGCATAAATTGGAGATGGAAAGTCAGTGTGAGGAGCAAAATGCCCCAAAAGAGAACCAGGGGAGCACTGGACACAAGCAGAAACAGGGGATGGGGGACACAGGAAGAGACAGCTGGGACAGACAAGGAGCCAGGGGAGAAAATAATTGAGAGCTGTGCAGGGAAGGGGGGCAGTCGATGTGGAATTCTGCAGAATGGCAGAGCATGGCCCTCCCAACATGAGCAATATTGCCCACTAAAAAGCGGGGAGCACCATGCACTGGAGCACTAAGGATAATTCAGAAGACCCGTCCAAGGCAGGGACTACAGGATCACCACAGGGATCAGCCCCAGTATAAATTCCATGGAATATGTATAGTTGGGACAGAAGCAAAGGTAACCAGGGCAGTGGAATTCCAGCAGCAGCAGATGTTAAGCTGTGGAGGAGATAGACAGGAAGGCAGGAGGGAAAAGCATGAGAGAGCATGAGGAAGCAATAGGGGGGTCTAGTGCTGCAAATGGGCAGGATAAATGTAATGCAAAAGTAAAAAGGCAATGCATAGCATGGTGAAATCCTAGAACAGTGAAGTAGGCAGACAGGACACCAGCAGAGAATTAATATGGTCAGGAGGATATAAAATAAAACAGCAAGGAGTCAGGTTACTCACAGAGGCATCCATGGGAAATTGGCAGCCTGGTCTCCGTCACACGACACTGACCATGGAGAGGTCAGGAAGCAGAGACAGCTAGAGGGTGACTCACAGGTAAGCAAGAATCAGGCAGAGAAATGGACCAGAGAAGACAGGTTGCATGCCAGGCAAGAAGGAGCACAGGTACTCCGGGTACAGAGGATGTGAACAGGGCACCCCGTCTCCTGGCATTGGAGGTATGGAGCAGCCTACATAACATGGTCATAACATAAGCTTGTGGTCATGAATGATGGTGTACAATTACTAAACAGGAAACCACGCAGCTAAAAAAATGCTACGATGTAGTTGGAGGTTTAAGGCAGGCCCAAGCAACATGGTCGCAAAGTAATCTTGTGGTCATGAATGATGATGCACAATTATTAAACAGGCAGCAGTGCAGCTAAAGAATTTTATGTTGGAAATTAAGGTATAGCTAAAGGCAGTCATGGTACACAGAAAATCATGCACCAATGAATTATGATAGTATGCAAGGCCATAAACATATTAAGTCTCCCACTAAACAAGATCTAGAAAGAGTGATATGTTTTTTTGGCAAAAGAAATGGTTGCATATTTGATTTGGTGCTTACTGTGCACACTGGTTAGTGATAGAGAGCTTGACATAATAAACAAACAATTATTGATTATTAAACAGGCAGCCAGGGTGCAGAGGAATGCTATACAGGAGTGGCAGGCCCAGTGAAGTAAACATGAAGATTTGAGCTTGTGGACATTAGTGAATACCCCCTTTCCTCACCAACCATTGTGGTATTTAACCAGTTTCAATCAAACAATCAATCAATTAATTCAGTTTATTGGTCGGCTTTATAGCCATTACTATGTCAAAAATGAAAATATAAATGCAAAACTTTGGAATACATAAACTGATATTCATTCAGTAAGACATAAAACAGTTGTACAGTTAGCTAAATTAAAGCACTTAGCATTCTTCACAGTAATTATTACTTGAATATAAGCAATTCTTTGTATGTTAAGGTCAAAACTCAAAAGAAATTTCTTAATCTATTACACAGATGCCAAAGTGCAACAATTCCTCTATTTCTATTTGTGATATAAAGATATATTACACAATACCACATCAAAATATAGATGAACAATAGTAGTATCAAATCTGTAAACTGATTATCCATTCAAATGCAACTGTCTTTGTTCTATAATTTTCAAAAGGGAGACCACAGGGACCATCACATCCGGATCCTGGGATCTCAATAGATAAGTCAGTAATTGTGGGGGTTCATATTGTAATTTTTCTAAAATTCTACCTACTAAAGGTGTATGATATTTCCATATAAAAAGCATAATGTGATCAAGTGCAGCAAAGAATCTCGTCCCAAACTGCACTTCCACATAAAATAGTGGTCCGTTTTCCCTTCATGAAGGGCTTTTTTCCCATTAGTTAGAAAGGACTCAAACCTGAATCTTGCTAATTGTATCCTCTGTCTTGGGTTCTCCATTATAGCCAAGTATTTTTCTAGCTTATATTCCCTTTTATTTTTTGCTAACCATGGACAGACAATGGAGGTTCTTCCAGTCGCTAAATCTTTCTGGATAAAAATATCTTTTATTCTATCATTTATAATTTCTTTGATGTATTCAATAGGTTGATTTAAACTATCTGGGATAATATGTAATTATCCCATTGGTTTTATTACATCTTCCAAGACCCTAAAATTAGGGAAGGGTGGATCATATCATCCATAATCTATTGCTTCTTCAATACAGAGACACAGAAATTTATCGGATGACATCCTGAAGGCGTTAATCCAGTAATTAATCAATCTCTGGGTGCAATAACATTCAACAGGGAGCTGACCTAACTCTACTCTTACTAATGATGATGGAGTGAATTTTGGAACACCCAAAAGCTGTCAATAAAATTTATTAAATGGTAGTTTGAGTTTGTCTTGGCAGTTTAAACCCCAAATTATGGAGCCATATAATAGTCAACTTCGGATTTTAGCTGATGCTACCATAAGGTTTCCCTTAATTGATCTACCTCCAAATTTATATGAAAAAGATGTTAATATTGTTAGAAAATGTTCTGCCTTGCTTTTTGCATCCTTAATGTGAGTTCCCCAATTTCCATTCTGATTAACTTTTATCCCCAAATAGCAAAATTCCTTCACTAAATCCAATTTTTCTTTATTGATGTAATACTTATAGGATTTCTGGTTTCCCCCAAAAACAATTACTTTAGTTTTTTCATAATTAATTTGTAAATCAGCTTTTTGGGATTCCGCGTAAAATGTTGCCTTCCTGAGGAGGTTGTGGAGTCGGGAACAGTGGGAGAATTCAAGAATGCATGGAGCAGACATAAGGCAATTCTAGTGAGGGGTAGGAGGAAGTAAGCTATTGATTAACTAGAATCTGCAGCTTATCCATCAGGTAGGGAAATGGGCAGACTAGATGGGCCAAGCGGTCATTATCTGCCATCAAATTCTGTGTTTCTATGTATGTTTCCAAACTCCTACTCATGCCCAGATGACTAAGAGAGAACAAAACAACATCATCTGCATACGTTAGAAAGTCAAGTTTATATGTACATTTAAGTACAGTCGAAATATATAAATTAAATAGAAGTGGGGCTAATGTACAACCCTGTTTAACACTAGTGTTGGTTGAGAACCAACTACTCAGTTCTCCTGAGTCCAAAAACCAGACACTGGTGAAATTATCTTGATGTAAGAATTTAATTATTTCTGACAATGAAGAGTCTATCCCTAATTTACTCAGTCTTTCCCACATTAATATCCTATTTACTTTATCAAATGCTGCCTTAAGATCGATAAACGTACAATATAATTTCTGCTTTTTAATTGTTTTGTATTTGTGAATTAGATAGGCCAATGTATAACATTGGTCTATTGTGGAATCATTATTCCTAAAGCTTGCTTGTGCTTCACTAATTATTTTATTTGATTCTACCCATAGTTTCAAATCTGTTATTTATTAATTTGGCAAATATTTTACCGGTTGTATCCAGGAGACTTATGGGCTGATAGCAGGCTGGATTTTTCCTATCTCCCTTTTTAAAAATGGGAACTATAACATTTAATTTTCAGCTTTTTGGAATATCCCTGGATTTCCAAATATAATTAAAATTTTTGAAGAAATGGGATCCAGTACTGCTTTGTTTTTTTAATAACATCAATTGGGACTTTGGGCCTGGAGCCTTCCTACCCTTAAAAGAATCCAGGGCTGCTTCAACTTCTGAAATTAATATTTCAGACCCTGGTGGGTGCTCCCTATGGGGGTTTCTATCCTCAGTGGGCATGGACAAATATTCTCGATCATCTTGATAAAATAATTGTTTAAAGTGTTTGATCCAATCCTCTGGTTCAATTGATGCTAATGTTTGTTTATAATTTTTAATGCCATGGGTTACAATATTCCAAGATTTTCTCAAAGCCATCACTTTCAATGACTTTCCATTCTATACCTTTTTTGTTAGTTTGGATACTTGGAATTCTTTTTTCAGTGTTTGAATTTATGTTTTCCACATTAATTTTTAATTCCAATGATAAGTGCTGACTTTCTGCCCTAGATACCAATTTTAGTGAATAATATTTATTGATTAGATGTAGATTTACCTAAACATAATCAATAGAAGAAACTCCATTTCCTCCAAAGAAGGAATATTGTCCTTCCAAGTCCTGAGGTATCCTGCCATTCAAAAGAAGCAGACCCCACCTTTCCAGGTCATCATGCAAATCTTTGCCTTTTGTGTTTAAAATGGTATCTCTGGATTTCCTAAGTATTTTAAGTTTAGTTTCAGAAGAGAAAGAAAGGGCTTCTGCAATATCACTTGAGCATCCCTGTAGTTGCCCAAGGTGTGCATTGAAATCTCCCAAAAGAATTAAATAGCCTTCAGGACAATCTGTTTGGATATTATCAATCAATCTGCCTAATGATGTGAAGTAATTCAAATCTCCATTGGTATTTCCTGCTGGATGAGAATATACGTTAATTATATACCAAACTTGCTTGTTTCTTTCTATCATTTTAACAGCTAGGATACTATTAGAGTTAACACGTATTTCCTCTGTCACATTTGCATTGTTTAATTTTATAAATATAGCTAGTCCCCCAATTCCTCTTCCAAAACATTCAGATTTTATTGCTTTTTGATTGTAGGAGTTATAACCACTCAAAAACAAATTGTTTAATGTCCAAGTCTCTTGTATGGCAATAAGGTGAAATTCATTCAGGTATTTATTAACCTCAGGGTCACCAATCTTGTCACCTAATCCCGTGAATGCCATTACAAGATTTTAAATATATCCTCTGGTGGTGGGTTAAATTCTATTGATTTCAGGGCTTGAGTTACACCTGAAGGTTCCAATCCAGCAGCTGGTCCCCATGGTCTCCCCTTCCTGATGAAGCACTGTCATTGACTACAACTATTCAAAGCCTCATATCTGTTCGAGGTTTCCATCAAACAGTACTAGGTTTCAGAATTGGTTGTAACATTACCATAATTTTAGAATAAGATTTCTTTTCCTTTTTCAAGAAATAAATAAATTCCAAGTTTATCCAAAAGTACTTGTTTGGATAACAATTCTCTTGCCATTGGATTCTGATTAACATATAATGATATTTGACCATCAGCTTCAAGTCTGCTTACACTTCTTATTTGGAGGCTGTTAGCATGAGTCCCCAGACATGCATTTAGGAAGTCTGTTAATTTCCCCTTGATGCTGAATTTGTTCTCTTTTGGAAAATTTTTCAACCCGAATAAAGACAAAAGTATTTTCCCTTGTTTGGAACTACGAATATCAATGGATTCATAAAATTCAGGAAAAAGTTCCTTCAGCTGGGTGATATTCCCCATTGTAATTCCCAGATTAATAAAGTTTGCAGTCTTTTTGATTATAGCATTTAATATAATAAAACTAGTCAGTAACCAACAAAATCAATTCTAAGCCAATCAGTGGTCTAATGACACTCACTTTATCTTTAATTATAACATAGCCACCCAGTAGGGACTGCAGCAAACTGATTACAGAGTTTTCCAATTCTTCTGGAGATTCATTAGGCAAACAAGACATCTTAAACAACAGCAATACATAATCAGTTCCTAAAGGTTTTAGCAAAAAAGATTTAAAATGATTAGCCTGAGCTAACAAACTATCTGGGTTGAAATTAACAATAGATTTACTTTGAATCTCCTCATCTTGAGCACTTTCCTTTTCTAATATAATTTTGTGCATATTCTCATCCTCCATGACTTTACATTCTGTATCCAAACCAGTTTGTCCACTAGCACCTAATGTTTTTTTCTGCAGAGTGTTCTTCTGTACTCCTTGTTTTACTTTTGCTGTTCTTGTTTGTTACACTTTTCTTTGTCTCAATAATCTTTTGATTCCTTGTTTTGCTCCTTTTGATGATTTTTTTAACTTAAATAAGGCTCAGGGTTATTATATCCTTTACCCTGGCAAGTCAATGTTTTTATTAAAGGTACTTCATTAATTAGCCTACATACCCCACCCCCCGTAAGGTGGACTGATGTGTCCTCTGTACCTAATATATCAGTTTTTCATCTGAAATTCCCTCTTTTAGCAGTAGAAAGATAAATGGAGCTTCTCTCAGTTGGTTCCACAAACTCTTCCTGAAGCTCCCCCTTTTGCCATAGTTCTGTATGTTTTTCAGCCAATTCTCTACAGATGCTATCTCTAAATTGTTTGTCTGGCAACATAATACATTCAACCAAATTGGTAGAATTTTCCCTGTCATCCAATTTGGCAGTTAATGTCCCTATATCAATTTCTTCATCAACAATTGGCTTGTTAATAATAAGTGATAGATTTGAGTTGTAATTAATTTCACTTGTTCCTATCTTTTTTTGTTGAGCTAAAAGGGTCAATGATTTGAGTTTGATTCTATTTTCCAAACAGAAGTCTTTTATAAATTAAATGTCCTGTCTTATCTCAGTCAACTGTTTTATAAAAAATAAATTTGTGTTAGTTGGATATCTAGTAATAGTTAACAAATCCTTAGATATTCCCTCCATATCAAAGGCATTAGATACTGTTTCAAGCTCTGGGCTCATTGTCCAAGAGCAAAAGCTGTTATCTTGGATTTGTACAGTATCTCCCTTTGGTACCTCACTTTCAGTTTGAACAAATTAATTGTTTCTTGTATGATTAATTCTATCATTACTTGTTTGTAAATCAACCAATCGAGAGGAGGTATATGGTTGTTTCAGTTTAGTTGTTTCTGTTTCACAATTTTTAATTCCTAGTACACTGCTATTGAAGTTCAATGATTTCCTCATACTCCTTACTTCTGTATCTAAAATAGATAAGTTATGAAATATTTCAGAAAAATCAATTTTCTGATCAGTAGACTTGGAAGTATCTAAGACCTGTTTTTTCCTATTCTGTGTATCTAAATTGGAAGTAGTTTTATTTAACAGCGACCCTTCACATTTCACTGAGGGCACATAGTCCGAGCAGAGTTGCATTACTGTGGCTGTATTTCCTGGATATGTTGGTATAAAGGCATACATTTTTAATCTTGTTTCTGCAGGGAAAAACTTTCTAATGCCTTCATCATCTCTACAAAGGGTTGAGATAAATTGGAGGTGAGATTTGTCCACCTGTAATTGGATGTCTATTGGTCTGGTAATGTTTTCCCTGAACGTTGCTCCTAATTTGATCAATCATGTTTTGAAACTATCTAGTGACTTGTCCTGATTACTACCCAAAACTCTGGAGGCAAGGATTTTCAACATAGGATGGCCTTTGCATTTGTTATGATATTTTCTACTATTTCCTCCATTTTTTACTTTAACCCTCATATATCCTTTATTCTTACTTCGAGTAATGGCAGACAGATCAGTTTTTGGATGTCTTTTGTGGAATAAATAAAAGTCTGTTGCAGAACAGATAACACTGATGAGTTATTTTCAAGGAAGCAAAAATACAGGATTCAAAGTGCAAATTCAGCAGTTTCAGTAACATCAGTTTCACAGCAATTGCAGCAATTGCAACAATCATAGATCTATATTTGCAAATACTATAAAAATGCAATTGTATAGACAATCTAAAAATATAATAACAGAATCCAAAAAATCTTTAAGACAAATAATTTCAGTCAGAAACCGTCTGAAACCGAATTTCTTCTGACATTAATTAAAGACCCAAGAAATCTCAGGATACTTTCAGAAAAAAAAGAGCTGCTTTTTTTTTTTAGTTATTTAACCAGGAGTAGCACATTAAGCTGAAAGCTTTTTTACAGGTGTGACCTGGGAGCACAGGGAAGTTAACTGACTTGCTCAGGGTCACACAGTATGCAAGTGGAAGCTGTCGGATTCAAACCCAGGTCTGGTCTGCTGGATGTCACCAGATTTGCAGCTCAGAGCCTTAAACCACTGCACGATACTGCCTCTCTTATAGCTTATAAGCTTATACTTTGGCTTCATCAAACCCAAAACACCAAAGCTAAAAGGCCCAATACCCAATGTCCAGCAGCTTGATATCTGTTATGCTTTTTCAGTGTCCAAAATAAGTGCTTGTAACTACTCAGTTTCAAATTATTTCTCTCTCTAGGACAGCATTCACTTCTACTTGCACCTCTAACACGCAAAAAACTGGGTAGCTCAATTGGATCACTGAAATAATAATATAAAAATACTTAATATATAATTTAAAATCTTCTAGCAAATTAACTAGTTAAATAAAAAAATGCCAAATAACCAAATTGTCATTTATTAATTGCCAATAAGAAGTCTATAGGCATATAACAAACACAAAAATCAGCGTCCAAATGCAATCTCAAAAATGCAATCTCAAAGCTAAATGCTAAAAGTAAAACTTCCTCAGCCGTGACTGTGTTACTATAACCAAAGCACTCAGCTTTATATTTATAATTTTATAGCTGGCCTATAGTCAAAATGTTACATAGAATGCCTTAACAGTTTTTGAGGCTTAGCTGTTATGGCTGACACGAAGTCGCTCCATCCCTGCTGCCGCTAGGGCTAATAATATCACAGAAGCACAGGAACATATTTTGCTCCTCTCTTCGAGTCAAATCGTATTTCGGCATACTGCAACTGCAACTTGCACACTCACACACTGTGAGCTGACAGTTTCTGATGAGAAGCTTGCAGAATAGAATGTTTTTAATGATGGCTTCAACAAACCTTTTGCAACTGCCAAGGACTATGCAGTCAATAAGCAGTCAGTAAATTTAAACGCACAAATCGAATAACGCTGATTTAGAACTTTACAGCACCATATAACGCTAAAAATAAACTTCTCCTGCTATTTTCACTGATTCAGGTTCGAAAGATACTTATAAAAATTAAAAAAAATTAAAAACATCCAGCTGAGAACTAACTGACATGCCAACACGCCAACTGAAATCAGATGGTGCATGCGTGGTTTATCCAATTATTCATGTAACCATGTGGGCAAAATGCTGGCGCAAGTTTTAACAATATAATTAGATCAGCAGGTGGGGCAAATCAGACATTTCAGTCTTTTGCAGTCCTAAGTAACAACCTCACAATAACCTTACACCTAAAACCCTAAAACTCTCAGCTAATAGTAAGAATAATGCTACTGCTTTTTCTGACTTGATGGCAACAAACAGAACTATCTTTAGTAGCGATGCCACAATGATTAAGTGCCAGAAACACTACCACTACCTCTACCAAATACATGTCTATATCTATCTCAAATAATTCATAAATGAAAACAGTATTAGCAGTATTAAAATGTCTAATAACTAAAAAAAAATGAAACCAACTCAGTCACAGGCTGGAAAAAGCTTCTTATATGTTACACTCTAAACTTCTTAGATATTACACTCTATAAGTCAGATTAACAATTAAACATTTGTCTCTGGTCTGGAGAAAAAAAGGGAAAGGAGACAGACTGCAAGTTTCTTGGTGACAGCTGTAAAGTCAGTGCCACGATATCTCAAACAATTTGTAGATGCAGTTTACTGGCGATAAAATAGAATAAGTATAACACAAGTTTCTGTTCCTTTTTGAACAGCAAATAGTAAAAATCAGATAGGATGGATCAAATAAAGTCAGATGAAAGTTAGATTGAAGTAAGACTTCATGGAAGACCAAATTCCCTGAGGTTTGAAGTCAAGTAAGTCTTTGTTTAGGAGTTTTTTTCTCTGCCACACTAACCCTCTGCAGGGCAGCTTGCTGGCCTGCAACCTCCGGGGCTCCTCCACCACTTGGACTCCTCTTCAGAGAGCTGCAGCCAGGGACAAATAAACGGCAACAGAAGAAACACCCAATACCACTAGGCAAAAAGAAAGTCTGGAAAGACAGTGAGTCTAAAATAATAAATAGGGCAACAGTGGTATACCTGCTGTAAAAGAAAATTAAACGTATATCACTGTTCCTACTACTGCAGCTCCTCCACAGCTGCACAGCGTGCCACCATCATGGTATCCTAGTGTGACCAAAATGATTCAAGGTAAACCAGTTAAATCTAGACTGAGGGTAAACCCTGCTCTCCCATGCTTTTACATAGGTGACACATGCTCACTTCACACTGCGGGCACATACCTGTGGCTTTACATTCAATGTGATTGCACCTCTGCTGCTTCTAGTAGAATTCATGATGCTCCGGTCACATTGTTGTACTGTGACATTTTACCCAGCTTCAGCAATTCAATTTTTCCTGAGCTAGTTTTGGTCACCTTTAAATATTTTGCTGTTCTTGTGTCTATATGTTCTTATGTTCCTTCCCAATTTCCTCTGTAATTTTCATAGTTTTCTTCTCCAAGGTACAGCTGGAAAAACAAGATTATGTAGCTAATCTTTGCTTGCCCACCTGAATTAAATCTTTTTTGATAAACAAATAGATGCTCATTTATAAATCAGGTGGCTAAAGATGGTATGCAGATCGAATAGTGACAACTTTACGCAAACGACAGTACAGCAACACAGCAATGGGTCACTGTACTGTCACCGCAGGACACCAGCACTGCTTTCCTGGGGTCTTGCACCCCCACCCCAAATCAACTCTGGCTCGGAGTTGATTATATTAAGTATGGGGGGTGCAGGGGCAGAGTCCCCTACACCAGGGGGTTCTAGGGGCAATGTCCCCCAAAGAAAACAAAGTGTTCTTGGATGGATTTATGCTGACTGCAATTGTTGTAACATCGGTCGACAAAATATTTGTTGAACTGATGTCATAGAACCACTAAAGATTATTATGTTAGAGTTCCATGCCCTCCAAAATAAATTACTAATAATTAACTCTTGATCTTCTTGAGTATCTCTGCTATGGAGTAGCACTGTTTACGCTTAGGCCTGAGACACTAGGACCATGTGGGAGTCAAAACCTTTCGGGGCCCATGGCTGATATATGGCACTATGTACCTCATATGTTATTCAACTTATATGTTATTCCACTTAATACTGTTGCATTAATATTGTTGTATTGCTGTTTACTAGCCTGTTTTGGTGGTCTGTACTACAGTGGTGTTCTGATTACCATTGTGCTTTGTTCAGTCATGGTACTTTGTCTCTGTATATCCAGTCACCTTCCTCTCCCCTTCAGCCATAATGTTCCTGGCCCTATTCTGCTTGCTCCATTTTCCACCTCTCCTCCTTCCACTTCTTCTCCATGTACCTTCTCCTCCTTATCCCTCCCCCATCCAACTTCCTTTCATTCATTCTCCTCTCCACCCACCCCATGCTCAGCCTTCCTTTTTCTTTTCCTCCCTTGCTATTCACCATAGTCTCCTACCTTCCCCATCCTTAACCTGGAGTTCCTCAACCATGTCCTCCTTTTCTCTTGCCACTCCTCTTCACTGTGCTCTCCTTCAAACTCCAAGGGTAAGAAGCCTCATCTCACCCTTCTCATCATTCTTCTACTCCTCCTTCTGTCTGGTAATGTGGACCCCAATCCTGGACCCCTTCCCCCCTCCACCACCTCCAAGGGCCTCAGTCTTCCATCTAAATGCTAGGAGCCTACTACCAAAACTTGAACTCCTCTCTTTTTGACTGCTATTATACTGCCCTGATGTCCTAAGTATCACTGAGTCTTGGCTGTCCTCCAGGATTCCCAACCATAATCTGTCACTTCCTGATTACCATCTTTTCAGACAGGACAGGGTTAAACATGGTTGAAGGGTGGCCATTTACATTAGCCAGAGTCTGACATGCATTGTGGTCAACAAGGAGGCTATTCCCTCCTCCCTCGAATATCTTTTAGTCAAACTCTCCTTCCCCTTCTCAGTACCCATTTTTATTGGAGTGCTTTACATCTCTCTCTTAAGATTTCTCTTTCTTCCCTTGTAGACTCTCTTTCCACCATTGCTTGTTTTTTCTCCACAGGTGAACGCATCCTCCTCGGGGACTACAATATCAATTGGATTTGCCTGTCCTCCAGACCTACCATTCACAAGACTGAGTCACTTAACTTGACAGAGGTTATTTCAGAACCCACCCGGCTCAATCCCCATTCTGCTAAACATGCCCTATTTGACTGGATTCTAATCTCCCACCCCCACCACATGGTTGCTGCTGGTATTTTGCCAGATGCCTTTAGTGACCACTGAATGACCTTTTACGTCTGAAAAATCTGACATCCCCCCTCGCTACCTAAATATATCTGGGCTAGGTCTCTACAGTCACTAAATATCAATGTTCTACTGAGCGACTGTACTGCTACTGACTGGTCTGATATCCTCACTGCCTCAGATATTGCCCATGCTCTTCTTCATTCCAAATTTTCTGCTGTCTGGGACAGGCATGTCTCCTTCAGGAAACTCAAATAAAAACCTCCCACCATTCTTGGATTACTTCTGATATCATAGACTTTTGTAAGTCCTAGAACCATGCTTGGGCCAATTATAAATTATCTCGCTCCTCCTCTAACCACATCTTCTACAGGGCTCTGAGGAACAATTGCACTAAGGCTGTCTGGTCAGCTAAAGCACAATATTTCAAAGCCAAGCTGCAGTCAAACCTAAATTCTCCATCTAAATTTTGGAAGGTTATACGCTCCCTTTTTGATCCCCCCTGCCAAGTCAGCCCCACCCCATTCTCTTGGAAAATGGTTCACATGTGTCTGACCATGCCTCTGTTGTGGCTCTCTTTAACAAGTTCTTCACAACTTGTGCCCTTCTGTCCTCTTCCACTATTAACTCCCCTATCCTTCTACTCCTCCCTTCCCTCAGACCACTCCAGGTTACCACATCTCCCATCAGGGTGGAGTGGTGGATGTGACCTACCTAGATTTGAGTAAGGCCTTTGACACCATTCCATGTAGGAAACTCATAAACAAGCTGGGCTGGCTAGGAGTGGGTCAAAACATGGTAAACTGGAAAATAAATTAGTTGGGGAATAGGCGTCAGAAGGTGGTGGTAAATGAAGGGAGGGTGACCAATGGGGTGCCACAAGGATCAGTACTGGGACTGGTCCTCTTTAATATCTTTATTAGTGACATTGCAGCAGGATTAGAAGGGAAGATGTCTTTTTGCAGATGACAGACCCTAAGCTCTACAATAGAGTAGCCACTCCAGGGGGTGGTGGAAAAAATTATTAGGGATCTAAGAAAGCTTAAGGAGTGGTCAAGAATGTGACAACTAAGTTTTTAAAGTGAAGAAGTGCAAAATCAAGCACTTGGGATGCAGAAACCCAGAGGCAGAGTACAAAATGGGGGAGTGGTACTGGTATGCATAGGGAGGGGTATCACCAGCAGAAACAGGGAGGTGGTGATACTACTGTATTGATAACTGGCGAGACCTCACCTGAAGTACTGTGTCTAGTTCTGGAGACCACATCTCTGGAAGGACATAGAGTAGAGGCTGTCCAGAGGAGGGCAACTAAAATGGTGCATGGTTTGCATCAAAAGCCCTATGAGGAGAAACTGAAGGACCTCAATATGTACACTCTCAAGGAAAGGAGGGAGAGGGAGGATATGGCAGACACTTTCAAATACCTCATGGGAATAAATAAGTTCCAAGAGGGAAGCCTTTTTCAGAGAAAAAGGTGCTCAAGAACCCGGGGTCATGCCATGAAGCTGGAGGGAGTAGACTCAGAGGAGAGGTAGGTAAGTACTTCTTCACAGAAAGAGTGGTGGATGCATGGGGCAGCCTTCCAGCTGAGGTGGTAGGGCCAAAAACTGTAATGGGATACAAGAAGGTATGGGATAGGGATAAGGGAACCTTAGTGGTAAGGAAAGGAAAGGAAAGGAAAGGAAAGGAAAGGAAAGGGGCGGATTAAGCCAGAAATCAAGTAAGGTTGGCAGTGATACACTAGCTAAGGAAAATGGGCAGACTGGGTGAGCCAAGTGGTCCTTATCTGCCATCAAATTTTATGTTTCTATCTCCCCCTTCCCCAGGTCACACCTGGCAATGAGCTTCAGCACAGTATGCCTTTTCCAATTACCACATTTTTAAATAAATAGATAAATGTACGGTGCAATCCACATGACCTCAGCTACATAAGGCATCATCAGACAAACTACTCAAGTTTCTTTTTTTGCCAAGGAAGAGAGATGAGAAAATAATCACCAAGTGTAAAGATATAATATACTGAATTTGTAAAACTTAAAATATTTTGCATAGCAACAGCAAAGTAATAAGATTACCCAAAATCCTGAAAGAAGGGGCAGAAATGCAAAATGACCTTTTGGCCTTCAACACCTGCTGGGATTAAGAACAACACACACAGAAACACTTGTTAGTTTGAGGAATAGTGTGTGTGTGTTTGTTTTACTGGTATGTAACTTTCTTATCTCATCAGACCTTATCTTCTCAATATAGCCCCATTCTTTAGCTGAGCTATTAGAAGCAACCACTCCAGACATAGGTGATAAGATTCATACAGTAGTTCATGAGAACAGTAACCTCTAAAATACTGCCAACCCTAAACTGGCGTGTCACTGAGAGAGTAATCTGTGGTACTAGTGTTTAGTAAACCTGTTAACACTATGGGTTGTGGCCCTGCAGATCTCTGCAGTTAGTGATTACTGCTCTTTGGGAAGCCATAGATGTGGCCAGCAGAGATGTGAAGTTTTACTTCACTGGTAAAGTTCCAGCAAAGTTGCAAAATTTGCTTTTGCGAATTGCTTTGCGAAGTTCCCACTTTACAACTTTGCCTAACTTCATCTAACTTTGCCTACAAAAAGTGGCAAAGTTAAGGCAAAGTTAGGCAAAGTAAAATGAATGTCAGTCAATTCACCTAGAAAAAGGGCAACTTCACCTTGTAAAAATTTCACAAAGTCAGCACTTCACAAATTTCAACAACTTCATGAATTAATTTGAAAAGCAAATTTTATCCACTTTGCCCATCTCTAGTTTCCACTGCCCATCATGAATGGGTTCTTATCAGCCTTCTAGATCTTTTACTGCCAGTGAGTAGCGATGGTGCAGACAGCTACCAGTCCAGTTGAATAGATGCTGTTTGGGACTGATTTTCCTTATGCTTTAGGGTCAAATGCAATGAACAACTGTGAAGTCTACCCATGCTCTTTGGTTCTATGTTGTAAAAGTTGATAATTCTTCTAACATTCAATTAAATCAACAGAACATCTTCCAGGTTCTGTGGTTTGGGACAAAATGTTGACAAGATCATGGGCTGTTTCAAATGGAACTCTGACACTACTTTAGGCAGAAATGTAGGGTGTGCTCTGAGAACCACATTGTACTTGTGAAACCTTGTGTTCTTAGAATCAATCCCCAGGACTTGAAACTCCAAGGGCAGGATTTTCAAAGCTTGGCACATGGTTTGCCTCCAGCCCTGCAACCATGGCATTAAGGTTCTGGTGGTGTGCCAAACCCTTCACCACAACTGTGCCTGATTTTACAGTCTCAGGCACAGGTGTGACAGTTTCCACAAATTACGGCAACTTGTGCAAATATCTGGTGCAAGCTCCATAAAAATGGCCCCCAGGATGGCAATGAGTTAGACTAGAAAAAGTTAATCTAACTTGCAGCATTTACTGCACAGAATGGAAAATCCCTTTAGATCACCACAAGCCCCAAGTGCCATATTGTTGGTGCACTGGGACTTGCGGTGATCTAAGGGTTTTACGAATCCTGCCCTTACTCTGTGGGCTAAAGTAATGGAACAGGAATGGACAACCTGGGGCCACACTAGCATGCTTACATGATTACAGGGACAACCAGACAAAGAGGGATCTTCAAAGTGGCAAAAACTTATGTGATCCATTAAAACACTATTGTCTAAATGTTTGGCTGTATTCACTGTTGCTAAATATGCACTAACAAATGTTGCTAACTTTAGAAATGTTTTCTCAGTTGACTGTCTCTGGCACAGATGCATTGATTTGAATACGTGGTGAGAATGCGTTTTCAGGTACCCTTCCCTATCCCACAGTTAGATGGCAGTGGCTTATATATTAGTTTGAAATGAAGTTCAAGTATTTTATATGTGAAGCAAAAGAAATGTAAGCAATGCATGACTTTTCATGAGTTTTATTTATTTCTCACTTTACCAAAGGTCACAGGCCTCTTTTTGAAAACTTGTTCTCATTTATATTTAAGGCAATTCTGATTTTCCAAAATCAAATTACATTTAATGCAATGCCACTAGTTACTAGAATGCCAATAGGTTATTTTACAAAAATGGTGGAACATTTCAGATTAACTTTGGGTGCTACTCCATTTCTGAAGTTTTGTGCCATGTTTATGGCTATAAACAGTTTTCATCTTCCAAGCTGTGAGATGTATGAATATTTTTTAGGAATAGATTATGACATTTTATGAAGTAGTATAGGTGAGTAATGCTTTTATTTCATATACAATACCCTCCACAATATGCTATTCAATGCTGTGCAATTCCTCATAACAGACTGAAAATCAACCAATTTGTCATGACTATTAAATAGAATACATTTATGTATACTAATGTAAATAAATAGAAATAACTTGCAAATCTATCTTGTATTTTGTGCGTTAGTTGCCATACTACTATACAAAAAGAATAATTTGAGTTTCAGTTATCTTGTTTTCTCAACATATAGTGCATAACATTTGGACTGGATAGAAATAAATCATAACTGGAAACATTATCATTTAGGCACATATGTAAGAATGTCGTGTACGTGTTCACCCAACAGGGAAACTACAAGGTTATAACTCAGTGTACCTAAAAGACCTAATATTATATTCTGAAAACTGCATTGTGATAGCTCAGAAAAAATATATATAAGGATTTAAAGATGAGGCTCAAATTCCAGCCAGATTGTTAGCAGCAGGTGGTTTAAATTTATACCACTAACTAGCACCTAAAGGGTTAAAAAGGTAAGAAATTATATTTTGTGCTCACTTAATTTGGTTGATAGCTCTCTGACATGATTTTTATTAGATTGGGTTCATAAGTAAGGCATTTACTAAGAAGTAGATTTTTTAGCAATATTTTAAACTTATTAAGGACTCCTTTAATCATCTTGCAATATAATCAGGGATTTAGGCATGGACCCTATTTAAGGGACTTAATTTCAGTAATTTATGTCTGAGATGTTGGTATATAATGGGATATATACAGAAATAATATTTCTTACTTTCTAATTTTGAGGAAAATTACAAAATAGTCTTGCTGTGCAGCAGTCTGTATTTGAGGATCTGAGTAGACAGTCTGAAGGGGCTAGGAGTAATTATACTGTCAAAATAGCACATACATGACTTTAAAATACTAATTAATCAAGTTATCATTTATTGAATTATTGCTCCTCTCATTTCACTTTATTACTTTTCTAATTTTATTCAGTATAAGTATGGAACTGTTGGACTGCTGTTAGATGTCCCTGGGCTACTGGGTATTAATACTGCATATGGAGATGAACTGTGTATTCTTTCTGTTTGAAATACTGCATATTACCAAAGTAGATAAATAAAAACTAAAAAAAATGTTTTTCTTTTTTGTTTGTATTTTTCAGCTACAGCCTCCTGGTTATAGCTGTGTTCCTCTCCTAAACATCTTAGATTTAACCACTAACCTGGAATGACTGTTTCATGAGCTGGTGTCTAATCTATCATTGCTACTCGAATAAAATGTCCTTCTTTTTTCAGTCAGTTAGCCTCATGTGGAGAGGATACTGTCTACAATTTTTATTCTAGTCCCAACAAAGATGCATAAATAAATCAAATGAGCTGTGGTGGAATTAACTGTCGGAAAGTAATACATTCCATAAAGCACAGGTACCTTGATGCAGTATACCTGTGAATCATGATTTTATGGAATGTTGTAAGCTTTAGGCTATTGAGTCAAATGCACACAAAAACATTAGGTATATTATTATGTTTTTAAATTATAAATAGTATTAATAATGAACCTTTTTTACATTCACAATCAATTTTTACTTGAATCCATTAAACACATTTTCTTTTTAAAACCACAGGAATACCCCTGAGTACACATACTGTACTACTGTATGTAAAATAAAAGGAGATAAAAGCTATAAAAAAATCCTACAATTCCATCAAGACACTGTGATGATGTCACAGACCACAAAGCCCTTCAAAGGAGTTACTGGCTTTTCATTCCCTGTTTCTTGTCATTTATTTTTACTCAGCTTTATTGAGAAGTTGAGTGCATACAGATTCAAAGAGATCATATATATACAGCACAAAAATTACAATGCAGCATACTCCCAATTGTAGACTTAAGGCCTTGAACACTTCAAGCAAACTATCCTCAGTACAGTACTTCAATTAATGTGTGCCACAGTACTTTATCTGGCGATACATGCTTTGGAACAAGTAACATTACCAATTGAAGAGTTTAGCAGAACACATTAACAGAAAAGCTAACAGGCTTTAACTCATTTTAGCTGTCATTTCTATTATGGTGTATCATATAATAATAACTGGTGACCCCCTATAATGCCTGGATATGCATTCCTAACAAAATGCCATAATAACTCATTGAATTCCATATGACTCGACAGTGGGTTATTACGGTGTTTTCTTCTTCACACTCTCAGTTCTCTGTATTTGTGCAAATACAGCAACTGCTCTGGGACATGCCTACTGACACAAATACAGCTTAGTTTTTCTCTCTGTTGAAACCTTGCACCAGTTATAAAAAATAATGCCTGTGCAAAGTTTGTCTGATGAGGATTTTTCAGACACCCTCGGTGTGTGCTAATCTCATAAACCCCTCGAGCTTCGCTCTCAAAGTTTATGGATTATCACACACCTTTGGTGTGTGAAAAATCCTTCTAGAATATGGGTAAATAAAGACTCGATTCCTGATTGACTGAAACAGCCTGGCATCTGGGCTGTTATTTTTTGATAATGCCTGGTGAAAAACAAGTGCCAATTCAGGGTGCCCCATTACTTATGCTATTCTTGAGCACCCCAAATTTGCAAACTTGCCAGTTGCCATTTTTTTTGTCTCGCTTAATGAGATTCACCAGTCGGCACCACTCAATACCCAAAACAAATCCTCGTGCACAGCCTTCCAAACTTGAATCTCACTTCTACTCATAACCTGACACTAACTTGCTTTCTTCTTGGACACAGATGTGAAAAATTCTTTTTTTTTTCAAACTTACATTTTTTCTTGGCTGTCAGCTCACCTGACTTCATTCAGTACGTAACTCCCAAGCCCTGACATTTCACTGTGTCTGTCCCACTCATGACAAATCCACTGACTGTGTCACAAAAAAAAACATAATCCACTTTTCTTTCTCATTAGAGATACAATTTCTCCCACGTTCAACTGGGGGGGGCACGAGTGGGCTAGCACTGAAGTAACCATGACAGCCACCTTAACAGCTTACACTACGGAGGCTGCACAAGGACAAGAGTCCCCACAGTAACAACTCAAAAAAGTCATGCAACTACAACCAGAGGAACTATTTTATTATACATTAAATCAAATGTTTAAGAATTTAAATATAAAATTATTATTTTTTTAAAACATTAAATACAGCGGCCCGTTTTCTAAGCGTAATAATACCCTCCAGAGTGGGCATTATGGGATATGAAGGACCTTCCAGGGGCTATAAGGCCCTCTGCCTGAGGTGTCGGGCCTCATTATGCCCCTGGGCGGTCTATTATATCCCAATAACGCCCACCCTGTTGGGTATTATTACTTACATATCACACACCTGCACAGTCATTTTGCTCTATATCTCATACTGTATCCTCATATGTTAAAGAGGAGGAGACTTTCACACAGGCATGTTGAGCTGCTTCCCTCTTCCATAGTCACTGTGATATACTCCACCCAGGCTCTGTTACAATGCTATCTATTTGTCTAGGCTAAGATGGAGTAGAGCAGTTAGCCTTTCAATTTTTCGCAGCTCCCCAATGCTTGTCTTCTATTCCTCACAATGTGGATAACTGGCTGGGACCACTGGGATGTCATCCCTTTTAGGGGTATCATAGATAATGCTCATAATAGTCATTGTTGTGCATAATTCCCCACCTAGGGACCATTGTCCCCAACACTAGATTTGTGAAGGTATATGGAGTCGGAGTCTCCCAGAGTCACTGCAAAACCTCATGGGGCTTTTTCCAACAGATCTGTACCTCTGGGAAGGGCCATAAAATGTAATGGGAGCCCACCTCTCCACACCCCCTCCAACATGGATATGTGTTGCCTTCTGTGAAGTAACAAGTGATTGTAAGTGTATGAAATAACCTGACTAAGCACTTCCAGCAGAACTCTCTCCATCCTAGTGATGAAGGGACTGTCTACTGTTCCTCGGGAACAAGAGTTTCTGATTCCTTCCCCCACTACATTCTCAATCTTTTCAACTCAGGGTGAGTGTGCCCTATTAGTACCTGATAACCCCTACTAATGGAACCCCCCTCAACAGCATGGCCACTCAGTATAAGAAATCTTCCAGGGTAGTTAAATCCCTACTTACTTGAGCAATCAGATTATTAGAGTTCCAGTAGTGTCAGACCCTGAAGTACCTGTAAAAATCCTTTTTTGGTACCTTGCATCTATGTTGTAGATCCACAAAGGATACACAGTTGGTGCCCTGTACCAGATGTTTATACATTGATAATGTGAGGTGATTCCATCTGCAGAACCCTGGGTCTATTTTTAGAGGAAGGAAATTAGGGTTGCCTATTATACAGGTCAGGAGCAACAAAGTGTTAGGTGTGTAAGTGACTCTTTTGGCCTTCATTAACATCTTATGGGCATGTCCATTCCACAGGTTTGGGCATTTCAACAACAAGAGTAGCACAAGAGGGATGTGTGCTCATGAAACAAGGGGGCTGCACCGTAAAGTTGACTTTAATTTCTAACTATTCAGAGTCCTGTCTCTACTTTGCCAAAGCAATTACTGACACACACTGATCTGCCAGGCCATATAGTTGGAAGTCTGGCATAGCCAACCCTCTTCTTTCTCTCTCGCTCTGATCAGGGACAGTAATCTTTTGCTCATAATGTACCACTCAGATGCCCTGGCAAACCTGAGCATGAGCAACAGCTTTTACAACCTCTTCCAATATTCCTCTGAAATTTGGATGGGCAATGCTTGGGAAAAAAATGTCTTGGGAGGACATTCTTCTTAATAATAGCTATTCATACTCCCTGGCTTAGTTGAAACAGGTCCCATCTGGTTACATCCACTTTCACTTCCTGGGAAAGCTTCTCATAATGGAGTGTGAACAATGCACTAAGGTTTGGGGAGATCCTTTCCCCAGCATCCAGTGATGATAGCTACTGTAAATGAGTGACTGTCAAAACAGTCACTCATTTACAGCGCTATCCTTTTGGGCTACCCTGTAATGGTAGCGTCTGAACTTGACTGCTAGTGTAGGGAGGGTCGAGGGGAGGGAGGGAGGAAGAGGGGTCATGTGGTGTAGTGTGCCTGCTGCAGCTGAGCTAGCCATGTGGTGTGGTGGTGAGGGTGGCTAGCATCAGTGCAGCAGGTACTGGGATGGGGATGAGGGAAATTTTTTGTGCTGCGTACTTTTTAAATTTTATTCAGAGTGTTTCCCCTTCCCCAACATGCACCCTCCTGGAGTTTGTTATATTTAAGCAGGGTGGTGCCAGAGCAAAGCCCCCCATAAGAGGGGGTGTGGGGGGCATAGCTTCCCTGCATAAACACTAAGTGCATTTGCTTGGTGTCTGTTTGCCTGCAAGTGTATATTGCCGATTTTCTTTTCGACTACATACACTCGCTATAACAGCAATCGTTGTTTTGAGATCACTGTTATCACATAGAACCCCTTTCCTCCCAAGTACTGTACCATGCTGTTAGGGTCCATTTAAATGGACACTGTGTTTTAAAGCACAGTGGGCAGAGGTGCACCCCATGCATGTTGCCTCTGACTTGACAAGACTGATTTAATTGCCTCATTAGGCCCCATACTCCTTTAACTTCTTTACCTTGACTGGTACAAACCTCTCCAAAGACAAAAGGTAAAACAGGGGAATAGTCTGCATAGAAGGTGATCCTTTGCTCATGGTCTCCCACTCTCACCCCTCCCCACCGATATCACAGTTCCATTGGACTGCCAGCACTAGCAGTTCTACGCAAAGGAGTAAAAAGTACTGGAGAAAGTGGGCAGACCTGCTTTGTACCCCTGCTGGGACTTTATTGATCTGACTTTGAGCCCATTCACCTGACCTGTGCCTGCAGAACTGCATACAGTGATTGTATATATTGCCGGAAAGACAGCCCCATGCTATCTCCTCCAGAGTTCTATGGTTAAAGCCCCTGTTCACCCTAGGAAATGCCTTTTCAGTGTCCATAAAAATGGCCATTGTGAATTCTGGGGCTTGCTGCAGTGGCAATATAACATTTAGAATTCTACTGAAGTTATCATTTATCAATCAGCCAGTAATGCACCGAGTTTGGTGAGGGTGAGCCAAGGCACCTACCCACTGCTGTAGCCTCTAAGCCAGCACTGTAGAAAATGTATTAGAACAACATTAAGAAGAAACATGGGATGGTATGAGTCACATATGCCAGTGTCCTTCCCCGGTTTCAGGACTATAATTTGAGCCTGCTGCCATGATGGGGGTGCTTCCTTGCCTGTCTGTACTGTCCTGCAAGTATCCCTCAGCAGTGGTGAGATGCTCTCTCTGAATGTCTTCCTGTCATTTATTCTATGTACAGTTCAAACACGTAGCATAATTTATTCTGTCACACGCCAGAGAATGGCAGGCTGCAACATATTTCAGCACAGCTTCATTAACGAAGGATGTTGTTTGGTTGCTGTGTTCGGTAATGAGCTGTTGTACTATCAGTGAAAGACACTGCTGTACTGCACAGTGACAAAATGGAATATACAGTACCCTACATCTGGATCATATGTATATTAATCCCATCACTGGTTTCTGGTAACACGAGAACACGCCAGAGCTTGGCTTATTTGTGATGCATCCTAGAAATCCAAGATGGAAATAAAGCCTGATGCCCAGAGCAGCAGGTTAGTTCTAATTATTAGTGCATGCTAGATGGCCAGGCATAACTTCTATTAAACCTTTCTTAGCGTTTTGTGTTTATTTCTGAACATTCCAGACACTCTTTTAATCATAAGGTGGTCTCTCAGGCTAACAGTTACAAAATTCTGAAGCTCTAAGTTCAGTTGACGTAGTCCATTTCCCACACAGGGTTTTTTTTTTTCTCATTTTCTGCAACCTAATACATTTTTCTTTTAAATCCATGTTCCATTTTTACAAACAAATGTTTTACATGGTTCACAATAAGCTTATATGGACAGTTCTGGAACAGCATATCTTATGGCTATGAAAGTGCCTTCTTAAAGCAGGAGTGCAAGGAAAAATTATTTCCAAAAATTTTCCAGCTACAGTTATTAAAAATATTAGCATACAGTTTTGCCCAGCAACACTGTGTTGCCTGCCATGTGGCAGCTGCAGCAGATCATAGAACAGGGAGGCATGTCTTAATTAAAAGAAGAAACAAACCTTTTGTTTTATTTTGTTCTTTTAATTGTCTGCTGGGCAGCCCTATAGCAGAAAAGAACACACCACAGACCTTAGCTTTACAGCACCTGTTAAATCTGCTTTTCTAGATGCCTACTGTGCTAAACTATATGTCCACTTTAGTTTCTCAATTATACCATCATCAGATCCACAGTGCTATTTCTAAACCAATCTCTTTTTCTTGAAATCTAACTTATTTAAAACATTTAAACAATACTAAATTGTTTGTGGCCATGGAACATTTGATCAACAAATGAAACTGGAAGATGTCTGAAATCTTTTACAGTGAAAAAAGAAGTATTGTCAATTTTTTGCCTGACTTCACTGCACTGCTGCTTTAAGTTCATTGTGCACCAGCACTAATTAGCTTCCCAGTTCTGTCATTCTAAGAACTTGCAAAGGAGCTCATAAGCTGTCATAACCATAAGAGATGCATGCCATGAGCTGTACGTGACAACATAAAACAGGAGAGTAATCAAAATGGCATAGGTACATATAGCACTAAGCTGTACAAAAGGGAAATTGTATTACTGTAAATCTTTGTTCTTCAAGTATTATAATACAAGAAGACAGACACCACTGGGTTAACAAACACCTGCTTCTAGCAGATGGCAGCAGTTCTGAAGACTTGGAGACTACCAGCAAGAGGCTAATAAGCTATGTAATACCTTGCTTGGTAGTGAATTTCAAGTCTGTAAGCATTGTGCTTATTCATCTGTAGCAATTAACTGAAAGGGGTTAAAAGTGAAACATGTTTGCATAACACTCACCCTTGGCAAAGCTTCTGTGTTAGAAGTAAAACATTGAGCTGCCTTTTTACCTTGTATTTGCTAAATAAAAAGGTTTTTGCACTTTAAAAACTCTAGTACTGAGAGTTTTGTACAGCACTGCAAGTTGCCCAGTTTTCTCTGATGTTTGCATAGTCTGCTTACGAAGATGCACCACAACCTCTGAGCTGTCTTTTCCCTTCTCATAAGTATAATATTCTTATTTAGTATCACAGGATGCTCTGGCACATTGGATGCTAAGCTAGAAAAAAAGAAAAATAAATTAATTAAACATACATTTATTTGAGATTTTTAAATAGCCTTCCGAATTAAAATGGGGGCAATGATGACAGGCTGGATTCTCATTGTCTCAAGTTAGGGGTTTCTCAAATTGCAGCCCCTTTGTGTATTGTCTTTTTAATTTTCTCTTATAACTCAGGAATTCCGTTGTAGTTGGAAATTGGCTGGTATGGTCCCTGTACTTAAAAAAGATAATGCCACTAATTTGAATGATTTTAGGCCTATCTCTATTCTGAACCCATTGACTAAAATATTAGAAGATGTTGTTTCTAGGCAAATTAATGAGTATTTGGATAAACTGAATTTTCTCTGTACAGCAGCTTGGATTTAGGAAAAGTAGGTGAACAAATACTGCTTTGGTCAGGTTCACAGGTGCAATTCTTCATGGTATGAAAAAGGGATTTCTCATGAGGTCCATGTCCATGGATCTGACCAAGGCATTTAATATGATAGATCATAAATTGTTTTGTAACAAATGGGTTGGGATGGGCATCTCAAAAATGATTGTTTCTTGGATTCAGGATTATTTGTCCAGTCATGCTCAATTAGTTGGTACAGAGCCTATAAACGTCATCTCAAAAATGAGTTACTCAGGGGGTTTCTCAGGGGTCCTATTTGTTCATAAATTTAGTTCCAGAGGAATGTTTTGATTGTTTATATGCTGCTGGTTTGATTATCTTTAAAACTTCCAAGTGTTCCCCTGAAATTTCTGAACTGTGATTTCTGTGCAGTTAACAGATGGTTCATAAGTTAAAATTTGATTTTAAATTCCTCCCAAAACTAAGTTTGTTTGTTTGTTGAATTTTGTTGACCCTGTAAGCCCACTGGGCCTAAAAGTCCCTTTTTCAGAGGCGACGGAAGGAGGAGGATACAGATGGTAAGCAACTGAATTTGAACCAGATTAAGCTGTTGGTGGTATTTTTTTAGTGAATGAGGGAAATTTGTCCAGGACACCGGGGAAATTCCCCTACTCTGTAGGGTGGAGTTTCCGTTTCTACCATGACTAGCGTTATGGCAGATTCATGTAGAGCAGTTTCTACCTGTGATGGAGAACCCCTTGTAATTCTTGCGATGGAATCACGGAATATGGCAGTTCCAGAGCTTCGAGAAGTTGTTTTTAGCACGACCTCGGAGAATGATTTTATGCAGTCTGGATTTTCTAGTTTGAGTATGTCGAGTTCAGGCACTGCGAGCACAGTGCAAGCGGAAGACGTCCCGAGAGAAACTGCATTGCCTTACACCGCGGAACGCGACTCCTGGGCTACAGCAGGTGCAACACCGTTTCTTCCCCCAGTTTCTTCCGGAGGTCTCCTGACTGACTGTAAGGCACAGAAGCCTGTAACGGGCCCAATCCTGGCGGATTTTGAACCAAACTTTTCAGTAGCATCACATAAAGATCCTGGAGTGGCTCCTGCGGATAACATGCTTACTACCTCAGCCACCTCACGAGTCAAAATTGCTTCACAGCAGGAGGAGATGGCGCTAACCGGCGACTCTTGGTCGGTATCCACTGCATTACAAAGAGCAGGATGGACGCTTTCTATAGAGGGGAAATGGATTCCAGACCTGAATAGGACACCAACCGACAATATCTCTCAGTCTGTACCAAACAGGCCTGCAACTGACATGAGCTCCAACGAGGTACCAAACTTGCAGAGGGACAATAATAATGTTTTACAGGGTGGTTATAAAAATGGAATGTCTTGGGGGGAATTAATGGATACAGCTGAAATAGAAGGCAGGCAGGTTTCAAATGGTATTATCGGCCCACTGATCTCTCTAGAGGACCCCCCCTGTGTAGCCTCCACCTCTAAGGATACCCTAACACAGATATCTGATAGGAGTATATCATCGAATACACTTACGGCACAAGGCGCTTCTGAGCCACATATTTCTGATCCCATTGACCCTTCTCACACTACAGGTCACCCCCCCGTGTTATCAGACCTGTTTAAAAATAAATTAGAGCCAGCCCCTCGCAGGAATGCTGTCCGTCTTAGATATGGGGGCTTGCAGAGTTCCCTGATAGATATTATGTGGCTAGAACCTTTTGAAAGGCAAGCTGCACTTTTCAGCGTCCGATATCTATGCTTTGATCCATATATCAGGAGAGGAAACATTTGACATTAGTTTTAAGATGTCTACTAGCCTAGACCGTTTTTGGCATTTGTACGCTCTTCAAAAAAATGACCCTGTCTGGACTCCATTTTCGGTATTTCCTTTAACTAAACCCACATATAGAACGGTTACGATAATGTTTCGGAATGAGGGAGTGAGCATAAGCGATATTTATCATTGGCTACAAAATCATTGTAATGTTTTATCGCCCCCTGAAGCCATTCTAGACGATGAGGGATTGTGGACTGGAGGATGGAGGTTTAGGGTAAAGCTCTTTCAAAAGGATTCAGAAGTCATACACTTACCAAATAGTTTCTTTCTAGGGAAATATCGGGGTGTATGCTTCTATGGAGGTCAACCGCGGGCTTGCTATAAATGTGGTGCCACCACACATTTAAGTAGTACATGTGACTTGCTTAAATGTAGTCTGTGTGGTGGTTACAGGCATTCTGGTATATCCTGCAAGAACATATTTAAATGTAATTTGTGTAATGAAAGTGGTCACACCTACCAACAGTGCCCCTGGGCTAGTAGGAATAGGTCACAAAGTTGGGATCCGGAGTCCTTGGTACAAAAGGCACAGGATAAGATCCAAGAAACTGGGCCTAAAATGACTGTGCAAATGGATCACCCTTTACAGACAGTCTCGCCCATACAAAATGAGGTTGCTCAACCTGTGTCTGACCCTCCCCAAGAACCACTTGCTACAACTTCCACTATGGCTGTAGACAATGAGGGATTTCAAATTGCCAAACGTGTTACAAGAGCAACTACCCGGAAATCTTCTAAAATACCCGACACCCCCACATCCAATAGTTTTGCCTGTTTAAAAGGGGATAGAGAAGTTATGGATGGTGACTCGGATGCCTCCCTACTACTTTCTGAGGTTGATACTCCTGCCCCTAAACCTCCCGATGTTACTAGGAAAAAATTAACGAAAACAAAAAAAGGGGGTAAAAAGAGGAAAAATGTATCCATAACTGACGTAGTGGATAGCGGTCCAACACTACTATGGATTTCATTATAGCGTCTTTAAATATTTGTAGTCTTGTAGCTATAGGAGGCGAGTATGTTTTTGCAGTATGCTAATTCTCCGAGTTTAGACATTTTGTTGTTACAAGAACTCGTCTTTCTGGCTTACAGGGCGTTATCCAAATGAAAAGTGCATGGTATAAGGGACCTTCCTACTGGACATTTGGACCAGATTTAGCAGATGGGTAGCTATTTTATTCTTTTCCTCACAGTTTTCTGTTACCCGAATACTTGATGTTCTTCCGGGACGGGCTTTCATACTAGATGTCGTTCTATATACTTTTCCACTCAGATTGATAGTCACCAATGGACCACAGCTTAAAACAGCTAGGATAGCTTTATTAAACTTGATTAAACCTTTTCTATGTACTAGTAGGCACATTTGTTGGGGGATTTTAACATTTCCATTGACACTACTCAAAAGGTTGCCTCAGGGAAGAAGGTGTACTGTGACTCCATAGCACTAAAGAAATTAATACAAGAGGCACATTTAGTTGATGCTTACCGTAGGTTGCATTCGGATGCGGGTTATACATATTTTAGATCGATTTTCCGCACTAGAATTGACTATTTTTTTGTCTCCTGTAGTTTAAATCCTACTTCGGTAGTTATATCTCCCACAGAATTATCAGATCACTGTCTTTTGTCCTGTCATTTCACCATAGACTCGATTACTGTCCCCTTTACGCATAAAACGTATTGGAAACTGAACAATTCCCTGCTTTTATCTATATCAGTACAGTCCCACTTGCAGTATATCTTCCAGGCTAGAGTATCAGTCCTGGTTTGTTATGACTCTTTGTGGAACTGGTGGAGGGATACAAACAAGACCTGGCCAAATTTTTTATGGCTCTGGGAAAGAGAGTATCCAGAGATAATTATCTTGACTATCTGAAGCACCAGAATCACCTATATAAGTTGATGTCACTTCAATCTAACTTATGTGTAGATTATTCGGATCAGATTTATAGGATTAAACAGGTTATGATGGCATACCAATATGATAGAGCTAAATCCTTAATGTATGTTATGAAAACAGAAACAGTACCTTCCTCTTTGGAGGACCCTTTCTGTGCTTTTAAAAGTAGATTAAAGTCCACAGTCATGTACGGGTTACAAAATAATCATGGTATAGTGCTTGGCTCCATTCCAGAGATGACAGAAATTGTGTCAGACTACTTACATGAACAATTTTGCTCTGTGTCCACTGTTCACACTACCGCATCTACATACCCCAATTTTAAATTCCCAAGATGTCTCAACACTTTCTCCCTCCTGATAGGTAGGATTTCGCGGGAAGAGGTTGCTGCTGCTATCTCAGACCTGAAGCTGAAGGTGACCACTGGGCCTGATGGGTTATCACATGAATTTTATAAAACATTTAAAGTTTATTTGCTAGAAACATTGACTCAGGTGTTTAATTACTTGTTAGACTCCTTGGATGTTTCAGTGGATATTGGCATATCAGCGCTGAAGTTTATTTACAAAAAAAGGGATAAAACGCTGTTGACGAATTGGAGGCCATTACATTTATTTAACACGGATTACAAACTTTTTGCTAAAATTCTATGTTCCAGACTTAGAAAGGTAGCACCTGATCTGATTGACATGGCCCAAACATGTGCGGTTCCGGGAAGATCCATCTATTCCAATCTATATGTATTACGAGATATTTTTGATATAAGAAAACGTGGAGAGATGTCTGGTTATGTTTTAGCCTTAGACCAATCTAAAGCTTTTGACTCGGTGCAACATGGCTTTTTATTACACACATTGTTATCCAACGGTATCCCGGATAAATTTGTATCATCGATCTCATATTTATTGTCAATAGCATGCTTTTTCCCATTAATAAATGGTTTCTGTGGACCTACATTATTACAAAAAGTAGGGCTTCAGCAAGGTTATCCCCTGAGCCCCCTTTTATATGTGTTTGCATTAGACCCAATTATTCACACCATCCAGGAGGATGCACGTATTGTAGGGTTTTCCCCACACCCCAAAGTGGACCCTATTAAAATTTCCGCATATGCGGATGATGTGGTTATACTAGTTTCTGACCTCCTTTCTGGTAAGATAGTTATACAAACATTTCAGTCTTTTACACCTCTTTCAGGTAGTCTTTTGAACCTGGAGAAATGCGTTTGCATCCCATTACAACACAGGGAGGTGACCATAGACCTGATTTCTGACATCAAAATAAGCACTTCTCCTCAGAAAATTTTGGGTATTTGGTTCAATACAACATGTGACCCCACCTATAATTGGGATGCACAACTAGCTTTGGGGGAAAATAAGGTGCGTTTATGGAAAACGTGGAAATTACAGAAAAAGAAACGGGTAGCGATCATTAAGAAGTTCCTACTCCCGATTTTCTTGTTCCTCGGTCATGTATATTGCCCACCTAAACATATAGAAACTAGGCTTATGAGACTTTTTCAAATGTTGTGGGAAATCGTCTGAATCCCATTAAAGACAAATCACATACTTCCCTATGTCTCCAAGGGGTTTTAGGGATGATAAATCCTTTACTTTTTTTTGTCATTTTTTCTGCATAATATTATGCAAAGTCATATTAATCCAAGAACTACATGGGATACTTGGGTATCCAATACTGTTGAGTCTGTCATGGTGGCATGGACTGACCAACCACCCATAATCTCGCGAATATCTTCTGCCCCATTTTATATGGTTGATTGTTTCAAGTTCTTGAGATCATGGAAAGTATGCAAAGTTTCTATACTGTCTCTAACTAGGAAACAATTATATATGTATCTACTACAGATAAATGAACCGGTGCTGGAATTCCCCTTTTGTGGCCCATTACAAACAGTGCATGCACTTAATGTTCTGAAGGACAATAGAATACCTGCGCATATGTGGGACATTTCATGGCTGAGTTGCCATGGAAGTTACAAGCACGGGAAACTTGAAACATAAATCCACACAAGATAGGTATTGCCCTAAACCAACTTGCATCTGCATAGAAGAGACCATGGAACATTTTTTGATTACTTGCCCTGATGCTCAATTGTTGTGGAAAACTTTAGCAAACAAATGGAACTGGCCTTTTCTGAGTAGAATCACTTATTCAGTTCTAGTTCTAGGAATTTTTACACAATGTTGGGTTTCACACCATCCCAGCATGTTAAGAGTTATTTTTGCACTGTGTAAATATTACATGTGGCAGGCGAGATGTAAATTTGTGTTCCAGCAGCTCATACTATCTCCTTGGGAGATAATACGATTCGTAGAGACCACACTTTTGACCCTTAAGAGTAAAGAAATGCAGTCTTTACCAAATGCACAGTATGTACGCTATTGGGAGGGTATTCCTGTTTGAGAAATGTCACATAGAAACATTTACTGTACATTGTGTCTTACTTGTTTTTTTCTGTCATACTGAAGTTTTATTTTGATTTGCAATTCTTTCATTGTTGGATGTAAGTTTTTTTTGATGCTTTATTTGTATTGTTTATAGTTTTCACTTGATGTTCTGTATACAGTCAATAAAAATTCCCCTACTCTTTTTGATAAGTGCCATGGGATCTTTAACATCCACCTAAACTACCACCAATCCAGGCAGATGGGACCTCGGTTTAACGTCTCATCCGAAAGATAGCACCTCAGAAGTGCAGCACCCCTCTCATGCTGCACTACAGTGTCAGTATTGGGATATTAACCCAAGTGCTAGATGTGGGAACTGAACCCACAGCTCTCTGATCTCCCAGCCTCAGAGGCGAGTGTGCTACCTACTGAGCCACTGACTTAGTTGGTTCATCTGCTTTGCTGAAAAAGTGTTTCACTTTATTAATCTCTGATTTGGAAGGCTCAACTATTGAGCAGGTTGTTCTCTTTAAGTATCTGGGTGTCTCCCTGGACCCGTCTCTTACCTATTCAGAATATATTGGAAAGCTTTGTAACAGCATTTATCAGAGGCTTGGAGCAGTATACAAGCTAAAATATTACCTTTCTTTGGTAACTCATAAAACAATTGTTACGGGGGTCACTTCTCCTCTTTCTGGATTATGCTTCTGCTTTGTTTCTTAAACTTTGACTATCAGGCCTTCAAAAATTATAGGCTGTTTAAAGTAGTGGTGCAGTAGCACTACTATGGTTAGGGTTGAGAAGGGGTTTCTATGTTAAACCTCTGGAATGCCACTATTTTTTCTTTCATCACCCTTGCCACTTCTTTGGAGATCTCAAACCCCTTGCCCTGTCCTATTATAACTAATTCTCAACTCCTTAGATCTTTGTAATCATTGCTGAAAAGCTCCTATTTGCAATACTCTGTGCCCTATCTCCCAAACTGTCTGAATGTTTCTCCCTGAAGATTCTGCCTACTGTATGTTATTTTGTCATTTTCCTTGCTTATCATACCTGATAGTTCCTTGCAAGTTCGTGGTTGTTTGTTTTCAATGAACCTCTTGCTGAACTTTGAATCATGATAATTCCTTGCAAATATGTGAGCTATGTCCTGCACCTGGCAACAAATTGCCTTATTGCATGTTTTGTCATGAATCACACTGTTCTGTACCTTGCTTGCATTTTTACTGTAAAACCTTGTTTTGTTTTTGTGTTTTATGTAATTCCACTCTGTAGCTGCTTGGGTTGTGCCTGAAAATAGTAATTTCTATGGCTAGCACACCTACCCGGTAAACAAAAATGAAATAAAATAAAAGCCTACATTTTTCACTTTAATAGCTTCACAACCATTCAACAGATATGCACAAAATGTTGCATGTGCAGTCACAGAGGCAAGATTTCTTGATGTGCCAAGTTGTGTTCAAGTTGGATGTGCAGGTTCCAAGATACCAATAGTGAAAAAAGAGACAAAATCTTTTTTTCTTTTGGCTGTTTTGTTGTTGTTGTCATTGCCTAGTGCCTAGATGGTTTTGAATTTTGCTCTGTAATTTTCAGGGTTCAAAGGGCTTGGCTCACAGTTGTGTCTTTTGCTGGTTTGGTTATACATTTTAAAATCTTTTTTTCATGACTCAATTTCCTTTTTTGTTTGACCATACGAACAAGGAATTGGGCCATACAAAAAAGGATTCCTACATACAAAAAAGAATTGGGACTTATTTTGTTTTTCTGAATCTTTTTTTATATGAAGGCATTCTTTTTCATATGAACAAAAAAAGCATGCAAAAAAGGATGCCTTCAAAGATAAAAAATAGGAACCTTTTTCATACTTTTTTGTTTGTTCATAAGAAAAAAGATGCCTTCATATGAAAAAGGATTTTGGACTTAGTTTTTTTTCTGATTCTTTTTTCATATGAAGGAATCCTTCTTTGTATTTTTTTTTTTCATGTTACAAAAAAAGGATTTTCTCATACAAAAAAGTAATTGGACTTAGCTTTTTTCCCCAAATCTTTTTTGGTATGAAGGTATCCTTTTACGTATGGATTTTTTGTTCATACAAAAAAATAATCTAGACTTAGTTTTTGTCCCCCCATTTCCACTTCAACAATCCATAATTCCTCAGTATAACAATCTATATCTCAAAACAAAGAAGAATAACATGTAATTCCCCCTCTCCCCCCAAAAAAGTTTAGGGAACCTGTAAAAGAATATAAAAATTAAACCATCAAAAGTCCCACAGGATAACATTGGAAGTTTAACAAGCCATACAACCAAGTAAATACATTGCTTTTTGGTAGAAATTGATATGTTCACACAGGTTCTGAATGGACCTGCATGAATGATCACGGAAACATGGGCCACCCAATATAATGACTGGGACCTGTCTGTACCAGGGTACAGGTTATTTCGTAGGGACAGGGTGACTGGGAAAGGAGGGGGGGTGGCACTATATGTGAAGGAAGGACTGAAGTGTGTAAGGGAGGAAGGGGAGGAGGGCAGTACAGAGTCACTTTGGGTGCAAATCCAGGATTCCAAGAATAGGAGTCTTAGAATGGGAGTGGTGTACAGGCCACCATCTCAGATGGAGGAGTTAGACAGGAACTAGCGGGACAGATCAGGAGGACCTCAGAGAAGGGTAGTGTGGTGATTGTGGGGGACTTCAACATGTCAGAAGTGGACTGGAGCACCCCAACAACCAGGAACAGAAGGAGCAGGTACTGCTGGATGCCTCCAGGACAGCTTCCTGCTGCAAATGGTCAGTGAACCAACCAGGTTGAGGAATACCCTTGACCTTGTGCTGGAAAATGGGGACTTTGTGAGAGAACTTACAGTGGAGGAACCGCTGTCAGGAGTGACCACCACTCAGTATGGCTCACATTGGATATGGGCAAGGAAGGAGTGGAATCTGGCACAAGAGTGCTGGACTTCAGGAGGGCTGACTTTGGGAGGATGGGGAAGTGGTAAAAGGGTACCTGGCCAGAATTCAATCTAGTATGGATACTAACCAGAGATGGGAGCTCATAAAGTTGGGGATAGTGGAAGCAACAAAACCTGCTGCAAAGCCCAGAGCAAGAAGGCTAGAGCTAGAAACCGAGCTGGTTGAGCAAGGAGGTCATGGAAAGGTAAGTAAGAAAAGAGCTGCCTTTAGGAAATACAAGAAAACAGGGAGGGAGGACAGAGAGAGTACTTGACAGAATCGAAGGAGGTGACAAGGGCAGTAAGGGAGCCAAAGCATCTACGGAACTCAGGCTGGCACAAGGCATTAGAAGGGGAAGGACTTCTTTAAGTACATCAGGAGAAAAGGAGCTGTAAGGACCACATAGTAAGGATTAGGAAGGAGGGGGGTTGGGTGGAAGCAGGGTATGATAAGGCGGAAGCACTAAATGAGTACTTCTGCTCAGTATTTACTAAAGAGAAGAGGGGGGTGACACCCAAGATGGGTGAAATGGCAGACGCGGGGGGAAGTGGTGACAGATGGGGAAATCATGGAGGACAGAGTTTGAGAGGGTTTGAAGGCACTGAGGGTGGACAAGGCACCAGGCCCAGATGGCATCCACCCCAGGGTACTGAAGGAGCTGGCAGAGGTCCTTGCAGGACCTTTGGCAGACCTATTTAATGCCTCACTACATTCGGGGTGTGTACCTCAGGACTGGAGGATGGCTCATGTGGTGCCCCTCCACAAGAGTGGCCCCAAGGATGAACCAGAAAACTACAGACCAGTGAGCCTCACATCCATCGTGGGTAAGCTAATGGAGACTATCCTGAAGGAGAGGCTGGTGGCCCTCTTAGAGGCCAAAGGACTACAGGACAGCAGACAGCATGGCTTCATACGTGGCCGATCCTGCCAAACCAACCTGGTCGGGTTCTATGACTGGGTAACTAGGCAACTGGACAGGGGACATGCAGTGGATGTCCTGTATCTGGACTTCAGTAAGGCATTCGACTCAGTGCCACATGGAAGGCTGGGAAGGAAGTTAGTAGGCACGGGGCAGGTGCAATGCTGGTGAGATGGGTAGGAAACTGGCTGCAGGGAAGGCAACAGAGGGTGGTGGTGGGTGGGGAGCTCTCACACCCAAGGGCAGTGACGAGCGGTGTCCCACAGGGCTCGTGTTGGGACCAGTGTTGTTTGGGATATTCATTGCAGACATATCATGGGACATCAAGAGCAAGATCAGTCTGTTTGCTGATGATACCAAGGTTGCGCGGTGGTGGATGACCTAGGGGATGGCAGGGGTTGCAGGATGATCTGGCAAAGCTTGAAACCTGGTCAGACACCTGGCAACTGGGCTTTAATGCCAAAAAGTGCAAGGTGATGCATTTTGGGATGAAGAACCCAAGGAGGACTTACCAGCTAGGGGAGTGCAGCTAGCCCAGACAGAGGAGGAGGAGAAGGATCTGGGTGTGCTCATCACAGGGTCAATGAACAACTCGGCACAGTGTAGGAAGGCAGCTGCAAAGGCCAACAAAATGCTGGGTTGTATTGCAAGGGTATATCCTCAAGGAGGGAGGAGGTGATTCTGCCACTGTATGGGTCATTAGTTAGACCACACACCTGGAGTACTGCGTGCAGTTCTGGCGTCCCGTATCTGAAAAGGGACATTAAGTTACTGGAGGGAGTCAGCGAGGGTGACAAAGATGATCAAGGGTCTGGGGACTTATCTTATGAGGGAGTTGAAGGAGTTGAACATGTACTCACTGGAGGAGAGGAGAGACAGGGGGACATGATTGAAACCTTTAAATACATGAAAGGAATAAACAAGACAGGTACAGAGGGGCTGTTCAAAGTAAGGAGGGAGGCCACCAGGGGCCATGATATGAGACTGGAGCGAGGAAGGTTCAGGAGAGAGATGAGGAGACACTTTTTTACAGAGAGGGTGGTGGCTGGGTGGAATGCATTACCTGCAGAAGTGGTATGCAGTAGAACAGTGGACTGCTTAAACGAGGATGGGACAGGACAAGGGGGAGGGTTAATGAAGGGGAAGGGTGGAAGGGAGGGGCAGCTGCAGAATAAGGGGTGCTAGCTGCACATTCGAGCAGACTTGATAGACCTCTAGGCCTTTATCTGCTGGCAAATTACATATGTTCGTATGTTCGTAATGATGATATGATTACACTATGCCAAAAAGTAAGGAAATTCTTTTCAAAAAACTTTGTTAATGCACCAGTTAGGGTTCAGATTAAAGGGACAAAAGTAGTAAAATGTGGTGTTTGGGTTCCCAACCCTAACACCCCACTCCCACCCTGGAGGCAGGAAAAGGAAAAACCATTATGGTTTCACCTCTCCAGAGACTTCACAAAGCAGGCCTGGTTTGTGTTCCTTGGGGTTGTCAACTCCAATGCTCACCCCATTCTGATATAGTCTGAATATGTCAACTACTTTACTGATGGAATACTGTGAGTGTTAGGGTTGCCAGCCCCAAGGAACACCCCAGGCCTGATTTGCAAAGACTCAGGAGAGCCTAAACCATAATGGTTTTTCCTTTTGCTGACTATATGGTGGGGTTGGGGTGTTAGGGTTGGGAACCCTAGCATCACATTTCCCTACTTTTGTTGCTTTAATCTGAACCCTAACTGGCACATTAACAAAGTTTTTTTTGCAAAAAATAATATTATAGTGTATGGTGAAATGCGGTTGTATATGGAAATCCATACACCACAAAAAGTTGTTCTGCTGCAGTAGTGACGTTCTCACTAACGCAGAACGACTTTTCATTCTGCATTAGTGAGGACATCATAATACAAAGGACTACAGCAGACATTATGATTCATCCCTTGCTGTGTGAGAGGGGCGCGCGAGTGTGCTGGGCAGTGTCAGTGGGGAACCGAGGGCATCGGCAGAACCGAGTGAAAATATAGAAAAGTGAGTGTCTTTTTGTCATTTTTTTGGGCACCATACACTATATAGAACAGCGTATGGTTACCCATGTACTACTCAGCTATTATTTCACCTTGAAGATATAATGCCAACTTGGAGACCTCTCGAGCTTCACTCTCGAGGTCATCATTCAGCATTGTATCCACTCGGTGAAAGAATAGCCTTGTAGTTTATGGTTACCCATACACTATCCTATATATTTGTTGCTTTGTCCTCCTTGCACCATCAAGAACTCATCATTGTCTTCTTTATTCCCAACTTTAATTGACTTTCTCCAGTGTCATGTATTAAATATTTTTGTGGTTCACAAAGCAATTTTTCCAACTCTTTCATCCTTGTTTGAGGAATTAGCTAGGGTTTTATATTTAGATGCTGCTCTTCAATTATCTGCATGTCTACAATTAGTTACTCCTTTGTGTAAAAAAAAAATGGGCTCCAAGGCTTCCTCTGTGTCAGTTCCAGTTTTTCTGAATGCACTTCCTGTTGCCTTGCATAAGATTACTTCCACCCTATCACTTCCTCCACTCTTCTCACACCCACCTCTCCCCCCCTTTCCCTATCACCCCTCACCTCACTACCAATACAATCCACCCAGGCTTTCTGTCTTCTTACTTCCTCAATCTTAAACTGCTACACCAGCTTTGCTTCCCATCTCCTCCTCCAACCTAATCTCAACCCACTGTTTGTTTTGAGTATGGAGGTCTCACCACTACCTCTTCATCATCTTTTTCCTTCTCCTCATGGCAGGGGATATTCAACCCAACCCTGACCCATCCTCATCTGCCTCTCCATCTCCATTATCAAAAGGAATTAAACTTCTTCACCTCAATTCAAGCAGTCTGTTCCCTAAGCATGACTCCCTTAAGGTCTGGATCTCCAAACACTCTCCTGGCTTTCTCTGCATTTTCAAAACCTGGCTCTCTTCAGAGTTATTGATTCTCAATGATCCCTTCTGGATTTTCATCTTTCTCGCGAGGGCCCATGGCAAACAAGATGGTGGGGTAGCCATCTACATCTGACATAATCTCTCCTGTACTGTGTCTCTTTCTGAATCCCTCCAATCCTCCCATGAGCTCCTTCTAGTCAATTTCAAGTACCCCTCTTCCCTAATCATCTTTGTTGGTGTGTTGTACATGTCTCTCAAAATCTCTCCTCCCTCTCTTGTAGACACCATCTACTCACTTGTCTCTACAGCCTCCACAGGTAATCTTATTCTTCTGGAAGACTTTAACCTTAACTGGTCATCCCATCCCCTCAGGCTCATTATTGACAAGATAGAGTCCTTGAACCTCTTACAACTAATCAAGGAACCCACTCAGCCTAACCAACTCTCCCTCAATCACTCTCTCCCAAACTGGGGGCTCTCCTCTCACCCTTACAGCATAGTTGCTGCAGGTACCCTCCCCAATGCCTTCAGCGACCCCATATGACATATTCATAGTAGGTATCATACTAGGAGTATAAGACAACAGAAGGCATTAGCCCATATATATTGTCCCCATCTTTCAGTGGAGGCCACTTGAGTGGTCAACTATCAAATGAAGATCCAATTTGGTCTTAAAACACTCTAAAACTGGGTGCCTGGACCACTTCTTCTGGTAATCTATTCCATTCTCTAACAGTTCTAGGCTTGAAACTATATTTCCATAAATTAGTTTTGCAATGTACCTCAACTAACTGCTGAGTATTACCCCTTAAGAAGTTTGTGGATTCTTTATATTTCAGGCCCGGATCTTTCTGCAATTCCTCATCCTTCAAAATTCTAAATAACAACAGGTCCTCTCTAATTCTTCAAAACTCCAAAGTCCATAATCCTAATTTGTTTACTCTTGTTCCATATGGTAAATTTCTCAATCTCAAGATTTGTTTAATGAGTGCTGTTGGAGTGTTGTGTCAGGAAGTTGCATCATTCATACTCTCCACCCAATTACCTCTGGCTCAGTTCCATTAGGTCTCTGGAAGTTCATATTGTAAAAAATTATTTTGTTCATAAAAATATTGATTATAATTTTTGGAAAAATTCCATTACAGTTCCCCAGAAGAAGCCTAATATTAGGTGAAATGTTGAGACATCAATAAAAGAAATTTTGACTTCAAAAGACCTTGGGCAGGATTCACAAAGTAAGCCGAAAATCCTGCAGCTGTGGAGAAAAAGGCCTGCAGCACTGCAGAAACACAGTTGTGTGATATTCATATAGAAATTTTGAGCAGGTGCAGAATTTTGTAAAATCCCCACAACTGCAGAATTTGCACACATGCTGAAAATCCACAACTGCGGATCTGCAGCTGCTGAAATAGCTTAGGAGGCATAGCAACAGTGAACTTAATTAGCAGGAACAGCAGACTTTAACAGTTCTGTCATATAATGAAGCTGAAAGCACCCACAAAGATACCAGCAACCAGTCCCTCAACTGGGACCACTGCAGCACCACAAGTTTCAGCAATACCATTGCACCACAGTGGCCAACTGTCACTGCTGGGCTTCCCTCCCTGGGGTGTTCATTTTGCCTGAAGGGGTGCTGCTTCTCAAGAAGGACAGGGTAGGTTTGAAAGCTAGAGCACTCTGTTCTTTTCTGTAACATCCATGTTGGTCCAATAAAAGGTATCAAATCATTTGTTTCTGGACCAGTAATTGGAATCAATTAAGGTGGAGGTGAGGCACAGGTAATAGCATCCCAGATAGTATAACAATGGCTGCTGCTACAGCAACAAAAGCACACATTGCCATGATATGGCAACAGACAACAACCACCAGACACAGCGCAGCCCATGAAGGACTGGGTAGGTTTGAAAGCTAGACCACTCTGTTCTTTTCTGTAACATCCATGTTGGTCCAATAAAAGGTATCAAATAATTTATTTCTGGATCTGTTCTTAGAAGGACCAATATGGCACCTACAACATTTTTTTTCCAATTACCTGGGCACTACTGCAGTTTGCTGAGGGAAAGTTACACCTCGTTCCATGGGGCAGGAGTCACCAAGGGAATTTATCGAAGTTCCCCTCCGCAACTGCTGTTGTGGACTGGAATCGCCCATAGCTGCAGCGGTAGCGATTCACAGCTGCAGCAGTTGCCGAGGGTGCTACGGCGGGTTCCAATGCCTGTAGCAGCCTCCCGCAGCTGTGGTGCTGTCTATGGCAACAGCATCCGCAAGCTGCTGTATTCCATGGAGCTGGTCACACTCCGGCTCCACCTTCATGAATACCCGCAGCTGTGGGTGACCTGCGGCTTCGCAGGTGGATTCCCACTAGTGTCAAGGTTCTTTCTGGTACGTTTGTGAATCCTGCCCACTGTGTGTAATATTTTTTACGCAACTGCAGAAAAAAACTCGTTGTGAATAGCCTTTCAGGGGATGCAGCGTGCATATCATGGCACTTTTTCCCCTGCAACATATTTTCCACATGTGCATTTTTTTCACAACCGCTGGATATTTTTCCCGCACCTGTGGAGGATTTGTGAATTCACTACAGTGCATGTAGGTGTGTTTTCCCACAGCTGTGCAAAATTTGGTCACTTGCAGGTTTTTTTCTGCCCTACTTTCTTTTGTGAATCCAGCCCCTTGGGTGTAGAAGCTTGTTTTGCTTGAGCAGGCCAGAATCTTGCAGTTGGATTTGTATACACCAAAAAATTGGTAAGCTCCACTGAATACATTATTGAAACTCCTTGAATAATGTTGGTGATTTCCCGGGGTACAAAACTTTTGCCCTTAGGTCTCTTAATGCAGGTGCCCTCTTACAAGTCATCTTCTCCTCTGACTGGTCTCTCATCTGTTCTGCCTCTGATATTGATTCTGCTCTCTCCCTCTTCTGCTCTATCCTAAACAGGGTCTGGAACACTCATGCCCCCCCAAGAAGATGCAGAGTCAGACACTCCCACCATCCTTGGATATCAGCTGACATCATCCAGTTATGCAATTCCTGAGGTCTCGTGTGAGCGTGCTAATAATCCTCCCTCTCTCCCTCTCTGATCTCCTCTTCTACAGGTCCCTAAGAAATTCTTGTACAAAGGCTACTAGAGTATGGAAAGCCCACTATTTTAAATCTTCCCTTCAGCACAACTTAAACTCCTCTTCCAAATTCTGGAGTGTTCTCCACTTCCTGTTTGGCCCCCATCCCAAATCCCCACCCCCACACTCTGCTGGTTGACAGTTTACCAGTCTCAGACCCCTCCTCTGTTGCTTCTCTTCTCAACTCCTTCTTTACTACTAGTGCCCTTCCCACAAACCTGACCACTGAGCCCCCTGCTATACCTACCCCCTCCATCTAAGCACTTCTGCTTCTCTCATTTCAAAGCAAGAAGTTCTCCCAGCCCTCTATTCACTTAATCCCTCAAAATCCAGTCTTGATGGCCTTGACCCCAAATTTCTCTAGCTCGATGCTCCTGCCATTTTTCCATGACACTCCCACATACTAAAACTCATATTCACACTTGGCACTGTTCCTCAAGCACAGAAAGCAGCTAAGGTACTGCAAACCAGCTTAAGGCAAACACAAAGAAGACTGTGTCCATGACTTTTGGTACCACATAGAAACTTGACAGGCTCTCCTCCTTTCTTTTTCCTTCCTGGATGGCACCACACTTGATGTTGTTCCTGCCTTCAAATACCTTTGCATCTGGTTGGGCAGTAGACTTGATTTCTCTGTCCATATTGACTCTATTTATGCCAAGTTCTGTCCCAATCTTGGTGCCATGTATTGGACCAAGGACTGCCTCTCCTCTCTTGTCAACCATGAGCTGCTCACAAAAATGATCCTTCCAGTCTTCGACTATGCTGATGTGGTCTTTGGATCTGCCCCTTCTTCAGCCCTCTCTAGACTTGATTAACTTTTTAACGCCTTTTGCTGCTTCACCTCCAAGTCCCCACTCAGCATACACCACTGCTACCGTTACTCCTTCTTCTCTTTCCCCCCTCCCTTCACTTATGCAGGCAGCATCACTGTACTACTCTTATCTCTAAGTTTTGGTTTGGCTCCCTTCCCTCCTATCTCTCATGTCTCCTTCCCCGTCTTCCCAGTCTTCCTACCAATTATGCTCCAGAGACTTTTGCAACTTCTCTCTCCCCCACCCTCTATCCAGTTCTGGGCAGGCTTCTTTCTTTGATCACCTCCCTTTCCTCTGGAACTCTCTACTAACCTCCCTTCATCAAGCTCCCTCTCTTCACTGACTAAAATATATGCTATCGCTAATCCCTCCTCCCTCTTGTGCCTGTCATTCCTACTCTTGATGTTCTGGGTTGAGTCTCTCATGACCCACATCAATGGTTTTCCTTATGCACTGCACCCCAACTGCCCACTGTCCTGTTATGAAACTTATTGGCTAACGCCTCTACCAACATTCCTGTTTCCTTTTCCTGAGCTATCCCAGTCCTGTGTTATTTCAAACCAATTGCCTACATTAATGTATTTTCAAGCACCCTATGTTATTACATGATTGTAACATTTTTTTTTTACATGTATACTACCTCCTTCCCCCATCCCCTGGCTCACACCTAGGAAATTAGCTCAGCTCAGTGTGCCTCTCCCAGTTACCACATTTTAAATAAATAACTAAATTAACTCATTGATATTTATCCTGTATCTGTAATTGTTATTGATTTTGTGTTGTTTTTGTATAATTGTTGTTGACATTAATGTTTTTATCCACTACCTTCTTTTGTACGTCTTGGGCTTGGGTCAAGCCTGAGAAAGGGCCTTTGGTCTAGTGCTCCTTAACTGGTTAACAAATTAAAAAAAACATTTATAAATAAATAAAATCAGAAGTTGTTGGCAGAGGACGGATATTTGCTCTATTTATTCTGCCCTTATTCCAGTCTAATCAATGAGAATGAGCCTTCAAGTGGTCATTCATCTCCCCTCTCCTCGTGTCCTCTCCCCAGTGCTCTCCACTAACCCAATGGGTCTGTCCCACCTATGCTCAAACTCTACCACTGTTTTTACACAGACCACTTTGTTGGGCAATCTGTTTCATGTACCCACCATTCCTCTATAAAAACATACCTCCTGACATCCTTTTTAAAATCTTCCTCTTCCAGCTTCCTTGGATTACAGTACCTGTAGTGCTTGTGTTTACACTGAAGGTGAATAGTACACTGCTGTCCACTTTGGTTATTGCCTGTAGAAACCTCAATGCTTCTATCATGCCCCCCCACTATTATCTAATGAGAGCATTTTAAGGTGCATCAGTCTTTCCTTGTAGGACCCACGGTGAAGCCCACCAGGATGAAGTGCAGTGTCACAGGTTTCCTGCATGACAAAATGGATGAACTCCCATTGAAACAGCATTGTTTGCTGCAGCAACTCTACTGCATAATTCTGCAGAGTTGGGCTTCATCCTTGTGTGCTTAATTGTGTGCCTTGCTGGCTCTGAATCATCTTGATGGCCCTCCTGTGGACTGACTTTGCCCTACCCCTATAGTCCTTCAGGTGAGGATTCCAGAACTGCACACAGTACTCTAAATGTGATTTTACCAGGGATCTGAATAGGGGCAGGATCACCTCTTTTTAACTACTGCTGATCTCCCTGCCTGTGCATCTGTTTTATTACATTGAGCAGATTGTTTTAGGTTATCAGATATAATAAGCTACAGATCCTTCTCCTCCTCCTCCTGATCTACCTGTATTCCACACATCCTATATCCTCTTCTTGGGATCTTTGCTGCTATGTGCATGACTTTCCACTTCTTCAAATTGAATTTCCACTGCCATGCCTTGTATCATGTCTCCTACTGCACCAAATCCTTCTTCAGCACCTGACACCTGAATCCCTCCCTTGCTATCCACCTTCCCACAGAGGTATCTGCCATCTGTGAAGAGACCAATCTCACTTTGGATATCTTCAGCTATGTAACAAATTATGGTGGTAGCCATCACCACTATGAATTATATCAAACATTACAATGCACTGTGGTGCACCAAAAGGCCATGGACAGGACATGCAATGTTGAAGCAACAAATACTGTAAAACTATTTGCATGCAAATTAATTTTGCGCAAACACAATCATAAGTGTGTCAATTAAATTTAGCAGTAAGTCATTAGCACCTCATTCACTGTAATGGAAAAACTGCTAATTAGCACAATGTTATTTTAGTGCAAATTAGTGCTTCTGCTAAAATAGCAAAAATTATTTATCAATGAAAATGTCAAGTTTTACAGTATTGACTATTTTAATACTTCTGTCTACCCCCAGGTACAGTACAAGTCACATTAAACTGTTCCTCCAATGAGTTGTTTTAGCATTTCTGACTGAGTTTTATAAGTGTTGCTGGATCCAATACAAAGCCCTGTACAAACTGTTTCTTAAGAGTTAAAACTCAATTTTGCATTGCATTGTGACTGGACTGCTGATGCAATCTAAATGAGCTGCAAAAACATTTTTCAAACATTGCTCTTGAGCTGGTTTAGCTTTGAAAAACAATGCCATATGAGTTGCCAATGCATTGCCAACTGAAAAAAGCAATGTTACATCGACTCATTGGTGGAACAGTTTAATGCATCTTGTACTGTAGCTTGTGCTCCATTGTTCTGTTTGCATGCTTGCTGAGCCACTGTCAACATGGCATCCATATTTACAAGCAGCACCCACTATGTCTGTGTCTGATAGCACCAAATTTAGTATTTTATGTAAGGTCATTCTTGCAACCATCTACCCACACATCTAGTAAGCATGCCAAACAGAGAACAGATCACAATCCTCAGTATGTAACAATTCTCGCTTTCATTTGGCACGTCCCATCTCACCCTCCCTCTAACACATTTAGCACCATGTCTTTGTATTTCTTTGCCAATAATTGCATTTATTATTCATTGTTACTGCTTACCATTTTTAAGTCAGCATATTGATGGTATTAATGTAACCTCCCATTTTATGTTCTGAGCCACTGTATAAAAGGTTTCTAACATAAATAAGTCAAATTCTTATAATAACCTTTATTTTCAGGACCAGGTCAATGGCATGGAGGGCTGAGGCACTGTGGGCATTACCTCATGCCACACTGATAACCCGAGTTCAGAAATTAGTTTGGGTTGCTGTAGGTCAGCTGGGAAGGGAGCAGATTGAGCATCTAGAAGACTGCTCTCCCCTCCCAGGGTGGGGAGTTATGCCATCTTGACCCTTGGCTGCCCCCAGGTGGAGGCCTGGGAGATAGGACTGGCATTGGAGCATCATGAAGGGAATGTCTGTGGCTCTGTGGTGTATGCAACCCTCCACGCATGCATGCCTATGTGCCACCCTGGCAGGGGGCCAAGGGAGAACACAAAAAAGAAGGCAGATTCAGCCTCATGAAGTCCCACCTGCCCAGCCAAACCCATATCACCACCTGGGCCACTAGTCCACACTAGCCAATAAGTTCCAGATGGGGAGAGGTTGGCCCTGCCCTTCCTAGCCCTGCCCTGTAGCAAGCCATGGGGGTCAATGGATCCAGGTGAGTACTGGGGGAGGTGGTATCCAGTCAATGGTGGGCAGGACAGGACAGAGTAGCCTAGCCTGGTCTGCCAATGAACAAAGGAATATGGAAAAAAGAAATAACCTTTATTTCCCAGCAACAAAACAGTGTGCCACCACATACTATCTAGGGCTTTGTAAAATGCATACTATTTGGGAAAAAAACACACAAACAATATGTACACATATACAAATAGCAGACACATATGGTAGCTGTGGAGGGTTATAACTCTGTGTTTGACTCCCTACTACCCCAGGGTGAACACAGAAACCTCTCCCTTTGGAATGCAGTTTCTCCAGACAATGTCTTCTCTGGGTGTTGTACAGGCAGTTGCCTCTGGTGCCCACCAACATGGCCATACCATAGATCTGGTCTTCTTAATGGATTTTGATGTCAGTGACATCGAGGTTGATGTGGTCTTGTGGTCAGATCATCGTGTTGTAAAATTTCTTTGCAAGGTACCCAATTTACCACCCCATGGCGATGGTCAGTTACCCCTTGTTTAGAAATTTGATTCCTCAAAGATCCCTGGCAGTACTGGACATCTTGAACATGGTGACAGCCTGTGTGATGGAACTGAGGTGACAGTGGAGGATTATAACTCAGCCCTTGTGACTGCCTTTGATGCCCTAGCACCCCTTTGTGTCTGCCCATGATTTTCCCCCAGAGGTCGCAATGGTATGATGCGGACCTGAGGAGACTAAGGGGAGGAGATTAGCATGTTGTTGGCAGAGAACTCACTCAAAGGTGGATAATTTGGAACTGACAGCTCATTATAATGAGTATTGGCTGGCAATCACTTGGAAAAAGTCAGTGTTCTTGTCATGAATGATTGCTGCTGGAAGAAACTGTCTGGCTCAGTTCTTCAACACTGTGGAGAGACTTTAAAGTCCAGTTGGTCTCCATTCATTGGATAAATGCAAAGAGTTTAACCAGCTCTTTCTAAACAAGCTGTCCTGCATCTGGGCTGGGATATCTATTGTTGGTCCTCCAGTGTCCGACAATATCCAGACTTTGCCAAACAAAGGAACTCTGTCTCTATGGTATGAGTTTGAACCAGTAATGTCTGATGATGTTTCCCATGTAGTTTCTAGCCTGCATCCCACCTTCTGTGCAATGAATCCAGGGTGACCCGGCTTCTCTTAGAGTGCTGGGATTCACTCAGTCCAACTGTGGTGGAGGTCAAGAGGTGTTCCCCTGTGGAGGATTTTCCCCATCTGCCCTTAAAAAGGTAGTGGTAAGACCTCTTCTCAAAAAATTATCTTTGGACCCTGATGTTCTCTCTAATGACAGGCTGGTCTCAAACCTTCATATTTGGGGAAGTTGATCAAGAAGGTGGTGGTGACACAGCTGGAACAAAATCTGGAAAGGTATGATATCTATGAGCCCTTCCAGTCCAGGTTTAGGCTTCGACATAGTACGGAGATCACGCTACTCAGCATACACCATGATCTTCTTCTTGCAAGGGATAGTGGATGATGTTCCATTCTTGTCCTGCTTGACCTGTCATTGGTTTTTAAAAAGGTAGATCATGGGGTGCTGTTGGCCCATCTGAGGCACTATACGGGACTGTCTGGAACAGTGTGGTGTTCATTTAAATCCTACCTGTCCAGCATGGTGCAGCAGGTGACACTTGCCTCATTCACATTGATCCATGCTACTTTCTGCTGTGGGGTGCCTCAGGGGTTGATTTTGGATCCCCAGTTGTTTGCCATGTATATGTTGCCATTCAGCTTGAATTTTCACTGTTATGCAGATGATACCCAGCTGTACGCGTCTTCTGACCCTGATTATGCAGCAGTAGTTTCAGAATTGAATGAGTGTCTGTCAGAAATCCAGTAGTGGATGGAAGCCAGTTGTCTTAGGCTGAACCCTTCAAAGCTGGATGTGTTCCTAGGGAACCAGGTCAGATGAGTTCTACAGCGTCAAGTAGCAGCACTTTCCTCCCTGTGGTGTGTGGTGTGGCACTTCAAGCTGCAGACAGGGTGAGGAATCTGGGTGTCATTGTGGATTCTAAGCTGACTGTAGAACATCAGGTGTTAACAGTGACCCACAGTGGCTTGAAAATTCACTCAGAGCAAGCCCTATCTTGAACACTCTGACCTAGCAACACTGGTGCATGCCTTAGTCTCACTGAAACTGGATTACTGCAATGCTCTTTACCTTGGGTTATCCATGAGGCTGCTGTGCCATTTGTATCTATTTCAGAATGCAGCAGTCCTGTTTGTGGTGGGGAGCTCTCAGTCTGAGCCTATCATGCTGGTTCTCTATGCTCTGCACTGCTTGCTGGTGCAGTGGCGCATCAGCTTCAAGGTTTGCTGCAGCCCCCAGACAGCCTCACAAATTCTTTGCATTCATAGCTAGCAGGCAGATGGACACTTGAGCTTGAATATGGACTTTTCCCTTGGTGTAGGGCCAAGAGGGCCCTGCATGCCTATATCTGTTAACTCAAAGCCCAAGGGACTTGCATGAATGAGGATATGATTAATCTGTTTCAAAAAGAAAGGAAATTCATTGTAAAAAATGCATTAATGCATCAGTTAGGGTTCAAGTTAACATGACAAAAGTAGGGAAATGTGGTGGTAGGGCTTCTACCCGTAACTTCCCACTCCCTTCCCTCAAGTAGTAAAAAAACAAGACCACACAAGCACCCACAGACAGCCATCATCAGGTAAAACAAACAACATACAACTCTTTACAGATATTAAAAATGCAGTAGCACTGATGTGCTGCCATCGCAGCTTTGTATCTCTGGCTGCAGAAGCACAAGCCCTACAGGGGACTGTGCTTTTGCAGCCACCCCTGTGTGTGTATGTTGTACAGTGAGCATGAGCATCTGTGGCTGCAGAAGTATTGTTTCAATGTGAGTGTCAGAGTTTCAGCAGCAGATCTAGAAATTTTTCAAGAGGGTATCAATTTTGTCTAGGGAGTAGCACTTTCCCCCAAAAAGTAAAATGTTACCTTTCAAAGCTCAAATTAGGCCAAAACAGGGTCCTGCATGAAAAAAATTACAACAAATTATGCTGGCAGTATGTGGTGAGTCATATAGTAGAATAGCTTAGAGGTTAGAGTAATGAGCTGCGAATGAGCTTGGTACCTCCAGCAGGAAGACCTGGATTTGATTCCCACAACCTCCACTTGCATACTGTGTGACTCTGAGCAAGTCACTTAAACTCCCAGTGCTCCTGGGTCATCCCTGAAAACAGGTACCTGCGCCTCATGGGCCTTACCTGGTTACCAAAGAATAAAATAAAAAAACATACTTCTCTATCTCTGAAGAGTGATCACTATGAGGCACTGGCCTGGAGCTGTACCTTGTGCTTCAGATAGGAGACTATGGGCGGGGGAGGGGGTTACTGGGTTGATAACCCAAGGAAGATCCCACCACTGATTCGCCAAGACTCCGGAGACCCAAAACCATAATGTTTCTTACTTTTGCTGTTTGGGGGGTTAGAAGTTAGGGTTGGAAACCCTAACACCACATTTCCCTACTTTTGAAGCATTAAGTTAAACCCTAGCAGGTGCATTAAAGCAGTTTTTTGCCAAGTATATATATTATACAAGCGGGGTTGTGCCTATATATTAGGGTCGATTAAGCACTTTAAAGCTTAACCCTGATTTTTTCACCTTAATACTGTAACTCTGCCCCTGTTCAACAAAATTTACTTAAAATTTGCCAGGCACTGTGTGGGTGCCAGGGTCTCTATGTCTTGAAAATGTTGTGGCAATCAGTTCAGCAGGGGAAAAGTTATAGAGGTGCACAAAATGTTAAACTGCCAAAAATTAAAACCTTCTTTTACTCACCAATAGCCAAAAAAAATAGTCTGATTTCAAACCTGAAACTTGCAGGTTTGATAGAGTTTGGCCCAAGGTCGTGCTTTTGTGGTTTGTATGTCCCTTGTTGAGCTCTGTTTCTGAGTAATTAACAAAAAAGGCCAATTTTTTGTGCATTCTCAATTTTAAAAATGAACATTCTAAAGATAACTGATTTTTTTATGACTGCATTTTAAATGCAGACGCTTAATGAAACTGTGTGTGGCTGATGGGGTGGAGCTATAGGTATCACCATGAGGTGATGTCTGTTGCTGTAGACACCAAGGGGGGGATATTCAGATTGCATGAGAAAGATGTGCAATAGAGGAAGCAGGCACATGTCCATTGCGCCATTGTGCAACGGGTGCGATATTCAAACCATGCGCAGGACAAGGTGCACCTGCACAACGTGGCTGAATATCACACCAGATGTGCCATGGCGCAATGAGAGATGCACCATGGAACAGGGTTTATGCGCAATAGCACCCCTAGGGATGTGCATGGACAAAGACAGGAAGCAGCTGAGCAGCAGCCATGGATGCGCCATGTGCTGAGGAGCATGCACCAGGACAGACAGACCATCCCCCAAACCCCTAGTCCCCTCACCTGACCAGGGCAAGGCCCCCATGAGCAGCACAACCAGACAGGTGCAGGATGGACCATTGACCCTTGAACCCCAGTGCTGAACCACCAGCAGATGTGACCCAGTAGTCCCCAAATGCTGGGCATGGTGCCCTTGCACCATTCACCATCCAACAGGGACCAGGACCCAATGATGGCCAAGCTCCACCCATGACACGGCATCACACCATTGCCGCCCCCCCAGTACAGAGTACCCATGACACCTAGCACAGAAGCAGGACCAAACAGTGCATGGCACTGAAGGCAGTCAGACACCACTGTGCCAAGGCATCCAGTCACCCTGGACCGCAATGCACAAGTACCACAACCCCACTGTGCCACCCAATGCAGGCGGTGACACCGTCTACCAATGCCACCACAACCCACACAAGGCCCACCAGCATGGCCCCCATGGAGGCATAGCAAGATGGGTGATCTGGTACCAGTACCCGAGGGACCCCGCACATGACAAAGGCTACCATGGATGCCACCACAAGCAGGAAGGCACTTCGAACACAGGGCCAGAGCAAGGTCCGCCACCCATGCACCAACCCCTCCAGCACCAGCCCCACCAGGCAACACAGCACCCTCCCGTGGTGCATGGAGGAATGTGCCACACAGGAGGAAACACAGGGCACACACAATGCCCCTCCAACCTAGTCACATGGGCACACCTGCAAACAGCCACACAAAACAGTGCGACAGGCTCTGCCATTGTGAGGCCCATGGTGCCATGTAACCTGCAGCCTGCCCACCCCCACGATGCTGGTAAGCCTGACATGTGGCAGTCACCCCATGATCCTGGCCACCCTGATGGCAGGTGCAGGGGCCTGTGACAAGGCCACCACCCACATGCAGCAGGACCCCATGTGATAGCCACCAGACCACTGGCACCACCTCAGTCACCATGGACTGCATGGAGGAAGCAACCAATTGCACCACCCACAGTGGCAACAGGGACAGATGTAAGATAGTCCAGGGGCCACAATGCCAGCAGCAAGGGCACCATGACTGAAAGATGACAGGTATAGACTGCCCCTGAAGGCACGCCGTCAGCCAAGCATGTGGTGGTGGGGGTCACACGACCATGTGCACCACAGTTGTACATGGTGGAAGTGTAGCAGCAATGGCCACAGCCACACAGGCAAAGCACACACTGACAGGGGCAGATGGGATACAGCACATGCACCACAGCTCGCTGCACACAGGTGAACAGTGCACAGGGCACACCACACATGCCCCTAGACAGAGCCCATGGCCCCCACCCATACCAGTGGAGGAGCCCTGCCAGGCACACCCATGCCCAAGGCAGTCCCACCCCACAATAGCCATGCACACCACTGCAGCAAGGCTCCATGCTCCCACTGTAAACGGAGACCGACACAGACATAGATATAAACCAATGTATTAAAATAGAACAACATCAAAAACAGCAACACATCCTATATACAATTATGTACAACAGAGAGGTGATGGGTGGGGATGCTATAAGGGGAAGGGGAAAGGGTCAGGGGACAATGGGTAAGGCAAAGGTGGAGGACATGGGGGTGTGGGGTACAGTCCAGGGAGGGATTGAGTGACTCCACATGCTGCAGGCCCTACAGGTGGCCCCCGTCCTCTCCTGCTGCCCTGTGGCATCTGTGGTGCCACCGCCGGTCCCCCCGTCCATCCTCTCGAGCAGCTCCAGTGTCACCCGGATGACTTACAGGATCTCCCGGAGGGTCTTCTCCATGACTTCCCAATGACGGCCACCTAGGACAAGGGAGCAGAAGCAGTATGAGTGACTGCCCAGACTAATGCAGCCCACCCAACGTGCATCAGTGACCAGTGCCCCGGGATGTCATGCGACCACCCACAGTGAGTATGCCCACATGAGCCACCCACCTGGGCAACCGTAGCCATGCAAATCACTGCACACCATCACCGCCCATGCACTGCACAGCACCATCCTGGCTGTCCGGCTTCATGGTAATGCAATGGGACGACAGTGGCACAGCCAGGCACCGAGTGCACCCACAGCCCACCTGCGACACCCACCCACATGTGTGTGCCCACAGAACAGTGTAGAGGGCACCATGGAAAGTACACAGCTGGAGGGGCCATGTGCAGAAGGGCCATGTCACACCACCACCCCTGCAACCCACCCTGCACAGGTGTATAAGGAATCATGGTACTCACCTGTATCCTGGTCTGCAGAGTGCTGCTGACCTATAGCACCACCACTGTGGCCTGCCCACATGCCCACTCCCCCGGCATGGTCCTGGCCCTGCTGTTCCCTGGCCATCTGTGCTCTACGGCATTCCTCTGGGCCTAGGGGGAAACATGGAGAGAGGTACATCAGTACACGTCTGACCGATAGGCCCCCCTGGGTGTCAGCCCACACAGCCTGTCTGTGCTGCAGTGGTGTAGGGTGGACATGATGCTCCCCCACACCTGACAGCACAGGTGCTGGCCCCCCTCCCAGCGGCCTGGCCTGCCGACCTCTGTGCCCCAAGGACTGTCAGAGATGGCTAGTGATAGTCATGGAGCACCTCCCTGGCCATGGCACTGCTTCTTGCTGGGCACACACCTGCAGGCACCTCAGGCAGTCAAGGTCATGCCACTGGAGGTCACCATATCGGTGGGCAACACTGTTCCCCTGACCAACGGCTCCCAGTGGCCTCTTCCATCCCATCTGTAACCTCCTGCCACACCTTGGTGCGAGGCCTCTGGAGGGGAACTTTGCCAAACAGGGCACCTGCATGTGGATCTACAAGGGCCACAAGGTTGGCCAGCTCAATGGCACTCCACACAGGGGCTCTGGTGCATGGCATAATCCAGGCTGTCCACAGTGCAAAATGGCACCCGGTAGTGCATGTGTTCCATCTGCTGTGGCAGCACAGTGCTGCACTGCTAGTCACAATCACGCTGACACCAGACTATGCAATAGGGGGGCAGCCATGCAGATGCATGGCACCTAGAGGTCAAAGGAAAGCTGCAGGGTCAAGGGTCTGGCCATGCACGGAGCACCACTGCGCTACTGGTAGGCCCCGTATGGTGCACGGTATGGTGCATGTGTGTGATGCCATGCAGTGGCCTACCGTGCTGGATGCCATGGCACCCACTGTGCAGTGGCGCAATATGGGGTGCACTATGTCAAGTGTGCCCTATAGGATGTACAGCACATGAGCACCACAGGCACAGTAGTGGCTGTGCATTGTACTGCCTCCCATGCTATATGCGTATGCTGTGCCACCCGCGTATGTGTCAGCACTGCGCATGTGTGGTGTGGGTCCGATTGCGCACGTCACAGTGGTGCACCATGAGCTGAGCATGCACAACACCATTGTGCAAGTCAAAGCCATGTGATATTCAGCCAGGTTATGCAGATCAGCTCATGATCCATTCTACAGTGCAACCACTGCATTTCCATCCCATTACAGTTGTGCATACCCTCATTTACATGCGATGAGCTATAAAGGTGCCATGGAACTGCACAGGCCATGGATCAGAATTGCAGCCTTTGGAGGTATGTGCCATGCTGTGGAGATGTGGGGACAGTGGTCTGGGAGGGCTGTAAGGGACTGAACAGTCCATGGTAACACCTGTCCATCTCCCCAGGTTCAAGCATGACCAAACGTGAGGAGGATGAGGAGCAGGGGAAGGTGCGGAAGTGGAGGCCCAACTTCACCAGGGTAGAATCAGAAGCCCTGTTTGAGGTCTACCTCAACAGGGAGCCACTCCTCAGTGGACAAAGAGGCACACCACAGGCACATGCAGTGGAGTGGGATGAGGTGGCACATGCGGTCAAGCAGCAGGACAGCCATCAGTGTTCCGTGCAGGAGTGCAAGAAGAAGGTTGGCATGGACAGAAGGAGGATAAAGGACAAGGTGGCTGCCATCAAGGCAGTGCATGCAGCCACTGGTGGGGGCCAGCAGGACGTGCCTCACCTGACGCTGCTGGAGGAGCAGGTGGCTGGTGCTGGTAGTGTGTGGGTGGCAGGGGGGTGGGGTTCAGGGCTCAGGCAGCACCAGTAATGGTACTTTGTTCCTTTACAGATCCTGAGCATCTGCATGGGGCAGCAGTGGTGGATGTGTCCACTGTGGGGGTGGCCCTGGAACCGGTGGAGCACCCATCCACCTCCACTGGTGTTCAAGGCAACGACCTCCTGCAGCCCTGCACAGTTGTCCAGAATGATGCCTGTGGTATGGGGAGCAGATGAGGCCCTGGCTGTGTTCCAGCGGGATGCCAGGCATGGTGTCAAGTGTGTTGAGACACAGATCAGGGCCAGCTCCAGTACCTATGATGACGTGATGCACATCCCGGACAGTAATGTTGGTGGGTCATAGGGGGATTCCACGACTGGCATCCACCTAGGTGGCAGTGTGAGCAGCGCTGGCATGGTTGCCTGCTCAACAGCCCATGTCCCTGTTGTGTCTGCGGCATCCAGTGGGGCAGCACTGGTGTGCAGATGCGGAAGTGTTGTTGGTGATGCCAATGCAGCCATGCTGGTGGTACCCAGCACTCAGCAGCCAGAGGGGCAGTGGCAGCAGCTGGACAGTGTTGATGAGGGGACGGGGGCAGGGGGCGGCAACAGTGCTTCACGTGAGGATGTACCCCAAGAAGGTACCGCCATGCAGCACCCACCATTGTGGGGCACTGTGCCGCAGGGTCAGGAACAACATGGTGGTCAGCATGTTGGCCACGCAGACGACCCCTTGGATGCCCACAGTCATCTTCTCCAGGCCTCTGTGGATCAGCAGGTATGGCTCGTGGTAGCAGTGGATGCACTCTGTGCGGAGCTGCACCAGGCAGAGGAGCGGTGCAGCAGGGACCATGCCTTGCTCCTGGCAGAGTTAGCTCAACAGTGGGCAGATGTGACTGCAGCCATCAATAGGCACATCACTGCGATGGTGACTGTCGTGGTTACACTGGCCGAATGGCTGTGTGCCCGTCCGCTGCACACCCCACAGAGTGCAATGCCCACCACTCATTCTCGGCATCAGGTGACCCCTGCCATGTCGACCCTGGGATCGGCTATGGGCATACCAAGCATGCCTGGTGCAGGCATATTTGGTGGCCTGCAGACACCTGCATGGACACTGTTGCGTTCATGCAGCATCACCCCCGGGGAACTATCGGTACCACCCCATGAGGCCACTGAGCTACCTTTTATGGCTGGCAGGTCTCAGCAGGGCCACCCATGCATCTGTGGTGGCTGTGCTACTGTGAAGCGTGACTGACCCTTCCCCCTCCACACCCACTGTCTGCCACTGCCCAGTGTGCACTGTGGTGTTCCATGTGTGATGCATGGGTGTGGTGCCCTGTCCTGCACTCACACAGTCCCTGTACACACCCACCCAAATGCTGGCCACTGTGGCGTGTGCATGATGATGCCAGCATAGCGCTGTCCACCACTGTGTAATGGTGCTCAGTGTCTGAGACACGCACAGTGCCTGCCACTGGGTGTGGTTATGTTGGATCCTGTGTGGGTGTGGGGGGGTGTATGGGGTGGGTGTGTATGTGGCCCTGTGGGCATGGGATGGGGTGTGTGTGGCTGTGTGTGTGTGTTGTGTGCAGCCCTGCTGTTCTCTGCCTTTGTGTGCAGGCCCCCGCCCATTCACGCACTCCTGCCACTGGACCTCCTCTGGTGTCCATCCCTGCCTGTCTGTCAGCTGTGCCGTTGCCCCTGGTGCTTGCTTTTGGCCCTGTTCACCTACCTGTGTGGTCCATAGTGCTCCTCTACAATGGTGTCCCAGTGCTGCTGGCCCATCTGGGCCAGCTGGGGATCCCTTCACCCAGGGGGTGGCTGCCCAACACCAGCTGGACCGGTGTCCTCATCGTCCCCACCGCTGTCCCCCTCCTCAACCTCAACAGCTATCTTCAACAGCTATCCCACAGTCAGTGGCCATGTTGTGCAGGATACAGCAGGCCAGGAATAGCCTGCAGGCCTTTGAGGGGCTTTAATGTAGGGCACCCCCAGAAGTGTGCAGGCAATGGAACCGTGCCTTGAGCAGCTTGAACACCTGCTCGATGATATTCCCTGTGGTGGCGTGTGCCTCATTGTATTGCTGCTGTGCTGGGGTTGAGAGGTGCAGGTATGGTGTGAGCAGCCAGGGCCGCAGTGGGTACCCACTGTCACCTGTGTGTAGAGAGGTATCTTTAGCATGGTGATCTGTGACACTGTGACCCTGGCCTTCCAGGCTGCTCCCCATGGCACCCCTGCCCTTGCCCCACACCCCCCCAGCTGCACCCAGCATGTGGTGTGCACTGCATACTCACCTACCAGATGGCCAGTGGGGATGTCCCTACTCCTGAACCTATGGCACAGTGCAGACTGGTGCCAGATGAAGGCATCATGTGCATAGCACAGACATTGATTATGCCCCCCCGGCATCTCACACTGCATGACAGTTGACACTCAGGTATCCCTTGTGGTTTATATATGCCACCCCATCTTGGCCAGGTGGCATGCGGATGCCAACATGGGTGCAGTCAAAGGCCCTGACCATGCCAGGCAACCATGCTACCCTGTGGAACTCCTACATGTTCACTGTATGCTCGGCCTGTGTGCTGGGGAAACGGATGTACTCTGCAGCATGTGGCAGCGGTGCACTGAGGAATTGTGTGAGTAGGCATGATCCGGCCAACTGGGTTACGCCTGTTGTATCCCCTGTTGGTCTCTGGAAAGTGCCCGTGGTAAGCAGGCACACGACAGCTATGATCTTTGTCTCCATGGACAGAGCATGGCTCCGTCTTGTGGATGCCTGCATCTCCTCACTGCACAGCTCACTGGGCCACCTCAGAAAGGCCCAGTTCAGGTGGTACAGGCCCACGATCTCAATGTCACAGTACAGCTCAAAGCTGACGTGGGCATGGTACAGCCTGATCTGGGCATACCATCAACATGCCCTTCCACAGCCGCACCTCCCTGCAGCCTGCCTCCTCACACCCCTCATTACCGCCTCCATCTGGAAGGTGGCACTGGCCATGTCCCTGGTTGGTGTTCCCCCCCTTGGCAGCTGACTACCTGGTCCCCCCCGGCTGTGTGCTGCTGGTACTGCCCCTGCACCGGGTGCACCCTTGGCACTACACCACTGCATGCCCTGCCTCTGCCCCACTGCTCTCCTTCCTCTGTGGCACAAACAGGCCCTCATGCACACACGCACACTCTCTCACATACACACACACTCACACATGCTTTCAATGGCTCCCCGTCCACCTCTTGGCCACCCCGACCACCTGTTTCTTTCCCTGGCTCCCTGATGCTCTGCCTCCACACTCCCCCGCTATGGCTCCTTCCTGGTGCAGTCATCCTCCCCATACTTGCTCCCTTTTCTATTCGCTCATATCCGCTATCGCGCAACTTCTGCTTGTTCCACTATTGCACATGTCACCTGCTGTTGAATATCACATTGCGCACATTATTTCTGGTTATGCCTCCCGCACTTGAGCATGCATTCATTACTGTTGTACTACTGCACATTGGGTTTTGTACTGCGCATCTGATGCCACTGAATATCACATTTTGGCGCATATCCGCTCTTGTGCAGGTGCATCCATATTGAACATGGCGCAACTGCTCTGAATATCCCACCCCAAGTGTTTTTGTTTCTACTCTGTTTCATCAGTGGGGACAGGGCTACAATTCAATGCATAGCTCCACCCCACCGAACAAAACAGTGTGACATTTTCTTTGTGGCAGTCATTGCCTCATTGTGCAAAAATGGACACTTTTTTAAAATCTATTTACAACCAGACACCGGGGTACCCAATCCTCAGTGCCACCTAATCACTGTCCCTCCCTATCCAACACAGGGGTGCACTCCCCTGGTGTCAGTTAAGACCCACCCCTGCTTTTGTATTATGCCCACTGATAAATAAACTGACAGTAGAATGTGGGATGCCAGCTAAATGAAATTACCTTTATCGGATGATGGGGTGCCCACCCAAGGGGCTGTGAAGAACACCCACTGTTTTTTGCCTGTCAGATACAAAATCCCACATAGGGTACCCAGAGTGCTAGCTCAGATCCCCCTCACCCCGTCGCAACGTGTGTGACACTAGGGTGCTGACCCCAGTGGTGCTAAACATCAAGTCATCACTGGGTGACCAATACCCAGTGTCAGAACCTTTAAAAGGAAAAATGGTCCCTTAAAGTATTTTCCTTTTTTCTTGTTTTTTTTAACCTGTAATAAAAAAATGGTCCATTGATGCCTGTTGTGCCACTCTTCTCCTCCTCTGCCACCGTTGTCCCTCCTCCCACCCACCACACCCTAAACCCCCACTCAGCATCCACCACTCCACCCCCCCACACCCCTCACTCACTTAAATCTGATCCAGTGCCATAGATCCAGTCTCTGGTAATAAAGATGTCCTCCTCCTGGAACTGTGACTGAGAACTAAGGAAATAATGTGTGTTTAATGTATTTTCAGTGTGATTTGAACTTTTATTCATAACGTAATCATTTATTAATCATTTATTAACATTTTTTCCAAAAATTTTCAACATGGCCTGTTTGGGACACTACTTCATGAACACAGTACTGTAGGTGAAATGTTTCAAATCTGCCCCAAAATGTGATTTTGCAGTCACTCCACTAAATTATCTTTTGGGTGGGGTTTAAACATTTTCAACTACTGGGTTAATGGGGTGGTGTCATAAGAAAGACCGTATTGAAAATTTGAGGTAAAAATTTATAAACAACAAAGCTATGAAGGCATGTTGAAATTTTTCAACACTCACTCATAACTTTGGTCATTTTCGATATTTTGACCGCAAATTTCCAACACAGCCATTTTTTGTCACCACCTCATGAACATGATTGGTGTCATTTTTCAAATCCTGGCTAAAATGTGGTTTCATACTTGTGACGCAAAATTACATTTTGGCCAGCATTTTATTTTTTTGCCATAAATGTCTTTATTAAACTTTTATCAAAAAAAACTCATACATACAGTACATACAGTAGTTCAGTTCATTTTTTCCATTTTTTTTATTTTCTACTGAATAGGTCTGTGGGTAACGCCTATTTTCATAGACGTCTAGTCCAGTTCATGGGTAACAAAAGTAGGCCAACAAAGTAAGATACCACCCTACTATACAAAATTATGTGTGAGTACACACCACTGAATAAGTACTGTTATGCAGGGTATGCAACCATTAAAGACTTGGACCATGCATATATACATACATACACATATATATATATATACAGTGTGTGTGTGTATATATATATATATATATATATATATATATATAAAGGGTAACAGATAATTCATGAACTGTAACAGTATAACTTGTGTATGGTTATTCATAAAAATCTTGACAAATCACTCAAACATCTAGACCCAACCTGCTTTGGAAGGTTCAGGACATTCCAATAAGTTATGATGCAGTATTCTGTGATTGTCATCGTAGGTATCATAGGTATTTCAAGCTACTTTGACTTGTGTCCATAATGCTTGCCTTTTAGTCTTATATTAACTTGTATTTGCCATTGTAGAAGTTATCCAAACCCTTTTTGAATGAGTCCATTGTTTTGCTCATTACTACCGCTCTCGACAGGGAGTTCCATAACTGGACTCCTCTCTGACTATACCATTTCTTACGCCTCAGGGTATTCCACTTATCTTGTTCCAACTGCAGTTCATGCCTTGTAGGTTCATAGTGATAATGTTCTCTTACCCTAAGACCCATATCTTTACTTAAGGATTTATCACTCAGTGCCCTAAAAATCATGCACATGTCACCCCTTTACCTGCAGTATTGCAATGTATATAACCCAACTTTTTGTAATCTGTCTTGATACGGTTTGTAACCTAGTACATTAATTTTTTTAGTTAACCTACATTGTACTCCTTCCAATTTACTAATGACAGCCTTTTATATGGGGACTAAACCTGTGCACAATACTCAAGATGTGGATGAACCAGTGAAGTAAACAATGGTACCAGCACATTGCTGTCTCTATTCCCAATGTGCCATAAAATGCAATTTAGCATCTGATTAGCTTTCCTAACAATAGTGTTGCAATGTGTATCAAATTGCAAATCACTAGTTACTAGGACCCCCAAATCCCTTTCCCTAGTAGTCTGGTGTAAAATTACATCTCCTAATTTATATTTGTTTTTGCTATTACCCTTTCCCAAGTGCATCACTGCACATTTATTTAAGTTAAGATCAAGTTTATGTTGAACTGTCCATTCTACCAATATGTCAGATGCCTTTTGTACATTGACCTGGTCTTCACTGTTATTAACGATACCGCCTATCCTGCAGTCATCTGCAAATTTACTCAGCCATATGTTAGGGAATTTGAACTTGATTGAAGAGACATATAAATTAAACAAACAAGGGCCAATACTGATCCCTGTGGGACTCCGCTGGTCACATCCTTCCATTCCAATACTACTCCCTTAACTGAAACTCTCTGCCTTCTGTTTTGGAGCCAGGCTTCTACCCAGTTGACTATATTTGTATATAGTCCTGTACTTGCTAACACGTCTACTAGTTCTTTATGTGGTAGCTTATCAAAAGCCTTAGAGAAATCCAAGTATATAATATCTACTGCATTCCTTGTATCTAAAGCCTTATTAGTTAATTCATAGAAGGTAAGCATATTTGTTTTACATGACCTTGTTTTTGTAAACCCATGTTGGGTAGTGTCCATTAAGTTATGTGTGTTCAAATGAGATAGAATTATATCTTTTAATATCCCTTCAAATAATTTCCCTATTATGGATGTCAAACTTACTGGCCTAAAGTTTTCAGGTCTAGACGTGGGGATTTTTTTAATAACAGAATCACTATCGCTTCCTTCCATGCCTGTACTAATTCTCCTTGGGCCAATGATTTTTGAAATAAGTAAGTCAGTGATGGTGTCAGACTTCCTGCCAACTCTCTAAAAACTCTAGGATAAAAAAAAAAACAACGAAATAAAAAAAAAGTTCATCAGGTCCCGGAGATTTATTTATGTTGATATTTTCTATTTGATTAAGCACATCACCAGGATCAATTTTCACCTGCCACACCTGTGAATTCATTTTGTCCCTAATATTTGTACTATTACTATTATTAAACACTGAACAGAAATATGAATTCTGTATATCAGCCAATCCCTTGTTATTAGTCACAGTCTTACCTAATGTATTGATATAAGGACCTATATCATTATTCACATTCTTGTTACCATTTATGTAAGTGAAAAATGCTTTTTATGTTGCTTGCACGCATGTGCAAGAAACATGGTGCCATCATCAGAGATTTCGGAGGTGTGTCACCTCCTCCTCCAATTCAGTCAGTGTGCTGGCAGGCGTGACCCCTGTAAGCCAATGCAGTTTGGAGCTGTCTATGACACGCTCCAAAATGCAGTGGCATACAGTTGAAAGGGGGAGCTATGCTTCAGTGAGCACCGATAAGATATCGGCTGCTCACTCGCAGCTCCCACCACACACAGACACAGCAGGCGGGCATGCCCTCAAGATGTATTTATATAGCCGACGGGTGCCCAATCCCCGTCGGCTGAGCTGCGCCCCCTAGTAGTCGGTGCCACGCTGGGAGCCCACCCCAGCGTGGTAAGCACCTTTTGGCCAACGGGGTGCCCAATCCCCGCCGGCTGAACAACCCCAACATCCTTGTGCCATGCTGAGAGCCCACCCCAGCATGGCAAATGTCCCACGTCTTTTTTTTTTAACCTGTAAAACAAAACGGTCCCTCGCAGCTCTCCCAACCCCGTCCCCACAACCGCACCCACCCACTGCCACCCAGCCTCCCCACACCCCTCACCCATACTTACCTCCAGACTCCGGCGCGACGATCTTCGGTGGACCGGGAACACGTCTGCACTCTTCAAAGCCGACCGCGAACTGAGGAAATGCCGGTAAGCTGTATAATGGGCTAGATAGGGGGTTTCAACTTTATTGCATATCTCAGGCATTTTTGGAATTATTGCACCAAATTTTCAACATGGGGTTTTTGGGACCCCTTCTCATGAATGATGTCACTGTCATGGCGTTATTCGAGGCCCAAAGGGTGATTTCGCACAGTGACTGCGCAGTGACTGTGAAATCACCCTTCAGGCCTGAATACCACTATGACAGTGACATCATTCATGAGAAGGGGTCCCAAAAACCGCATGTTGAAAATTTGGTGCCAAAATTCCAAAAAATGACTGTTTTACGAGTGTGTGTTGTGCAGTTCCTACGCAGGCTCGTAAGTTCGTGAAATTTCAATATTTTCACTCCAGATTTTCAACATTGCCATTTTACCACACCTTCTTATGAGCAGTACAGCTGTCATTTTTCACATCTCACCCAAAATGTGTTTCCGCCCATGTAGCACAGAATGGCGCAGTCGGTGTGCAAAATCAATGTACGGGACAAATTAAGAAAATCACAGTGACACTGTTCATGAGCAGATGTCTTAAAATGGCTATGTTGAAAATTTGGTGAAAAAATTCCAAAAAATGACTGTTTTACGAGCGTGCTTTGTACAGTTCCTATGCAAGCTCGTAAGTTTGCGAATTTTCAATATTTTCACTCAGATTTCCAACATTGCCATTTAGCCACACCTTCTTCTAAATAGTACAGCTGTCATTTTTCACATCTCACCCAAAACGTGTTTCCGCCCATGTAGCGCACAATGGCGCAGTCGGTGTGCGAAATCAATGTACGGGATAAATTAAGAAAATCACAGTGAGAGTGTTCATGAGCAAAGGTCTTAAAATGACTATGTTGAAAATTTGGTGAAAAAATTCTCCAAAAAATGACTGTTTTACAAGCATGCGTTGTACAGTTCTTACGCATGCTCGTAAGTTCGCGAATTTTCAATATTTTCACTCCAGATTTTCAACATTGCCATTTTACCACACCTTCTTATGAGTAGTACAGCTGTAATTTTTCACATCTCCCCCAAAACATGTTTCTGCCCATGTAGCGCACAGTGGCGCAGTCGGTGTGCGAAATCAATGTACGGGACAAATTAAGAAAACCACAGTGACACTGTTCATGAGCAGAGGTCTTAAAATGGCTATGTTGAAAATGTGTTGAAAAAATTCCCTTCAGATGTTCTGCAATATTACTAATGAAAACATTGAACAGAACTGGCCCCAGGACCGATCCCTGCAGCACCCCACTGGTCGCCCCCCTCTCCCTAGACTGCATACCATTTACCACCACTCTCTGCCTCCTGTCTGTTAGCCAGTTTCTAACCCAGTTTACCACCCTTTCCCCCATGTCCAGCCTACCCAGCTAGTTTATCAGCCTCCTATATGAGATGGTGTCAAAGGCTTTGCTGAAATCAAGGTACGCTGTCCGCCTGCCCCTGATTCACTTCCTTTGTCACCCAGTCAAATAAATCACCCAGATTTATCTGACATGATATCCCCACTGTGAATCCATGTTGTCTATGGTCCTGGTTCCATGGCATCTAGATGCCCCACTATCCTTTCTTTAAGCAATGTCTCCATGATCTTCCCCACTACTGAGATGAGGCTGAATGGCCTATTGTTCCCTGCCTCCTCCTGCTGCTGGACTTGTGTAGAGGGACCACATGTGCCCTCCTCCAATTCACTCATGTTGAATGACTCAGTGAACATGGCTGCCAGAGGTACTGCTATCTCCCTTCGCAGTTCTGTTAATATCCTTGGGCGTATGCCATCTGGTTCCATCGCTTTGTCTACCTTCAATTTACTGAGCTCCTGCAGGACTCTTTTGTCCACCTCTTCACCCCCTTGGCAACTGCTGTACTGCTGTGGCCCTTGCCCCTCCCACTCTTCTGTGAATACTGAGCAGAAAGACACAGTGAATGTCTTGGGAGGAAGGCATGAAACCGTCACTTCCAACTAAACAGCACATACAAGCAAGCAACATTCGGCATTGACAAATGCTTGTTTATTGTCCCTTACTCTAGTTACCAGATTATGTTCATACTCCCCTTTAGCCTTTTTTATTTCCTTTTTTAGCTGCCTGACTTTATTCCTGTATAAATTCCACCCCTCCTGGTTATTTTTATTTGCTCTTTTAAAGATCTTATTTTTTTTCTTTCACCAATTTTTTAAGCCTAGGATTAAACCATCCTCTATTAGCATTCTTTTCATTGTATTTGCATATTCTAGGTATAAATCTCAGCACTTCCGTCATTAACTTTATAACCAAGATTTTATATATTTGAGCAACAGATTGACCATCAAATGCTGTTTCCCAATCCCAGCCAACCATTGCTTGCTCTAAACTGTGAAAATCTGCTTTATTAAAATTTTACTTCTGAGTTTTACCAACTTTATTTAATACTTTTGAAATTCCTTCCATCCTGAAAAATACAGTGTTATGATCGCTGTTCTCTACTGGACTATCAACTCTTATATTATTAATTCTATCCCCCATATTTGTTAAAACTAAGTCCAATGTATTATGGCCCCCGGTAGCAGCCATAACCTTTTGTTCTAATCCAGTCCAATCCACAGCATCCAGGAATCTTAACTCTACATTGGTCTTTGCTCTAAAGTTTAGCCAATCTATTCTTGACAAGAGTATATCATCTGCTGGATTTAAGTTAGAAATAAAGTCCATAAGAGCATTCTCCTCTTGTTTGTTCATAGAGGGGGGTCTATATACCAAATCTAAACTAGTTTTGGCATAAGATTTATGAATAATTTTTACCCAAAGCATTTCCACATTATCCAAGTGTATATTTTCCAGCTCATAGTTTATGGATTCCCTAATTAATATAGCAATCCCCCCACCTTTTCTTTGAGGTCTATCTCTAGAAAACAGTTTATATCCTGTAACATTCTGCTCCCAGCTATCAGTGATATCCCACCAGGTTTCAGTCACAAGAGCTATATCTATACTATTGTCTGATAGCACTTCCTGAAACTCGTCAAATGTATTTCTTCAACTCCTGGCATTAAGTAATACTATATTCCATCCTTTAACTACATTCCCCAATAAAATCGAGTCATCCCCTAATGAGCTGAATCCATTTATTACTCTTATATCTGATGATTTGTCTTTTGTACCTTCCAGTTTAAATGAAAGCATATCATCCTGTTTATTTTGGTGCCAAATATTCTGGTCCCTACCCTATTTAAGTGTAGTTCATCCTTATTATAAATAGCTTGGTTCTGAAATGACATGGCATTGTCCATAAATCCAACATTTTTGGTCATACTAATGGAGCATAACCAATTGTTTACTTGGTTTATGATCCCATTTTTATAATTGGCCCATGAGCAGGCAAGATGCCTGAAATTATGAGGTCAGCCCCCCTATCCAAAATTTTGTCTATTATACTCAAAAAACATTTTTGAATTACTTCCATTGTGTTTTTACCTATATCATTTATTCCCACATGCAATATATCCAAGGGCATATGTGTATTCTCCATTAGGCCATCCAAAATGTTTTCCAAATCAGACACTTTCACACCAGGTAGCGTGTTAACTGTCGTCTGCATTTTTCTATTTCTGCAAACTAATTCATCAATTCCCCTTGTGATTGAGTCTCCTATTACTAGAATATCTTGTTCCGTCCTTTCTTTTTGGGGCATACCAACTGATTCAGCAGTAGGTAGTAACTTCCCATCCAGCCATTTTTCAATTGGATCTATTTTCTTGGATGTACCTAGTTTTCCCAGATCTTTGATTCCATCACCATTCCTTGATTCATGGTTGTCTACTATGTCTGGTACAAGTACTTGACTTAAAGTCTCATGTCTAATGGAAAGCTGTAGGGGTTCATTCAGAGACATTCCCCCATTTATTAGAATTTTCTCACCTTTTTTATTTATTTATTTTGAGAGACCTAGCAGCAACACTTTTCTTATACACAAATTTATTTTGTCCAAGTGTGCAGCTAGGAGTACTAGTTACAATGCTAGTCCCTTTACTTCCTCCTTGATTCATAAGTAACTCTGACATAGAGTCTATGAATTCCTCCAATTCACCTATCTCTGAAATGCTACTCTCTGTCACCCTCCGTATACATTTTGCATTGTATGCATTGTTTCTGTACTTTTTTAGTTTTACCCCTACCTTGTACCATTTTGACAATAATGCCTCCTCAATACAACACCTAGGATATATTGTATACTTGGATTTCTTTTTTAACAATCTTAACCTTCAGCTCTCTGCATCCTCAGTGGACACAGCAGACACATGCAGACGCACGTGTCTCTGTGCATGTCTCCATGCGTGATGACTTGCGCCCTGCATGTGCTCACCCTGCTCACTGCTGGGGCAGTATTTAAGGTTGCAGTTACCCAGAAGTGCCTAAGAGAGGTCAGGGTGCTCTTGCAACAAATTGCTATTAAAATAAACTTTAAACTATTAAATTAAGTCCCCAGGATGTATTTAGGTGTTTATAGTTAGTTTCCACATAAGATGTACAATAAAAGCACTAAAAAAAAGTGCTCATAATAGTCGAGTCCACCCACAGTGAACCTGACCACTCTCTTCCTGTTTCCAATTTGGAAATGACAGGGCTCCATGATTAAAACACACACAATGTTGTGCTGATATTTATACTGTGCACCCCACACTCTCCCACATAAGCACCACACTTCTTGCAATCTCTCAGATGTTATGTCATGGTGTAGAAGAGGTCCATTTTCCTCTTCAGAGGCAATGAAGTACAGCATAAGTGTACTAAGCATCCTGTCCTCAAACATAGGTTGGCAGGGATGAGCAGAAGGAGGGAACCCAGTACTGAATGAATGCTATAGTATAGTTAGGGTTGGAGGTTCACTTCTATGTTAAACACCAAAGTTTTGCACTTTATTAACTTTGTAACCATTTGTCCGATTTGCCTGACCTTTCTTATGCATGACCTCTGACTATAGATCTCTGGATCACAAAAGTTTTGTTCCAGTCAAATGTACGGTTTGGGAACTGTGAGGCATCCAAAAAATGAAAATTAGTCAACTTTTGCACATTTTTTGATTGGGCATAATGGACTGAAGAATGCATCTGAGTGGATTCAAATTTACATGTCTATATGTGGCTTGGCTTGATCTGGTGCCTTTTGAAGATTTGGTGAAAAAATATTAATCCGTTCAAAAGTTATTCAAGTTTTTCATGTCCCATTATAGCCTATCAGAAAGTGTATAAATGCGTTGTGAAAACTTTCGCAACCACATTTTTGTTGTCTTACTCCCTGAATTTGTTTTCATGCTGATGCCATCTTGTTTTCAGTTAGTGAGAGACAAAAAAATGTTATAACTCAAAAATAATGCCCTGATTGGGCCCTGAGGAACATGACCCTGGCATTACTTTTTCACCAGGTGGTCTGGAAATATGTTTTTCAAACTTCTTGCACCATTCTGTCATTTTGTTGTTGCAACAACATTTTTTGTTGCTGCAGAAATAATCACTCTAAAAAAAAGGAACCTCAACAACATTATAGAGATACGAGTGCTGCGAACACATTAAAGTTATCACTAAAGCACTGCATAAACACATTTTCCAATGTGTTGTTTTCTTTGTCACTTCATTGTGCCAAGGTGGATTGTGTTTTTGGGCTGACATTTGCAGGGTGGCAAGCCCAGGTCCCACTGATCTGCCTTTTTGGTGGATTGGTCCCAAAACATTCAATGGGCCCATAGTTACAGTGTTCTGAAGTTGAGAAATTTCCCATAGGATAACATTGCAGTACCTGCAGCACATTTCGGTGCCCATATCTCAAAAACAAAGTGAGATACAGATTTTTCACTACCCGCAGCTTAAGTTTTGAAGTCATAGATTATACTTGCAGTGGAATATTTTTCCTAGATTGTACAGTTACTGAGATATTGGCAAATAACTGTTACAAGGGTTACTTTTCAGTACTATGGGGCTGCTGTATGGCTCCATTTTTATGTGTAAGTGGGTGCTCTGGGCCCAGAGTGCCCATGCTCCCACAGACGCATATCATTATGCACAAATGGTCAGTCTGGTGGGAGTGCAGGGCCTGTAGGGCATGCATTCCCACCAACACATACCAGTTATCAGGTACATTACACTGTTAATAAATGATTTGGGCTTTTCACTTGAAATTTGCAGGGTATAGAGATGTGAATTATGCTGTTTAGGCATAAAAAATTTCATCAGTTTCATAGATATGTCACAAGGAAGTTGAGATTGTTCTCATAGGATAACATTGCAGCACCCACAGTGCTTTCCGGTGCCCATATCTTGGACATGATGTGAAATACTGATTTACTCAACTTATCTCACATGGAGGCTTCACTGTCATCATTACAAAGGCACTGGAAAATTTTGTCATAGCTGCTACAGTTGCTGAGATATTGGCAAATCAGTGTTACAAGTGTTCTTTGCCATATAGGACTGCTGTATGGCTCCATAGTTATATGTAAGTGGGAGAGCAAGGCCCAGAGGGCCCATGCTCTCGCATACAAATATAGTTATGCACAAATGGGCAGTTTAGCCCCGCGCTCCCACCAACACATACCATTTACTGGTTACATTACACTGTTTAAAAAGTAAGGAAGTTCATTGCAGAAAACTTCATTATACAATGGCAAGAAAGAATCTTGGACTGTGATGGGTCAGTTTGGGGCTGGACCCATGGCGTTATCCCAGCACGATGCCACGGGTTAACTCTCAGCACTGTAAACCAATGCAGAAGAGCTTATGGCAAATGAGCTTTATCTCCTCTTAAGAAACAAAAATATTTTTCCACACTAATAAAAACATTCTTTAAAATTATTTTTTTATTTTATATATAACAACAAGCCATTGTATAATAGGAATAATGTACTCCAGGGTGTGTGTCATTTGGGATTATCCCAGCATGACACACACCCTGTCATGCATTATTCCTTTATTATTATAGTATTTAAACTAGCCAAGGGGGGGCACTGGAAAGGAGCAGGGAAATCCTAGCCCCCCAAAAAAAAGTCATGGTAGTAAGTGCAATATACACCAACATAGAGGTGTCGATAGGGAGAAGGGCAGGGGTAAATGGAGAAAGTGACAAAGGCAAGAAGGACAGGGATGGGACAAAAAGGAGTAAGGCCATCAGAAAATGGAGGATAATGAGTACTAATGCCCATAGCCTGGGCAACAAGCTCCCTGAACTGGTGGCCTTGATGGAAGAGGGATGCCTGGATATTGTAGCAGTCACAGAAACATGGTACACAAAGAATCATGACTGGGATGTTAACATACCGGGGTACGTAACCTACAGGAGAGACAGGGAGGGAAGAAGAGGGGTGGAGTGGCTCTCTATGTAAAGGAAGGGATAAAAGCAACTGAACAAAAGAATAAACAGGAAGGAGAGGAGGCACTGTGGGTCACCTTGGAGACTGGAAGTGGCACCACAATCTGCACAGGGGTTGTATACAGACCCCCCGGTCAGGGGGAGGGAATGGACAAGGATATGATAGAAGGCATTCTTAGGATGGCAGAGAAAGGGAAAATACTGTTGATGGGAGACCTGAATATGCAAGATGTTAACTGGAGCACACTTGCTGCAGCCACATCCAAGAGCAGGGCCATTCTCGATGCCCTACAGGTGGCATGCGTTGGACAACTAGTTTTGGAACCCACTCGTGAGGGAGCAATCTTAGACCTCATTCTCTCAAATGGGGACAGTGAGAGGATCTCAGATCTAGAAGTGGGTTGCCATCTGGGAACAAGTGACCATCAAACAGTGTGGTTCATGTTAAACTCAGCTACAGAGTCAAGCCATACAAAAGTGAGGGTACTGGACTTCAGGAGGGCTGACTTTGGCAAGATGGGAGAGTGCCTCAGAAAAGTACTAGCAAACAGGCTAGAAGGAGGTGTGGAGCAACAATGGGGAATCATCTAAACTGCCATCACAGGGGCAAAAAGCTTTTGTGTGAGGCAAATAAACAAATCAAAATGAAAGAAAAATCCACTATGATTTTCAAAAGAGGTGGCAGGGAAAGTCAGGGAGAAAAAGATAGTATTCAGGAAGTATAAGGAAACACAGAAGGAGCAGGACAGAGAGCTGTATCAGTTAAGGCAGAAGGAAACAGGGAGGGAAGTCAGAATAGCAAAGGCCCAAACTGAGGAAAGGACAGCCAACTCAGCTAAGAAGGGGGATAAAACCTTTTATAGGTACATCAGGGAGCATAGAAAGACAAAGGGAGGGACAGTAAGGCTGAATAGAATGAACGATGGGTGGGCAGAGGGGGATAGTGAAAAAGCAGGGATACTGAACAAATATTTCTGCTCAGTTTTCACAAAAGAGGAGGGAAAGTGCCTAATCCAATTAACAGAAGCACTCTTGATAGGGGGTCGATCCCAGTCCGTTCACAGAAGAAAGGGTTCTGAAAGAACTCCTAAAACTGAAGGTGGACAAAGCAATGGGTCCTGATGGAATTCACCCCAGAATTCTAAAAGAATTAAGGGAGAACTAGTGAAACCACTGACTACCATTTTTAACAAATCATGGGAGGATGGTGTGGTATCCAAGGACTGGAGGAAGGCAGATGTGATTCCCCTTCACAAAAGTGGGACCAAGACAGAGGCAGGAAACTACAGACTTGTCAGTTTGACCTCTGTGGTAGGAAAAGTGATGGAATCACTTCTGAAGGAAAGAATTGTTGAGTACCTAGAGGCCAGTGGGGCACAGGACCCAAGGCAGCATGGGTTCACAGTGAGAAGGTCATGTCAAATGAATCTAATTGATTTCATTGACTGGGTGACCAAAGTAGTAGACCAGGGAAGGGCTGTGGACATGGTCTACCTAGGCTTTAGCAAGGCATTTGACACAGTCCCACACAAAAGATTAATAGTCAAATTAACCAGCCTGGGAGTTGGTCCCAGGATGGTTGCCTGGGTAAAACATTGGTTGAACAACAGGACACAGAAGGTAATTGTAAATGGAGTCCACTCTGAAAAAAGAGGGGTTACTAGTGAGGTACCGCAGGGTTCAGTACTAGGTCCAGTCCTTTTTAATGTCTTTATAAGTGACATTGCAGAGGGACTGGAAGGAAAAGTATGCCTCTTTGCAGATGACACAAGGATCTGCAACAGGGTTGATACACAAGGAGGCATGGAAAGGATAAGAAGGGACTTGGCAAGGTTGGAGGAATGGTCAGAAGTATGACAGCTAGGATTCAATGTAAAGTGCAAAATAATGCACCTGGGAAACAAAAATCCAGGGGAAGAATACACAATGGGTGGGGAGGTAGTAACAAAAACAAAAAAGGAAAGGGACCTGGGGGTAATCATATCAGATGACCTTAAGGTTAGCAAGCAATGTGAGAATGCAGTAGGGAAGGCTGGGGGTATACTGGGATGCATAGGGAGAGGCATCACCAGCAGAAAACAGAAAGTTGTTATCCCTCTGTACAGACAGTTGGTGAGACCCCATCTGGAGTACTATGTCCAGCTCTGGAGACCCCATCTACACAAGGACATAGACAGGATAGAGGCGGTCCAGAGGAGGGCAACTAAAATGGTGCAGGGTCTGCAAGAGAAGCCATACGAGGAGAGACTGAAAGTGCTTAATATGTATACCCTTGAGGAAAGGAGGGAGAGGGGGAACATGATAGAAGTGTTTAAGTACCTCAGTGGAATCAACAAAGTCCAAGAGGGTAGCATCTTTCAGAAAAAGAGACATGCAAGAACAAGGGAACATAATTTAAAGATGGGGGGTGGTTCAGGGGCAATGTGAGGAAGTATTTTTTCACAGAGAGGGTAGTGGATGCATGGAACAGCCTTCCTGAGGAGGTTGTGGGGTCTAAAACTGTGGGAGAATTCAAGAATACATGGGGCAGACATAAGACAATTCTTGTGGGGGGTAGGAAGAAATAGGCTGGTGGTTAACTAGGATATGTGCCTTATCCTGTAGGTATGGAAATGGGCAGACTAGGTGGGCCAAGCAGACCTTATCTGCCGTCAAAGTCTATGTTTCTATGTTTCTAAAATTATCTTTTTATTTTATATATAACAACAAGCCATTGTATAATAGAAATAATGCACTCCAGGGTGTGTGTCATTTGGGATAACGCCACACCTGGGGCATTGGACTCACTCGGTCTGCAGCCTCGTGCCCAACCCCCCCAGACATGGTGTTACCTCAGCATGACACACACCCTGTCATGCATTATTCCTTTGTTAATGCATCAGTTAAGATTGATGTCACAGCGGAAAAAGTTTGGAAATTCATTGTTGAGTTAATCCCCACCACCCCACCCCATCCTCCACACACCAATAGATGTTGAGGTATGCGTGGGGTCATTGTCCTCAACTCTCACCCCATTCTCCCATTATGTAGCATGACAGCTTGCTTACACATGGAATTGGGTGAGAGTTGTTCCTGACAACCCCATGGCACACCCTGATGTCTGTTGGTGTGTGGAGGATGGGGGGGGGGGTGTTAACCCTAACATTGAATTTCCAAACTTTTGTCACTGTGACATCAACTCTAACTGATGCATTAACAAAGTTTTTTGCAATGAATAGATAGATAGATAGATAGATAGATAGATAGATAGATAGATAGATAGATAGATAGATAGATACTCATTGGGGAACCCCGTGGGGGAGGGGAAGAAACAAGGTAAGCATACCCAATAGAGAGTTGGGTACACTTTGGGAAAGAATGGTTTTACTCTGCTGCTCCATTTTCATGGAATAACCTCTCTGCTCAGCTCAGAATTTTGCCTACCCTTGGTATTTTCAAACATGGCTTAAAACAATTATTGTTGCAGGAACAAGCTCTCTGTACTCCTTTTAATTGATTTTGTGTATGTCAGTTTATGTCTCTATTGTTATTTTATTTGACTTAGGACATTCTGTAAATGACTTGCTTCTCATAGAACTTGTCCTGTATTCTATGTAACTTTTAAATAATGAAAAAATAAAATAAATAAAGGACACAGGGCAACAGTTAGTTTCAGTCTAACAGACTGATACTACAGTATAGGTACACAGCAGCCCCACCTAGGCTTAAATGAGGTGCATCTCAAGAATGCACTTCTCCTTTCCAGTGGTTGGATTGGTCCATGCCGCTTATGGTGCTCCAGGTAGGGGCCTCATATGAGATTATATGTTTGGAGTGAGCCAATGGCCACATGTGCTGTGTATTCATATCTAGCAGTCAGAGCTAGTAGTTACCCATTCCATGTGGGAAGGTGGCATTGGGGCCTGCCAATACCTCAGAATGATGCATTTCATTGCAACAAATTCTCCTGTCAAACAGAGTAATTGTGAGTGGAACAAAGGGGTGCTGTGTTCCTGCATGCCTTGTATAGCTAACATAGGATCCCAGTGAGAGGAGATGGGTACCAGTTGTTTACATTTGCTCCATATTGTTTCCTATTAGTCCTCAAGCAAGGGGATGCCCACAATATGTGGGTAAATAAAATTTTATTTATAGAAGGTGCCCTTCCATTGCTCAGAGCACCTTTACAATATAGTTACAAACAATACAATACACACTTCTTAAAATACATAACCACAATCCACTTAAAACCAACATACAAATCCTAAAATATTATGTTCTTCAAATGCTTTTTCAAAAATATATGCTTTAAGGGAGTTTTTAAACTGTTTCACAGTCAGGCTGTCATGTATCTGATGAGGTAGAGAGTTCCACAGAGCAGGGGCCATGTAGGCAAAAGATCTTCCCCCAAACATCTTCATGTGTACCCTGGGAACCTCTAACAAGCCTGCATCAGAGGATTAGAGTGAGTGGGAGGGATGGTAGGAAGGTAAGAGGTCTTGCTGGTATTGGGGTCCCTGATCGTGTATGGCTTTGTAGGTCAGCAATGCGATCTTCAAAGGGATTCACCATTGTATGGGCAGTCAGTGCAGTTCGTGCAGCACAGGTATTATATGACTGGATCTAGGGGTTCCAGTCAACAATTTGGCTGCCATGTTCTGCACTAGCTGCAACTGGTGAATATCCACTCCCAGTAGCCCTAGGTAAAGGGCATTGCAGTAGTCAAGCTGAGTGGTGACAAAGGCATGGACCAGTGTAGGCAGATCCTCTGATGGAACCAGATGCTTCACCCTGGTGGTATTTCTGAGATGGTAGAAGGTGGATTTGACTACAGCTGACACCTGAACCTTCAGGGTCAAGCCTTCATCAAATACCACCACTAGGTTATGCACCTGGTTTGAGGCATTGAGCAGGCTCACCCAAGTTGTAAACCAGAAGGTATTCCTGCCCATGACCCAGCCATCCTCAGATCAGAGTCCACAACCAACACCTCGGGTTTCTCTGGGTTTAACCTCAGCCAGCTGGCACTCATCCAATTCTGTATCTCCTGTAGGCAGTTGTTAAACACCAAGACTGCATCAAATTCCTAACCATGTACAAAGGACATTTACAGTTCAGAATCATCTGCACAGCAGTGAAAACTCATCCCATTCCACCTTATAATGTCCCCCAGCGGCAGCATATACACTGTGAACAACATGAGGGAAAGCACAGAACCCTGTGAAACCCCACAGGGAAGTCTCTGAGGGGACAAGGAATAAATTCCCGATACAGCCCTTGGTGACCTGCTCTCAAGGAATGATCAAAACCAGTTGAGGACTGCTCCATCCAGTCCACAAAAGAACCACAGGTGTTCCAGCAACAACCCATGGTCCACAGTGTCAAATGCTGCTGAAAGATCAAGGAGAACCAAGATGGAATGGGCTCTCCAATCTCTCACCACCAGAAGGTCATTAAGTACTCAAACCAGGGCAGTCTCAGGGCTATGCCTTTTCCTGAAGCCAGACTGGAGAGGGTCATAGATATTATGGATGGATAAATGATCCTCCAGCTGCAAAGTGACCACCTTCTCAATAACCTTCTCTATAAAAGGTAGGTTAGAGACTGGTCTTTAATTGACAGGGCAGTCTGGGTCAAGGGAGGCCTTTTTCAGCAGTGGCCTAACCATTGCCTCCTTTAAGGGATCTGAAGAGATCCCTCTCTCCAAAGAAACCCAGACTTTCCGAGCTAGAACCAGACCAATAACCTCAACACACCCTACAAGGAGGTGTGTTGGGCCCAGATCCAAAATACAGTAAGTTGGTCACAGAGTCTGGATGATCCTCACTATAATGAGTGGGTGAGTGACAGCTGCACTGAGACACAACTTCAACAATCACTAGTTGTCATTAAGCTTGCCCTGTACAGCCAAAGGTAGGTGTGGTACAACTGAAGAAGAATGTTATATTGTAAAGTTTGATTTGCAGTTCCCTAGAGGCTTTGCATGCCATTGGCCAGGACCTCCTTGTAAATGAGCTTGCTCAATGGAGTATCTCCTGCCAATAAACTTTGACTTTTGACTTTTTTTTTTACTTGATGCCAATTTTACATAGAAACATAGAAACATAGAAGTTGACGGCAGATAAGGACCGCAAGGCCCATCCAGTCTGCCCATTTCTTTTTCTACCTTATAAATGTGCCATCGGCCTTTGCTCTGTCAGTGACCTATCTATTCATAGTCATTTGTATTGCTCCCTTATGCCTATCCCATGCCTGTTTGAAGCCCTGCACTGTATTCATAGCCACCACTTCTTGTGGTAAGCCATTCCATGCATCTACCACCCTTTCTGTGAAAAAGATTTCCTCACATTCCCCTTAATCGGCCTCCTCTAATCTCATGCTGTGTCCTCTTGTCCTGCTATTTTTCTTATATTTAAACATGTTAGACTCTTTCACCTTGTTTATGCCCTTAAGGTGTTTAAATGTCTCGATCATATCACCTCTCTCCCTCCTTTGCTCAAGGGTATACATATTGAGCTCCGTTAATCTGTCCTCATATGTCTTCTGATGCAGTCCCTGCACCATTTTGGTTGCCCTTCTCTGGACTGCCTCAATTTGGTTAATGTCCTTGTGAAGGTGTGGCCTCCAATACTGCACGCAGTACTCCCAGATGGGGCCTAACCAATGTCTTGTACAGAGGATTATTACCTCCCTCTTACGACTTGTGATACCCTACTAATACACCCTAACACCCCTAGCCTTACCTACTGCTTTAGAGGTATGCTTGGATGATTTTAGGTCATCAGTGATGATGATGCCCAAGTCTCTTTCTTCCTTTGTGACTGCTAGCAACTCCTCCAGCCTATAAGTGGCTTCAGGGTTTCTCTTCCCTATGTGCATGATTTTGCACTTCTTTGCATTAATCCCAGTTGCCACTCTTCTGACCATTCTGCTAGTTTATCCAGATCTCTTCTCATTCTGCCCACCCCATCTGGATCATCTACTCTGTTGCAGATCTTGGTGTCATCTGCAAACAGACAAGCCTTACCCTCTAGTCCATCTGCGAGGTCACTAATGAAGATGTTGAATAGGACTGGCCCCAGGACTGATCCCTGAGGTACCCACTTGTGACTTGCATCTCTTCTGACTGTATACCATTTACCACCACTCTCTGTTTTCTGCCAGTCAACCAGTTTGCCACCCAGTTGACCAACTTCTGACCCACCCGAGCCTACCTAGCTTATTTATCAATCTTCTATGTGGAACAGTGTCAAAAGCTTTGCTGAAGTCAAGGTAGGCGACATCAACTGCTCCCCTTGGTCCACCACCTGGTTACCCAGTCAAAGAAATCTATGAGATTAGTTTGACAGGACCTTCCTTTGTAAACCCATGCTGTCTTGGATCCTGTGCCCTATGGATTCCAGGTGTTGCACTATCCTTTCCTTAAGGAGTGCCTCCATAATCTTGCCCACTACTGAGGTAAGACTGACCGGTCTGTAGTTCCCGCCTCCTCCCTGCTACCACTCTTGTGGAGTGGATCACATGAGCCCTTCTCCAGTCTTCTGGGACCTCTCCTGTGCTCAGAGACTCACTAAACAATTCTGCTAACGGCTCTGCTAGTTCCTCCTTTAGCTCCTTAAGTACCCTGGGATGTATGCCATCAGGTCCCATTGCCTTATCCACCCTGAGCTTAGCAAGCTCTTGTAGGACCCTTTCTTTTGTGAAGGGAGTAGTGCTCACCTCCCTCCCCCCTGTGTCCATGATGCTGAGCTGTGGGCCCTGCCCTACCTTCTCTTCAGTAAATACTGAGCAAAAGTATCTATTTAGGATAGATGCCTTTGAGGTCCTCCTCCTCACATGCTCCCTTTTCTCCATTAAGCTAGCAATACCCCTCTGGACTTTCTCCTTTCACTAATGTATCTATAGAAAGTCTTGTCACCTTCTTTTACTGTTTGTGCTAGTGTTTCCTCAGTTTGGGACTTTGCCTGCCTTACTGCCTTACCTGCTTCCCTTAGGGCAGTTTGGTATGCCTCCCTATCTTCATCCCGCTGTGTTCCCTTATATTTTCTGAAGGCCAGCCTTTTGGCTCTGACCTTCAAGTTGTATATCCCTCCCAGGTCCTGCTTCCAAGACAGGCAAGACATGGCTACAGTCATTGCATGGTCTCTACCAAGGACTTGAATTTGGACGATAGATATTCAAAATAAGTGATTTGATACCTTTTACTGGACCAACAGAGATTAACAGAATATTCTTAAGCTTTCAAACCTAAATAGTTCTTCCTCAGAAGGAATGGCAGTGTTCTTAAAAGAGTTAACTTTTTAAGTTCCTGGAACCTTAGGAAGAAGAAACATTTTACACATGAATGTGACAGACTAGGGAAGTAATTAGATAAAAAACACAACCACACAGAGATAAGAAAGCATCCTTCAAACTATAGTTGTGTGTAGGTCAAATATCACAGAATGGAACGTTATGTAGCTGCAGGAGGTCTATAAATTATCTAATGTCAAATGTCTTACTGAAGACAAGTTATAGAGAAAGAGAGAGTGTGTGTGTGTGTGTGTGTGTGTGTGTGTGTGTGTGTGATATCTCTCAACTGTCCCTGATTTTCAGGATGTCCATGATTTTGCCTCAAATTTTTCTGTGTCCCTTGCAAACTTTGTGTTTTTGTGACGGAACGGTGTTTATTTTAAGTACAGAATAATGTGAAGTATTACAGTTAACAGACTTCTTTTCCAAAAATGCATTTAACACAAATCCCCTTATTCTATTAGCTTTCTGAGTGAATATTACCAATTTTTAAGATGTGTCCTGATTTGGGGTCTTTGTTCCTGATGTTTTTAGAAACTATGTCCCTGATTTACGAGGCAAGAGATTGAGAGGCATGCTGTGTGTGTGTGTGTGCTAAGCACTAGAAACAACAGTGCTGCCTGTATGAATCCAAACTTCATGAAATTAGCATCCACCAGTCAAAATCAAATCCACAAACACACATAGCTATATAGACCAGATGGAACTATTTCCTGGGTTGCACCTGGAAATGAGCCTTGGCTCAGTGTGCCTTTCCCGGTTATAAACTTTTAAATAAATAAATATATACGCACACAAGAAATATGTAAAACAAATATCTGTCCATGTGTTGTACCTGAGACAAGAAAGAAGCAAGAATACTTTAAATTGTGTAATGGGACATGAAACCAAAGACCACATTCATACCATCATTAACCATATTCGAAATAAAAATAAGTTTGACCTCAAATGTTCATTTCTGTAATGTATTTTCAAAATGGCCTTTGAGAACCAGGACAGCGAGGTAAGAGACTGAGTGATTGGACTGAGGGAAATGTTGCATCACTGTTTTTTCAGTCTTCTTCATTTTAATATCATGTCTGTGAGAGTTCATTCAGATTTGAAGAGGTTGTCCAGTCTCCCCCACATAACCTGTGTATGGACATTTCTTGCATCGAATGTAATAAACAACATTCTGAGTTGTTCACATATACAGTAATTCCCCTCTATCTTGAATTGTTTATTTTGGTGGGGGATGTTAATAAAGATTGAAGTTGAAATGTGTTCACATGTCTTACATTAAGAACACCAGATTCTTCCATATCTGAAGAAGGACATCAAGCTACTGGGGGTGGCCAGAGGAGGGCAACCAGGATGATCCGGGGTATGGGAGGCAAAACATATGAGGAGAGGCTGCATGAGCTAAACATGTACTCCCTGGAGGATAGGAGAGAGGTGGGACATGATAGAGACCTCCAAGTACCTTAAGGAGATAAACAGGGTAAGATCAGGGGGCATCTTTAACTTAAGGAAGGAGGATACAATAAGGAGGCACAGCCTGAAGCTAGTGGGGGGAAGATTCAAGAAGGAACTGAGGAGGCACGTTTTCACTGAAAGGGTGGTGTTGGGGTGGAATGAATTACCAGGGGTGGTTTCAGAAAATACAGTGGTTAGTTTCAAGAGGGGGTGGGATTGATTGAAGAAGAAAATTAGGGTGGGTGTTCTTGGGACGGGGAAGGGGGAGGGTACTGGGGTGGGATAATTGACTCTGGGGGAGTAGGGGGGCAGCACCAGGGAACTAATTAGAGTTGCACACTTGCATAGACTTGATGGACCATTGTGGCCTTTTCTTCTGGCAAATTCATATGTTTGTATGTTTGTAACAATTGTAGGGTCTCATGCCACCTAATTGTCTATTGTTTTAGTCAGGTATAACTTTGCTTCTGACAATCAGGTTGGTTAAATTAGGTGATTCTTTGAAAGACATTAGAGGTAGTTCTTGGAAGATATATTTCTAGGTGTCATCCTCACTGAATATTGGTTGGTGGTCCCTAAAGATTTTACTTAGGGGCTTCAGATCAGGGTTGTGTGGGACAACTAAGGGTATCTGGTTAGTGGTGGTCTCTTCTTTATATTGTAATAATTGTTCTCTTGGTATACGCATAGCACATTCCACTGCTTTGTTAATTTCTCTAGAGGAATCCCCCTGCCCAATAAATGTTTTTCTCAGTGTGGCCAGGTGTTTCTCTCTGTCCTCCTCACTCGAGCAAACACAGTGGTATCGAAGAGCTTGACTGTACATCACAGATTTTTTAATGTGCCTAGGTTGATTACTGTTTTTATCTAAGTATCTTTGTCTGTTTGTCGATATTCTGTTTCTTGTCTCATAAATCAGGGACAGAGTTTCTAAAATAAATCAGGGACAAAAATCTAAAATCAAGGTCACATCTTAAAAATTAGCAATATTTACTCAGAAAGCTAATGGAATAAGGGGATTAGTGTTAAATGCATTTTCTGAAGAAGTCTGCTAACTATAATGCTTTAATTGCCACTGTTTGGTCACAAAAACACATTTGACTTACACACATCTATAGTTTAAAGGATGCTTTCTTATTTCTGTTTGGTTGTGTTTCTTACCTAATTACTTTCCTAACCTGCCACATGCGTGTGTAAATGTTTTTTTCTTCTTCCTAATGTTATTCCAGGCACTTAGAGTTAGCTCTTTTAAGAACAATGCCAATCCTTCTGGGAAAGACCTATGTAGGTTCAAAAGCTTAAGGATATTCTGTAAATCTCTGTTGGTCCAATAAAATATATCAAATCACTTATTTTGTGAATCTTGTTGTACAAGGACCTATACAACCAAAAACAATGTTTTGATGATAGATACTGTAAGGAAATAAGGTGATCTGTCCATGCTTCCAGTGGGCTCCTAAGTGGCAAAATATAGTTGTTGGAAACATTCTGTTTAAGGAGGTCTCTCAATGGGAGACACCTCCCAAAGTGGGTTCTGGGGAGTGAAGACTTAGAGGACAATTCTTTAAAGGAGTAGAGAACTCCAGATAGAGAATCATATAAATCTTGTGAAGTGTGTATATCTCCTGTTCTTTCTACAATGGCCAGTTAAAGCCTGCATGTTCTATAGTAAGCTGGGGATTGAGCCAGATGGGCCAATTGCAAGAGGTTGAGGGCTTCCACCTTAACATGGGTGCCTTTTTAAGCCAGACCCTTTTAGTATGCTTTGTGCATGGAGACGCTGTGGAAGGGATGCCCCAATCAGGAGATATAAGTCCCTGGTGATGGATTGTCTGGGACTGTGCTTGCTCTAGGGGATCAATCTTGGGTGTGTGTACTAAAAGATCTGGTCTGAGACATGCTACAGCTTGTTGCATAAGAATTCTCTCATGCATTGCCCAGAGGTTGGGAAAGCCAAATCCTCCTTGGCACCAGCTATTTTAAAGTTTGTAGTCTGATTTTAGGAACTCTGCCTCCCCAAATAAAGAAAAATGTCTTAGTGTTCATCACTTTAAAAAAGGATGCAGGTATTCTGACTGGCAAATTAGATAGAATGTATTAAAGTTTTGGTAGTAATACCATTTTCAAAGCATTTATTTGCCCCAGATGGAAAGTATTGCTTACTCTATCTGGAGAGGTCCTTATCTAATTTTTCTAGTATTACTTAAGTGTTAGCCACAATGGTGGCCTGAATATTGGGACCGAGTTAGACACCTGAACAAGTAACTCCCATAGGCAACCATTGGTGGCGGTAGCTGTGTGTCAGTCTCTGAGTACAAGCAGAGTTTCAACAATGTAATCTGGGATTTGCCTCCATTTAGCTTGTAACATGACAAGGTGTGTGATCAGCACAGCAAAACACTTACCTCAAAGGCAATGTGGGCTCTGCAGCCCAATTAACAGTCATTCTGTTGATCAGGAATTTGTAGCACCCACCGTCTTCCTGCCCCAGGGGTGTTGCACTGTTTCCACTCTACACCTTTGACCTGGAGGTGATTATATTATTTTTCAGGGGGTGCAGTGGGCAAAACCCCCTGTGAACAGTCAGGATGTGCCCCAGTGCTTTGCTGTGATGGCAGCTGGGCTGCATGATTACTGGGCAACATCATCGGTGTCAGCATTTTGTTGTCACTGTGGTGTTGGTCGACATGAATGACATTGAACTGACATTGTGAAATCACCTGACAGAGCAGAGTTCTCTGTGTAACCACCCAGACCCCTGGGGTTACTAGAATCCCATCAGTGTCAGTGCTAGGTAGGGAAGGGCAGCTGGTGAATAACTAGTTAAATTGGTTTTTCACCTACTCACTCTCTTGTTTACTTGGCTTCAGCTGAGATGAGAGAGATGAGGTCATTTAGAACTCTTGCAGCAGCATAAGCCACAGTTGGCTGTGAGTGGGGAGTTTTAGAATCTTGGGACAGTAGCCAGTGGTAGTCTATGTAGTGAGTCAGTGGAATGAGTTGGAGCTGCAGTTTAAGGTGTGAGGAGAGTCTGCTTTCTTACCCTAGTCCTGATATTCTCCAGATTGCCAACAGAAGTGGTGAAAACCATTGTACACAACAGGATTTCCTGATTTTCATCCCCAGAGGGGTGAAAAGGACTGCTGGGGAATGGATCCTAGGGGCAATCCCCTTTTTGATTCAGGACAATTTGAAGCTGTATGTAATGTTCTAACCATGAGTAAGAGCTGACTGTTTGCTGCCAAAGGAAAGTACCTGTGCTTGGGTGTTTCTCTGATTAAGAGGGAAATGTATACCTGTTTGTTCAGAAGTTTGAGGCTGTTCTCAGTTTAAAGTTGACTGACAACTGTTGGGTCCAGATGCATGACTATTTCACATCATTCAGGACTGTAGTTCTCACACTAGGAATCAAAGAGCAAAAAAAGCAGCACCCATTGCAGAGAGACCAACAGTCAAGACACAGTATATACAAACAAACTGGCCTTTTATTCCATAGAAGTGCAAAAATAGGTAGCAGCAGCAACAGTTAGAAATCAGACATAGCACTAACATTTCTCCTGCCCACTGCCAGGCTTCATCAGAGTGAGCACTGCTTTTTTAGCTTTTTGATTCCTAATTGTTATAAACAGCACCACTGCCTTGTATCCTGGTGCTCATTTACCTGCTCTGACTTTGAGTTCTCACACTAACAGTGTAGTGTTTCTTAAATGCTGGATGTGAAAGTTCATTCAGTGATGCATTTACCCAAGCATGTTCAAGATGTTTAAGGTGTAACTCAGAAAGAATGTCTGGGTATGGATTTGCGAGCAAAGGGTGGGCAGCCCCCCATCTGGAGTAACCAGTTCAGGACTACAGGTTACTTTGGACATAGTGGCAAATGTCTAAAGAGACGTTTGCCCCCTGAAGTGGGTTGTGCTAGAAATTAGCCAATGTGTGCTCAATTGTGACCAGTGCCACTAGAAGTATTTCCAGTTTGTGGCCAGTGTCACTGGAAGAAATGTAAAAGTCCTATGCCATATGGGAAATGTGTGCTCAGTTGTGGCCAGTGCCACTAGAAGAAATGTTCATGTTGTGGCCAGTGCCACTGAGAGAGTGTTTAAAAGTCCTATGACATGTGGGAATGCCAGTTCAAGAAGTACAATGTCCTATGAAATATGGGAATACATAGAATTTCTGTCAGATGCAGTCATCTTGTTGTTCTGCAGATTCCTTGTACCATGCTGTTTAAACCTTGGTGATCCACTCTTGCTTTAGAGAACATCTTTTGGAATAAAGCCACACTCTAAAGCCCCAACTATGCTTTGTACATTCACATTATTGCTTCCTGTGTTTTTGGATTTACTGGGTACCTCTACAGAAGAATAGGTCTAGTATAACCCTAGCAAAAAGTTTTCTCCCAGGACCTGGTTATTTGTAGATACCTTATAGGTCAAATAAGTTTGCTTTTGTACACCCCCACACCTTTTGACCTCTAGAAGTAATGAGCCTGGTATACATTCTCAAAGTTAGGGATGGTACCAATATTTAAATTTATGCCCAGTCAAGGGTACTAGAGGTAGCTAACTGTGTAAAATAGCAGGGTGGGTGGTTACAAAATATGGGGGCTTGTCTGATGTTGTTTAATTTGGAGAAAGAACCAGAGATTTTTGCTGAGGGTATGTCTAGCATCTTTCTGTCTGGTAGCAGTGTAGCCCAAACAGAAAGGACATTTTGGACAAGAGAATTTTTGTTGAGAAAAAAACTATCCAAATGTGCTGCTTGTGTGCCTTCTAGTTCAATAAAAGAACAGAGTGCTGCTTACGTGTTTTCAACTTGCAAGGGACAGTAAAGCACTGAAGTGTATGTGCTGGTCTCTGCATCAGAAGGTGCTTACAGAACTTTTAAATTGCAATTTTTAAGTGCCAAAAATATGGTGGACTTTAAGGAACAGACTCAGATATGTGCTCTTAAAGTTTTGTGTGCTTTGTGTGCAAATTGGGGGAGTCACTAAAGAGATTGTCCAGAAACTGTGTTAAAAATGGTCAAAATGACCCTCCCTCTGTTGAAATTGCAGCCGAGAAAAAAAATTATGGTTTGCAGTTTAAATTTGCTCCTGCTCAATGATCACCATGAAGGAAGAGCAAGTGAGGAGAGAGAGGCTCATTTGCATGGCATCGAGTGATTGGGTAAAGCTGCAACCAGTTCCAACCCCTGGCCAGCATCTGTGCACTGCAGAGTGTTCAAGGAGGAGAGAGAGAGAGTGGTGTGCAAACTAGTTAGACCAGGATCAACCATCAAGTTGCTTGTGAGCATTCGAAACTGTAGTAAACAGACTATTACTGTATGATTTCAGGCACAACCCATTGTCCAACCAACTGAAAAGTGAGCGAGGTGTTGGTGGCTATGATCAGTGGGACAGCCAGCCCATTTCACCCCAGAGGCCTCCTTGGATCGGTACCAGGCTGAAAATTTTCATTGGAGGGAACCGGCTACTGAATTCAGTGAGTAAACAAGTTAACTGTACAAACTGTGTGTGATTATCAAGCCTACTGAATCTGTATGCAAACAGTGTGATTTTTTTGCAAAGAAGGTCTGTGCATTATTACAGCAAGTGCAACAAACAACAAACATTTGTCAATGCCGAATGTTTGCTTGCTGGCATTGGCATTGGTAGTGTAGGAGTTAGAGAGCTACATAATAGGAATGGCAGTGAAGTATTGAACTGAAGCCAACCCCACCATCAGCCTGCAGAGAGTGACAGGCATTGGGGTGTGCCTTTGGGTCATTGGGCATAATGGCCATGCCATTTCACCACAAAAGTGGGACCAAGACAGAGGCAGGAAACTACAGACCTGTCAGTTTGACCTCTGTGGTAGGGAAAGTGATGGAGTCACTTCTGAAGGAAAGAAATGTTGAGTGCCCAGAGGCCAGTGGGGCACAGGACCCAAGGCAGCATGGGTTCACAGCGGGAAGGTCATGTCAGATGAATCTAATAGATTTCTTTGACTGGGTGACCAAAGTAGTAGACCAGGGAGGGGCTGTGGACATGGCCTACCTAGACTTTAGCAAGGCATTTGACACAGTCCCACACAAAAGATTAATAGTCAAATTAACTAGCCTGGGAGTGGGTCCCAGGGTGGTAGCCTGGGCAAAACATTGGCTGGACAACAGGACACAGAAGGTAATTGTAAATGAAGTCCACTCTGAAGAAGGAGGGGATACTAGTGGGGTTCCACAGGGTTCAGAATTGGATCCAGTCCTTTTTAATGTCTTCATAAGTGGCATTGTAGAGGGACTAGAAGGAAAAGTATGCCTCTTTGCAGATGACACAAATATCTGCAACAGGGTTGATACACAAGGAGGCGTGGAAAGGATGAGAAGGGACTTGGCAAGGGTTGGAGGAATGGTCAGAAGTATGGCAGCTAGGATTCAATGCAAAGAAGTGCAAAATAATGCATCTGGGAAACAAGAACCCAGGGGAAGAATACACAGTTGGGGGGGAGGTAGTAACGGCAACAAAAAGGAAAGGGACCTGGGGTAATCATATCAGATGACCTTAAGGTTAGCAAGCAATGTGAGAATGCAGGGAGGGCTGGGAGTATACTGGGATGCATAGGGAGAGGTATCAGCAGCAGAAAACAGGAAGTTGTTATCCCTCTGTACAGACAGTTGGTGAGACCCCATTTGGAGTTCTGTGTCCAGTTCTGGAGACCCCATCTCAGCAAGGACATAGACAGGATAGAGGCTGTCCAGAGGAGGGCAACTAAAATTGGTGCAGGGTCTGCAAGAGAAGCCATATGAGGAGAGACTAAAGGAGACTAATATGTATACCATTGAGGAAAGAAGGGAGAGGTGGGACATGATAGAAACTTCTAAGTACCTCAGTGGAATCAACAAAGTCCAAGAGGGTAGCATCTTTCAGAAAAAGAGATGTGCAAGAACAAGGGGACACAATTTAAAGATAGAGGGGGCAGTTATGGGGCAATGTGAGGAAGTATTATTTCACAGAGAGGGTAGTGGATGCATGGAACAGCGTTCCTGAGGAGGTTGTGGGGTCTAAAACTGTGGGAGAATTCAAGAATGCATGGGACAGACATAAGGCAATTCTTGTGGGGGGTAGGAAGAAATAGGCTGTTGGTTAACTAGGATCTGCGGCCTATCCTGTAGGTAGGGAAATGGGAAGACTAGATGGGCCAAGCAGTCCTTATCTGCTGTCAAAGTCTATGTTTCTATGTTTCTATATTTTTCCAGAGGATAGCAGCCCAGGCATATCTAAAGATGCCATCTGGTCTGAAGGAAGAAGGCCCTCAGCTCATAGAAGTAAGGTGATCCTTTGTTTCTGTTCTTCAAGGAGCCGGTAAGACAACTTTTTATTTACATTAACTGACTTTGTACAACACATCCTACATTTGAAGACTATCTAGGGAACTCTCATTTTCATCAAAGACTCTCCCCATGAATTGCAGTGCTATACAGGCCAAGTTCTGTCCAAGAACTGTTCTTCAGCAGGCTTCAGCCTGGGAGAGACTCTTTACTGGGCAATGCCGACGGGCAACAGTAATCTTGTCACTAGTTTTGAACATTGTAGGGCCTTCCATCCCGAATGTGTTGTATAAATGTCTACTTTCTGTTTTTACTTTTGTACTTTTATAGAAAATTATTTTTGGGCTTCTTTAATGTTTAGGTGGAGGTTTAGGCACTGTGTGGAATGCAGAATGTGTTTTTGTGTTTTCTTCTCTTGCAGGTGTTCCTGAAGAAGGAAAGAAAAAGAAGCTGTTGGAACTCGTCTGAGTTCCCCTTTTCTTAGTGTTTTCTTTAGAATTGTTTAAGATTAACAGGGTGTTAACATGTTTTCTTCACAGTTGTGACTTTTGTGGAGAAATGTAATGTATGTTTCCTTTTGTTGTTCACAGGTACCCTGGGAAGTTTGGGGAGATAGGTTTCCCCAGTAGGTAATATAAGTCAGATAGATGTTCCCTAGAGGGCTAGGGGGATAGGCAGGCTGGTGATCCTGATTCACAGTAGGGTCATAAATTCTGTCTATTAGGACATGCTTCAAGCAGTTTTCTTGGAGCCACTGAGTATCCATAGATAGACCGTAGGATAGGGGCTGCAGTTTCATCAGTTGTCCTCTGTTCCTTTATTGTTGCCTGCCTGTGCCTGGCACATGGTACGGGAGAACTTGTGCAACCTCCCCATATGTAACACAGAGGGTAGGATGGCCAGGTGCCAGGTGGAGGGGAGCAAATCAATTCACTTCCACTAATTCATTCCCTGACAACTCGCTCCCGACAACTCGCTCCCTGTATATTTCGTTCCCTGCAGTACCACTCCTTGTCAACTCGCTCCCTCACACACTACCATCAGCTGAGTAAGAACTGTATTAGTGTACAATAAATCAGTGAAAAATCTTTTACAGTTCACATTAGCTTTGTAGAATATCAATTTATATTATACTTTTAACAGCAATAATCACAGAAGAAAATAACAATTTATAATCCAAAGCTCAAATCTCGAGCAGAAAATTAAGTGCAAAGATTTAGCTCCATCTTTTAGCATATATCTGACCTAGTCAATAAAAGCTTTAAGAAAAAATAAAAACCACTATAAGTTAAACAAGGAAAGTTATCTTTTACTAATAAGCTCCAAAACTGATTCAGTAGCACCAGAACTTTGATAGTCCAAAAGACCAGGTCCGTATTCAGATCCCTTTATTTTATGAGATTCAGAAGTCTGTATTGTTTCAAGGAAAATGACAAAATAAAAGTTATCCATATTCAATGCATTCTCCCGCAGCCACATGTATGATAGATTGTGCAATCAGGTCTATCAATGTGTTGGACCCTCCTATCAGTAAATTACAGAAGCTGAATATTATATCAGAATTAACTTAACAGAAGCAAAAGGCTTTTGCTGGTGAAACAAGAAGCTTTTGGTTACTGGCCACTAAAGTTTAAGATGAATCCAAAGAAGCTGTTCTGAGAGAAACAAGGGTATTCTGTGACCAGCTCAGTAAGTAAGTCATTATTGCAACGTATGGCAGCTGAGAGACTGTGTGGCTTGGATTAATAGCACTGCTCCACAATGATGACATGTGTGCTGCTTGTACTTTGGTAGGAGATTTAGATTGAGTTTGCTGTGATAAGATGCTTATTCTGTTAGACAAATTCCCACCTTCCCAAATTTAAACTGAATTATAGTACTGCTTGGTATTTACTGAAATATTTACACTGTAAGCATGTTTCAGCTGATAATAGTGAGCGAGGGAGCAAGTTGACAAGGAGCAGTATTGCAGGGAGCACAATGTGCAGGGAGTGAGTTGCTGGGAGTGGGTTGTCAGGGAATGAATTAGTGGGAGCGAATTGACATGTACCCCAGGTGGAGAGATGATTGCAGACTGTCATTTTCCTGGCAGGGGTGAGTGTAACCACCTAGTCCCCTGGGGTTACTAGAATCCCATCAGTGTCAGTGCTAGGTAGGGAAAGGCAGCTGATGAATAACTAGTTAAATGGGTTTTTCACCTACTTACTCTCTTGTTTACTTGGCTTTAGCTGAGATGAGAGAAATTAGGTCATGTAGAACTCTTGCAGCAGCATAAGCCACTGCTGGCTGTGAGTGGGGAGTTTTAGAATCTTGGGACAGTAGTCAGTGGTAGTCTGTGTAGTGAGTCAGTGGAGTGAGTTGAAGCTGCAGTTTGAGGTGTGAGGAGAGTCTGCTTTCTCACCCTAGTCCTGCTATTCTCCAGATTGCCAACAGAAGTGGTGAAAACCAATGTATACAGCAGAATCTCCTGATTTTCATCCCCAGAGGGGTGAAAAAGACTGTTGGGGAATGGATCCAAGGGGCAATCCCCCTTTTGATCCAGGACAATTTGAAGCTGCCTGTAATGTTCTAACCATGAGTAATATCTGACTTTGTGCTGACAAAGGAAAGTACTTGTGCTTGGGTGTTTCTCTGACTAAGAGGGAAATGTACACCTGTTTGTTTAGAAGTTTGTGACTGTTCTCAGTTTAAAGTTGGCTGACAATTGTGAGGTCCAGATGCATGACTAATTCACATTGTTCAGGACTTTAGTTCTCACACTTCCAGTGTAGTGTTTCTTAAATGGTGGATGCGAAAGTTCATTCAATGATGCACTTACCCAAGTGTGTTCAAGATGTTTAAGGTGTAACTCTGAAAGAATGTTTGGGTATGGATTTGGGAGCAAGAGTGGGAAGCCCCCCATCTGGAGTAACTAGTTCAGGACTACAGGTTCCATAAGTGTGCCTGGTTACTTTGGACATAGTAGCCAATATCTGAATAGAAGTTTACCCTCTGAAGTGGGTTGTGCTAGTAATTGGCCAATCTGTGCTCAGTTGTGCCCAGTGCCACTAGAAATATTTCCAGTTTGTGGCCATTACCACTGTAAGAAATGTAAAAGTTCTATGCCATATGGGGAATGTGTGTTCAGTTGTGGCCAGTGCCACTAGAAGAAATGTTCATGTTGTGGCCAGTGCCACTGAGAGAGTGTTTAAAAGTTATATGCCATGTGGGAATGCCAGTGCAAGATGTACAATGTTCTATGAAATATGGGAACACATAGAGTTTCTGTCAGATACAGTCATCTTGTTGTTCAGCAAATTCCTTGTGCCATGCTGTTTAAATCTTGGTGGTTCACCCTTGCTTTAGAGAACATATTTTGGAATAAAGTCACACTCTAGTGCCCCAACTATGCTTTGGACATTCACGTTATTGCTTCCTGTGTTTTTGGATTTACTGGGTACCCCTACAGAAGTATAGGTCTAACATAGCCCTAGCAAAAAGTTCTCTCCCCAGGACTTGGTTGTTTGTAGATACCTTATAGGTCAAATAAGGTTGCTTTTGTACACCCCAACCCCTTTTGACCTCTAGAAGTAATGAGCCTGGTATACATTACTAAAGCTAGGGATGGTACCAATACCTAAATGTGTGCCCGGTCAAGGGTACTAGGGGTAATTAACTGTGTAAAGTAATGGGGTGGGTGGGTTACATTTGCAACAACAGTGGGCAAAGCAGCCAAAGAAGTTAGGATGTCTACCACAAATAAGGTAATAGCATCTGCAAAGAGTGACAATTTATGGGTAGAATCTCCTATTGTGAAGCTGAGAAAGGCTGGAGAGACCCATATTTTTAATAGAGGCTCAATGGCAAGTAAAAGAAGAAATGGGGATAAGAGGCAACCCTGAATTATACCTCATTGGTGCTGGAAAGAGGAGAGATGGCCGAGTTTGTAAGAACCAAAGCAGTTGGGTTTTTGTATAGTAACTGGACTAGAGCTATAGATCTTGGGGGAAAGCCAAACAGGGACATTGCATCAAACAAGTATGCCCACTCCACCCTGTTGAATGCCTTTTCTGCATCAAGAGACAAGGTGGCAGTAGGCACTTCACTTCCCCAAACCTCCCAAAGCAGGTCGATTATTCATCAGACACTACACTATCTGCTCACAGACGCCTCAGTACGAAGTCGACCTGGTTCAGGTAGATCAGGTCCCTGATATATATGGCTCCATGCAACATAAGAGTCTTTGCAAACAACTTGGTTTCCATGTTAATAAGGGAAATGAGGCAAAAAAGGGAGCATCTAATGCTAGTCTGCCCTTTATTTGGGATTACACTAATAAGGGTCTGCTGGAAGGAAGGGTGAAGTTGGCTCTCATCCCAAGTCTCATTTAAGGTGTTGGCCAAGCATGGAGAGAGAGAATATTTTATTTATTTATTTGATTTATTAAATTCTCGGATTACAAATACCTTTGAGCAGAAACTGCTCATTTACAAAGGTTCCACGTCAAAGGATGAGGGTCAACATACATACAGAAGTAGTAAAAGAATGCACAATAAACAACCAAAACAACTAAAAGAAAAAATAAAGATACTCAGTTATAACATACTTTGAGATAATATTCATAAAACGAGCAGCTTGAGTAGGCAGCTGGCTGCGGTAACAATAAGAGAAAGAGGCACCATAGGCAGTTAGTATTGCAGGCAAGCGACCGGAGAGAGAGAGTTGGCAGGCTAATGGGCCACTGTCCGATGGTAGTGGAAAATGTCTTGTACCAGTGGAGATGTGAAGCAGGAAAGGAGTCACAAGGAAGGCCCAGTGCCAGAGGGAATGAGATTGGGAAAGGGTGGGCTGTGAGACATGAGTGAGCTGGGAGGTGTTTAGAGAGATCTCTGTTCAACAAAGCAGTCACATTGAGTGGTAGAGGTGAGGTAAAGTTTGAGATTCCTTTTGAAGGGTCCAAGTGTAGTAGAGGAAAGTGATTCTTCACAATATCCACACAGGCTTCATAAAAGTCACTGGGAAAGCCATCTGGTGACTTTCCCAGTGTCATACTATGGATCTAGCCTCTCATCTCATCAACCAAGAACCTTCTCTGAAGGGCTTCCACTACCTCCTGTGACAGTGAAGGTAGCATGACATCACAATAGAAATTGATGAACTGCACCTGGGATGGCGAGACCTCAGAGGCATACAATGAACTGTAACATTTTTGGAATTCTCCACTAATAGCCAAAGGAGTGGTAACTACCTCCTCTCCCTCAGTTACTATGGAAGGATATATTTTTCAGTGTCCTAGACTTTTAGACATGGAGCCAGCAGTCTCCCAGGCTACTCCACAGCCTCCCAATACTTCTTCTAGAGCCTATAAAGGGCATATTCTATGGAGTGATGGAGCATATCTGATCTTTTTCACTGGACAGTGGCCATGGGGGGGCAATGTTATCTTGTTGGTCTGAGTGGCTAATAGGTTCCAGTTCTAGTTTCTTCAATTCCTGCTTGCTGTGTCTGTGGCTACTGTCTCTCTCCCTTCTCAGTTTGGATGTATGGCCAGTCTACTTGCCCCTTAGTACTGTTTTAATGGTATCCCAGAGTGTAAGGTGGGAGGTCCCAGGGATGCCATTCAGAGTGAAATACTTCTGCATTTCCTAAGTGAGCCAGGATTTGAAGGCTGAGTCCTGAAGAAGTGTAGTGTTAAGTCTCTGTTTCTGGAGCCTGGCACTGCACCCCAGCCCAAAGAGAGACACACCAGGGCATGATCAGAGACCATTGTACCACCAAGTGTGACTCCTCATACTGATTGCAACAAATTATCCAATAAGAAGATTATGTCCAAATGGCTGTGAGTGTCATGAAATGAGGAGTAAAAAGTAAAATCACTCATGTAAGGGTAGAGAGATGTCCAGCTATCCACCAAGTCAGCAATATTATATGAGGTGGCCACATGATCTGCACCAGTGCCTCTGCTCTAGTACCAGCCTCTATCCTGTCCAGATCCAGATATAAGGCCAAATCCAGGTCTCCTCCCAAAAGCAGAATTGCCAAGGAGCTAGGCAAGCCGGCCAGCACCTCATCAAAGAATCAGGAATCCTGGTTATTGGGAGCATAAATACTCCCTAGGGGAGTAGGGAATCTCTCATATGTACCCTCAGCAAGTACCCAGTGCCTTCTTGTTCTCTGGTCTCTTTGTGTATCCCCAGTTGTAGCCCTTTTTCACACAGTATCACCACTCCACTACTATTATATATGAGCTTGAGTTTGCCTTACCCAGCCATGAGCAACATAGGCACTTGGACTCCTATTTGTACAACTGTGTAGCTGGCAAGAGTCTAGATCTGTTGGCAAAACATGACGCAGAAGCCCAGATATCAAATGGAAAATAGTTTATTCCAAAACATGCAGAAAAACAAGAAACCTCCGAACACCATGATGTTGTCAAGCAAACTCCCTGAAAAACAATCTTATATACATTCTTGTACTATAGATAAGAATGTAAGTTACTAGCTAACGGACACATCCAAAAAGGCAGAAGAGCAGAATACAGTAATTCTATTGGTGGGAAGTTAGCACCTAGGACAGTTAGATCATTACTTGTTTTGCAAGTACACACTGATAAGAGTAAAGCTGACTTAGGCTAGTTTTTGGGCAACGATACAATGATTCCCATTCCTTACATCTTTCTATGATCTCCCCAGCACTTTCACCCCCTCTCTCTCTCTCTCCCCCCACCAATTTTTTATCTTCCCCTTTCCTTTCCTTCCTCGCTCTGTCCCTAACCACTCTTTCATACCCACCGTCACCTCCCCTTCTCCCCACCCATCCATCCACCCTTTTCACTCACCCCATGTTCCTCTTTGTCTCCAGAACTATGTCTCCCCCCCATCCTGCTACCACCTCCTAGTTCCCTCCTTGGTACCTCCCTCCCCACCTATGCATCCTTTCCTCTCCTTAACCTTCCCCCATCATTCCTTGTTACTGTCTGGTTGCCTCCTCTCCCACCTCTTGATGACCCTCCCCCTCGCCCTCGCTTCCTCCTCCCTCTCAAGCCTAGCCTTGCCATGGTATAATCAATCTATGCTATTAGGCAATTGTTTCTTTTGTTTTTGTTGACAAAGCTTTACTGGCTGTATTATAATTCTGTATTAACTATCTCTGTGTGATCCATTAATTGTATACTTATTCTATGTTTTGCCATAGTATCCACCCAATTTGTTTTGTCACTTTCATACTGAGAATATATTACTGAATTCCTAGCCTTGTTAATTTTACCAAGTTTGTACTACCTATCTATGTAATGTGACATGGAACCTTTGTAAAAGAGCCGCTGGCTCAAAGGTGTTAATCCGAAATTTAATAAACAAATAAAAGATGCTGACTATACCAGCCTGGTGGCACTAAGGGTTGAGGCGCTGGACGCCACACCTCGCACTACACCGGTGACACAGGTTCGGAAGCGGACTCTGGCCACCCAGGGGTTGAGCGGAGAGGGTGGATTGAGTGCCCCAGGGCTGATCTTCTCCCTCTGGGGTGGGTCTGTGGGGTTGTGCCATGCTTGAGTGGCCCCTGGAGATGACCGGGGGCAGCACAAGTCATGACACCAGCAAGGGGTGGAGCACAGAAAGATGCCTCACGCACGCGGTGGGCGTCATTGCACTGCCGGCTCCAGGGGCACTAATTGGAGGAAAAATGGCTGGGCGTGACCATGCAGCTTGATGACTGTGTCCCCACGGGCCTAGGAGGCCCATTCATGGAATCATGTCATGGGGGTCTGGGCCAGCCCGTGATGGAGAGGTACAGGGAGACCCTCCGGCGGGTTGGAATGGCCCTACCAGACCCCATCATATTGAGTGAGCCTGCGGTCCTCTGGGGTCGGGGGGAGGGCAGCTACTGGATGCCCCTGCCAGTGCACCGCAGTAGAGCACAAAAATAGAAAGAATATTAAAAAAAAAGATGCTGACAATTGCAACAAGGCAAAAAGCTGTAGGCGGCACACAAGTATTAGCAAATAATATTGCTGGATAACGGTTCCTAAGTGCCTAATAACAAGCACAAGTGCTGCAGTAATGGGTGTTGTGGCATGCATGGGGTATATAGGGTGTCCAGGTCTACAAATGTCTCTCCTGGATTAGCACAATGTCACAGTTCATCTGCTTAAGTTTCAAGAGAACTTTACACTCTTTGATGGGGCAATTAAGCCTCCTGACATTTCAGGATACAATTCTAAGTGTATCTACAGAAGCCATATTACTGCTGATATGCTCAGAGCTTAGCAACAATGCTGATCCACATTCTCCCTAACACCCACCACTCTGACCCCCCACTCCAGTACCCCACAGAGCAATGAAATAGCTACAGCATTACACAATGCATCAAGCCCTTAGAAATTAACAAGAACACAAAAATAAAACTGTTATGTACATAACCCTTACCAAAATTAACAAGAACGTATGAGAAGGGAAGAACCCCTCAAGCATTTCCCTCTGGTAGAAGCTTACCAGTTTGCTGTAGGTAACCATAACAAGGATGGCACTTAGGCCCACACTCACACGGAACCCGGTGATGGCGGATGGGTGACACTTGGACCCCATTTGCTCATCATGTCATCAGAGCATCTACGTTGGGTAATGGAGGCAACCCATTCAGACTGTGCTAGGGCAGCTGACATGGATGAGTTGGATGTGCAGCACGGCAATGAGGAATTTGGTGCCATTCTGCTTATTCTGGCCTTGTTCTCCCCATGCCTCAGAGTTAAATCTTGAGGAGGACTATCCATTCTACCTGCTATTGGGGATCCAGTTTGCCACTGGCTCCTTCCCACACACTAGATCTAATCTTCTCATTGAGACTTGAAGTTTGTGTGATCAAGGTTGATCCAGTCTCTTGGTCAGATCATCATGCAGTATCATTGCAATGTGCCCCCCCCCCCATGGAGACAATCCGATGTAATCCTAAATATAAACTGGAGGTTTTCAAACTCCATGAGGCACTCCTTGGGTGGCCCAACCCAAGCCAGCAGTGGTCGCTCCTTGTATGATGTAGATCTGCCTACCTGGGATGAGTTTCAACTGGTTTATGAGGCTGAGAAACTCCAGGTAGTCTTCAGTTTGCACTCTACCAACTGTATGTTGGACCCGGGACCTACATGGCTGATTCTTGGCTGTGTTGAGTTCCTGGGTCCAGTGTCTGCTACGATAGTTAATGGGTCCTTTAGGGAGGGTGTCTTCCCTATGGCATTAAAAAAGACACTGATTAGAAACCATCATTGGAGCCTAGTGTTCTTGTGACTTACAGACCCATCTCTAACCTCCTCTTTCTGGGGAAGGTTATTGAGAAGGAAGTGGTGGAGCAGCTGACAGGTCACATGGAATCTTTCTCCATCTATGAACCTCACCAGTAGGGCATTTGGTCCCGGCATAGCACTGAGACTCCTCTCATTAGGAAACTCATGAACTCCTCCTAGCGAGGGAACAAGGGCAATGTTCTATTCTAGTGCTCTTGGATCTTTCTTCTGCATTTGACACAGTTGACCATGGAGTGCTTCTGGATTGACTGTGGGACTATGGGTCTCTCCAGTGCAGTTTTGTGCTGGTTTGATTCCTACTTAATTGGAAGGACACAGCAGGTTGCCCGGGGGAATTTTACCTTAGGGTTATATGTGCTGTCCTGTGGAGTCCCACAATGCTCAATCCTGGACCCCATTTTGTTTTCAGTGTACATGCTGCTGCTGAAGGAGATCATTAGAAACATAGAAACAGAGAATTTGATGGCAGATAAGGACCACTTGGCCCACCTAGTCTGCCCATTTCCATACCTGATAGATAAGCATAAGCTGCAGATTCTAGTTAACCAACAGCTTACTTCCTCCAACCCTCCACTAGAATTGCTTTATGTCTGTCCCATGCATTCTTGAATTCTCCCACCGATCTTGACTCCGCAACCTCCTGAGGAAGGCTGTTCCATGCATCCACAACCCTCTCCATGAAAAAATACTTTCTAATATTACCTCTGAGCCATCCCTCCTCTATCTTCAAGTTATGACCCCTTGTTCTTGCACATCTCTTTTTCTGAAAGATGCTGCCCTCTTGGACTTTGTAAATTCTCTTGAGGTACCTAAAAGTTTCTATCATGCCCCCTTCCCCCTCCTTTCCTCGAGGGTATACATATTAAGCTGCTTTAGTCTCTTTTCATATGACTTCTGGTGTAGACCCTGCACCATTTTGGTTGCCCTCCTCTGAACAGCCTCCACTCTGTCTATGTCTTTGCGGAGATGGGCTCTCCAGAACTGCATGCAGTACTCCAGATGGGGTCTCACCAACTGTCTGTACAGAGGGATAACAACTTCTTGTTTTCTACTATTGATGCCTCTCCCTATGCATCCCAGCATCCCTCCAGACATCCTTATGGCCTTCTCACATTGCATGCCCACCTTTAGGTCATTTAATATAATTACTTCCAGGTCCCGTTCCATTTTTGTTGTTGTTAGTATCTCACCCCCCATTGTGTACTCTTCCCCTGGGTTTTTGTTTCCCAATTGCATTACCTTGCACTTCTTTGCATTGAATCTGAGCTGCCATACATTTGACCATTCCTCCAACCTTGCCAAGTCCCTTTTCATCCTTTCCACCCCACCTTGTGTGTGAAAGCACCAAGGGAGGTCAACAGTGAAATGTCAACCTCCCGCTGCGACAGCACAATACCAATGCAGGTATTGTGCCGCCCACCGGCCGAAGTGTTTTCTGTGGGGCCCCCGACCCCCCGACTTTAGGATTATCAACTCTAGGTTGGAGTTGGTCCAGGGAGGGGCAGAATGCTGGGGGAAAGTGAATCATGGAAAAGGACCATTACAGTGACTGTTGCTGTAATGGTCTTTTTTTGTGGTTCGCTGTTGGGGTGTCGAGCTGAAGGGGGCACCACTTGTGTATCAACCCTGTTGCAGATCTTTGTGTCATCTGCAAAGAGATATGTTTTTCCTTCCAGGTGCTCCCCAATGTCACTTATAAATACATTAAAGAGAGAACTGGTTGCAGTACTGAACCCTGCAGTACTCTGCTAGTTACCAAACTTTCTTCACTGTGGACTCCATTTACTATTACCATTTGCGTCCTGTGGTCCAGCCAATTTTTTATCCAGGCTACCACCTTGGAACCCACTCCAAGGCTGGCTAACTTGCAGATTAATCTTTTGTGTGGGACTGTGTCAAATGCCTTGCTAAAATCTGGGTAGGCCATATCCACAGCCCTTCCCTGGTCTACTACTTTGGTCACCCAGTCAAAGAAATCTATAAGATTTGTCTGGCACAACCTTCCCACTGTGAATCCATGCTGCCTTGGGTCCAGTGTCCCACTGGCATCAAGGTACTCAACAGTTCTTTCCTTCAGTAGCGATTGCATCATTTTGCCTACCACTGAGGTCAAACTAATAGGTCTGTAGTTTCCTGCCTCTGCCCTGCTCTCACTTTTGTAAGGTGGAATCACATCTGCCCTCCTCCAGTCCTCAGGTACCACACCATCCTCCCATGATTTGTTAAAGAGATTAGTCAGTGATGTCACTAGTTCTACCCTTAGTTCTTTTGGAATTCTGGGGTGAATCCCAGCAGGCCCCATTGCTTTGTCCACCCTCAGTTTCAACAATTATTTCAAAACCCTTTCTTCTGTGAATGGACTGGTATCAACCCCCCTATCCAGAGTGTTTCTCTTGTTTAGTTTAGGTACCTCCCGTCCTCTTCTGTTGTGAATACTGAGCAAATATTCATTCAACATTCCTGCTTTTCACTATCACCCTCTTCCCACATTCCCTCCCCTTTATTAAATCTTCATATCCCTCCTTGGTCTTTCTTCACTCCTAATGTACCTATAAAAATTTTATCCCCTCCGTAATAGAATTTGCTATCTTTCCTTAATTTGGGCCTTTGCTATTCTGACTGCCTTCTGACTCCTTCTGCTTTAACTGATAAAGTTCTCTGTCCTGCTCCTTCTGTGTTTCCTTATGTTTCCTGAATGCTATCCTTTTCTCCTTAACCTTCCCTGCCACCTCTGTTGAGAATCATAGTGTTTTTTTCCTTTGTTTTGTTTTATTGATTCACTTCACACAAAGGCTTGTTGCCTCTGTGATGGCAGTTTTGATTATTCCCTATTGTTCCTACACCCCTCCTTCTTGCCTATTTGCTAGTGCTTTTCTGAGGCACTCTCTCATTTTCCCAAAGTCATCCCTCCTAAAGTCCAGTACTCTTGCTTTTGTAAGGCTTGACACCATGGCTGTGTTTATTGTGAACCACACTGTTTGGTGGTCGCTTGTTCCCAGATTGCTACCCACTTCTAAATCTGAGATCCTTTCTCCATCCCCATTTGAGAGTACCAGGTCTAAGATTGCTCCCTCCTGAGTGGGTTCAAACACTACCTGTCTCAGGCATGCCCCTTGTAGGGCATCAAGAATGACCCTGCTCCTGGATGTGCCTGCAGCAGAGGTGATCCAGTTAACATCTGACATATTCAGGTCCCCCATCAACAATATCTCCCCTTTTTCTGCCATTTTAAGAATGCTTTCTATCATTTCCTTGTCCATTCCCTCCCCATGAGATGGGGGTCTGTACACAACTCCCATGTGGAGTGTGGTGCCATTTCCTGTCTTCAGGGTGACCCATAGTGACTCATCTACTTCATGTTTACTCTTTAGTTCTGTTGCTCTAATCCCTTCCCTTACATAGAGAGTTACTCTTCCTCCTCCTCTTTTACCCTCCCTGTCCCTCCTGTAGGTTGTATATCCTGGTATGTTGACATCCCAGTCATGGTTTTCTGGATACCATGTTTCAGTGATCGCCACAATATCCAGGCATCCCTCTTCCATCAAGACCACTAGTTCAGGAGCTCATTACACAGACTATGGCACTGGTACTCATCACCCTCCATTTTTGATGGCCTTACACCTTTAACCCCATCTCTGTCCTTACTGCCTTTGTCTTTTTTGCATTTACCCCATCCTGCTCCTGAATGTCTTCTCTACCTTGGTGTTTACCTCACTAATTACTGTGTTTTGTTGGTGAAAGCTGGGATTTCCTGTTCCTTTTCAGTGCCTCCCCTTGGCTAATTGAAATGCTTGCCAATGAAGCATTTAAACCTATCACCTAGGATCCTGGTTCCCCCCAGGACAGATGCAGACCATTGCGCCTGCATAGGCCTACATCCCTCCAGGTGGCTCCCCAGTCCCCAATGAAGCCAAAACCCAGAGTTCCACACCAGTTTTTCAACCATTCTTTGAATCCCATAGTGCTGAGTACCCTAGCATCATCCATGCCATAGACAGGAAGCACGTCCGAGAGGGTTACACGTACGTGCTACTTGCCTAAGGCCCCTCCCCAACTCTACAAATTCCTCTTGCACTGCTGGGATCCCATTCCCAGCCAGGTCATTTGTCCCTAGGTGGACAATGACATCCAGCTCCCTCCCTCATGCAGCTGCTCCCGCAATCCTGAGGATTCATTTCCTGTCCCTCTGAGTCATGGCATCAGTCAGGCACCTCACCTCCCTCTCCCTTTCCTTCCCCACTTCTACCCCCTAATGACTGAGTCCCCCACCAGGAGTTGTTTCCTCCCCCTGTGGGGTCTCATGCCACCCTCCTGTAGGTCTCCTTTGTGGAGGTTCTCAGCATCCTTCTTGGTCTCCACTGCAGGTGCCTCCATAGAGAAACCACTCTTCACTAGAACAGCATATGAATTGTGGAGAGGTACAGCTGGAAGGATGCACCTCTATTCCACCACCCTCTCCCTCCCTGGGCTCACCTTGGTCTAACCACTTCTTAGATGGTATGGAGTTGGGTTTCTCTACTATGCAGAGGACACCCAGTTGTGCATGTCTTGTCTCCCTGACAATGATATTGCAGCCTTGGTGCTGAGTCAGTGCTTGGCTGAGATCAATGAATGGAAGGCTCTGAACTGGTTGCAACTTATCGTGGGTAAGACAGCAGTCATGGTGACTGAGTTGGGTCAGCGAGGCATGGCTGGCAGGGATGGTATGGCTCTCTCATTGGTGGGCAGCCGACCTCTATTGGTAACTGACGTGGCAAAGAACCTGGGAGTCATTTTGGACAATAGAGTGATGATTGAACAGCAGGTGTCACCAGTTGTCTAATCAGACTTTTATCATCTTCATAATACAGCAAGGATCAAGCTGTTTCTTGCTCCCAATGACCTAGCAATGACTGTCCACACTTTTGTCACTTCAGGGTAGGACGGCTGTAATGATCTGTACCTAGGGATGTCTGGAGGCTTTATGTGATTCCTGCAAATGGTCCAGAATGCTGCATCCCAGATGACTGTGAGTTCTTCATGGAGTGAGCATATAACACCAGTCCTGTGTGCACTGTGCTGGCTAGTAGTGCAGTGGCACATCACCTTCAAGATCTGCTTGCTAATGTACAAGGCTCTCTGTGGTTTGGGTCCTGACTACTGAAAAGAGCTCCTGTTTCCTTACCACCCAATGCACACCTCCACTCCACTGATGCAGGCCTGCTTGTTGTCCCTTCCCCACATCAAGATTGAAATTATCTTGGAACAGAGCCTTCGAGTGATGGCTCCATTGCTCTGGAATGCACTCCTTTGAACATCCACAAGGCCAACTCGATAGAGGCCTTCAAAGCCTCTTTAAAATGTATTTATTTCATATAGCTTTCCCTGATTATGTACAGCCTTGACTGGTTTTATAGTGTTTTAATATTGTCATTTGACTTTTTACTTTGTACAGTGCTCAGATCCTTTTTGGATGTGGTGCTTTATAAATAAAATTTTGCCTCGCTTTGCTTTTACCCAAACTTCCCTCCTTTCTGCTACCAAATGCAACCCCTCATTCCTGGGCTCACAAAATGGCCCAATTTGCAGTTACTGCCCATAGTATTAATTATTAATAAAACATAACGCTATCAAACTTTTTAAAACATTTAGACATAATAACAGTTCAGATGAGGCTCTTACCAACCAGTGACATAAAACCCCTGCTTGTGTATCCATTGCTGTCATTTGAAGGATGAGTCAGCCACACAGATATGTCTTCTACGCTGGGTCATGTAACATTTGGGGATAAGGAAGAAACTCAACTTACCAACTGGGAGAAACATAACCCTGAGAACCAACCATTACTAATGAACACAAAAAGATAATGAAGGGTATCCAGTGCAGCGTCGCAGGGAGGGCAGCGGTTTAAACCAAGGACAACAACAATGCAAGAAAAGGTGCTCATAATATGAGGTTGACATGCAAACATGCAGTTAAAAAGTGGCTTTGTTAACTTTATTATGAATGTGGAAATGTGAGACAACAGCAAAACAAACAAAAAAGTCACTTTGAACCTAACTGGTTCTTTCTCAGGGTTGGAAATCACAAAGCTCGCTACACAGTTTCCCTCCAGGAACCACACTTTGTATTGCAGGATAAAATTCACTTTATTTAGAAAAATAATAAAACAGCAGCAGTACATTACTGAGCTCACCCTCCCAAAAGGATAGCAAAACGTTTTGGCCCAGCTGTCTGCTTTGTCAGGGGTGGAGCCACAGATATCAACCCAGTGAAATACTGTTTGCATGTACAGCTGCAGTGGCCCACAATGCTGACCACTCAGTCTTCATTACATTTATTAAAACTAATTCAGTCAGAATAGTACATGTGCGCAGTTTAAAGAGAAAATTGGTCTAAGGTAGAACAGCAGAGTGGAGATGCTTTGTCATTACCAATGAATTATATCTCACTGTCCCTTCAGAACATTTCAATGGTGAGTCTCTCTTCGTAGTTCAAATGGCAATCAGTGCATTCCCCAGTCCTATTTCAGTTGATGATGAAAGCACAACAGGATGAGGGAATGATGGCACAGCTATGGAACTTGTGGGCGGTGGTCATACTTGTCCCAAGATGGCCAGTTTCTGAGACCTGCCTTAAATTTATCAAATGCATGCCACCACTCTAGCACTCCTCTTGGGAAATCTGGATAAAAGGCAGTGGGACCCCATCACTATGATGTCTGCAAGTCCCTGGCTCGCTTTAGTATGATCTCCTTGTCCTGGTACCTTAACAGCTTAAATATCAGCAGGTGAGGGTGAGAGTTCTGTGCTGATGGTTTAGCCCATCAAATTCTGTGAGACCACTCAAATTCAAAGTCATAGATGGCAGGATCTAATTGCACACAGGCCGTGAGTTGGGAGAAGAGGTAGTTGATGGGAATCTTTCCCTCTAGCCCTTGAGGGAGACCAAAGACTCAAAAGATTCTTTCAGTGTCCTCTTTCTTCTAGGTCCTGCATCTTGGCTGTTATCTACTGGATCTGCTGCTCAGTGGCTTGAAGATAATTGTCAAGCAGTTGCTGTGAGGAGGAGACAGTCGTGATCTGAGCTTCCACAACAGTAACCCTACTGTTAAGTGTAAGTAAAAATGTACTTGTATGAGCGCCTTCCAAGGCTCAGGGTGCCTTTACAAAATTTCACATACAATATTAAAATCCACAGCAATTAAAAACACCATTTAATTCTGAAAATTCTTGTTTGAATAGAGAACTTTTAAACCCTTCTACAGTCAGGCTGTACATATCTGGCAAGGTAGAGAATTCCACAGGGTAGGTGCCATAAAGGCAAAAGTTCTTCCACCAGATGTTTTCAGGGCTACCCTGGGAATCTCTAGCAATTTCTTGCCAGAGGATCAGAGGGAGCAGGAGCGGCAGTAAGGAGTCTGGAGCACTTTCAGGTAGTGAGGTCCCAACCCATGTAGGGCCTTATAGGTCTTCAATGTGACCTTGAAAGTGATCCACCACTGTACAGGCAGCCAGTGCAATTCGTACAGCACAGGTGTTATATGGCTGGATCTCGGGCTTCCAGTCAACAACCTAGCTGCCGCATTTTGCACCAGCTGCAAGTGGCGGATATCCACTCCTGGCAGCCCTAGATAAAGGACATTGCAGTAATCAAGATGACTGGCAACTAAGGTGTGAACCAGGGTAGGAAGATCCTCCGATGGAACCAAGTGTTTCACCCGTGCTATGTTCCTTAGATGGAAAAAGGATGATTTGACTACGGCAGACACCTGTGCCCTCAGGGTCAGGTCCTCGTCAAACACAACACCAAGGTTACGCACCTGGCCAGATGCCATAAGTGGGGTCCCCCTCAGAAATAAACCTGAGGGTTTTCCCACCCATGAACTTGGCATCCTTACCCCTGGCTCCAATAACAATACCTCTGTTTTTCCTAGGTTTAACTTCAGCCAGTTAGTACTCATCCAGTTCTGTATCTACAGCAAGCAGTTGTTAAACACTGCACTTGAATCGGACTCCTGCTCAGGCACAAAAGACATGTAGAGTTGAGAGTCATCAGCATAGCAATGAAAACTCAACCCATACTGTCTTATAATGTTCTCCAATGGGAGCATATACACCACAAATAACAGGGGGGACAACACCGAACCCTGTGGTACCCCACAGCGCAGGCAGTGAGAAGCCGAGTAATTAAATCCCTGACACTACTCTCTGAGTCCTACCCTGCAGGAAAGATTAAAACCAACTGTGGAACACCCCCCCCCTTAGTCCACAGAGAAACCACAGGCGTTCGAGCAATACGCCATGATCTACAGTGTCAAATGCTGCTGAGAGATCAAGGAGAACCAAGATAGAATGAGCTCTCTGATCTCTCACCATCAGGAGATCATTCAGTACCCATACAAGAGCCGTCTCAGTGCTATGCTGCTTCCTGAAGCCAGACTGGAGAGGGTCATAGATACTGTGGCTGGTTAAATGATCCTCCAGCTGCAAAGCGACCACCTTCTCGATAACCTTCCCCAAAAAGGGGAGGTTTGAGACCGGTCTGTAGTTTTCTGGGCAGTCGGGATCAAGGAAGGGCTTTTTCAAAAGGGGGCACACCACTGCCTCCTTTAAGGGATCTGGAAGATCCCTCTCTCCAATATAGCACCACTATCCCAGTAAGGATTGGGCGATAACCTCAACACACCCACCAATAGGTGAATAGGCCTGGATCCAAACTACAGTAGGTTGGACATAAAGTCTGGATGATCCTCACTATATCCATGACTGCCGGCTGACAAAAGGAGAACCAAGTTACTTGGGTATTAGTGCCACTTAGGTGATCAGTGCAAGACCCAATGGGGAGGCACTGGCTGATCTCATCCCTGATGGCGGACACCTTATCAGCAAAGAACATAAAACTCCTCAAACTGTAACTGTGACAAAGCTCGACCGGCTTGAAGACAGGCTGGATTGTAGTGAGGCTCACCCTACATTTCCATGACTATTGCCTGTATAGTTTCCACTGCTGTGGCTATTTTTCAAGCATCTGCATATCGGTTCACTGACAGCTTCAGGTGGGCTCTTCAGTTGTTGGAGCACAACCATCTTGTGAGCTGGCTGACAGGACATCAGTGGCAAGATGCCATGCTGTTTCTGTTCTGCTTTTAGGGGTTACTGGTCTATCAGAACCCAAAAGGCCCACTTGCATACCCTTTTGGTGCCATTCTGCTGTGCATGTACAGTTGCCTGCACTATTTGGAATATGAATGGCTGCAGATTTTTGCAGTGGTGGCCCTGAGCTCAAGGCTTAAGCGGCCATCTTACTCAGGCACACACGTGACTTCATTGGCTAGTATTTTAAAAATGACAGCTATCACATTCAGAAGGGGGGTTATAAAAAGACTATGTTGAAATTTTGGGGTCAAAATAGCACAAAAAAACCATTTATGAAGTAATGTTGTTTGCAGGTATGACCTTTGGCCAAGTGAGGACTATGGTTGCCTTCCCTTGCTGGTGACCTGAGTTTAGGTGTGAGGTCAATGAGCAGGCTGAATAAGCCAAGGATGCGGGAAGGTGCTGCAGCATGCAACTCTGAACACAGCTCATGGATGTAGAGAGCAATGTTCTGGCACACAAATGATGCCTTGTGGCGGGCAAGAAACCTTCTCTCACAAGGAACTGATGTGCATATTGAGGTCTGATGGGACCATACACTGCATCAGAACAAGTGGGGTGGCTGGAAAAATATGGAAGAGAGTACCTGGCAGGATTAAGATCAGGTGGCTGCAGGCCCCGGAGCACCGACAGGCCTGCTACTGCTGTCAGCTGTCAAGCATCTTCACCCTCCATCTTAGGAACTTATCTTGTACCATTGGTACCCCCCACAGATTCCTCTCACAGATAAAGATAGGATTCCACTATCACAAACAGAAGGGAAATTAACTGTAAAAAACTATATTAGTGCAGTTGTTAGGGTTAAAGAACACAAAGTGAACAAAGTAGAGAAATGAAAAATATTAGGGTTTGAGTATCCGGAGTCTTGATGAATCAGTGGTTGGGTATTCCTTGGGTTTGTCATCCCTAATGCCCACTCCTGCCCCAAGCAAATAAGGTCAGATAGGATCTCTTTTCTTTACACAGGACCCACAGAGCCCTATGTGAAGAAAACTGCTGCTGATTCTGTTGGCAACACATGGAAAGCCATACTTGTATACCTCTGAAGAGTATCACAATGAGGCACTGGTTTGGAGCTGTCCTTGTGCTTTGGACAGGAGGCTATGTGTGGGGGGGTTGGCATTACGGTTGACAAACCCAAGGAACACCTCAACACTGATTTGCCATGACTCTGGAGACACAAAACCCTTATTTTTTTAAATTTCCATACTTCGCGAGCTTTGCATTCTTCAACCATAATGTCTGCATTAATGACATTTTTTTGCACTGACTTTATATAGACATATAGGTGCGTGTGCATGTGCGCGTGTGTGTGTGTGTGTGTGTGTGTGTGTGTGTGTGTGTGTTTGTGTGTGTGTGTTTAAAGAAAACAGGGGGAGGACCTAGGATAAAAAATGATAATAGAAACACAGAAACACAGAATTTGTTGGCAGAGAAGGACCTCTTGGCCCACCCACTGTGCCCAGATGGTCCCTGCCTAGTCTGTCCCCTCAGATCCTAACTGGTCTCCAGCAACCTTTTCTCCTTCCTGTCTATTTACTAATATTCCACCTATGTCTGTCCCATGAATTCATGAAGTTCCTTACTGTTTTTTCCTCCACCTCCTTACATCTCTCTTAAACTCCCCCCTCCAGATTTCTTGCATGTCCTTTGGTCCTGGTGTTCTTTCTCACTTGAAACAGACTCCCCTCCTGCACCCTGTTTACCAATTTGAGTTACTTGTAGGTCTCTATCATGTCCACTCTCTCTATTCCCTCTTTCAGGGTGTACTTGTTGATATCCTCAGTCTCTCTTTGTAGGGCTTTGGGTGCAATCCCTGCACCATTTTAGTTGCCTTCCTCTGGCCTGCCTCCACCCTGTCAATGTCCTTTCTGAGGTGCAACCTCCTGAACTGGATGCAGTACTCTACATGGGTCTAACCAGTGAGTGATACAGTGGCAACACTCCTCACTCCTCCTGCTGGAGATACCTTTCCCTATGCATACCAGCATCCCATTGGCCCTATTCACTACTTTGTCACATTGCCCTGCTAGTTTGAGGTAATCAGATATGATAACCCTAAGATCCCTTTCCTGCTTAGTGACTGTCAGTATCTCCCCATCCTATGCTCCTCCTGGGTTCCTATGCCCTGGGTGCATGATTTTGCACTTCTTGGCATTGAACCCGGCTGCCATGCTCTTGACCACTCCACAAGTTCTGAATGATCCCCAGGCATTATCTCCACCCTCCTGAGTGTCCATCCTATTACAGATTTTAATTGATCTGCAATAAGGCATACTGTACCATCCTTTCCACTTCTTCTGCAGTGTTGTTTGTGAAGACATTAGAAACATAGAAACATAGAGGTTGATGGCAGATAAGGACCACAAGGCCCATAAGGTCTGCCCATTTCTTTTTCTACCTTATGAATGTGCCATCAGCCTTTGCTCTGTCAGTGGCCTATCTATTCATACTCATCTGTATTGCTCCCTTATGGCTATCCCATGCCTGTTTGAAGCCCTGCACTGCATTCATAGCCACCACTTCCTGAGGTAGGCCGTTCCATGCATCCACCACTCTTTCTGTGAAAAAGAATTTCCTCACATTCCCCGTTAATCGTCCTCCCTCTAATCTCGTGCTGTGTCCTCTTGTCCTGCTATTTTTCTTATATTGAAACATGTTAGACTCTTTCACCTTGTTAATGCCCTTAAGGTGTTTGAATGTTTCGATCATATCACTCTCTCCTCCTTTGCTCAAGGGTATACATGTTGAGCTCCGTTAATCTGTCCTCATCAGGCGTCTGATGCAGTCCCTGCACCATTTTGGTTGCCCTTCTCTGGACTGCCTCAATTTGGTTAATATCCTTGTGAAGGTGTGGCCTCCAGTACTGCACACAGTACTCCAGATGGGGCCTAACCAGCGTCTTGTAAAGAGGGATTATTACCTCCCTCTTACAACTTGTGATACCCCTACTAATACACCCTAACATCCCCCTAGCCTTACCTACTGCTTTAGAGGATGCTTGGATGATTTCTGGTCATCGGTGATGATGATGCCCAAATCTCTTTCTTCCTTTGTGACTGCCAGCAACTCCCCTCCCAGCCTTTACGTGGCTTTAGGGTTTCTCTTCCCTATGTGCATGATCTTACACTTCTTTGCATTAAATCCCAGTTTCCACCCATCTGACCATTTTGCTAGTTTATCCAGATCTCTTCTCATTCTGCCCACCCCATCTGGATCATCTACTCTGTTGCAGATCTTGGTGTCATCTGCAAACAGACAAGCCTTATCCTCTAGTCCATCTGCAATGTCACTAGTGAAGATATTAAAGAGGACTGGCCCCAGGATTGATCCCTGAGGTACCCCACTTGTGACTTGCATCTCTTCTGACTGTATACCATTTACCACCGCTCTCTGTTTTCTGCCCATCAACCAGTTTGCCACCCAGTTGACCAACTTCTGACCCACCCTGAGCCTACCCAGCTTATTTATCAATCTTCTATGTGGAACAGTGTTGAAAGCTTTGCTGAAGTCAAGGTAGGTGACATCAGCTGTCCCCTTGGTTCCCCACTCTGGTTATCCAGTCAAGAAATCTATGAGATTAGTTTGACAGGACCTTCCTTTTGTAAACCCATGCTGTATTGGATCCTGTGCCCCTATGGATTCCAGGTGTTGCACTATCCTTTCCTTAAGGAGTGTCTCCATAATTTTGCCCACTACTGAGGTAAGACTAATTGGTCTGTAGTTCTCTGCCTCCTCCCTGCTACCACTTTTGTGAAGTGGGATCACATGAGCCCTTCTCCAGTCTTCTGGGACCTCTTCTGCGCTCAGAGACTCACTAAACAGTTCTGCTAATGGCTCTGCTAGTTCTACCCTTAGCTCCTTAAGTACCCTGGGGCGTATGCCATCAGGTCCCATTGCCTTGTCACTCTGAGCTTAGCGACTCTTGCAGGACCCTTTCTTTTGTGAAGGAGTAGTGCTCACCTCCCTCCCCTGTGTCCATGGTGCTGAGCTGTAGGCCCTGCCCCACTTCTCTTCAGTAAATACTGAGCAAAAGTATCTATGTAGGATAGATGCTTTTACAGGGTCCTCCTCCTCACACACCCTTTTCTCCTTTGAGCTTAGCAGTAGCCCCCCTGGACTTTCTCCTTTCACTAATGTATCTATAGAAAGTCTTGCCACCTTCTTTAACTGATCATGCTAGTGTTTCCTCAGTTTGGGACTTTGCCTGCCTTACTGCCTTCCATGCTTCCCTTAGGGCAGTTTGTAATGCCTCCCTATCTTCATCCCTATGTTCCTTATATATTTCCTGAAGGCCAGCCTTTGGCTCGGACCTTTTCTGCTACTGTGTTTGAGAACCAAAGTGGTTTCTTCTTCTTTGCACTTCCTTTTCTGTCTAACACAAAGGGATGTTGCTTCAAGTATTGTATCCTTAATGCTTGCCCACTTTGCCTGTACCCACTCACCTGTGTTTCTTTTTGCCAGGGCTAGCTTAACTCTGTTGGCCATCTTATGAAAGTCAGCTCCTCTGAAGTCCCATATTTTTGCCTTGGAATGGGATGATTTAGATGTAGTGGCCAAATTGAACCATACCATGTGATGGTCACTGGCCCCCAGGTGACCTTCTACCTAGAGATCTGTGATCCCTTCCCTGTTAGTCAGTACAAGATCTAGGATAGCCCTGTCTCTTGTGGGTTGTTGTACTAGTTGTTTGAGGCCCTCCCCCTGCAGAGAATCCACCATCTGTCTAGTTCTGGCAGATGTTCCTGCTGGTATTGACCAATCTGTATCCGGCATGTTGAAGTCTCTCATTATCAGAACCTCCCCTTTAGCTGTCATGTTTTGTATATCTTCTAACAGTAATGTGTCTATGTCCCACCCCTGGTCTGGGGGCCTGTAGACAACTCTGGCTGTCCCATTTTCTGTTTCCAGGGTGACCCACAGTTCTTCTGGCTCCTTATGTGTATTCTGAATTTCTGTAGCTTTGATATTTTCATTCACATACAGGGCCACTCTACCCCCCTTTTTGCATCTCGGTCTCTTCTGAACAGTACATAGCCAGGTACTGAAGTCTCCCAAGTGTGGTTACTGGTAAACCATGTCTCACTAATTGCTACTATGTCCAGTTTAGCCTCTGACATTATTGCCTGCAGGTCTGGGATCTTATTTCCCAGGCTGTGAGCATTGTGTACATGATTTTCCATTGGCCAGATTTCAAGTGTGTTAGTTGTTGGGTGAGGTTTGGCATTTCCCCTGTGCATCGTATGGGGAGACAGACCTTTTTTCTTACCTGGTGATGCAAATGAACTGCAAACATGCTGAATCCCTGTTTGACCACTAGCTGAGGGGGGAGGGGTGTTCTTTCCATTTGACGTATGGGGTGCTGCACCCCTCTCCCCATTTGCTAGTTTAAATATTCTGCAAAGACATCAAACTTCTGCCCCAATGCACTGGCGCCCTCCTTAGTCAGATGCAGTCCATCAAATTTAAAGAACTTTCGCTCCCAGAACTGTTGCCTGCTCCCTACAAACCTGTGTCCTTTTTCCTGGCGCCAGCCCTTGAACCACATGTTTAGCTCCCCTGTCTCCCCTTCTCTGACCTCCGTCCATCTGCCCCCGACTGGCAGGATCTCAGAGAAGAAGATGTCGGATGAAATGGATGATAGTTTGTCACCCAGCCTGGTCAGGTGTTCCTTGGTCTCCACAACTGACCAGCTGGTGAGATCACTAGTCCCTACATGTACCAGAACATCAATGTTTTCTCCTGCTTTGTGAACAATTTTAGCAATGCAGTCAGTGTCTCTCCACGCTGATGTACCTGGGAGACATCTGACCATTACCCCTGGCTGGAGATAGGTATCAACTCCCCGAATCATGGAGTCTCCTATGATCAGAAGTTTTTTTGATTTCCTTTTTGCTATTTTTGTTTTGGTTCCTGATAAGGGTAAGTTTTGTTGTGCTAGCTCCTGTGCTGCAGTGTCCTGCTCTGCAGTGTTCTCTGCCCCTTTGTTTGATTTCGGAGATAAAGGCAGATACCTGTTTGTAGTGTTTATATGTTTTTTTGAGGTAATATGTTGGACAGCACAGAGTGATGAGGCACCCAATTTGCCCCTTCTAACCACCTGCCAACCTCCTGGGCCAACTACCCTCTGCGGTCAAGGTTCTTCTATAGGATGTTGGAGAAATGGTGGGTGGTTCTTATAATGTATTTCCTCTTGAATATGAAATTTGAGGCGATCAATCTCTGCCCATGCTGCCCGGAGCTGAACCCTAAGATCTCCAATGGCTCAGCATGAAGGACAGTGTCCTAAATCCTGTAAGACTGTCCTTCCAAAAGTGTTCTGCAGTACCTTCAGATAATGATTTCCATTCCAGATAAGTTGCTGGGTTTATAACCTGGTCAGAGTGATTAGAAGGAAGAAAATGCAAGTAATGGTTTGATTTTGTGTTTTGTTTTTGTATAACTTGTTATAACAAGTTAAATTACTAGTGCCCCTGTAAATGAGCTCACCTTGTGGATGCCCCACTGATCCGCCCCTTCCTGCTTTGCCACAGGAAATGTCACAACTGTGGTACCCTATAAAAGGAGTGTAGTGTGGGGTGGTTGGGGATGGGTGGCTAGGCCCTTTCCCTGCCGAAAAAGAAGAATCATGGATGAAAGAACAAGGAGGTAAGAGCAGAAACAATCAGTCAACAACAAATGCAGTAACCCTGAAAGCTTATCCTAGTGTTAGATAGAATTGTAAAACCTGTAAAGCACCACCTGTAATAATTTCAGAGAAGATATACCCTGAAAGAAACACTGCTACAGAGAAAATAAAGCAGTAACAGAAGATATACCTGCAAAGACAATTTGAATCAGAAGATTACAGCAGTAATCTGTTAGCACATACCTGTAGGCACACCTTGTAATAATGCAGAAGAAGGTATACTAGCAACAATTTGAATCCAAGAAAAATAAAGCAATGAAATGTTAGCAACAAACAGTAACAGTCCCTGTGAGTACAAAATAAAAATAACAACACACAGTAAATCTGCTTAGCCAAAAGAAGTCTTAATCAGTTTCCCTTGCTCTGGTAAGGTTCTCTGCTCTGTCCTTTCAAGCAGTCTTAGAAGGAAATTGCTCAGGTGAAGCTAGGTGCCTTGGCCAGCAAACCAAGTCTTCTACCTCCAAGACATCAACTAACCTGACATTTTAACCCTTCTTTCTGTTGGAAATTACTGACAGCTTGCCAGCTCCGCCCCCAGATACACACCTAATCCTCTGGAAGAGCTTTGGAAGGAAGCAATTAGCTCCTTCAATATGAGAAGGAGACTGAAACACCTCTGAGACAACACACCTTTTCAGCAAAAATGAATAAAATAAAACAGTATCAAATAGTAATTTTGCTTAACCCAATGATAAAAAGTCACAAAAGTGTAAGCACCACCTGTAATAATTTCAGAGAAGATATACCCTGTAAGAAACACTTTGCTACAGAGAAAGATAAAGCAGTAACAGAAGATATACCTTGCAAAAGACAATTTGAATCAGAAGATTACAGCAGTAATCTGTTAGCACATACCTGTAGGCACACCTTGTAATAATGCAGAAGAAGGATTTCCAGCAACAACAATTTGAATCTGAGAAAAATAAAGCAATGAAATGTTATCAACAAACAGTAGCAATCCCTGTGAGTACAAAATAAAAATAACAACACACAGTAAATCTGCTTAGCCAAAAGAAGTCTTAATCCATTTCCCTTGCTCTGGTAAGGTTCTCTGCTCTGTCCTTTCAAGCAATCTTAGAAGGAAAGAGCTCAGGTGAAGCTAGGTGCCTTGGCCAGCAAGCCAAGAGGACCAGTCCCAGTACTGAGTATAGATGGGTGAAATGGCCCCAATTCGCTCCGCGAAGTGAATCGCAAAGTGAAAGCAAATTCGTGGAGCGCTCCACAACTCGAAGCGGAGTACTTTGCATTATAATGCGTAATGAGAGGTCCACTGAAAACAATGACTTTGCATTACTCCACCTTCCCAAACCACTACTCTACCAATTCTTAAGGTGAAGTACATTGAAAACAATGTACTTTGCCACTTACGTGTTTTTAAGCTCCAAAGGTGAATTTTGCAGTGATTCATGGGATTTCAGGTTACATGGGCTCTAGATTGTTCTGCACAGCCTCAGTTCGGGGTAGTGAGTGTAGGAAGCTGTAGGAGACAGTCTGCTCTGAGAGCTTTCTATGATTCAAACCTTTTAAAAGCTATTAAAAAAGCCTTTCTGAGTAATTTTGTTTGCTGAAATTTTAGTTTATCAATTGTAGGAAATCTTCCTGTGCTCATATCATCGAGTGTTTATTATTTGTGTATGGATTTTGAATGTTAATGTACAACATTCAGTCTGTGTACTGAGAGACAGTGGAAGTGTGCTTTGGGGGAGGGGCGTATCTGTGGTGTAGGTAGATTAACTTGGAGAAAAAACAGTTCTTTCTGTTTTGGTGATATTTTTCCTTGTATAACTGTGTTAATGTACACACAGTAATATTTTCAATAATTCTTGCCATTTTTTTGCTGATTGTTGTGGTGCAGCAGTGCATAATTTTAGTTTGTTTAAAATATATGGTTATATTACTGAAGTTTTCAATTTGCTACGTATTACTTAACGTGTGTGTGAGTATGTGTGTGACACGTGTCATCAAATCAGACATCTTTTATTGTGCCACATAGTAATTTCAGCAATGTGAACTGCTAAACACTGCAGCTGTGTGATTTTTGTACTTCCTTGTGGTATCTTTACTGGTACTAGTGCTAGTGACTGTTACTGCAGCAGTGCAGTACACTGCCCCAGCCCCGCCCAATCAGCAATCTTTTCCAGATTTGAATTTCTGATGCTGAGCACTGGTTAAGTGTTGTGCCTTTACATCTGCATTTCTTTAGTGCGCAGCATAATCTTAATCTGCCTGTGTATTTGCATCTGTTTAGGCCCAATCTCCATCTGTAACTTAAGTCACAATTGTTTCTTTGGCTTCCCTTCAGAGTACTGGACTGGTGTGGTACATAATTCTGCATGAACATTGTACTCATTAACACACATTTTAAGTCAGGACCATCATCAGGAGTCTCGTAATACAAATCACATTCTTCATCATCACGGTCATAAATGCGCCACAAATCATGATTCACGATCATGTGACGAATTACGACATTAATTTTTTTACTAGTTACTTGGATGTACTGTATTGTAAGCCTGTTTTGCAGTATCTCTCCAGGCTTCACCACCCCACCATTGTACTCATTAATAAGTGTTTTTAAGTTGGGGAGTTTTGTGCTACAGCTCATTGGGGAAGTACAGCCGTAGGCATTCGCGTTCCTAATACAGTTACATATTAGTTATCTCACACCGTCGACACCGAATCATGTTCTTCATCATCACGGTCACAAATGCAGTCACAAATCATGAGTCACAATCACGTCATGAATTACAGCATTCATTTTTTTACGAGTTACTTGGATGTATTGTAAGCCTGTTTTGCAGTATCTCTCCAGGCTTCGCCACCCCACCATTGTACTCATTAGTAAGAGTTTTAAAATTGGTGAGTTTATGATTCAGGCTCAGCTCATGGGGAAGTACAGCCATAGGCATTTTCATTCCTTCCTCCTTTACAGCATGTGAGTTACAGTACTGTAAGTAGTGGCCCCAATTACTCCGTGAAGTGATTCACAGAGTAACACGGAATCCTCGGAGTACTCCACAACGTGAAGCGGAGTACTTTGCTTCATAATGAGGAACACGAAGTCCATTGAAACCAATGACTTTGCATTATTCCGCCTTCCCCAAACCACTTCTCCACCAATTTTAAGGCAAAGTACACTGAAGTCAGTGTAATTCGCCTCACTTTGCCTTGTAATTGTGCTCCAAATGAAATTCTGCAGTAATTCATGGGATTGCAGGTCACATGGGCTCTAGATTGTTCTGCATAGCCTCAGTTCTGGCCTGGGTAGTATGTATGTAGTGGTAACTGGAGACAGTTTGCTGTCAGAGCTCTGCGATTCAAAACCTCTGAAAGCTGTTTAAAATGCCTTTTTGAGTCATTTGTTTTTCTCAAAATTTAGTATACTGATTGTAGGAAACCCTTCTGTGCTCATATCATTGAGTGTTTATTGTTGTGTGTGGATTTTTAATGTGATTTTAGAAAAGTCAGTCTGTGTACAGTGAAGTGTGCTTTGAGGGAGGGGCGTATTTGTGGTGTAGGTACATTAACTGGTAGAAAAAGGCAGTCTTTCTGTTTTGGTCATATTTTTCTTGTATAACTGTGTTAATGTACACACAGTAATATTTTCAGTAATTCTTGTTATTTTTTGCTGACTGTTGTGGTGCAGCAGTGTATAATTTGTCTGTTTAAAACATTTGGTTATATTACTAAAGGTTTTCAGTTTGCTACGCATTACATGTAGTGTGTGTGTGAGTGTGTGTGCGATGTGTGCCATTAAATCAGACACCTTTTATTGTGCCACAGAGTAATTGCAGCAGTGTGAACCTGCTATCCACCACACCTGCATGAATTTTTTATGCTGCTTTGTGGCATCTTTACTGGTAGTGGATTGTTACTGCCGTGCACTAATCCCCCAACTGGCAAAATATATTCCTTTCCAGATTTGGATTGGTGACTTGTGAGCACTGGTTAGGTGTTGTTGTGCCTTTTTGTATGCATCCCTTGAGTGCGCAGTGCAATCTTAATCTGGCAGTGCACCATTAATTCTGGGAGACTGCATTTCTTGTTACGCTCTCATTTCACTTCGTCAGCACTGGGGAATTTTCTGGACACAAGACAGTAGCATTTTGGGGATGCACATTAATTCTGGTGACTCTGTGTGTGACCACTGCACGCATGACTGAGTGTGCCATTAATTCTGGAGACTTTGCATTTCTTGTTACACTCTCATTTCACTTCATCAGCACTGGGAGTTTTCTGGACACAAGACAGTAGCACTTTGGGGATGCACATTAATTCTGGTGACTGTGTGGGTGGGATGCTGCAATATTGTTGTCACTATGCCTTACTTCACATTTAAGGCAGAATGACAATGCGAAGTAATAACAAGGTGAAGTGTGCCTTTTCTATGGGGCACTCCACGTAGTGAAGTGCCAACGAGAAGTGATCACTTCGCGTTCACTTCGCTGATGGATTTTAAATTGGCACATCTCTAGTACTGAGCCCTGTGGCAATTGGTAGAGATGATTTTCTTTTCTTACTGTAACCCAAGTTCATAAAATAGGGGAAGGAAACCAAATTGATATCCAGATTTGTTCTAGTGATCTTTTTCAGTTGATTTTGAGAAAGGTTGACAATATAAAGTAGAGTAACATTTTGGTAGTAGACCTAACAGGTGAAACTTTTCAAGTTGGCAAAAATAGACTTCACTGACTAAATCTGGCCTATGAACCTGGTCCACTTATTAATATGATTACAGATAATACCCATGAATTAAGACTGCTTTCATGGAATATTACAGGAATAAAGCAAAAATCAGATGTAGAATGGCTGGATTATATGAATTAGTTTTTGATAATATCAATGCAGGAAACCTGGCCACAGGATCATTTTGTTATAAGTGATTTTGAAGTGAAACATTCTGCAGCCATTAAATCTAATCAATATGGCAGAGGCATGGGGGGACAGACAATCTATGTTAAAGTATCTACATCTTTGAAAATTTGACATATTTGTAAAATGTGTTTTAAATGTATAGTAGTGGTTATTAACTGGAATTCAGGGTCATTTATTCTAGTTAATGTCTATATATATCGCCCAGGGCAACAAATTGTAAAACTCTTTTGGATGACTTGATCTTGATACAGTTCATTTCACCTTTGTACAGGTTAATATATTCATTTGCGGAGACTTTAATGCATGTATAGCCTTATTAGATGGCCAGTGAGGCATGCCTCTGTCCAATGAAGTTATGAATTTGCCACCTAGAGATTCCTCTGATAGGGTAATTAATAAAAATGGAAAACATTTTGCTACTTTTGTTAAGAACAATTCATTTGTTATTATGAATGGTAAAACTCAAGGGGATGAAAAAGGGAGGGTGACTTTTTTGGCCCTAATGGTCAGAGCCTGATTGACTATATTTTAACAGATTATAAATTATTCTGCATGACAGCAGGTAGGCAGGGATCCGATAGAGTGGAGTCACAGCCTACCCTCCAGGCTAGCAGAGAAGGACTTGGGGTAGCCAGAAAGGGAGGGAGTAGAAGGGAGGAGATGGAGGCTGGTGAAGGGAAGGGGGCAGGATGGACAGTGGTCTTGCTAAATGCAAGAAGCTAAGGCAACAAATCAGCTGAGCTATAGACACTCTTTATTTGTTTATTTAAAGAATTAAATACACCTTTGGGCCAGGGGTTCTTTTACAAAGGTTCCACATCAGGTTACTTGAAATGTTAGGACAGACAGTGGTATTGTGCAAAGAGAAATGAACATAGCAGCCGGAGGGCTTTGCCAATTACAAAATATCACAATTGTGCAAATCACTTCTATAACAATTTAAACAATATAGATTCATATAGGTAGCCATCCAGCAGAGGAGGCGAGGCCAGAGGCTGGTGTAAAGAGGGAGAAAGAGAGGAGTGGGAATGGGTCAGAGGCAGGGTCAGTGAGGAGGTGTGTGGAGGAGAGAGGAGGAGGGAAGGAGTAGGGAGGGAATGGTGGGGTATGGGGTGGGGGGATAAACCATTTAGGTGTAGCAGTCATAGAAGGCACAGGAGATGAGGTTTTGAGGCAGGCTGAGCTTATAGGCACCCAGGGTTGCTTTGCTGGTAACTTCTGCTGACAGGGTGTTGAACCAGGAGGAGGCTCTGAAAAGAAGAATCATTTGCCTTGGGTAGTTCGGCAAGGGCAACAGTGAAGGACAGGTTGTTTGAATTCCTGGTTTGTCATGGGCTGCTATATGGTCTCAGCAGTGCCTGTGATCCAGGTTGTAGTAGGTCTAATGTTTGCTTTTTGCTAGGATGCAGGTTTGACATTTAATTCTGCCAGATAGTAGGAGCCAGTTTATGTGTTCATAGATCTTGCAGGTGTGTGTAAGGCAGTTTGCAGATGTTTAGAGATGACATGCCTTGTTTAGTTCTGTAGTGATGCATTGGAGAGCTGTGTCAGTGGCAGACCCATAGATCACAAGCCCATAGTCTATTATAGAGATTACTGAACTGTGAATGGCAGTGCTTAGAGCTTCATCCATGAGGCAGTTCTTATGTCTATAGAGCAGACCTATGCTGGTATTCATAGTTTTTGCTATGTAGTTGATATGTTCAGAGTATCCAAGTGTCGGGTCAAGAATTAGCCCAAGATATTCAAATAGATGTACTTGTTCAAGAGTGGCCCCTTTGCTGTTTGAGATAGAGAGGTCTCTGTTTTTATGTTTGCTGTGGGTACCATGGAACAGCATTGATTTGGTTTTGCTGTAGTTAAGAATAAGCTTGTGGGATTTAAACCATGCCTCTACATCAGTGAAGCTTTCTTGTAGTAGCAACTGAAGAAAGGAGGGAACAGAGTGGAAGGTGAAGATGACAGCATCATCAGCATAGAGTAGCATTTTTTCTGAGCAAGATGAAGGGAGGCTGTTCAGGAAAATGCTGAAAAGAATAGGACCCAGGATGGATCCTTGTGAGACTCCTGATCGGACCAAGAGAGGTGTAGAGAGGGATTCATCAGTTTTCACTTGCTGTGTTCGGTCACTGAGGTAGCTTTGAAACCAAAGAGTTGTGTCCAGAGATAGGCCTATTAGAGATAGTTGTTGAAGCAGTAGTGAATGGTTGATGGTGTCAAACACCTTAGTTAGGTCGATGAAGGTGGCGCCAATGAGATCCCCATGGTTCAGGGCATTGTGGATGCGAAGGTAAGTTCTAGGAGTGCTCGGTCACAAAGCGGTGGTCTCTAAGTAAATCTGTGTTGTTCTTGACATAGCAGGTTATACTTAGTAAGGTATTCTATCAGTTGGTCAGCAGCTATTCTCTCCAGTGCTTTTGAGAGAGGGGGGGAATGCAAATTGGTCTATAGTTGCTTGTAACAGATATTTTGCCACTTTTGTGGATAGGTGTCATCATCACTGATTTCCATTTTTGGGGGAACTGTGAAAGCATGACAGATTTGTTAAGGATTTTGGTGAGGGGGTCAGGACTTCATCGAGGGTAAGAGTGAGGAGTTTCAGGTCAAGGGAGTCGCTGCTTGATCTAGATTTTCCAAATACTCGAAGGAGGTATTTTTTTGTGATGTCCTTGGAGACGGCTTTGAAGTAGAATGGCGGATTTCCCTCCAAATTTCTGACTTTGACTGAGTTAATGGTATCTTGAGGAGGATCAAAAGTTAGGCGGTAAAACATGGCTAAGGTTTGAAAATGCTGCATTAAAGGCATTTGCCATGGTGACTTGATCTGCGGTGATGTGGCCATTTAGGTGGACCATAGCGGGTGGGGCTTTTGTTTTTTTTTCCTGTTAGTTCCATTAGGTTGGCCCAAAACTTATTTCCATCTTTCCAAGAGTTTTTTAGCACTCTTTTGTAGTAGTTGGCTTTTTCATTTAGAATTGCATGGGCGCAGGCATTTCTTGCAGTTTTGAAGGCTTGAGTGTCTGCCCTGTTTCTAGTCAACTTAGCACATTGCCAGAGATGATCCTGGGCCTTCATTTGCTCAAGGAGACCAAGATTGATCCAAGGGTTATTAACACCTTTAATCTTGCATTTCATGAATCCCCCACCTTGCAGCCGGCGCAGCCCTCGAGTTCCAGGGAGCGGAGGGGCTCCGAGCCGCCAGCGGGACGGCGGCATCCGCCTAGCCGACTGGGGTTCCAGGAGGCCGGGTGAAGAAGGCAGAAAGCCGGTGCAGCCCTCGGGTTCCAGGGGAGGCGGAGCTCCAAGCTGCCAGCGGGGCGGCTGGCGTCTGCCTAGCGACCGAGGTTCCAGGAGGCCGGGTAGAAGGCAGAAAGCAGGCGCCTTCGGGTTCCAGGGAGTGGAGGGGCTCGAGCCGCCAGCGGGCGGGCGGCGTCCTGCCTAGCCGACCGGGGTTCCAGGAGGCCGGGTGAAGAAGGCAGAAAGCCGGGCGCAGCCTCGGGTTCCAGGGAGCGGAGGGGCCGAGCCGCCAGCGGACGGCGCGCATCCGCTTAGCCGACCGGGTTCCAGGAGGCCGGGTGAAGAAGGCAGAAGGTACGGGTAAAGCCGCAAACCAATCGGAAAGCAACCGCTGTCTCTGCCTTGCTTCCGATTGCGCGCCTTTCCCATTGACTTTAGCTGGACTTGTACAACAGTATTCTGGCGGGATTTCTGCTATTTGTTAAATGTTTTGTAATTCCTCCTAAAAGAGCTGTTTACCTCTTGTAAAGTGCCGATTTAAGGGTTGTATTGTAGTTTCTAGTTAGTGATTACAGCCTTTTTGAAATTCTGTGCAGGCTAGACGCTTGGCGCCCTAACCCCCTACCCTCCCAGTCTTTGTTGTGTAAATCCATAATTTTAGCACCTTATTGCAGATTACTGCAATAAAAGTACTTACTCACTGCCTTCTCCTCTGTCCCCACCTTGTAGCTGGCGCAGCCCTGGTTCCAGGGAGCGGAGGGGCTCCGAGCCGCCAGCGGGACGGCGCAAGGCCCGCCAACATCGACGGGTTCCAGGAGGCCGGTGAAGAAGGCAGAAAGGTACGGGCAAAGCCGCAAAATTTTGCCCCCCCCTCTCGGTTGATTCTTTTATACACTTTCTCCTGCCATTTCTCTAATCCACGCCCACATCTATTTCCCTTCTCTCTTAACCCATACCTAACCTCCACAATGCTACTTTGCTTCCTTTTGCTCCTGAGCCTCTTCTCCCCAGTCCCTTATGATAATTATGATATACCCCTGTCATGATGAATAAGTTAGTGAATTCGATCTGCCCACCTGCCATCCACAATGGACAACCACCTATTCCTTATTCATTTGAACCACTTTTAACTGCAACCCCTGGGGTATCCACATAAAGCCTCTCTAACAATTCAACACTCCTAGCACCTTACATGTATCCTGGCTTTATATTAACCCACTATGCCTGTCCATCAGATTATTATGTTATGATAAAATTCACACCTATATAACAGGACCTTCTCCCATCACACAGCGGGCACCCAGGAAGAAGAGGAAACGCCTGACCACTCACTATCCCTGTCCCTTGGTGCCCTCCTCAAATTAATCTTCTTCCTTCTGATCTGCATTGGTACTATTGAAATAAATCCTGGCCCCATTGAAAGTTTCTTTTCCCTGCTGATCTATCCTCTATAAATGGCCTAAGCTTCCTACATTTCAATGCTTGCAGCCTCTTAAAAAGTTCTCCTTAATACAGGCTTGGGTGGCACATACTCTACCTGACTTCCTGGTCATCTCTGAATCTTGGCTCAGACCTACAACAAAGACAGTGTTGTAAACCTTCCCAACTATCAGCTCTTCAGAGCAGATCGCCCTTCCAGGGGTGGTGGGGTGGCCATATACATTAAGGACATCATCTCTGCAACCTGCCACATCAATACATCCGAACCAAAGGAATTTGAATGTTTGTCAATCAAAATATCCTTCTAACTTGTCTTCATTTAAATTGATTGGCTGCATAGACCCCCTCTGCAGGCCTCAAACTACTATCTCACCTAGGGTCAATACTTAATCTAGGCCCTGAAGATACCATCATCCTTGGTGATTTGAATTTAAACTGGCTATCTAATGTATCTGCACCATTGGCAACCTTTGTGACACCTATGGATTTACACAACTAATTAAAGACCCAACCAGGGTTAACCTAAAAACTCTAGCAACAGCTCACTCCTGGATATTATGTTGGTAAACAAGCCTCACTTATATTCACATGCAGGAGTACTACGAGTGATGTAAGTGATCATTGTCCTATTGCTGGCATAAGATCTACACTCAAACCACCAATCCTGCAGAATTTGTCCTCAGAAGGTCAAAAAAATTCAACATCTCAGGATACCTCCATGACTTGAGTAATACAATATATTGGCAAGATTTCTACCTTACAACCTCAGTTGAAACAGCTTCCAGACCTTAAAGGACATTATCACTAATGTTTCAATATTCATGCAACAATCACCAGTATCAGAACTAAAGCAAGATCCTGCCCTTGGTTCACTACTGATCTTAAAGCAGCCTTGTTAACTAGAGACAAACTGTGGAAAAAGGCAAGCAAAACAAAGGATACCAGAGACTGGCTAAATTTCAGAAAAGCAAGGAATTCATGTACAAAACAAATAAGAACTGCCAAAGCTGCCTACTATAGAGCTGAATTGGATGCCTCCTACAATAACCCAACCAGACTCTGGGGTACTATAAAAATTCTGGGCCAAAACTCTACTCCTGCCTTAACCTCCAAACTGCTACTAAATGATACAAAATTACGAGCAAACAAGAAATCCTAAATACCTTCAATGACCACTTCACCACTGCTGGCCTAGCATTTGACTCATCACCTGCAAATCTCCTGAGATCTTCCTGAACCTTCAATCCACTGTGGGACAAAGCTACTTCAACTTTTTCCTTCAACCCAATATCCTTGAAAGAAGTAGAAGACCTCCTCTCTAATTTAGATACTTCTAAGAGTGCAGGTACAGACTCCCTGGATCCTACTTCCTTAAAATTGCATCACACGTCTTATCTGCCTCCTCACTCATCTCTTCAATCTTTCCCTAACTACTGGATCCATTCCTCCACTTGGAAAACAGCTCAAGTAGTTCCACTACTTAAATCTGGTGATCCCATGGACCTCAACAATTACAGGCCCATTTCCATCCTATCAGTACTATCCAAGATGCTAGAAAAATTAGTAAACTCACAATTAGGGACTATCTGGATAACAATAACCTCTAAATTCAGCACAATTGAGTTCAGATCAAGGCATAGCACCATTTCTGCCCTAGCCAGAAGTAACTAACAATTGGCAGATTGCCTTGGATAAGAAGAACAGTACCTGTGCTGTGTTCCTGGATTTGAGTAAAGCATTTGACACAGTGGATCATGAATCATTAATCACCTCCCTTAGCTCACTAGGACTGGATTCTCTCTCCTCCAACTGGTTTAGTGCTACCTATCAGATAGGTCACAACTGGTAAAAATGGAAATTACCTATCCACCTTAAAACCACTGCTAAGAGGTGTACGCAAGGCTCTATTCTTGGCCCCATCCTCTTTGCCATTTATATTAATAATATCGATGCCAACCTCACTCAATCTAACATTCATCTGTTTGCTGATGATACTGTATTATATGTCAGCAATCCTCATTACCTAAACCTGTGAGCTGTTACAATCTGAATTCTCCATCCTGCAACACAATCTACTGGAAAAAACTACTTCTAAATGCCAAAAAACAAAAGCTATGTTCTTTGCCACAAAGAGTTGCTCTGCCACTACCCATCACCCACCACCCCAATTATCCACCTTCTTGGAGAGCTTCGAATTTGTTGATAACTTCAAATACCTTGGAGTCTGGATTGATAATAGGCTTGACTATTCTGTCCATATTGAAGAGCTACTAAAAACTGAGACAAAGACTTGGTCTATATTTTAGAATAAAACACTACCTTAACAGAGACTCCAAAAAGATTAATCCAGGCATCATTCCTATCCTCATTGATTATGCTGACTTTCTCTATGGCGTTGTTCACTCCCCTCTTAAATAAAGCTGGACACCCTGTATCATAGATCCATCAGATTTATTACTGACCTTCCTCCAGCACCCATCTTTGCTCTCTTTATATGGCAGTCAACTGGACATCACTACAACACAGAAGAAACAGGAATGCTGCAATCTGGATATTCAAAGCTTTATCAGGCAGACTACCCACCTATATCACAGACTGTTTACCGAATTACTTCTAGGCCATACACCTTGAGGATCAGTAAACTCATCATACTAAAGGTCCCCAATGCCTGCACCCGGTTTGGGAGGGCGCTATCAGCCACTCACTAGCAGTTGCATGGAACTCACTCCAAAAATCCATGAAGCTAAATAGCCTCTTACCTTTAACATCCTTCAAAGATTATTTTCCACCCTATTTCCAGAGCTCTGCAATTGCTTTTATAAGGCCTAATCCCTACCCTACCTACCCTCCCACACCCTTTCCGTGTTCCATTATGTTAGTTCTACTTCTATTTTCCAGTCACCTGATATACTCTCATAAAAGCCAATTAGGCCCTATAATTTATATATTATGCCTGCTATACCCATTGTCTCCTTTTTCTTACAGGTTAAATGGTTTTACTGTGCCTTGTATATATATAAATTGTTGTATATTATCACTTATGTCATTGTACTACTGTTTATGTTATTCTTGTCTATGTAAAAATACTTGTACTCTTATTTGTATGACCACTCAGGTCCATCTTGTAAATGAGCTCGCTCAATGATGTTCGCCTGACTAAATAAAGATTTTGATTGATTGATTGATTGATTGATGAAGGGTGCATGTGCATCACACTCTTAGCAGTGTGGAGGTGGATATGCAGCTGTCACAGAAACGTGGGCAAGTGACCACCAGGACTGGGATCTAATAATCCCACGATACAAATCATACAGGAAGGACCATAAGGAGGGAGGGGTGGAGTGGCAGTCGGGGTGGAGTGGCAGTCTATGTGAGGGACAGAATCAAATGCACAAGGACGTGGGGAAAACATGAGAACAGAGAAAATCTGGCTGCAGATCCTAGACTCAGGTGGTAGGAAACCAAGGTTTGGGGTGGTATACAGGCCGCCCCAGTCTGAGGAGCTTGACGGAATTAATGGGACAAATCAGAAAGGTATGTAGAAAAGGGAAGGTGGTCATCGTGGGGGATTTCAACTTGCAAGAGGCTGACTGTAGCATTCCGATCACCTCCAGTGCTAGGGAACAAGTGCTCATGGATGTGATCCAGGAGGGTCTCCTGACACAGTTGGTTAGTGTACCTACTAGGCTAAAGAACACTTTAGATTTGGTATTGTCAAATTGGGAGGCAGTAAGGGAAATAAAGGTGGAGGACCCACTAGCCGACAGTGATCACCAAATGGTGTGGTTTAATATCATGATGTGTGGGGAGCCAGAGAAATCAGTTACTCGGGTGGTAAACTTCAGGAGGCCAGACTTTGGGAAGATGCAGGAAGCACTGAAAGAGAAACTGGAGGGCATAAGGCAGGAAATGGATCGGAGCAGACATGGGATATTATTAAATGGGGGTTACAGAGGCAACAGAAGCCTGCACCAAGGCACAGATTAAGAGTAACAAAGCAAGAAAACCATGCTGGTTGAACAGCGAGGTAGTGGAGGTGGTGAGGGCAAATGATAGGTGCACCAGAGGTATGGGAGGATGGGGAAGGAAGCGGGCAGGGAGAGTATGCAGGTTGGTTCAGGAGGTGACCAGAAAAGTGAGAGAAGCCAAGGTCCAGAGGGAGCCGAGATTAGTATAGGGAATTAATGGGGGGGAAGACTTTTTCAGATACATCTGGGAGAAAAGGAAGCACAAGGAGACAATAGTGAGGATAAAAAGGGGTGGGTAGTGGATGAAAAAGGGGGAGGAGCAGGTGGAAGCATTGAATGAATACTTTTGCTCAGTGTTCATGGAAGAAAAGGGAGGACCACTACCACCATTGGCTGGGAGGGTTGGGATGAGGGGAGAGGAGGTGACAGATGGAAGAATTGAGGCAAGCAGAGTCCTAGAGGGACTGAGGGCACTGAAGGTAGACAAGGCACAAGGGCCTGATGGTATCCACCCAGGGTGTTGAGGGAGATGGCAGAGATGCTGGCGTAGCTGCTGCAGATCTGTACAGCACCTCACTGGAGTCATGATGTGTGCCACTGGACTGGAGGATGGCACATGTAGTACCATTACACAAGAGCAGACCAAGGATGAACTGGGTAATTATCGTCCAGTAAGTCTCACCTCCATAATGTGCAAACTCATGGAAATGATGCTAAAGGAAAGACTGGTGTTGTACCTGGAGGACAATAATAGCTACAGCATTACACAATGCATCAAGCCCTTAGAAATTAACAAGAACACAAAATAAAACTGTTATGTACATAACCCTTACCAAAATTAACAAGAACGTATGAGAAGGGAAGAACCCTCAAGCATTTCTCTGGTAGAAGCTACCAGTTTGCTGTAGGTAACCATAACAAGGATGGCACTTAGGCCCACACCTCACGGAACCGGTGATGGCGGATGGGTGACACTTGGACCACATTTGCTCATCATGTCATCAGAGCATCTACGTTGGGTAATGGAGGCAACCCATTCAGACTGTGCTAGGGCAGCTGACATGGATGAGTTGGATGTGCAGCACGGCAATGAGGAATTTGGTGCCATTCTGCTTATTCTGGCCTTGTTCTCCCCATGCCTCAGAGTTAAATCTTGAGGAGGACTATCCATTCTACCTGCTATTGGGGATCCAGTTTGCCACTGGCTCCTTCCCACACACTAGATCTAATCTTCTCATTGAGACTTGAAGTTTGTGTGATCAAGGTTGATCCAGTCTCTTGGTCAGATCATCATGCAGTATCATTGCAATGTGCCCCCCCACGGAGACAATCCGATGTAATCCTAAATATAAACTGGAGGTTTTCAAACTCCATGAGGCACTCCTTGGGTGGCCAACCCAAGCCAGCAGGTCGCTCCTTGTATGATGTAGATCTGCCTACCTGGGATGAGTTTCAACTGGTTTATGAGGCTGAGAAACTCAGGTAGTCTTCAGTTTGCACTCTACCAACTGTATGTTGGACCGGGACCTACATGGCTGATTCTTGGCTGTGTTGAGTTCCTGGGTCCAGTGTCTCTCACGATAGTTAATGGGTCCTTTGGGAGGGTGTCTTCCTATGGCATTAAAAAAGACACTGATTAGAAACCATCATTGGAGCCTAGTGTTCTTGTGACTTACAGACCCATCTCTAACCTCCTCTTTCTGGGGAAGGTTATTGAGAAGGAAGTGGTGGAGCAGCTGACAGGTCACATGGAATCTTTCTCCATCTATGAACCTCACCAGTAGGGCATTTGGTCCCGGCATAGCACTGAGACTCCTCTCATTAGGGAAACTCATGAACTCCTCCTAGCGAGGGAACAAGGGCAATGTTCTATTCTAGTGCTCTTGGATCTTTCTTCTGCATTTGACACAGTTGACCATGGAGTGCTTCTGGATTGACTGTGGGACTATGTGGGTCTCTCCAGTGCAGTTTTGTGCTGGTTTGATTCCTACTTAATTGGAAGGACACAGCAGGTTGCCCGGGGGAATTTTACCTTAGGGTTATATGTGCTGTCCTGTGGAGTCCCACAATGCTCAATCCTGGACCCCATTTTGTTTTCAGTGTACATGCTGCTGCTGAAGGAGATCATTAGAAACATAGAAACAGAGAATTTGATGGCAGATAAGGACCACTTGGCCCACCTAGTCTGCCCATTTCCATACCTGATAGATAAGCATAAGCTGCAGATTCTAGTTAACCAACAGCTTACTTCCTCCAACCCTCCACTAGAATTGCTTTATGTCTGTCCCATGCATTCTTGAATTCTCCCACCGATCTTGACTCCGCAACCTCCTGAGGAAGGCTGTTCCATGCATCCACAACCCTCTCCATGAAAAAATACTTTCTAATATTACCTCTGAGCCATCCCTCCTCTATCTTCAAGTTATGACCCCTTGTTCTTGCACATCTCTTTTTCTGAAAGATGCTGCCCTCTTGGACTTTGTAAATTCTCTTGAGGTACCTAAAAGTTTCTATCATGCCCCCCTCCCCCTCCTTTCCTCGAGGGTATACATATTAAGCTGCTTTAGTCTCTTTTCATATGACTTCTGGTGTAGACCCTGCACCATTTTGGTTGCCCTCCTCTGAACAGCCTCCACTCTGTCTATGTCTTTCGGAGATGGGCTCTCCAGAACTGCATGCAGTACTCCAGATGGGGTCTCACCAACTGTCTGTACAGAGGATAACAACTTCTTGTTTTCTACTATTGATGCCTCTCCCTATGCATCCCAGCATCCCTCCAGACATCCTTATGGCCTTCTCACATTGCATGCCCACCTTTAGGTCATTTAATATAATTACTTCCAGGTCCCGTTCCATTTTTGTTGTTGTTAGTATCTCACCCCCATTGTGTACTCTTCCCTGGGTTTTGTTTCCCAATTGCATTACCTTGCACTTCTTTGCATTGAATCTGAGCTGCCATACATTTGACCATTCCTCCAACCTTGCCAAGTCCCTTTTCATCCTTTCCACCCCACCTTGTGTGTAAGCACCAAGGGAGGTCAACAGTAAAATGTCAACCTCCACGCTAGCGACAGCAATACCAATGCAGGTATTGTGCCGCCCACCGGCCGAAAGTGTTTTCTGGGGCCAGCCCACCCCCCGACTTTAGGATTATCAACCTAGGTTGGAGTTGGTCCAGGAGAAGCAGAATGCTGGGGAAAGTGAATCATGGAAAAGGACCATTACAGTGACTGTTGCTGTAATGGTCTTTTTATGTGGTTCGCTGTTGGGGTGTCGAGCTGAAGGGGGCACCACTTGTGTATCAACCCTGTTGCAGATCTTTGTGTCATCTGCAAAGAGATATGTTTTTCCTTCCAGGTGCTCCCCAATGTCACTTATAAATACATTAAAGAGAACTGGTTGCAGTACTGAACCCTGCAGTACTCTGCTAGTTACCAAACTTTCTTCACTGTGGACTCCATTTACTATTACCATTTGCGTCCTGTGGTCCAGCCAATTTTTTATCCAGGCTACCACCTTGGAACCCACTCCAAGGCTGGCTAACTTGCAGATTAATCTTTTGTGTGGGACTGTGTCAAATGCCTTGCTAAAATCTGGGTAGGCCATATCCACAGCCCTTCCCTGGTCTACTACTTTGGTCACCCAGTCAAAGAAATCTATAAGATTTGTCTGCACAACCTTCCACTGTGAATCCATGCTGCCTTGGGTCAGTGCCCACTGGCATCAGGTACTCAACAGTTCTTTCCTTCAGTAGCGATTGCATCATTTGCCTACCACTGAGGTCAAACTAATAGGTCTGTAGTTTCCTGCCTCTGCCCTGCTCTCACTTTTGTAAGGTGGAATCACATCTGCCCTCCTCCAGTCCTCAGGTACCACACCATCCTCCCATGATTTGTTAAAGAGATTAGTCAGTGATGTCACTAGTTCTACCCTTAGTTCTTTTGGAATTCTGGGGTGAATCCCAGCAGGCCCCATTGCTTTGTCCACCCTCAGTTTCAACAATTATTTCAAAACCCTTTCTTCTGTGAATGGACTGGTATCAACCCCCCTATCCAGAGTGTTTCTCTTGTTTAGTTTAGGTACCTCCCCGTCCTCTTCTGTTGTGAATACTGAGCAGAAATATTCATTCAGCATTCCTGCTTTTTCACTATCACCCTCTTCCCACATTCCCTCCCCTTTATTAAATCTTCATATCCCTCCCTTGGTCTTTCTTCACTCCCTAATGTACCTATAAAAATTTTTATCCCCCTCCGTAATAGAATTTGCTATCTTTTCCTTAATTTGGGCCTTTGCTATTCTGACTGCCTTCCCTGACTCCTTCTGCTTTAACTGATAAAGTTCTCTGTCCTGCTCCTTCTGTGTTTCCTTATGTTTCCTGAATGCTATCCTTTTCTCCTTAACCTTCCCTGCCACCTCTGTTGAGAATCATAGTGTTTTTTTCCTTTGTTTTGTTTTATTGATTCACTTCACACAAAGGCTTGTTGCCTCTGTGATGGCAGTTTTGATTATTCCCTATTGTTCCTACACCCCTCCTTCTTGCCTATTTGCTAGTGCTTTTCTGAGGCACTCTCTCATTTCCCAAAGTCATCCTCTCTAAAGTCCAGTACTCTTGCTTTTGTAAGGCTTGACACCATGGCTGTGTTTATTGTGAACCACACTGTTTGGTGGTCGCTTGTTCCCAGATTGCTACCCACTTCTAAATCTGAGATCCTTTCTCCATCCCCATTTGAGAGTACCAGGTCTAAGATTGCTCCCTCCTGAGTGGGTTCAAACACTACCCTGTCTCAGGCATGCCCTTGTAGGGCATCAAGAATGACCCTGCTCCTGGATGTGCCTGCAGCAGAGGTGATCCAGTTAACATCTGACATATTCAGGTCCCCATCAACAATATCTCCCTTTTTCTGCCATTTTAAGAATGCTTTCTATCATTTCCTTGTCCATTCCCTCCCCATGAGATGGGGTCTGTACACAACTCCCATGTGGAGTGTGGTGCCATTCTCTGTCTTCAGGGTGACCCATAGTGACTCATCTACTTCATGTTTACTCTTTAGTTCTGTTGCTCTAATCCCTTCCCTTACATAGAGAGTTACTCTTCCTCCTCCTCTTTTACCCTCCCTGTCCCTCCTGTAGGTTGTATATCCTGGTATGTTGACATCCCAGTCATGGTTTTCTGGATACCATGTTTCAGTGATCGCCACAATATCCAGGCATCCCTCTTCCATCAAGACCACTAGTTCAGGGAGCTCATTACACAGACTATGGGCACTGGTACTCATCACCCTCCATTTTTTGATGGCCTTACACCTTTTAACCCCATCTCTGTCCTTACTGCCTTTGTCTTTTTTTTTGCATTTACCCCATCCTGCTCCTGAATGTCTTCTCTACCTTGGTGTTTACCTCACTAATTACTGTGTTTTGTTGGTGAAAGCTGGGATTTCCCTGTTCCTTTTCAGTGCCTCCCCCCTTGGCTAATTGAAATGCTTGCCAATGAAGCATTTAAACCTATCACCTAGGATCCTGGTTCCCCCCAGGACAGATGCAGACCATTGCGCCTGCATAGGCCTACATCCCTCCAGGTGGCTCCCCAGTCCCCAATGAAGCCAAAACCCAGGGTTCCACACCAGTTTTTCAACCATTCTTTGAATCCCATAGTGCTGAGTACCCTAGCATCATCCATGCCATAGACAGGGAAGCCCGTCGAGGGAGGAGTTACGTGCGTGCTACTTGCCTAGGCCCTCCCCAACTCTACAATTCCTCTTGCACTGCTGGGATCCCATTCCCAGCCAGGTCATTGTCCCTAGGTGGACAATGACATCCAGCTCCCTCCCTCATGCAGCTGCTCCGCAATCCTGAGGATTCATTTCCTGTCCTCTGAGTCATGGCATCAGTCAGGCACCTCACCTCCCTCTCCCTTTCCTTCCCCACTTCTACCCCCTAATGACTGAGTCCCCACCAGGAGTTGTTTCTCCCCTGTGGGGTCTCATGCCACCCTCCTGTAGGTCTCCTTTGTGGGAGGTTCTCAGCATCCTTCTTGGTCTCCACTGCAGGTGCCTCCATGAGAAACCACTCTTCACTAGAACAGCATATGAATTGTGGAGAGGTACAGCTGGAAGGATGCCCTCTATTCCACCACCCTCTCCCTCCCTGGGCTCACCTTGGTCTAACCACTTCTTAGATGGTATGGAGTTGGGTTTCTCTACTATGCAGAGGACACCCAGTTGTGCATGTCTTGTCTCCTGACAATGATATTGCAGCCTTGGTGCTGAGTCAGTGCTTGGCTGAGATCAATGAATGGAAGGCTCTGAACTGGTTGCAACTTATCGTGGGTAAGACAGCAGTCATGGTGACTGAGTTGGGTCAGCGAGGCATGGCTGGCAGGGATGGTATGGCTCTCTCATTGGTGGGCAGCCGACCTCTATTGGTAACTGACGTGGCAAAGAACCTGGGAGTCATTTTGGACAATAGAGTGATGATTGAACAGCAGGTGTCACCAGTTGTCTAATCAGACTTTTATCATCTTCATAATACAGCAAGGATCAAGCTGTTTCTTGCTCCCAATGACCTAGCAATGACTGTCCACACTTTTGTCACTTCAGGGTAGGACGGCTGTAATGATCTGTACCTAGGGATGTCTGGAGGCTTTATGTGATTCCTGCAAATGGTCCAGAATGCTGCATCCCAGATGACTGTGAGTTCTTCATGGAGTGAGCATATAACACCAGTCCTGTGTGCACTGTGCTGGCTAGTAGTGCAGTGGCACATCACCTTCAAGATCTGCTTGCTAATGTACAAGGCTCTCTGTGGTTTGGGTCCTGACTACTGAAAAGAGCTCCTGTTTCCTTACCACCCAATGCACACCCTCCACTCCACTGATGCAGGCCTGCTTGTTGTCCCTTCCCCCACATCAAGATTGAAATTATCTTGGAACAGAGCCTTCGAGTGATGGCTCCATTGCTCTGGAATGCACTCCCTTTGAACATCCACAAGGGCCAACTCGATAGAGGCCTTCAAAGCCTCTTTAAAAATGTATTTATTTCATATAGCTTTCCCTGATTATGTACAGCCTTGACTGGTTTTATAGTGTTTTAATATTGTCATTTGACTTTTTACTTTGTACAGTGCTCAGATCCTTTTTTTGGATGTGGTGCTTTATAAATAAAATTTTGCCTCGCTTTGCTTTTACCCAAACTTCCCCTCCTTTCTGCTACCAAATGCAACCCCTCATTCCTGGGCTCACAAAATGGCCCAATTTGCAGTTACTGCCCCATAGTATTAATTATTAATAAAAACATAAACGCTATCAAACTTTTTAAAACATTTAGACATAATAACAGTTCAGATGAGGCTCTTACCAACCAGTGACATAAAACCCCTGCTTGTGTATCCATTGCTGTCATTTCGAAGGATGAGTCAGCCACACAGATATGTCTTCACCACGTGGGTCATGTAACATTTGGGGGATAAGGAAGAAACTCAACTTACCAACTGGGAGAAACATAACCCTGAGAACCAACCATTACTAATGAACACAAAAAGATAATGAAGGGTATCCAGTGCAGCGTCGCAGGGAGGGCAGCGGGTTTAAACCAAGGACAACAACAATGCAAGAAAAGGTGCTCATAATATGAGGTTGACATGCAAACATGCAGTTAAAAAGTGGCTTTGTTAACTTTATTATGAATGTGGAAATGTGAGACAACAGCAAAACAAACAAAAAAAAGTCACTTTGAACCTAACTGGTTCTTTCTCAGGGTTGGAAATCACAAAGCTCGGCTACACAGTTTCCACTCCAGGAACCACACTTTGTATTGCAGGATAAAAAATTCACTTTATTTAGAAAAATAATAAAACAGCAGCAGTACATTACTGAGCTCACCCTCCCAAAAGGATAGCAAAACGTTTTGGCCCAGCTGTCTGGCTTTGTCAGGGGTGGAGCCACAGATATCAAGCCCCAGTGAAATACTGTTTGCGTACAGCTGCAGTGGCCCACAAAATGCTGACCACTCAGTCTTCACATTACATTTATTAAAACTAGTTAAGTCAGAATAGTACATGTGCCGCAGTTTAAAGAGAGAAAAAGAGTGGTCTAAGGTAGAACAGCAGAGTGGAGATGCTTTGTCATTACCAATGAATTATATCTCACTGTCCCTTCAGAACATTTCAATGGTGAGTCTCTCTTCGTAGTTCAAATGGCAATCAGTGCATTCCCCAGTCCTATTTCAGTTGATGATGAAAGCACAACAGGATGAGGGAATGATGGCACAGCTATGGAACTTGTGGGCGGTGGTCATACTTGTCCCAAGATGGCCAGTTTCTGAGACCTGCCTTAAATTTATCAAATGCATGCCACCACTCTAGCACTCCTCTTGGGAAATCTGGATAAAAAGAGACGTGGGACCCCATCACTATGATGTCTGCAAGTCCCTGGCTCGCTTTAGTATGATCTCCTTGTCCTGGTACCTTAACAGCTTAAATATCAGCAGGTGAGGGTGAGAGTTCTGTGCTGATGGTTTAGCCCATCAAATTCTGTGAGACCACTCAAATTCAAAGTCATAGATGGCAGGATCTAATTGCACACAGGCCGTGAGTTGGGAGAAGAGGTAGTTGATGGGAATCTTTCCCTCTAGCCCTTGAGGGAGACCAAAGACTCAAAAGATTCTTTCAGTGTCCTCTTTCTTCTAGGTCCTGCATCTTGGCTGTTATCTACTGGATCTGCTGCTCAGTGGCTTGAAGATAATTGTCAAGCAGTTGCTGTGAGGAGGAGACAGTCGTGATCTGAGCTTCCACAACAGTAACCCTACTGTTAAGTGTAAGTAAAAATGTACTTGTATGAGGCGCCCTTCCAAGGCTCAGGGTGCCTTTACAAAATTTCACATACAATATTAAAATCCACAGCAATTAAAAACACCATTTACATTTCTGAAAATTCTTGTTTGAATAGAGAACTTTTTTAAACCCTTCTACAGTCAGGCTATTACATATCTGGCAAGGTAGAGAATTCCACAGGGTAGGTGCCATAAAGGCAAAAGTTCTTCCACCAGATGTTTTCAGGGCTACCCTGGGAATCTCTAGCAATTTCTTGCCAGAGGATCAGAGGGAGCAGGAGCGGCAGTAAGGAGTCTGGAGCACTTTCAGGTAGTGAGGTCCCAACCCATGTAGGGCCTTATAGGTCTTCAATGTGACCTTGAAAGTGATCCACCACTGTACAAACGTAAGTGCAATTCATTACAGCACAGGTGTTATATGGCTGGATCTCGGGCTTCCAGTCAACAACCTAGCTGCCGCATTTTGCACCAGCTGCAAGTGGCGGATATCCACTCCTGGCAGCCCTAGATAAAGGACATTGCAGTAATCAAGATGACTGGCAACTAAGGTGTGAACCAGGGTAGGAAGATCCTCCGATGGAACCAAGTGTTTCACCATGCTATGTTCCTTAGATGGAAAAGGATGATTTGACTCTGGCAGACACCTGTGCCTCAGGGTCAGGTCCTCGTCAAACACAACACCAAGGTTACGCACCTGGCCAGATGCCATAAGTGGGGTCCCCCTCAGAAATAAACCTGAGGGTTTTCCCACCCATGAACTTGGCATCCTTACCCCTGGCTCCAATAACAATACCTCTGTTTTTCCTAGGTTTAACTTCAGCCAGTTAGTACTCATCCAGTTCTGTATCTACAGCAAGCAGTTGTTAAACACTGCACTTGAATCGGACTCCTGCTCAGGCACAAAAGACATGTAGAGTTGAGAGTCATCAGCATAGCAATGAAAACTCAACCCATACTGTCTTATAATGTTCTCAATGGGAGCATATACACCACAAATAACAGGGGACAACACCGAACCCTGTAGTACCCCACAGCGCAGAGCAGTGAGAAGCCGAGTAATTAAATCCCTGACACTACTCTCTGAGTCCTACCCTGCAGGAAAGATTAAAACCAACTGTGGAACACCCCCCCCCTTAGTCCACAGAGAAACCACAGGCGTTCGAGCAATACGCCATGATCTACAGTGTCAAATGCTGCTGAGAGATCAAGGAGAACCAAGATAGAATGAGCTCTCTGATCTCTCACCATCAGGAGATCATTCAGTACCCATACAAGAGCCGTCTCAGTGCTATGCTGCTTCCTGAAGCCAGACTGGAGAGGGTCATAGATACTGTGGCTGGTTAAATGATCCTCCAGCTGCAAAGCGACCACCTTCTCGATAACCTTCCCCAAAAAGGGGAGGTTTGAGACCGGTCTGTAGTTTTCTGGGCAGTCGGGATCAAGGAAGGGCTTTTTCAAAAGGGGGCACACCACTGCCTCCTTTAAGGGATCTGGAAAGATCCCTCTCTCCAATGATAGCACCACTATCCCAGTAAGGATTGGGCCGATAACCTCAACACACCCCACCAATAGGTGAATAGGCCTGGATCCAAACTACAGTAGGTTGGACGCAAAGTCTGGATGATCCTCACTATATCCATGACTGCCGGCTGACAAAAGGAGAACCAAGTTACTTGGGTATTAGTGCCACTTAGGTGATCAGTGCAAGACCCAATGGGGAGGCACTGGCTGATCTCATCCCTGATGGCGGACACCTTATCAGCAAAGAACTTCGCAAACTCCTCAAACTGTAACTGTGACAAAGCTCGACCGGCTTGAAGACAGGCTGGATTGTAGTGAGGCTCACCTACATTTCCATGACTATTGCCTGTATAGTTTCCACTGCTGTGGCTATTTTTTCAAGCATCTGCATATACGGTTCACTGACAGCTTCAGGTGGGCTCTTCAGTTGTTGGAGCACAACCATCTTGTGAGCTGGCTGACAGGACATCAGTGGCAAGATGCCATGCTGTTTTGTTCTGCTTTTTGGGGGTTACTGGTCTATCAGAACCCAAAAGGCCCACTTGCATACCCTTTTGGTGCCATTCTGCTGTGCATGTACAGTTGCCTGCACTATTTGGAATATGAATGGCTGCAGATTTTTTGCAGTGGTGGCCCTGAGCTCAAGGCAAAAGCCATCTTACTCAGAGCACACACGTGACTTCATTGGCTAGTATTTTAAAATGACAGCTATCACATTCAGAGGGGGTTATAAAAGACTATGTTGAAATTTTGGGGTCAAAATAGCACAAAAAACCATTTATGAAGTAATGTTGTTTTGCAGGTATGACCTTTGGCCAAGTAGGGACTATGGTTGCCTTCCCTTGCTGGTGACCTGAGTTTGGGTGTGAGGTCAATGAGCAGGCTGAATAAGCCAAGGATGCGGGAAGGTGCTGCAGCATGCAACTCTGAACACAGCTCATGGATGTAGAGAGCAATGTTCTGGCACACAAATGATGCCTTGTGGCGGGCAAGAAACCTTCTCTCACAAGGAACTGATGTGCATATTGAGGTCTGATGGGACCATACACTGCATCAGAACAAGTGGGGTGGCTGGAAAAATATGGAAGAGAGTACCTGGCAGGATTAAGATCAGGTGGCTGCAGGCCCCGGAGCACCGACAGGCCTGCTACTGCTGTCAGCTGTCAAGCATCTTCACCCTCCATCTTAGGAACTTATCTTGTACCATTGGTACCCCCACAGATTCCTCTCACAGATAAAGATAGGATTCCACTATCACAAACAGAAGGAAATTAACTAAAAAACTATATTAGTGCAGTTGTTAGGGTTAAAGAACACAAAGTGAACAAAGTAGAGAAATGAAAAATATTAGGGTTTGAGTATCCGGGTCTTGATGAATCAGTGGTTGGGTATTCCTTGGGTTTGTCATCCCTAATGCCCTCCTGCCCCAAGCAAATAAGGTCAGATAGGATCTCTTTTCTTTACACAGGACCCACAGAGCCCTATGTGAAGAAAACTGCTGCTGATTCTGTTGGCAGCAATGGAAAGCCATACTTGTATACCTCTGAAGAGTATCACAATGAGGCACTGGTTTGGAGCTGTCCTTGTGCTTTGGACAGGCTATGTGTGAGAGGTTGGCATTACGGTTGACAAACCCAAGAGAACACCAACACTGATTTGCCATGACTCTGGACACAAAACCCTTATTTTTTTAATTTCCATACTTCATGAAGCTTTGCATTCTTCAACCATAATGTCTGCATTAATGACATTTTTTGCACTGACTTTATATAGACATATAGGTGCGTGTGCATGTGCGGCGTGTGTGTGTGTGTGTGTGTGTGTGTGTGTGTGTGTGTGTTGTGTGTGTGTGTTTAAAAAACAGGGGAGGACCTAGGATAAAAAATGATAATAGAAACACAGAAACACAGAATTTGTTGGCAGAGAAGGACCTCTTGGCCCACCCACTGTGCCCAGATGGTCCCTGCCTAGTCTGTCCCCTCAGATCCTAACTGGTCTCCAGCAACCTTTTCTCCTTCCTGTCTATTTACTAATATTCCACCTATGTCTGTCCCATGAATTCATGAAGTTCCTTACTGTTTTTTCCTCCACCTCCTTACATCTCTCTTAAACTCCCCCCTCCAGATTTCTTGCATGTCCTTTGGTCCTGGTGTTCTTTCTCACTTGAAACAGACTCCCCTCCTGCACCCTGTTTACCAATTTGAGTTACTTGTAGGTCTCTATCATGTCCACTCTCTCTATTCCCTCTTTCAGGGTGTACTTGTTGATATCCCTCAGTCTCTCTTTGTAGGGCTTTGGGTGCAATCCCTGCACCATTTTAGTTGCCTTCCTCTGGCCTGCCTCCACCCTGTCAATGTCCTTTCTGAGGTGCAACCTCCTGAACTGGATGCAGTACTCTACATGGGTCTAACCAGTGAGTGATACAGTGGCAACACCTCCTCACTCCTCCTGCTGGAGATACCTTTCCCTATGCATACCAGCATCCCATTGGCCCTATTCACTACTTTGTCACATTGCCCTGCTAGTTTGAGGTAATCAGATATGATAACCCTAAGATCCCTTTCCTGCTTAGTGACTGTCAGTATCTCCCCCATCCTATGCTCACTCCTGGGTTCCTATGCCCTGGGTGCATGATTTTGCACTTCTTGGCATTGAACCCCGGCTGCCATGCTCTTGACCACTCCACAAGTTCTGAATGATCCCCAGGCATTATCTCCACCCCTCCTGAGTGTCCATCCTATTACAGATTTTAATGTGATCTGCAATAAGGCATACTGTACCATCCTTTCCACTTCTTCTGCAGTGTTGTTTGTGAAGACATTAGAAACATAGAAACATAGAGGTTGATGGCAGATAAGGACCACAAGGCCCATAAGGTCTGCCCATTTCTTTTTCTACCTTATGAATGTGCCATCAGCCTTTGCTCTGTCAGTGGCCTATCTATTCATACTCATCTGTATTGCTCCCTTATGGCTATCCATGCCTGTTTGAAGCCCTGCACTGCATTCATAGCCACCACTTCCTGAGGTAGGCCGTTCCATGCATCCACCACTCTTTCTGTGAAAAAGAATTTCCTCACATTCCCGTTAATCGTCCTCCTCTAATCTCGTGCTGTGTCCTCTTGTCCTGCTATTTTTCTTATATTGAAACATGTTAGACTCTTTCACCTTGTTAATGCCCTTAAGGTGTTTGAATGTTTCGATCATATCACCTCTCCCTCCTTTGCTCAAGGGTATACATGTTGAGCTCCGTTAATCTGTCCTCATCGTGCGTCTGATGCAGTCCCTGCACCATTTTGGTTGCCCTTCTCTGGACTGCCTCAATTTGGTTAATATCCTTGTGAAGGTGTGGCCTCCAGTACTGCACACAGTACTCCAGATGGGGGCCTAACCAGGCGTCTTGTAAAGGGATTATTACCTCCCTCTTACAACTTGTGATACCCTACAATACACCCTAACATCCCCCTAGCCTTACCTACTGCTTTAGAGGATGCTTGGATGATTTCTGGTCATCGGTGATGATGATGCCCAAATCTCTTTCTTCCTTTGTGACTGCCAGCAACTCCCTCCCAGCCTTTACGTGGCTTTAGGGTTTCTCTTCCTATGTGCATGATCTTACACTTCTTTGCATTAAATCCCAGTTTCCACCCATCTGACCATTTTGCTAGTTTATCAGATCTCTTCTCATTCTGCCCACCCCATCTGGATCATCTACTCTGTTGCAGATCTTGGTGTCATCTGCAAACAGACAAACCTTATCCTCTAGTCCATCTGCAATGTCACTAGTGAAGATATTAAAGAGGACTGGCCCCAGGATTGATCCCTGAGGTACCCCACTTGTGACTTGCATCTCTTCTGACTGTATACCATTTACCACCGCTCTCTGTTTTCTGCCCATCAACCAGTTTGCCACCCAGTTGACCAACTTCTGACCCACCCTGAGCCTACCCAGCTTATTTATCAATCTTCTATGTGGAACAGTGTTGAAAGCTTTGCTGAAGTCAAGGTAGGTGACATCAGCTGTTCCCCCTTGGTTCCCCACTCTGGTTATCCAGTCAAAGAAATCTATGAGATTAGTTTGACAGGACCTTCCTTTTGTAAACCCATGCTGTATTGGATCCTGTGCCCCTATGGATTCCAGGTGTTGCACTATCCTTTCCTTAAGGAGTGTCTCCATAATTTTGCCCACTACTGAGGTAAGACTAATTGGTCTGTAGTTCTCTGCCTCCTCCCTGCTACCACTTTTGTGAAGTGGGATCACATGAGCCCTTCTCCAGTCTTCTGGGACCTCTTCTGCGCTCAGAGACTCACTAAACAGTTCTGCTAATGGCTCTGCTAGTTCTACCCTTAGCTCCTTAAGTACCCTGGGGCGTATGCCATCAGGTCCCATTGCCTTGTCCACTCTGAGCTTAGCGAGCTCTTGCAGGACCCTTTCTTTTGTGAAGGGAGTAGTGCTCACCTCCCTCCCCCCTGTGTCCATGGTGCTGAGCTGTGGGCCCTGCCCCACCTTCTCTTCAGTAAATACTGAGCAAAAGTATCTATGTAGGATAGATGCTTTTACAGGGTCCTCCTCCTCACACACCCCCTTTTCTCCTTTGAGCTTAGCAGTAGCCCCCCTGGACTTTCTCCTTTCACTAATGTATCTATAGAAAGTCTTGCCACCTTCTTTAACTGATCATGCTAGTGTTTCCTCAGTTTGGGACTTTGCCTGCCTTACTGCCTTCCATGCTTCCCTTAGGGCAGTTTGTAATGCCTCCCTATCTTCATCCCACTATGTTCCCTTATATTTCCTGAAGGCCAGCCTTTTGGCTCGGACCTTTTCTGCTACTGTGTTTGAGAACCAAAGTGGTTTTCTTCTTCTTTTGCACTTCCTTTTCTGTCTAACACAAAGGGATGTTGCTTCAAGTATTGTATCCTTAATGCTTGCCACTTTGCCTGTACCCACTCACCTGTGTTTCTTTTGCCAGGGCTAGCTTAACTCTGTTGGCCATCTTATGAAAGTCAGCTCCTCTGAAGTCCCATATTTTGCCTTGAATGGGATGATTTAGATGTAGTGGCCAAATTGAACCATACCATGTGATGGTCACTGGCCCCCAGGTGACCTTCTACCTAGAGATCTGTGATCCCTTCCCTGTTAGTCAGTACAAGATCTAGGATAGCCCTGTCTCTTGTGGGTTGTTGTACTAGTTGTTTGAGGCCCTCCCCCTGCAGAGAATCCACCATCTGTCTAGTTCTGGCAGATGTTCCTGCTGGTATTGACCAATCTGTATCCGGCATGTTGAAGTCTCTCATTATCAGAACCTCCCCTTTAGCTGTCATGTTTTGTATATCTTCTAACAGTAATGTGTCTATGTCCCACCCCTGGTCTGGGGGCCTGTAGACAACTCTGGCTGTCCCATTTTCTGTTTCCCAGGGTGACCCACAGTTCTTCTGGCTCCTTATGTGTATTCTGAATTTCTGTAGCTTTGATATTTTCATTCACATACAGGGCCACTCTACCCCCCTTTTTGCATCTCGGTCTCTTCTGAACAGTACATAGCCAGGTACTGAAGTCTCCCAAGTGTGGTTACTGGTAAACCATGTCTCACTAATTGCTACTATGTCCAGTTTAGCCTCTGACATTATTGCCTGCAGGTCTGGGATCTTATTTCCCAGGCTGTGAGCATTTGTGTACATGATTTTCCATTGGCCAGATTTCAGTGTGTTAGTTGTTGGGTGAGGTTTGGCATTTCCCTTTTGCGTCGTATGGGGAGACAGACCTTTTTTTCTTACCTGGTGATGCAAATGAACTGCAAACATGCTGAATCCCTGTTTGACCACTAGCTGAGGGGGGAGGGGTGTTCTTTCCATTTGACGTATGGGGTGCTGCACCCCTCTCCCCATTTGCTAGTTTAAATATTCTGCAAAGACATCAAACTTCTGCCCCAATGCACTGGCGCCCTCCTTAGTCAGATGCAGTCCATCAAATTTAAAGAACTTTCGCTCCCAGAACTGTTGCCTGCTCCCTACAAACCTGTGTCCTTTTTCCTGGCGCCAGCCCTTGAACCACATGTTTAGCTCCCCTGTCTCCCCTTCTCTGACCTTCCGTCCATCTGCCCCCCCCCCGACTGGCAGGATCTCAGAGAAGAAGATGTCGGATGAAATGGATGATAGTTTGTCACCCAGCCTGGTCAGGTGTTCCTTGGTCTCCACAACTGACCAGCTGGTGAGATCACTAGTCCCTACATGTACCAGAACATCAATGTTTTCTCCTGCTTTGTGAACAATTTTAGCAATGCAGTCAGTGTCTCTCCACGCTGATGTACCTGGGAGACATCTGACCATTACCCCTGGCTGGAGATAGGTATCAACTCCCGAATCATGGAGTCTCCTATGATCAGAAGTTTTTTGATTTCCTTTTTGCTATTTTGTTTGGTTCCTGATAAGGGTAAGTTTGTTGTGCTAGCTCCTGTGCTGCAGTGTCCTGCTCTGCAGTGTTCTCTGCCCCTTTGTTTGATTTCGGAGATAAAGGCAGATACCTGTTTGTAGTGTTTATATGTTTTTTTGAGGTAATATGTTGGACAGCACAGAGTGATGAGGCACCCAATTTGCCCCTTCTAACCACCTGCCAACCTCCTGGGCCAACTACCCTCTGCGGTCAAGGTTCTTCTATAGGATGTTGGAGAAATGGTGGGTGGTTCTTATAATGTATTTCCTCTTGAATATGAAATTTGAGGCGCACAATCTCTGCCCATGCTGCCCGGAGCTGAACCCTAAGATCTCCAATGGCCCAGCATGAAGGACAGTGTCCTAAATCCTGTAAGACTGTCCTTCCAAAAAGTGTTCTGCAGTACCTTCAGATAATGATTTCCATTCCAGATAAGTTGCTGGGTTTATAACCTGGTCAGAGTGATTAGAAGGAAGAAAATGCAAGTAATGGTTTGATTTTGTGTTTTGTTTTTGTATAACTTGTTATAACAAGTTAAATTACTAGTGCCCCTGTAAATGAGCTCACCTTGTGGATGCCCCACTGATCCGCCCCTTCCTGCTTTGCCACAGGAAATGTCACAACTGTGGTACCCTATAAAAGGAGTGTAGTGTGGGGTGGTTGGGGATGGGTGGCTAGGCCCTTTCCCTGCCGAAAAAGAAGAATCATGGATGAAAGAACAAGGAGGTAAGAGCAGAAACAATCAGTCAACAACAAATGCAGTAACCCTGAAAGCTTATCCTAGTGTTAGATAGAATTGTAAAACCTGTAAAGCACCACCTGTAATAATTTCAGAGAAGATATACCCTGAAAGAAACACTGCTACAGAGAAAAATAAAGCAGTAACAGAAGATATACCTGCAAAAGACAATTTGAATCAGAAGATTACAGCAGTAATCTGTTAGCACATACCTGTAGGCACACCTTGTAATAATGCAGAAGAAGGTATACTAGCAACAATTTGAATCCAAGAAAAATAAAGCAATGAAATGTTAGCAACAAACAGTAACAGTCCCTGTGAGTACAAAATAAAAATAACAACACACAGTAAATCTGCTTAGCCAAAAGAAGTCTTAATCAGTTTCCCTTGCTCTGGTAAGGTTCTCTGCTCTGTCCTTTCAAGCAGTCTTAGAAGGAAATTGCTCAGGTGAAGCTAGGTGCCTTGGCCAGCAAACCAAGTCTTCTACCTCCAAGACATCAACTAACCTGACATTTTAACCCTTCTTTCTGTTGGAAATTACTGACAGTTTGCCAGCTCCGCCCCCAGATACACACCTAATCCTCTGGAAGAGCTTTGGAAGGAAAGCAATTAGCTCCTTCAATATGAGAAGGAGACTGAAACACCTCTGAGACAACACACCTTTTCAGCAAAAAATGAATAAAATAAAACAGTATCAAATAGTAATTTTGCTTAACCCAATGATAAAAAAGTCACAAAAGTGTAAGCACCACCTGTAATAATTTCAGAGAAGATATACCCTGTAAGAAACACTTTGCTACAGAGAAAGATAAAGCAGTAACAGAAGATATACCTTGCAAAAGACAATTTGAATCAGAAGATTACAGCAGTAATCTGTTAGCACATACCTGTAGGCACACCTTGTAATAATGCAGAAGAAGGATTTCCAGCAACAACAATTTGAATCTGAGAAAATAAAGCAATGAAATGTTATCAACAAACAGTAGCAATCCCTGTGAGTACAAAATAAAAATAACAACACAGTAAATCTGTTAGCCAAAGAAGTCTTAATCCATTTCCCTTGCTCTGGTAAGGTTCTCTGCTCTGTCCTTTCAAGCAATCTTAGAAGGAAGAGCTCAGGTGAAACTAGGTGCCTTGGCCAGCAAGCCAAGAGGACCAGTCCCAGTACTGAGTATAGATGGGTGAAAATAGCTGTCGCTCATGAAGTGAATACATAAAGTAGAAATTGGTGAGCGCTCCACAACTCAAGCGGAGTACTTTGCATTATAATGCGAATGAGAGGTCCACTGAAAACAATGACTTTGCATTACTCCACCTTCCCAAACCACTACTCTACCAATTCTTAAGGTGAAGTACATTGAAAACAATGTACTTTGCCACTTAGCATGGTTTTTAAGCTCCAAAGGTGAATTTTGCAGTGATTCATGGGATTTCAGGTTACATGGGCTCTAGATTGTTCTGCACAGCCTCAGTTCGGGGTAGTGAGTGTAGGAAGCTGTAGGAGACAGTCTGCTCTGAGAGCTTTCTATGATTCAAACCTTTTAAAAGCTATTAAAAAAAGCCTTTCTGAGTAATTTTGTTTGCTGAAATTTTAGTTTATCAATTGTAGGAAATCTTCCTGTGCTCATATCATCGAGTGTTTATTATTTGTGTATGGATTTTGAATGTTAATGTACAACATTCAGTCTGTGTACTGAGAGACAGTGGAAGTGTGCTTTGGGGAGGCGTATCTGTGGTGTAGGTAGATTAACTTGGAGAAAAACAGTTCTTTCTGTTTTGTGATATTTTCCTTGTATAACTGTGTTAATGTACACACAGTAATATTTTCAATAATTCTTGCCATTTTTTGCTGATTGTTGTGGTGCAGCAGTGCATAATTTTAGTTTGTTTAAAATATATGGTTATATTACTGAAGTTTTCAATTTGCTACGTATTACTTAACGTGTGTGTGAGTATGTGTGTGACACGTGTCATCAAATCAGACATCTTTTATTGTGCCACATAGTAATTTCAGCAATGTGAACCTGCTAAACACTGCAGCTGTGTGATTTTTGTACTTCCTTGTGGTATCTTTACTGGTACTAGTGCTAGTGACTGTTACTGCAGCAGTGCAGTACACTGCCCCACCCCCCGCGGCCCGCTCCAATCAGCAATCTTTTCCAGATTTGAATTTCTGATGCTGAGCACTGGTTAAGTGTTGTGCCTTTACATCTGCATTTCTTTAGTGCGCAGCATAATCTTAATCTGCCTGTGTATTTGCATCTGTTTAGGGCCCAATCTCCATCTGTAACTTAAGTCACAATTGTTTCTTTGGCTTCCCTTCAGAGTACTGGACTGGTGTGGTACATAATTCTGCATGAACATTGTACTCATTAACACACATTTTTAAGTCAGGACCATCATCAGGAGTCACTCGTAATACAAATCACATTCTTCATCATCACGGTCATAAATGCAGCCACAAATCATGATTCACGATCATGTGACGAATTACGACATTAATTTTTTTACTAGTTACTTGGATGTACTGTATTGTAAGCCTGTTTTGCAGTATCTCCAGGCTTCACCACCCCACCATTGTACTCATTAATAAGTGTTTTTAAGTTGGGAGTTTTGTGCTACAGCTCATTGGGAAGTACAGCCGTGAGCATTCGCGTTCCTAATACAGTTACATATTAGTTATCTCACACCGTCGACACCGAATCATGTTCTTCATCATCACGGTCACAAATGCAGTCACAAATCATGAGTCACAATCACGTCATGAATTACAGCATTCATTTTTTTACGAGTTACTTGGATGTATTGTAAGCCTGTTTTGCAGTATCTCTCCAGGCTTCGCCACCCCACCATTGTACTCATTAGTAAGAGTTTTAAAATTGGTGAGTTTTATGATTCAGGCTCAGCTCATCGGGGGAAGTACAGCCATAGGCATTTTCATTCCTTCCTCCCTTTACAGCATGTGAGTTACAGTACTGTAAGTAGTGGCCCCAATTCGCTCCGTGAAGTGATTCACAGAGTAACACGGAATCCTCGGAGTACTCCACAACGTGAAGCGGAGTACTTTGCTTCATAATGAGGAACACGAAGTCCATTGAAACCAATGACTTTGCATTATTCCGCCTTCCCCAAACCACTTCTCCACCAATTTTAAGGCAAAGTACACTGAAGTCAGTGTAATTAGCCTCACTTTGCTTGTAATTGTGCTCCAAATGAAATTCTGCAGTAATTCATGGGATTGCAGGTCACATGGGCTCTAGATTGTTCTGCATAGCCTCAGTTCTGGCCTGGGTAGTATGTATGTAGTGGTAACTGGAGACAGTTTGCTGTCAGAGCTCTGCGATTCAAAACCTCTAAGCTGTTTAAAATGCCTTTTGAGTCATTTGTTTTTCTCAAAATTTAGTATACTGATTGTAGAAACCCTTCTGTGCTCATATCATTGAGTGTTTATTGTTGTGTGTGGATTTTTAATGTGATTTTAGAAAAGTCAGTCTGTGTACAGTGAAGTGTGCTTTGAGGAAGGGGCGTATTTGTGGTGTAGGTACATTAACTGGTAGAAAAAGGCAGTCTTTCTGTTTTGGTCATATTTTTCTTGTATAACTGTGTTAATGTACACACAGTAATATTTTCAGTAATTCTTGTTATTTTTTGCTGACTGTTGTGGTGCAGCAGTGTATAATTTGTCTGTTTAAAACATTTGGTTATATTACTAAAGGTTTTCAGTTTGCTACGCATTACATGTAGTGTGTGTGTGAGTGTGTGTGCGATGTGTGCCATTAAATCAGACACCTTTTATTGTGCCACAGAGTAATTGCAGCAGTGTGAACCTGCTATCCACCACACCTGCATGAATTTTTTATGCTGCTTTGTGGCATCTTTACTGGTAGTGGATTGTTACTGCCGTGCACTAATCCCCCAACTGGCAAAATATATTCCTTTCCAGATTTGGATTGGTGACTTGTGAGCACTGGTTAGGTGTTGTTGTGCCTTTTTGTATGCATCCCTTGAGTGCGCAGTGCAATCTTAATCTGGCAGTGCACCATTAATTCTGGGAGACTGCATTTCTTGTTACGCTCTCATTTCACTTCGTCAGCACTGGGGAATTTTCTGGACACAAGACAGTAGCATTTTGGGGATGCACATTAATTCTGGTGACTCTGTGTGTGACCACTGCACGCATGACTGAGTGTGCCATTAATTCTGGGAGACTTTGCATTTCTTGTTACACTCTCATTTCACTTCATCAGCACTGGGGAGTTTTCTGGACACAAGACAGTAGCACTTTGGGGATGCACATTAATTCTGGTGACTGTGTGGGTGGGATGCTGCCAATATTGTTGTCACTATGCCTTACTTCACATTTAAGGCAGAATGACAATGCGAAGTAATAACAAGGTGAAGTGTGCCTTTTCTATGGGGCACTCCACGTAGTGAAGTGCCAACGAGAAGTGATCACTTCGCGTTCACTTCGCTGATGGATTTTAAATTGGCACATCTCTAGTACTGAGCCCTGTGGCAATTGGTAGAGATGATTTTCTTTTCTTACTGTAACCCAAGTTCATAAAATAGGGGAAGGAAACCAAATTGATATCCAGATTTGTTCTAGTGATCTTTTTCAGTTGATTTTGAGAAAGGTTGACAATATAAAGTAGAGTAACATTTTGGTAGTAGACCTAACAGGTGAAACTTTTCAAGTTGGCAAAAATAGACTTCACTGACTAAATCTGGCCTATGAACCTGGTCCACTTATTAATATGATTACAGATAATACCCATGAATTAAGACTGCTTTCATGGAATATTACAGGAATAAAGCAAAAATCAGATGTAGAATGGCTGGATTATATGAATTAGTTTTTGATAATATCAATGCAGGAAACCTGGCCACAGGATCATTTTGTTATAAGTGATTTTGAAGTGAAACATTCTGCAGCCATTAAATCTAATCAATATGGCAGAGGCATGGGGGACAGACAATCTATGTTAAAGTATCTACATCTTTGAAAATTTGACATATTTGTAAATGTGTTTTAAATGTATAGTAGTGGTTATTAACTGGAATTCAGGGTCATTTATTCTAGTTAATGTCTATATATATCGCCCAGGGCAACAAATTGTAAAACTCTTTTGGATGACTTGATCTTGATACAGTTCATTTCACCTTTGTACAGGTTAATATATTCATTTGCGGAGACTTTAATGCATGTATAGCCTTATTAGATGGCCAGTGAGGCATGCCTCTGTCCAATGAAGTTATGAATTTGCCACCTAGAGATTCCTCTGATAGGGTAATTAATAAAAATGGAAAACATTTTGCTACTTTTGTTAAGAACAATTCATTTGTTATTATGAATGGTAAAACTCAAGGGGATGAAAAAGGGAGGGTGACTTTTTTGGCCCTAATGGTCAGAGCCTGATTGACTATATTTTAACAGATTATAAATTATTCTGCATGACAGCAGGTAGGCAGGGATCCGATAAGTGGAGTCACAGCCTACCCTCCAGGCTAGCAGAGAAGGACTTGGGGTAGCCAGAAAGGGAGGGAGTAGAAGGGAGGAGATGGAGGCTGGTGAAGGGAAGGGGGCAGGATGGACAGTGGTCTTGCTAAATGCAAGAAGCTAAGGCAACAAATCAGCTGAGCTATAGACACTCTTTATTTGTTTATTTAAAGGAATTAAATACACCTTTGGGCCAGGGGTTCTTTTACAAAGGTTCCACATCAGGTTACTTGAAATGTTAGGACAGACAGTGGTATTGTGCAAAAGAGAAATGAACATAGCAGCCGGAGGGCTTTGCCAATTACCAAAATATCACAATTGTGCAAATCACTTCTATAACAATTTAAACAATATAGATTCATATAGGTAGCCATCCAGCAGAGGGAGGCGAGGCCAGAGGCTGGTGTAAAGAGGGAGAAAGAGAGGGAGTGGGAATGGGTCAGAGGCAGGGTCAGTGAGGAGGTGTGTGGAGGGAGTAGAGGAGGAGGGAAGGAGTAGGGAGGGAATGGTGGGGTATGGGGGTGGGGGGATAAACCATTTAGGTGTAGCAGTCATAGAAGGCACAGGAGATGAGGTTTTGAGGCAGGCTGAGCTTATAGGCACCCAGGGTTGCTTTGCTGGTAACTTCTGCTGACAGGGTGTTGAACCAGGAGGAGGCTCTGAAAAAGAAGAATCATTTGCCTTGGGTAGTTCGGCAAAGGGCAACAGTGAAGGACAGGTTGTTTGAATTCCTGGTTTGTCATGGGCTGCTATATGGTCTCAGCAGTGCCTGTGATCCAGGTTGTAGTAGGTCTAATGTTTGCTTTTTTGCTAGGATGCAGGTTTGACATTTAATTCTGCCAGATAGTAGGAGCCAGTTTGCGTGTTCATAGATCTTGCAGGTGTGTGTAAGGCAGTTTGCAGATGTTTAGAGATGACATGCCTTGTTTAGTTCTGTAGTGATGCATTGGAGAGCTGTGTCAGTGGCAGACCCATAGATCACAAGCCCATAGTCTATTATAGAGATTACTGAACTGTGAATGGCAGTGCTTAGAGCTTCATCCATGAGGCAGTTCTTATGTCTATAGAGCAGACCTATGCTGGTATTCATAGTTTTTGCTATGTAGTTGATATGTTCAGAGTATCCAAGTGTCGGGTCAAGAATTAGCCCAAGATATTCAAATAGATGTACTTGTTCAAAGTGGCCCCTTTGCTGTTTGAGATAGAGAGGTCTCTGTTTTTATGTTTGCTGTGGGTACCATGGAACAGCATTGATTTGGTTTTGCTGTAGTTAAGAATAAGCTTGTGGATTTAAACCATGCCTCTACATCAGTGAAGCTTTCTTGTAGTAGCAACTGAAGAAAGGAGGGAACAAGTGGAAGGTGAAGATGACAGCATCATCAGCATAGAGTAGCATTTTTCTGAGCAAGATGAAGGGAGGCTGTTCAGGAAAATGCTGAAAAGAATAGGACCCAGGATGGATCCTTGTGAGACTCCTGATCGGACCAAGAGAGGTGTAGAGAGGGATTCATCAGTTTTCACTTGCTGTGTTCGGTCACTGAGGTAGCTTTGAAACCAAAGAGTTGTGTCCAGAGATAGGCCTATTAGAGATAGTTGTTGAAGCAGTAGTGAATGGTTGATGGTGTCAAACACCTTAGTTAGGTCGATGAAGGTGGCGTCAATGAGATCCCCATGGTTCAGGGCATTGTGGATGCAGAAGGTAAGTTCTAGGAGTGCCGTGGTCATGCTGTGGCCCTTGCGAAATCTGTGTTGTTCTTGACATAGCAGGTTATACTTAGTAAGGTATTCTATCAGTTGGTCAGCAGCTATTCTCTCCAGTGCTTTTGAGAGAGGGGGGGAATGCAAATTGGTCTATAGTTGCTTGTAACAGATATTTTGCCACTTTTGTGGATAGGTGTCATCATCACTGATTTCCATTTTTGGGGGAACTGTGAAAGCATGACAGATTTGTTAAGGATTTTGGTGAGGGGGTCAGGACTTCATCGAGGGTAAGAGTGAGGAGTTTCAGGTCAAGGGAGTCGCTGCTTGATCTAGATTTTCCAAATACTCGAAGGAGGTATTTTTTTGTGATGTCCTTGGAGACGGCTTTGAAGTAGAATGGCGGATTTCCCTCCAAATTTCTGACTTTGACTGAGTTAATGGTATCTTGAGGAGGATCAAAGAAAGTTGGCGGTAAAACATGGCTAAGGTTTGAAAATGCTGCATTAAAGGCATTTGCCATGGTGACTTGATCTGCGGTGATGTGGCCATTTAGGTGGACCATAGCGGGTGGGGCTTTGGTTTTTTTTTCCTGTTAGTTCCATTAGGTTGGCCCAAAACTTATTTCCATCTTTCCAAGAGTTTTTAGCACTCTTTTGTAGTAGTTGGCTTTTCATTTAGAATTGCATGGCGCAGGCATTTCTTGCAGTTTTGAAGGCTTGAGTGTCTGCCCTGTTTCTAGTCAACTTAGCACATTGCCAGAGATGATCCTGGGCCTTCATTTGCTCAAGGAGACCAAGATTGATCCAAGGGTTATTAACACCTTTAATCTTGCATTTCATGAATCCCCACCTTGCAGCCGGGCGCCTTCGAGTTCAGGGAGCGGAGGGCTCCGAGCCGCCAGCGGGACGCGGCATCGCTCAGCCGACTGGGGTTCCAGGAGGCCGGTGAAGAAGGCAGAAAGCCGGTGCAGCCCTCGGGTTCCAGGGGAGGCGGAGCTCCAAGCTGCCAGCGGGGCGGCTGGCGTCTGCCTGGCGACCGAGGTTCCAGGAGGCCGGGTAGAAGGCAGAAAGCAGGCGCCTTCGGGTTCCAGGGAGTGGAGGGGCTCCGAGCCGCCAGCGGGACGGCGGCGTCTGCCTAGCCGACCGGGGTTCCAGGAGGCCGGGTGAAGAAGGCAGAAAGCCGGCGCAGCCCTCGGGTTCCAGGGAGCGGAGGGGCTCCGAGCCGCCAGCGGGACGGCGGCATCCGCCTAGCCGACCGGGGTTCCAGGAGGCTGGGTGAAGAAGGCAGAAAGGTACGGGTAAAGCCGCAAACCAATCGGAAAGCAACCGCTGTCTCTGCCTTGCTTCCGATTGGTGCGCCTTTCCCATTGACTTTAGCTGGACTTGTACAACAGTATTCTGGCGGGATTTCTGCTATTTGTTAAATGTTTTGTAATTCCTCCAAAAGAGCTGTTTACCTCTTGTAAAGTGCCGATTTAAGGGTTGTATTGTAGTTTCTAGTTAGTGATTACAGCCTTTTGAAATTCTGTGCAGGCTAGACGCTAGGCGCCCTAACCCCCTTACTCCTCCCAGTCTTTGTTGTGTAAATCCATAATTTTAGCACCTTATTGCAGATTACTGCAATAAAAGTACTTACTCACTGCCTTCTCCTCTGTCCCCCACCTTGTAGCTGGCGCAGCCCTCGGGTTCCAGGGAGCGGAGGGGCTCCGAGCCGCCAGCGGGACGGCGGCGTCCGCCTAGCCGACCGGGGTTCCAGGAGGCCGGGTGAAGAAGGCAGAAAGGTACGGGCAAAGCCGCAAAATTTTTGCCCGCCCCCCTCTCGGTTGATTCTTTTTATACACTTTCTCCTGCCATTTCTCTAATCCACGCCCACATCTATTTCCCTTCCTCTCTTAACCCATACCTAACCTCCACAATGCTACTTTGCTTCCTTTTGCTCCTGAGCCTCTCTTCTCCCCCAGTCCCTTATGATAATTATGATATACCCCCTGTCATGATGAATAAGTTAGTGAATACGATCTGCCCACCCTGCCATCCACAATGGACAACCACCTATTCCTTATTCATTTCAACCACTTTTACACTGCAACCCCTGGGGTATCCCACATAAAGCCTCTCTAACAATTCAACACTCCCTAGCACCTTACATGTATCCTGGCTTTATATTAACCCACTATGCCTGTCCATCAGATTATTATGTTATGATAAAATTCACACCTATATAACAGGACCTTCTCCCATCACACAGCGGGCACCCAGGAAGAAGAGGAAACGCTCTGACCACTCACTATCCCTGTCCCTTGGTGCCCTCCTCAAATTAATCTTCTTCCTTCTGATCTGCATTGGTACTATTGAAATAAATCCTGGCCCCATTGAAAGTTTCTTTTCCCCTGCTGATCTATCCTCTATAAATGGCCTAAGCTTCCTACATTTCAATGCTTGCAGCCTCTTAAAAAAGTTCTCCTTAATACAGGCTTGGGTGGCACATACTCTACCTGACTTCCTGGTCATCTCTGAATCTTGGCTCAGACCTACAACAAAAGACAGTGTTGTAAACCTTCCAACTATCAGCTCTTCAGAGCAGATCGCCCTTCCAGGGGTGGTGGGGTGGCCATATACATTAAGGACATCATCTCTGCAACCTGCCACATCAATACATCGAACCAAAGGAATTTGAATGTTTGTCAATCAAAATATCCTTCTAACTTGTCTTCATTTAAATTGATTGGCTGCTAGACCCCCTCTGCAGGCCTCAAACTACTATCTCACCTAGGGTCAATACTTAATCTAGGCCCTGAAGATACCATCATCCTTGGTGATTTGAATTTAAACTGGCTATCTAATGTATCTGCACCATTGGCAACCTTTGTGACACCTATGGATTTACACAACTAATTAAAGACCCAACCAGGGTTAACCTAAAAACTCTAGCAACAGCTCACTCCTGGATATTATGTTGGTAAACAAGCCTCACTTATATTCACATGCAGGAGTACTACGAGTGATGTAAGTGATCATTGTCCTATTGCTGGCATAAGATCTACACTCAAACCACCCAATCCTGCAGAATTTGTCCTCAGAAGGTCAAAAGAATTCAACATCTCAGGATACCTCCATGACTTGAGTAATACAATATATTGGCAAGATTTCTACCTTACAACCTCAGTTGAAACAGCTTTCCAGACCTTAAAGGACATTATCACTAATGCTCTCAATATTCATGCAACAATCACCAGTATCAGAACTAAAGCAAGATCCTGCCCTTGGTTCACTACTGATCTTAAAGCAGCCTTGTTAACTAGAGACAAACTGTGGAAAAAGGCAAGCAAAACAAAGGATACCAGAGACTGGCTAAATTTCAGAAAAGCAAGGAATTCATGTACAAAACAAATAAGAACTGCCAAAGCTGCCTACTATAGAGCTGAATTGGATGCCTCCTACAATAACCCAACCAGACTCTGGGGTACTATAAAGAATTCTGGGCCAAAACTCTACTCCTGCCTTAACTCCAAACTGCTACTAAATGATACAGAAATTACGAGCAAACAAGAAACCTAAATACCTTCAATGACCACTTCACCACTGCTGGCCTAGCATTTGACTCATCACCTGCAAATCTCCTGAGATCTTCCTTGAACCTTCAATCCACTGTGGGACAAAGGCTACTTCAACTTTTTCCTTCAACCCAATATCCTTGAAAGAAGTAGAAGACCTCCTCTCTAATTTAGATACTTCTAAGAGTGCAGGTACAGACTCCCTGGATCCCTACTTCCTTAAAATTGCATCACACGTCTTATCTGCCCCCCTCACTCATCTCTTCAATCTTTCCCTAACTACTGGATCCATTCCCTCCACTTGGAAAACAGCTCAAGTAGTTCCACTACTTAAATCTGGTGATCCCATGGACCTCAACAATTACAGGCCCATTTCCATCCTATCAGTACTATCCAAGATGCTCGAAAAATTAGTAAACTCACAATTAAGGGACTATCTGGATAACAATAACCTCTAAATTCAGCACAATTGGGTTCAGATCAAGGCATAGCACCATTTCTGCCCTAGCCAGTAACTAACAATTGGCAGATTGCCTTGGATAAGAAGAACAGTACCTGTGCTGTGTTCCTGGATTTGAGTAAAGCATTTGACACAGTGGATCATGAATCATTAATCACCTCCTTAGCTCACTAGGACTGGATTCTCTCTCACTCCAACTGGTTTAAGTGCTACCTATCAGATAGGTCACAACTGGTAAAAAATGGAAATTACCTATCCACCTTAAAACCACTGCTAAGAGGTGTACCGCAAGGCTCTATTCTTGGCCCCATCCTCTTTGCCATTTATATTAATAATATCGATGCCAACCTCACTCAATCTAACATTCATCTGTTTGCTGATGATACTGTATTATATGTCAGCAATCCCTCATTACCTAAAGCCTGTGAGCTGTTACAATCTGAATTCTCCATCCTGCAACACAATCTACTGGAAAAAAACTACTTCTAAATGCCAAAAAAACAAAAGCTATGTTCTTTGCCACAAAGAGTTGCTCTGCCACTACCCATCACCCACCACCCTACAATTATCCACGCTACTTGGAGAAGCTGAATTTGTTGATAACTTCAAATACCTTTGAGTCTGGATTGATAATAGGCTTGACTATTCTGTCCATATTGAAGAGCTACTAAAAAAACTGAGACAAAGACTTGGTCTATATTTTAGAATAAAACACTACCTTAACAGAGACTCCAAAAAAAGATTAATCCAGGCATCATTCCTATCCCTCATTGATTATGCTGACTTTCTCTATGGCCGTTGTTCACTCCCCCTCTTAAATAAGCTGGACACCCTGTATCATAGATCCATCAGATTTATTACTGACCTTCCCTCCAGCACCCATCTTTGCTCTCTTTATATGGCAGTCAACTGGACATCACTACAACACAGAAGAAACAGGAATGCTGCAATCTGGATATTCAAAGCTTTATCAGGCAGACTACCCACCTATATCACAGACTGTTTTACCCGAATTACTTCTAGGCCATACACCTTAAGGATCAGTAAACTCATCATACTAAAGGTCCCCAATGCCTGCACCCGGTTTGGGAGGGCCGCTATCAGCCACTCACTAGCAGTTGCATGGAACTCACTCCAAAATCCATGAAGCTAAATAGCCTCTTACCTTTAACATCCTTCAAAAGATTATTTTCCACCCTATTTCCAGAGCTCTGCAATTGCTTTTATAAGGCCTAATCCCACCTACCTACCCTCCCACCCTTTTCCGTGTTCCATTATGTTAGTTCTACTTCTATTTTCCAGTCACCTGATATACTCTCATAAAAGCCAATTAGGCCTATAATTTATATATTATGCCTGCTATACCCATTGTCTCCTTTTTCTTACAGGTTAAATGGTTTTACTGTGCCTTGTATATATATAAATTGTTGTATATTATCACTTTATGTCATTGTACTACTGTTTATGTTATTCTTGTCTATGTAAAAATACTTGTACTCTTATTTGTATGACCACTCAGGTCCATCTTGTAAATGAGCTACGCTCAATGATGTTCGCCTGACTAAATAAAGATTTTGATTGATTGATTGATTGATTGATGAAGGGTGCATGTGCATCACACTCTTAGCAGTGTGGAGGGTGGATATTGCAGCTGTCACAGAAACGTGGGCAAGTGACCACCAGGACTGGGATCTAATAATCCCACGATACAAATCATACAGGAAGGACCATAAGGAGGGAAGGGGGGTGGAGTGGCAGTCGGGGGTGGAGTGGCAGTCTATGTGAGGGACAGAATCAAATGCACAAGGGACGTGGGGGAAAACATGAGAACAGAGAAAATCTGGCTGCAGATCCTAGACTCAGGTGGTAGGAAACCAAGGTTTGGGGTGGTATACAGGCAGCCGTCCCAGTCTGAGGAGCTTGACGGGGAATTAATGGGACAAATCAGAAAGGTATGTAGAAAAGGGAAGGTGGTCATCGTGGGGGATTTCAACTTGCAAGAGGCTGACTGTAGCATTCCGATCACCTCCAGTGCTAGGGAACAAGTGCTCATGGATGTGATCCAGGAGGGTCTCCTGACACAGTTGGTTAGTGTACCTACTAGGCTAAAGAACACTTTAGATTTGGTATTGTCAAATTGGGAGGCAGTAAGGGAAATAAAGGTGGAGGACCCACTAGCCGACAGTGATCACCAAATGGTGTGGTTTAATATCATGATGTGTGGGGAGCCAGAGAAATCAGTTACTCGGGTGGTAAACTTCAGGAGGCCAGACTTTGGGAAGATGCAGGAAGCACTGAAAGAGAAACTGGAGGGCATAAGGCAGGAAATGGATGCGGAGCAGACATGGGATATTATTAAATGGGGGGTTACAGAGGCAACAGAAGCCTGCACCAAGGCACAGATTAAGAGTAACAGAGCAAGAAAACCATGCTGGTTGAACAGCGAGGTAGTGGAGGTGGTGAGGGCAAAATGATAGGTGCACCAGAGGTATAGGAGGATGGGGAAGGAAGCGGGCAGGGAGGAGTATGCAGGTTGGTTCAGGGAGGTGACCAGAAAAGTGAGAGAAGCCAAGGTCCAGAGGGAGCCGAGATTAGTATAGGGAATTAATGGGGGGGAAGACTTTTTCAGATACATCTGGGAGAAAAGGAAGCACAAGGAGACAATAGTGAGGATAAAAAGGGGTGGGTAGTGGATGAAAAAGGGGGAGGAGCAGGTGGAAGCATTGAATGAATACTTTTGCTCAGTGTTCATGGAAGAAAAGGGAGGACCACTACCACCATTGGCTGGGAGGGTTGGGATGAGGGGAGAGGAGGTGACAGATGGAAGAATTGAGGCAAGTAGAGTCCTAGAGGGACTGAGGGCACTGAAGGTAGACAAGGCACAAGGGCCTGATGGTATCCACCCCAGGGTGTTGAGGGAGATGGCAGAGATGCTGGCGTAGCTGCTGGCAGATCTGTACAGCACCTCACTGGAGTCATGATGTGTGCCACTGGACTGGAGGATGGCACATGTAGTACCATTACACAAGAGCAGACCAAGGGATGAACTGGGTAATTATCGTCCAGTAAGTCTCACCTCCATAATGTGCAAACTCATGGAAATGATGCTAAAGGAAAGACTGGTGTTGTACCTGGAGGACAATGGCCTCCAGGATGTGAGGCAGCATGGGTTCATTTCAGGGAAATCTTGTCAAACCAACCTGATACAATATTATGACTGGGTGACAGGTGAGCTAGATAAGGGTCATGGGTGGATGTTCTTTACTTGGACTTCAGCAAGGCCTTCAATTCAGTGCCTCATGGGTGGCTTGGGGGAAGCTAACTGGTGTAGGGGTAGGGGAAAAAATAATGAACTGGATTACAAGCTGTCTTAATGGGAGGCTGCAGTGGGTGGTGGTGAGAGGGGAGCTCTCAACTTCAAGGCCGGTGATGAGTGGGGTGCCACAGGGCTCTGTGCTGGGGCCAGTATTATTTGGGCTTTTCATAGCAGACATTGCAAATGGGGTGGTGAGCAAGGTAAGTCTGTTCGCTGATGACACCAAAATCAGAGCAGTGGTGGATGAAGGGGAGGGTTGGAAGCAGCTGCACGAGTCCTAAGTGAGCTAGAGTAGTGGTCAGAGAGGTGGCAGCTGGGGTTCAATGCAAAGAAGTGTAAGGTTATGCACTTTGGGGTGAAGAACCCAAAGAACCCAAAAAGAGAATACTGGTTGGGGGGGGGGGATTAAGCTGGGGATCACCCAGGAGGATCAGAACCTAGGGGTAATGATAACAGGGACCATGAGCAACAGTACCTAGTGCAGGAGAGCAGCTGAAAAAGTCAACAAAATGCTGGGGTGTATCGAGAGGGAGTTTTCATCCAGGCGAAGGGAGGTGATCTTGTCCCTCTACAAGTCACTGGTAAGGCTACACTTAGAGTATTGTGTGCAGTTTTGGAGGCCACACCTAATGCGTGATATCAGACTACTGGAGGGGGTGCAGAGGAGAGCAACAAAGATGATATGTGGAATGGAGGGGAGAGACTATGAGAGCAGGCTGGGAGACCTGAATATATACACCCTGGAAGATAGAAGGAATGGGGGGACATGATAGAAACATTCAAGTATTTGAGGGAGATCAATAAGGATGGGGCAGATGGGGTCTTTAAGCTAAGAAGGGGGAGGGCTAAGGATAGAGGGGGGAATATTTAGAAGGGAAATGAGGAGGCACTATTTCACAGAGAGGGTGGTACAGCTTTAAAAGGGATGGGACAGGGAACAGGGGAGAGTAAGGGTGGGGAGGTAGGGGGTGGCATTGGGATGACAAATTGGAGGGTGGGTGGGGCAGCCGCAAACTATGGGTGCTAGCTGCACAATAGAGCAGACTTAGATAGACCAGGTGGTCTGTTTCTGCTGACACATTAGTATGTTTGTATGTATGTTCATATGACCAAGTCTTAAAGAATTGAGATGAGAAATGAAAGCGATCATGCCCCGTTGGAGTTTACTCTGTTAGGTACCATTAACACTAATGATTCATTACACATGGCTGACCCTTTAATTGAGTCAAAGATTAAAGGGAAACAAAAATTAAAAGTAAATTCAATAATGCTGGAGAAGGTACACACTATTTATCATTCACATTTGTCATCTTCAAAGCAGGTATTTATCATGTGTTCAAAATAACTAAATGAAGTAGGGAATGATTTACTACACATTTTTTCTCAACTATGACAGTGTATATATATTCCTCTAATATGGCAAACAAAACTATAAACGATCACAACTGTTTTCATAAATCACGTAAAATCAAGAAAAATAAAAAAAATGGTAATTATAACAAAAGAACACCCTTGCAAGGCAAACCTTAAATCTTTGACTATGGCCAGGAAAAAATATAGAAATGTTCTTAAAGGAAAAAAAGATGAATATAGAAAGCTTCAATGGAACTTAATGCTTCAAATTATATAGTCTTAAGATATCAGAGTTTTTTGGGTTATGGTATCTAGTGGATCAGCATCCTATAATAATACTCTATTAGCAGTGATTTCAGAAGCAACTTGGATATCTTATTATATGAAATTATTCCATTATCTCTTGGGGCAACAGGATTTGCATACTTTTTCTTTCATATGTCCTCTTCCTATAAATATAAGTGAGTTTCATCCGTTACAAGTAGAAATTGTGGAAGTCATGGAGATTCCATACCATCTGAAATTTATAAATATAATATTGATTTCTGGGCACCATTATTAACTAAATATTTTAATTTATGTATTGAAAAAATCAGATACCAACTTCCTGGAAATTAAATATAATAGTGCCACTCCATAAAAAAGGATCTTAACTTGATCACTCAAACTACCGGCCAATCAGCCTGTTGGATTCAATTTCAAACATTTTTTCAAAAGTATTATTAGATAGATTAACAGCCTGGTCCAACAGAGTTTCAATCATATCTCCTTTTCAGGCAGGTTTTAGGTGTAACTTTTCAACTCTAGATAATTTATTTTGTTTAAGTCACTTATTCGAAAATATGTACATATAAAAAATGAAACTGTATACATTATTTGATGATTTGACTTCGGCCTTTGACTCCATTAATTGTAGTATTTTGTGGTACATTTTGAGGAATTACGGTATTTGCGAATCATTATTACAGCCAATTCAGTTGTTATACACAGATACTTGTACTAAAGTCAGATATGATATTCAAAGGGATACAACAAAATCTTTCCCGTCATTAAGAGGGGTAAAGCAAGAGTGTTTATTAGCACCAGCATTATTTAACTTTTACATTAGCGATTTGTTGAATTTTGATGAATCTATGCAACTCGACACCCAAAAAATTAATGATTTACAGTGTCACATGCTAGCTTATGCAGATGACCTCTTGTTATTGTCATTAACAAAAACAGATCTTCAAAAGAAAATAGACATTATCAAAGAAAACTGTAAGAAACTCTAACTTAAAACAAATATTTCAAAAACTAAAGTTCTGATTTTTGGTTCAAGGAATAATAACATCATTTTTTTTCTAAATCATCATAAGACTGATAATGTTATATAGTGTATGAAAGAGTGCTGTTATGTACAGAAATCGATGACTGGAATCAAGCTGTTGTGCATTAGTAGTGTCGTCACACTCCTGTTGTGCTTCACTGAAGACGTCACTACTAACACACAACAACATTGAATCTGTGCTCACGCTGAAGTCTCCTCAGTCATGCCGACTGTTGCCAGAGCTGTGGCATAGTAAGCAGACCTCCGAGTGGATGCCCTGAAAACAGCAACAGATAAGACCATTTTATGTGTCTCTCTCCCTAGGATACTTATTTATTTGAAGAAAAAAAAGCATTCTTGCTAATCGCGATGCCACTGTATGTGAGTGCCTTCTCATACACTATAAAAGATTGTATATGAGCAGGTATACACAGACAAGGGTATGCTTGAAATCTCGAGGTTTCCTTGGTGACAGGAGACCACTCGAGCTGCGCTCTCAAGGTCTACTATCACCAAGGAAATCTTTCGATGCAAGCATACCCTTGTTGTGTATGCCTGCTCATACACAATCCTCTATGTTCTATATATATCTTGGAGTTAGTGTTGCGGCTAATACCCTTTGGACAATTCATCATAAGTCTCAAATAAGAAAATCAAAAATAAGCCCCAAAGTGCTTTCAAAGTTTCATTCCAAACTTAGAGATCTCGATATATAAGATCAGCCCTAATAGCAGCTGAAGCGAAAATTAATCCATTATTAACCTATGGGGCGGAAGTCATTCCCTGCGATTGTAGAATTACTATGGAATCCCCTCTTCTTTAATTTTATAAATCATTACTCATGGTTCCTCTTTCCACTGCATCTGCTATGGTTAGAGCAGAACTTGGGAGACTATCAATATATGCAATTAATCAATATAGATCTCTTTCTTATTGGTTGAAAATTATAAACAATAATCATAGTCTTCTGCCTAGGTTATGTGTAAAGGAAAAAATAAAATGGTTTCAAATGGGCCTAAGATCAAAATGGCTGTCAAATATATATCAAATTCTTGAAATGATCAATCTTATACACTTATGGACAGACTCTCAGAAAAAATAATAATTTCTCTACAATATAAGAAACTTATTAAGAAAAGATTATTTTCTATGTCACAGGATAGGAACATGGAATTAATTAGGGTTCAAAAATGTGCACCCTGGTTTAGAATGAACAAAATAGATCACAGTTTGGAAAACTATTTTCCATTACCCTTAGAACCATTTAAAAGGAAATCCTTAACATGAGTAAGGTTTGGCCTGATAAATTCTAAGTACAGTGGTAGCCACAGACATTGCCAGCTATTTTCAGATATTTTGCGAAATTTCTGAAGAGTTTCTTTCTGCTGCCCCTACCGTTTAAATGCAAAAAGCATCAGATATTTCTGGAAATATCACAGAAATTTTGGGAAATAGCTGGCAGTGTCTGTGGCTACTACTGTATTCATATTTGAATAAAAATTTATGAGACAAAACTGCTATACCAAACGTTTTAATGTGTCGATATGATCAAAATGTGCCAAAATCCTTATAACATTTAGTAACTGTATGTCCTTTATATTTAGATCTTCGTATAACATTTTTAGAGGAAATTTTGGAATGTTTTAACAATTTAAATTATGATGTCCTATTTATTCTTCTGCATACTTTTACAATATAGGATGCAGAATTAATAATTGCATTCTTTGCATCACTGATGAAAAGAAAAAATCATTACATAAGAAAAAATCATCTTAAATTAAAACGCATGTATTTTTTATATGTATTTAGGTATATATCGTGTAATGTAATAATGTTACCCAATGTAATTTATATGTATGATGATTTTTGATTATCAATGTGCATGTGTTTTTTATTGCAAAATGTGTTTTTTTTCTCTGATTGTAACAATCCAGATGTTTTGTTACATCTTGGTCATAGAAACATACAATTTGACGGCAGATAAGGACCGCTTGTCCCACCCAGTCTGCCCATTTCCTTACCTAGTGGATAAGCTGCACATCCTAGTTAACCAGCAGCCTACTTCTTCCTACCCCCACACCCTAGAATTGCCTTATGACTGTCCCATGCATGCTTGAATTCCATCACTGCTTTTGACTCCACAACCTCCTCCAGAAGGCCGTTCCATGCATCCACAACCCTCTCTGTGAAAAAATACTTCCTTAAATGACCTCTGAGCCGCCCCCCCATCTTCAAATTGTTCCCCCTTGTTCTTGCACACCTCTTTTTTTGAAAGATGCTACCCTCTTGGACTTTGTTGATTCCCTTGAGGTACTTGAAAGTTTCTATCATGTCCCCCCTCTCCCTCCTTTCCTCGAGGCTATACATATTAAGCTCCTTAAGTCTCTCTTCATGTGTCTTCTGGTGCAGACCCTGCACCATTTTAGTTGCCCTCCTCTGGACAGCTTTCATCCTGTCTATGTCTTTGCGGAGATTGGGTCTCCAGAACTGCATGCAGTACTCCAGATGGGGTCTCACCAGCTGTCTGTACAGAGGGATAATAACTTCCCGTTTTCTACTGGTGATGCCTCTCCCTGTGCATCTCAGTATCCCCCCAGCCCTCCTTGCTGCCTTCTCACATTGCTTGCCCACCTTTAGGTCATCTGATATGACTACCCCCAGGTCCCTTTCCATTTTTGTTGTTAGTATCTCACCCCATTGTGTACAAATCCCTGGGTTTTTGTTTCCCAGGTGCATTACCTTGCACTTCTTAGCATTGAATCTAAGCTGCCATACATTTGACCATTCCTCTAACCTTGCCAAGTCCTTCTCATCCTTTTCACCCCACCTTGTGCATCAACTCTGTTGCAGATCTTTGTGTCATCTGCAAAGAGATATACTTTCCTTCCAGTCCCTCTGCAATGTCGCTTATAAAGACATTGAAGAGGACCAGTCCTAATACTGAACCCTGCGGTACCCCACTAGTAACCCCTCTTTCTTCAGAGTGGACTCCATTTACTATTACTCTCTGTGTCCTATTCTCCAGCCAATTCTTTACCAAGACTGTCATCTTGAGACCCACTCCCAGGCTGGCTAACTTGTATATTAATCTTTAATGTGGGACTGTGTCAAATGCCTTGCTAACGTCTAGGTAGGCCATGTCCATAGCCCCTCCCTGATCTACTACTTTGGTCACCCAGTCAAAAAAATCTATCAGATTTGACTGGCATGACCTTCCCACTGTGAATCCATGCTGCATTGGTTCCTGTGCCCCTCTGGCCTCTAGATACTTGACAATTCTTTCCTTCAGAAGTGATTCCATCATTTTCCCTACCACTGAGGTTAAACTAACAGGTCTGTAGTTTCCTGCTTCTGCCTTGCTCCCACTTCTGTGAAGGGGAATCACATCTGCCCTCCTCCAGTCCTCGGGTACCACCCCATCCTCCCATGATTTGTTAAAGAGGGTAGTCAGTGGTGTCACTAGTTCTACCCTTAGTTCTTTTAGAATTCTGGGATGAATCCCATCAGGCCCCATTGCTTTGTCCACCTTCAGTTTTAAGAGTTCTTTCAGAACCCTTTCTTCTGTAAATGGGCTGGTATCAACTTCTGTATCCAGAGTGTTTCTACTGTTTGTTTTAGGTACCTCCCCCTCTTCCTTTGTAAATACTGAGCAAAAATATTTGTTTAGTATCTCTGCCTTTTCACAGTCACCCTCTGCCCACCCTCCCTCCCTTTATTAAGCCTCACTATCCCTCCTTGGTCTTCCTTTGCTCCTGATGTACCTATAAAAGGTTTTATCCCTTTCTTAACTGAGTTGGCTATCTTTTCCTTGGTTTGGGCCTTTGCTGTTCTGACTGCCTTCCCAGCTTCCTTTGCTTTAACTGATACAGTTCTCTGTCCTGCTCCTTCTGTGATTCCTTGTACTTCCTGAATGCTTTCTTTTCTCTTGAACCTTCACTGCCACTTCCCTTTGAGAACCATAGTGTTTCTTACATCGTTTCGTTTGTTTATTTGCTTCACACAAAGGCTTGTTACCTCTGTGATGGCAGTTTATTATTCCCCATTGTTCTTCCACCCCTCCTTCCTGCCAATTTGCTAGTGCATTCCTTGAAGCACTCACCCATTTTAGCAAAGTCAGCCTCCTAAAGTCCAGTACTTTTGCCTTTGTATGGCTTGACTCTATTGCTGTGTTTATTGTAGAACCATACTGTTCGATGGTCGCTAGTTCCCAGATGGCTACCCACTTCTACATCTGTGATCCTCTCTTCATCTCCATTTGAGAGAACCAGGTCTAAGATTGCTCCCTCTCGAGTGGGCTCCAATACTAGTTGTCTAAGGCATGCCCCCTGTAGGGCATCTAGAATAACCCCTCTCTTCGAAGTGGCTGCTGCAGCTGCACTCCAGTTAACATCTGGCATATTCAGATGACCCGTCGATCTGTAAACAAATTAACTAACGCCCCACTGATAACTCCCCATCATTAGTGTGAGTGCAGTTAATCATCAACCTCTGTCTATTATCCATTAGCCAGTTTCCAAACCAGTTCAACACCTTGGACCCCACCTGTAGGCTGTTCAATTTCTTTATCAGTTTCCTGTGCAGCACAGTGTTGGAGGCCTTGCTAAAGTCCAGCTTGGTCATGTCCACAGCCCTTCCCATATCTGTTTCCCTCATCACCCAGACAAAGAAATCAATCAGATTTATCTGGCATGACCTCACCCCTTCCCCTCTGTGAATCCTTGTTGCCTTTGGTCTTGCAGCCCATTGGATTCAAGATACTCTACCAACCTTCCCTTTAACAGGGTTTCCATTAATTTCCTTACCACTGAGGCGAGACTGGCCAGCCTATAGTTGCTAGCATCCTCCCTGCTGCCACTGTAATGCAGAAGGACCATGTCTGCTGTCCTCCAGTCCTCTGGAGCCACACCTGTTTCCAGAGTGCTTTTGAATAAAGCCATCTGTGGGGCAGCTAGCACCTTCCTGAGTTCCTGTAGTACCCTCAGATGTATCCTGTTCAGTCCCATAGTCTTGCCCACTTTCAGAGCTACAAGTCCCTTCAGGGCTCTTTTCTCTGAAAATGGACTTGGATCCACCATCCCTTTGTTCTTGCTGCTCCTCCCTGGGGGTCCTTGCCCCCTTCACTCATGACTGTGAAGAAGTACCTGTTCAGGATGTCTGCTTTTTCTTGTTCCTCTTCTAGGCAGTCCCTCCTGATGCCCTCCTTGTCCTATGTATCCCTCCCCTTACCTTCTTCTTCTCACTGGCTCACACTCTTTCTCTATTTACTCTTCCTGTCCACTCCAGCCTGGCTAAAGTCCCACCCCATCCATAGTAGTGTCCCAATTATCTACCCCTCCTCCATCATTATCTTAATAAACAAGTACATGACAGCCATCGTCACTTTCTGTGGTTTTAGCTCAATTTTTCCCCCAGTCATCGGTAATATATCCCTCCTCTTCTTTACCTCTCTAACCTGCCACCACATACATGGCTTCTTTCCCCTATATGTTTAGTTGCCGGCTGCCTCATTAAAAATATCTCTGCTTATAACCCCTGTATGCCTATGGTTGATTGTACATCTGCTGACTTCAATTGTAAAATAATGCTGTTTTTTTATTTATTTTAACCTGTACTGTACTGTATAAACTGTATATACTTTTTCTTCCTTGTATATTATTGCTTTTTGTATACCTGCTTCTGTGTACTGTACTTTGATGTATTCATGACTAGGTCCACCTTGCAAATGAGCCCTGCTCAATGGTGCCCACCTGGATAAATAAAGATTTTGATTGATTGATTGATTGATTGATTGACTTGTGTAACTATGGAAAGTCTAATCCCCTTTCACTACTCCCTTGGCTATCCTTTCCTTTGTCTGTGTCTTTCCTTCCCTCACTGCCTTTTCTGCTTCCCCCTGTTTTACTTGGTACACCTCCCTGTCTTCCTCCCTCTGCATTTCCTTACACCTTCAAAATGCATCCCTTTTTCCTTCATGCCTTGGTCACTTCCCTAGAGAATCATAACAGTCTGTTTATCCTTCTGCTTTTACTCATTTCCTTCACACAGAGGCTGGTTCCCTTAATTATATTCTCCAATATTTATCCCGAGTGTACCTCTACCCCCTCCTGGACCTGGACCAAGGGGGAGCACTGATGTTTCCTACCTTGACTTCAGCAAAGCTTTCGATACTGTTCCACATAGAAGATTGATTAATAAGCTGGGTAGGCTCGGGGTGGGTCAGAGGTTGGTCAACTGGGTGGCAAACTGGTTGATGGGCAGAAAACAGAGTGATGGTAAACAGTATACAGTCAGAAGAGATGCAAGTCACAAGTGGGGTACCTCAGGGATCAGTCCTAGGGCCAGTCCTCTTCAATATCTTCATCAGTGATATTGCAGGTGGACTGGAGGGTAAGGTTTGTCTGTTTGCAGATGACACCAAGATCTGCAACAGAGTAGATGATGCAGATGGGGTGGGCAAAATGAGAAGAGATCTGGATAAACTAGCAAAATGGTCAGAAGAGTGGCAACTGGGGTTTAATGCAAAGTGCAAGATCATGCACATAGGGAAGAGAAACCCTGAAGCCACCTATAGGCTGGGACGGGAGTTGCTGACAGTCACAAGGGAAGAAAGAGACTTGGGCATCTTCATCACCGATGACCTGACATCATCCAAGCAGACCACTAAAGCAGCAGGTAAAGCTAGGGGGATGTTAGGGTGTATTAGTAGGGGTATTACAAGTCGGAAGAGGGAGGTAATGATTCCTCTTTACAAGACACTGGTTAGGCCCTGTCTGGAGTACTGCGTGCAGTACTGCAGGCCACACCTTCACAAGGACATTAACCAAATTGAGGTAGTCCAGAGAAGGGCAGCCTAAATGGTGCAGGGACTGCATCAGAAAACATATGAGGACAGATTAACGGAGCTCAATATGTATACCCTAGAGCAAAGGAGAGAGAGAGATGTGATATAATCGAAACAATCAAACACCTTAAGGGCACTAACAGTGTGAAAGAGTCTAACATGTTTCAATATAAGAAAAATAGCAGGACAAGAGGACACAGCATGAGATTAGAGGGAGGCCAATTAAGGGGTAATATGAGGAAGTTATTTTTCACAGAAAGGGTGGTGGATGCAAGGAACAGCCTACCTCAGGAAGTGGTGGATATGAATACAGTGCAGTGCTTCAAACAAGCATGGGATAGGCATAAGGGAGCAATACAGATGAGTATGATAGATAGGCCATTGACAGAGCAAAGGCAGATGGCACATTTATAAGGTAGAAAAAGAAATGGGCAGACTAGATGGGCCTTGCGGTCTTTATCTGCCATCAACTTCTATCTTTCTATGTTTCCTTAGCAATCCCAGATGAGGCAGTTCCTGAAGCAGTCTCATTTTTCTTTACAATTCACCCTCCTAAAGTCCAGGACCCATGTCCTTGTGTGGTTTGCCTCTGTTCCCATCTTAATGTTAAACCACACTGTACCATAATCACTGGTACCTAGGAGACTGCCCAGGGTGAAATCCACAATGCTATCTCTGTTTGTAAGCACCAGGTCCAGCACTGCCCCATCCCTAGAGGGTTCGTTGACTAGATGCTTGAGAAATGCCCATTGTAGGGAGTCAAGGATAGCCCTGCTCCTTGCTCAACCTGCAGTTGGATGGCTCCAATCCACATCTGGCAGTTTAAAGTCACCAGCTGGCAGCACCTCTCCCTTACTTGCCATCCTGATGATGGTTTCCCTAAGTGCTTTATCCAGTTCCTCTTCCTGTGCTGGAGGTCTGTATACAACCCCTGTATGGATAGTGGCTCCAGTGCCTGTCTCCCACAACACCTCCAGCTCTTCCTTTTCCTCCAGATGCCCTGGCCTTTCATGGCCTTGATTCCCTTCCTTACACATAGCACAACCCCTCCTCTCTTCCTCCCTTCCCTGTCTCTCCTTAAAAAAAGAGTAGCCCAGTATGTCCATGTCACACTTGTAGCTGTCAGTGCACAATGACTCTGTTAGGGCCACCAAATCCAGGCTAGCTTCTGCCATGATGGTCTCCAGTTCTAGAATTTTATGTTCCAGAGTCCTTAAATTGGTACACATGGCACTCTAGACTGTACTAACCCCCTGCCTGCTTCTCTACTCTCCCCCCTTCCTGCCTGTGCAGTTCCCTAACACTCCCCTGACCCACCTCTTCCCTGGTTACCTTTTCCATTACCTGTCTCCTTTACTCCTTCCTTTTTGCTTCTCTAATTTATAACCCCCTTGTCCAATGCTTTGTTCCTCACCCCTGTCTTCTTGCACCCCTGCCCCAGGGGAGTTTCTCCTTGGGTCCTCCATCGCTGCTGTCTACTCATCTGGAGGGGGTAATTGTTTCCTCCCTTAGTTCTACAGCTTCTCTCCTGTCTAGTTAAAATACTCATCCAATTAATATTTAAATCTCCTGCTAATGAGTGTGATCTCCTTCCTGGAAGGATCCAGGCCATCTTTCTTATAGAGGCCCATATCTTCCCAGGTCGCCCCCCCCCCATCGCCAATGTCCATACTCACATGAGCATTCCAGCTATGTGTGCAAGCCCAGCTTCATTTTTTCCAGCTCTCCCTGTTTTCTTTTCCCACCTTTGTCACCTTTCAGACTTCTTACCATGACTTATTAATTACTTTACAATGGAGTATGAAAATCCTGTAACCTCACTGGTCAAAACACAGCACATGACCATGGTATATCCTGTAATAACCCATGGCTGAGAAATGACATTTATAAAAAAACATACTTAAACACATTTTAAATGTATTTTACACATGGATCCATTGTACAATCACAATAAGGCACTCCAGGGTGTGGGTTATTGGTGGATTTTATTCATTCTTGTGTGGTTAAGTCACTTGGCTGTGCCTCATGACACACCACACAAGGCATGGGTAAATCCCCCAATAACCCACACCCTGTTGTGCCTTATTGCTTAAGTCCTCACTTGAGGACACCTCAGCTCATTCACTCCTACTTTGCCTCTTCATTCCCTTCATCACCTTTTTGTTTTTCAGATTCTGTTCTTACATTGCCTATTATCATTTTTTTCTCCTAGATCCTCCCCATTTTCATTCCTACACACACATATTTATTTCCTCTTGCATTTCCACTAACTTTGGTTTTCTCTTTTAGATAATTCCTGAAGAAGAAATATGGTTGAAACATTGGTTATAACTCTGTTTTGTTATTTTAAGCATGCATTTATTGTAATTGGTGCTCTGTTTTTGTATTTTAGAATTTACTAACTTAATTGTTTTATTCAAGTAATTGTACAGAAGATGCATGGTTAGGAAAGGTTAAGCCACAAAACTGACACAAACTGCACAATGGTTCTCTACTGTACTGCATGTACTTTGTTGCTCATAATGGATTTGGGTTCATTCTTTTGCTATTGTTATTGTGCATGGTCTTGTACTTGTAAAGTAGTTTTGAAGGAGTACATCTGTGTGGTGCTTAGCAAAATGCAAGATGACTAGTTTTTTCCTCTGTTGGCCTGGCTCTGTTTAACAAACATCACACAAAGGCATGTATTACTTTATAATTTCTTAGTCATTTAACAAGAAATTCAGAATACATGTTTCATAAATGGTCCTCTAATGACACCAGATGATCAGGTCCCAATGTGGAGGTTAAAGTGTTTTTTAAGGCTGCAAAGAAAAAGATACAAGGGCAATGTGACAGTGCATTTCTTCATGGAGAGGGTGGTGGAGCCCTGGGACAGACTACCAGACAGAGTGGTGGGGGCTAAATCTGTGGAAGAATTCAAGAAAGCATGGGACAAGCATGTGGGGCTGAGTATTGTGGGGGAAGGCAGGGACTGGGGGAGGGGGAGGTGTAGGGGGAAAAAAGGGCAGATTTGATGGACCGGTGTGGTCCTTTTCTGCCGTCAGGCTTCTATGATTCTATGATTAGTGTGGCACTTGGCAAAGTGCAGGATGACTTGTTTTCTCTTCATGGGGCCTGGTTTTGTTTGACAAGCATAACACAAAAACACTTAGATTTTATAATTTCTCTGTGTATTAACACAACATTCAGAATACATTTTCCTCAAAGAGTCCCTGGTGACCACGAGATGACCTATTTCCAATGTAGAGGGTGATGAAGTTTTAAGGGGGTGCATCTGTGTGGTACTTAGCAAAGTGCAGGATGACTTGTTTTCTCCTCTGAGGGCCTGGCTGTGTTTGACAAATATCACACTAAAGCACTTATAACTTTGTCAGTTTTGGTCTATTAACAAGAAATGTAGAATTCATGTTCCTCAAAGGGTCCCATGATGACCACCAGATGACCAGGTTCCAATGTGGAGGCCAAAGTAGTTTTTGAGGGGTGCATCTGTGTGGTACTTAGCAAAGTGCAGGATGACTTGTTTTTTCTACCTGAGGGCCTGGCTTTGTTACACTGAAGCACTCATAACTTTGTCATTTATTGGTCTATTTACAAGATATTTCAAGTACATGTTGACAAAGAGACCCCTGATGACATCAGATGACCTGGTTCCAGTGTGGGGGGTAAAGTAGTTTTTGAGGGGTGCATCTCTGTGGTACTTAGAAAAGTTCAAGATTACTTGTTTTCTCCTCTGAGGGACTAGCTGCATTTGACAAACAACACACAAAAGCACTTATAACTTTGTCATTTGTTGGTCAATTAATAAGAAATACGGAATGCATGTTCCTCAAAGGGTCTCCTGATGACCACTAGATGAGGGGTGCATCTGTGTAGTGCTTGGCAAACTGAAGGTCTGTACACAGGACATATATCAGTCTATGATAAATGTTGTGTTTTATACTGTGGTACAGTAATAGGTGTCTTTTTAAAACTGTATGATGTACAGTGGTGCCAGCCAGAATGCATCACAATATTGCAGCACACTGTAGCATGCAGTTTCAGTGGCAGTTAAATCCTTTTGTCATGCAATAACTCGAGACACTGCATTACATCACTGTAGTTTGTGCACCCAGTACAAAAGAAGAACAAGGACATACACTCCTGAGTTGGTTGTTACCAGCAAAATGTAAATCAGAAAAACCCACTAGGATTCCTGGATGGAACAATGACAGAATCATTTAAAGGTGAACTGTGTTGAACCTGTAGGTGTGAAAATACATTAGAAAGACAGAGTGTGTGGGGGGCTGGACAATCACAAGAAAAGGCAAGATATTGTTCTAATTCTCAGCAGAGCAACACACACCTATTAAGTTCCAAACCTTAGGTTAGCTCACATCTATAGTATAATATCAACGTGAGATAGGAAGGAACATTACCCAGAGGAGTCTTTCTTAATTGATAAATGTAAAACAAAGGAATTGCAGTAGATCCCATAATTAAAAGTGATCAAAAAAGTGAGAGAACTAAACAGAAAAATGAAGTGATTAAACAGGAATGATTTTCTCAACCAGTACATTTTAAGCAATAGAAGTGTACTAGGGCTCCTACTTAAAAGCGATCGCCACAAATGTGAGACAGAAATAAAGATTAAACAGGGTTTGCTTTCTTAACTAATAACTTTAAGGCAATGGAAGCAGAGTAGGGCCCATAATTTAAAGTGATAGCCACAAAAATGTGACAGAAATAAAGATCAAACTGAAGTGAATTAGAGATAATGATTAAACAGGGACAATTTTCCTAACAAATACATTTTAAGCAATGGAAGTATAGTAGTGCCTATAATTAAAAGTGATCACCACAAAAGTGAGACAAAAATCTAAATTAAACTGAAGTGAGCTAGAGATAAAGACTAAACAGGGATGACTTTCTTAACCAATACATTTAAAACAATGGAAGTGTAATAGGCAAAGAATTAAAAGCAATCACTTCAAAAGTGAAATAGAAATAATAAAAAGCCACCAGGATTCCACTATATAGTTTTCCAGGGCGCACAACACTGTGACAGCTAAAGCCCTAATGAATTAAGGCAGGAAACATAGGGCAGCTAGGAAAAGAGCCCCCAGATAAACACTAGTACTGCTGAAGCATAGGATATTTATGTACGTATACACAGAGTGTGCACTGTGTGTTTTGTTACACTAGATCACCTATGACATGCACCTGGACATTGCTGCCCCGGCCCTGCTTGAGAGTGACAGCTGTGCTGTATGAATGCCATGTAGTTACATCTGCTGCCCACCAGAGGAACAATGGCACCCAATAAATTCTGATATCGGAACTGAGTAGAAACCAAACGGACAATGCATGTCTGATGCCTGGTGCTATGGTGCAACATCTTTCTATCTGGCAATGGCTACCACTGTAAGATGCTGAAAACAACCTGCTCCAGCACTGACCCCTGCAGCACACCACTAGTGACTGCAACCTCCTCTGAAAATTTCCCATTGAGCATCACTCTCTGTTTTCTCTCTGCCAGCCACTTCCTAGCCCAGGTTGTCAGTTTTGAACCTACACCCAGGTCCACCAGTTTCTTTAATTAATTTGTTTGGTTTCCATATATGTGCACACTGCACCCTTGTGAATGTAAATGCAATTATCTGTGTAGCACCAGGTTGTGCATTAGAGAAAGAGTAAGGGGGCTTCTGGGAGTCCCAGGTTTCCTGTATGATACAGCCTGAGGCGCAGCTGTAATGGTATTCCAGGTGAGCTGGGTTCAAATCCCAGTTAAAGAACTTATTTCTTTCTCTTCTGTTTGTTTTCCATATATGTACACAGTACACCCTTGTAAATGACTACCAGTCTCTTAATTACCTTCTGTGTCAGACAAATGTCTTATTAAATCCCATGCATAATACATTCACAGCCTGGCATTTGTCAGCAACCTTTGCTACATAGTCAAAGATGTAAATCAAGTTCATTTGACAAGATCTGCTCACCAAAAAACAATATTGCCTCCTTGCCTATAGCCCATTAACCTCCAGAAAGTCCACCAGCCAATCCATAATGATGGATTCCAGTATCTTTCCCACTACTGAAGTCAAGCTAACTGGCTAGTAGTTTCCAAGATCATCCATTCTACTGCTGTTGTATAGTGGCACCACAACACATACTCTTCAATCAGCAGGTACCACTCCTGCCTCAAGCAAGTAATTGTACAGCACTTTCCATATCTCTTTTATGGCCCACTTTGATACATACTGTTCAGATCTAGGGATTTGTCATATACAGACTGTTCAGAAATGGGGATTTTTCCACTTTAGTGACAAAAACCCTTTAATTACCTTCTTCTCTGCTACAGCTGCTCCCATGTCGAAGTACAAACCCATTGCAGCTTGGGCCTCACTAACCTGTTTCCCTCCTTCAGGTTCATTAAATACACCCTTCCTATTTTCATCTATTTGGTTGACTTTGTAACCTTTGAAGACCACCTCTTCACCCTCATAATCTCTCCTACATACCTCATATACAATATAGGCTTTCTTCTCTTCTTGTTCTTCCCCGTCTTTCTTATGCAGAGGTCAGTGACCTCTTCTTACCCCTTCCTGATTATAGTCCACTTCCAATCTACCCCATAGTACTTCCTGCATCTTGCCAAAATCAGTCATCCTGAAATCCAGCACCCTTGTCACTGAATTAGTGTGATTGCCCCCCCACCCCCATGCACCATTGAACCTTATTAACCATTGGTCACTGTTCTCCAGCAGTTCCTTTCAGAAACTTCCCTGACAAGCTCCCTTTTTGTAAGTATCAATTCTAGGATTGCTCCCTCCCCTGTCATTTTACCAATGTGCTGTGCCATAAATCCATTCTGGTATGTCACCACGAGCCCCTGGCTCCGATCGATGTCTGGCATGTTAAAGTCCCCCATCAGCACCACTTCACCCAGTGCACTGCTGTCTTGATCTAATTTTCCAGTACCCCATCCTCTGCCTCTTTGTGATTAGGTTGCCTGTAAGTCCTCAGTCCCAATGATCATCCCCGTCTCTGAGGACAGTTGCACCCAAAGGGTGTCAGTGGTGGTTCTCCCTTCAAGTCCCTATCCTCTGTGGCTTTAATGCCATCCATGATATGAATGACTACCCCGCTTCCTCTTCTTTCCACCCTATCCTTACTGTAGAGAGTGTAGGTAGGAATTCTGAGTTTCCAGTCATGTTGCTGTGCTTTCCAGGGTTACATCATAGCTACCAGGTCCAACTGGGACTCAACCACCAGTGCCTGGAGTTGCACATTTTATTCCCTAGGCTTCTGGCCTTTATACACATCACTCTCCAGGGGGTCTGATGGCATCCCCTTCCTAAACTGCTTTTCAGTCTCCCTTCATTACCTACATGACCTCTTTGCTTACTGCCTAACTTTTGCTCCCTACTGGCAGTACTATGCTGCCATTTTGCTGCCCTAACTACTGCTCTTGCATTGCTAGTCCCTTCTCAGTTCCCCCTGTTCTCACCCCTGCCCTTCATTTCTAGTTTCAGTGTCACCCCTATAGTTATCTTTACCTTCACCCTGCTTGGTGCTATCTGTGTTGGGGGAGACCCTTTCAGCTCTTAAAGGAATAGACTAGAGGCATGACTGGCAGCAACCGGGCAAATGTCCGTAGCTCCAGAGGGCAACACCACACTGTTGCTTAGCAACGGAGGACTGCTCTGATTAGGACAAACTCCCACGTGCATTGATGCCTCCCTGTGACATCACATGGTGCTAGGAGGTGATTGGTTGCTGCCAGTCACACTCCTGGCCCAGTCCTCTAAAAGCAGCATTCAGCATAGCTGCACTGAAATGCCACCCACGTGAAACACCTGTGTAAGGGTGAGTGCATACTCTACTGCATTTACTAGACCTTGTCTTGATAACTCCTGGATACTCAAAGACCTGTTCATGATTTACAGGCTCCTATGACTGTATGAATAATTCAGAAAACAAAACTGATGAATAAATATGTAAGCAAATGAAAGTTATTCAGTTAGCAAGGTAAAAGTTTATTCCCAGGGAATATATTCCCCAGGTCAGAATCTTAACATCTTCAGATGACTATACCGGCTACCTACTCAGCAGGACATGTCTTTTTATTTTTATAATTATTTTCTTACTTTTTTATACAAATAAATACTTTGAAGTAACTTTGTGAAATTCTCTCTACCCAAGTTGGTTAATTTGGGTATGGCTTGTACTTCTACAATAAGCCTTCTATATATGTTGGGTAAACAGAAATCGGAGTTCCTCTGAATTCACAGTGGAATAGCATAGATGGGACTAACCTTCTATAACATTATAACATTTGTGTAAACTTGGGTATATGCTGAGCGTGCATTGATGCTTTTCCCTTTGAACCTATATATGCGGTAACTCTAATGCACAGTTAGATGGGTAGCACCTTCTACACATTCTAAACTGTGTGATATATCAGATTTTGCCCTAAAATGTCTGTGATACTGTTAAGCACATTCATTATAGTGTATGGTTAGGACTTATTGTGCACGGAGTTCAGGCAGCTCTAAAACCTTGTTGTGCACGTTCTAAAGTTATTGTGCACATTCCAAAGTTATTGTGCATGTTCTAAAGTTGTTATGCACATTCTAAAAACCTTATTGTGCATATTCTATCATTAACTGCAGCCGCGATTCCCTCACGCTGGCTCCCACTGCCTGGTTTCACTTTCTCCGCTCACTGTACCTCAGTGTTATCATATGGTAAAAAAAATGCCAGCTGCATTTTTTTGTTTTAATCATACACTATGGCAAATAAAATACTGGCGCCCATATACAACTCATCTTGTGTTTCCATCTCTGGACTGAGATTCCAGCATGGACCTCTCAAGCTTCACTCTCAAGGTCCATATGCTGATATATCAACCCCTCGATGGAAGCACAGGCTCGTTGTATATGGGCACCCATACATTTAAGCAATAATGCCCGACAGGGTGTGTGTCGTGCTGGGATAACATCATGTCTCAGGTGGTTGGGCACAAGGCCGCAGGCTGAGTGCGTCCAATAACTTGAGGCATGACATTATCCCAAACGACACACACCCTGGAGGGCGTTATTGCTATTATACAATGGCTTGTTCTTATACAGAAGAAAAAAAATCATTTTAAAGATGTTTTTGTGTGGAAAAATATTTTTGTTTGTTAAGAGACAATGGAAACAATCAAGCAAAGCAAATCAAGCAAAAGCAAACAATCAACTCCAGGTTCACAGTGAGGCTGAGACTAGAGCCGTGATGTTGTACTGGGATAACAGCATGTGTCCAGCCCAGACTGACCAATCAGAGTTCAGGATTTTTTCTTGCCATTGTATAATATTCCTTATATTGGTGCTGGTATAGAGTCTTGCCATTAAGTGAATGATCTGGTATGTTTAGTGGATTACAGACAGTGGCAAAATATTGAAAATATAAGACTAGAATGCAACCCTGTGTACTAAGTGGTTTACTAAAGAGTTTTTATGTAAATTGAAATTCATTTAGAATATTATGCCAATTGAATTGTTTATCATTTGAATGCAGATCCTGTTCCATGAAGAAGCCTAACATTTGGACAACATGTTGAGTGAGGTCTGGGAGATTCTGACTTTGTGAAAAATAAAACTGAAAGATTTTGGAATACAGTCTTTGTGTCAATGTGTCTGGTGTTCTACAGTTTGGCTTGTTGGATTGACACTGTTCCAGCCCCAACAGCTAACCACTACATACGAACATATGAAGAAGCCAGCAGAAGAAGGCCATTGGGTCTATGAAGTCTGCAAGTCTGCTCATGTTGCAGGGTTCCACAGCTTGAGCTACTGTCCCTGCCTCCATTTCCCACTACTCTCATCCTCCCTACCCATGACCCTTTCCCTCCTCCTATACCTGTTCCAGACTCTCTTTTTTTTATCACTACTCTATTTATCACCAAATCCGACTGCCCTCCTTCAGCCTGACCAACCCCCCGCCCCAACACCTGGAATTAGCGGGCTTAACTTATGCCCGGCCCTGGAGCCTGTGCCTGTGGGGGTCAAGAGTCATCCTAGCAGCCAGAGTTTTCTCCTCCCAACTTCAGCCTGGGGCCCCAGGAGTAGTCACATGTGCATGTGTACCACAGTACCAGTAACAACCCCTTCCACACACCCGTCACTTAGCACCTGTGCACCCTCTGGCCTGTACTGTCTCCTGGCCTCCACCAGGAGGCAGACAGTAACTGAGGAATGTGAAATTCCCTCCCTGGAGAGAAGAGCTGCCATTCAGCAGCTCCATCCAGCTCCCCCTTCCCCCCCTCTCACTGACCTCCGATGGCCCGTGCTCATTCCCAAACCCTGGTCATCAGTAGGCACAATTTACCCTTAATGCCACCTCCAATGTCATTGATGAAGACATTGAACAAAACCGGCCCCAGCACCAAGCCCTGCAGGACCCCACTGGTTGTCTGTCTTGTGATGCCAGATAACTCTCCCCCCACAACCACCCTCTGGGTTCTGTTCTTCAGCCAATTTTCCACCCATCTGGCCATTATTTCCCCAACTCCGGGATCCACCAACTTCCTGATCAACCTTTTGTGGGGCACAGAGTCAAAGACCTTGATGAAATCTAGATAGAGGATGTCTACTGCTTGGCCCCTGTCTACTATCTTAGTGACACAGTCAAAGAAGTCAGTCAGATTTGTTTGACAGGATCTCCCCCCATGCTCCTCTAGATATTCCACCAACCTTTCCTTTAGTATGGTCTCCATGAGCTTGCCCACAATGTAGGTCAGACTGACTTGTCTGTAATTTCCTGGGTCATCCTTGGGACTGCTTTTGTGGAGTGCCACTACATGTGCTGTTCTCCAGTCCTGAGGTACCATGCCTTTCTCTAGTGAACTATTAAATAGGTCTGCCAGTGGCTCTGCCAGCTCCTCAACCAGTTCCTTTAGTACCCTTGGATGTACTCCATCCAGGCCTGGTGATTTGTCTACCTTCAATGCCAGCAGCCCCTCCCTCCCTCACTCTATCCTCCTATATCACTACATCTGTGTTCCCCCAACGCTCCTCTTTTCCCTCTTGAAGGCACTGACTAGCATTAACTACATTGCTAACATGGAAGGGAACCCACCTGGAACATAGATTGGACAAGCTTGGCTAGCACCCACCTGTCATCAGAGTCTGAGTCCTGAGCAACCAGAGACTACTGGAATGTATTATGGATAAGTATCAACACCCTGGCACACTGAGTGTGCAGCTGTGCAGTTCTGGCCTCACCCATTCCCTCTTTATTTATTTGCTTCCTCTGCCCTAAGTTTCATTTCTTGTAGGAGGGTCACTTCAGCTTTCAGACTTTTAAGTCTGGACAGAATCCCCTTTCTTTTAACAGTTGATTTCAGGCCCCAGACATTCCATGTCCCAAATAGTAAGGTGAACCATTGTTCACGATATGAGGAGAAAGTGTTTTTGCAGAACTGCAAGAAATGCCGAACCTGGCATCTAGGGAGTATAAGATAGAGATGTTCAAGATTACAGGTTGCCTAGTTGAGATATATACAGAACCCTACAATTGTTGACTGTTAGAGCATACATAAATACACAAGTGCACTGTATATATAGGTAGAAAAGCAGCCAGGGAGTAAATCATCAGAAGTAATGTAATCAGAGTGATACAAGGTGTAAGCCCCCCCAAGGCTGAGGAAATATAGCAACATCCCGAGTCTCCAGGATGGAAGCCATCACAGACTCCAGTACCCAGACATGGATAGTAGGAGAAGAGAATGCAACGTGGCATCAGAAATTCGTTAAACCGATCAAAACAGCTAGTTAAGTAACCAGTACATATAATCTATATGCTAATTGCAGTATCCTTAACTACTGAGCATATAGTAAGATGAAAAAAATGAAGTATAAATGTAACATTACATAGAGTTCAAACAGCTGTGACTTCCTTCCCTAGGATCAGGGTATGGGGGGGACAGAGACTGGTGAGGAGGGCAGAAAGAGGGGAAAAAGGGTAATAAAGGAGGGAAGCAGAGGAAGGTGTTGGGGAGGGGAGGGGGTAAAAAAGGCCAGTATTGAATCCCCTCTGTGTGGCTCTGGAATCCCCTCAGACCCAAGTAGGAACAACTGACCAGAAAATAAGCGTACCAGAAACATAGAAACATAGAATTTGACGGCAGATAAGGACCGTTTGGTCCACCCAGTCTGCCCATTTCCCTACCTAATGGATAAGCTGCAGATCCTAGTTAACCAGCAGCCTACTTCTTCCTACCCCCACCCCCTAGAATTGCCTTATGACTGTCCCATGCATGCTTGAATTCCACCACTGTTCTTGATTCCACAACCTCCTCAGGAAGACTGTTCCATGCATCGACAACCCTCTCTGTGAAAAAATACTTCCTTAAATTACCTCTGAGCCATCCCCCCATCTTCAGATTGTGCCCCCTTGTTCTTGCACACCTCTTTTTTTGAAATATGCTACCTTCTTGGACTTTGTTGATTCCTTGAGGTACTTGAAAGTTTCTATCATGCCCCTGCCCCCCTTTCCTCGAGGCTATACATATTAAGCTCCTTAAGTCTCTCTTCGTATGTCTTCCGGTGCAGACCCTGCACCATTTTAGTTGCCCTCCTCTGGACAGCTTCCATCCTGTCTATGTCTTTGCGGAGATTGGGTCTCCAGAACTGCACGCAGTACTCCAGATGGGGTCTCACCAGCTGTCTGTACAGAGGGATAATAACTTCCTGTTTTCTACTGGTGATGCCTCTCCCTATGCATCCCAGTATCTCCCCAGCCCTCCTTGCTGCCCTCTCACATTGCTTGCCCACCTTTAGGTCATCTGATATGACTACCCCCAGGTCCCTTTCCATTTTTGTTGTTGTTAGTATCTCATCCCTCATTGTGTACTCTTCCCTGGGTTTTGTTTCCCAGGTGCATTACTTACACTTCTTAGCATTGAATCTAAGCTGCCATACATTTGACCATTCCTCTAACCTTGCCAAGCCCCTTCTCATCCTTTCCACCCCACCTTGTGCATCAACTCTGTTGCAGATCTTTGTGTCATCTGCAAAGACCTTTTCCTACCAGTCCCTCTGCAGATGCAAATATAAAGACATTGAAAGGACTGGTCCTAATACTGAACCCTGTGGTACCTCACTAGTAACCCCCCTTTCTTCAGAGTGGACTCCATTTACTATTACTCTCTGTGTCCTATTCTCCAGCCAATTCTTCACCCAGGCTGTCATCTTGGGACGCACTCCCAGGCTGGCTAACTTGTAAATTAATCTTTTGTGTGGGACTGTGTCAAATGCCTTGCTAAAGTCTAAGTAGGCCACGTCCACAGCCCCTCCCTGATCTACTACTTTGGTCACCCAGTCAAAGAAATCTATTAGATTTGTCTGGCATGACCTTCCCGCTGTGAATCCATGCTGCCTTGGGTCCTGTGCCCCTCTGGCCTCTAGATACTCGACAATTCTTTCCTTCAGAAGTGATTCCATCATTTTCCCTACCACTGAGGTTAAACTAACAGGTCTGTAGTTTCCTGCTTCTGCCTTGCTCCCACTTTTGTGAAGGGGAATCACATCTACCCTCTTCCAGTCCTCGGGTACCACCCCATCCTCCCATGATTTGTTAAAGAGGGTAGTCAGTGGTGTCACTAGTTCTACCCTTAGTTCTTTTAGAATTCTGGGATGAATCCCATCAGGCCCCATTGCTTTGTCCACCTTCAGTTTTAAGAGCTCTTTCAGAACCCTTTCTTCTGTAAATGGGCTGGTATCAACTTCTGTATCCAGAGTGTTTCTACTGTTTGTTTTAGGTACCTCCCCCTCTTCCTTTGTAAATACTGAGCAAAAATATTTGTTTAGTATCTCTGCCTTTTCACAGTCACCCTCTGCCCACCCTCCCTCCCCTTTATTAAGCCTCACTATCCCTCCCTTGGTCTTCCTTTGCTCCCTGATGTACCTATAAAAGGTTTTATCCCCTTTCTTAACTGAGTTGGCTATCTTTTCCTTGGTTTGGGCCTTTGCTGTTCTGACTGCCTTCCCAGGTTCCTTTTGCTTTAAGTGATACAGTTCTCTGTCCTGCTCCTTCTGTGATTCCTTGTACTTCCTGAATGCTTTCTTTTTCTCTTGAACCTTCACTGCCACTTCCTGTGAGAACCATAGTGGTTTCTTACATCATTTCATTTTGTTTATTTGCTTCACACAAAAGCTTGTTACCTCTGTGATGGCAGTTTTTATTATTTCCCATTGTTCTTCCACCCCTCCTTCCTGCCAATTTGCTAGTGCATTCCTAGCACTACCCATTTTGGCAAAAAGCCAGCTCCCTCCTAAAGTCCAGTATTTTTGCCTTGTATGTCTTGACTCTATTGCTGTGTTTATTGTGAACCGTACTGTTCGATGGTCGCTAGTTCCCAGATGGCTACCCACTTCTACATCTGTGATCCTCTCTTCATCTCCATTTGAGAGAACCAGGTCTAAGATTGCTCCCTCTCGAGTGGGCTCCAATACTAGTTGTCTAAGGCATGCCCCCTGTAGGGCATCTAGAATAACCCCACTCTTCAAAGTGGCTGCTGCAGCTGCACTCCAGTTAACATCTGGCATATTCAGATCACCCATCAGCAATATCTCCCCTTTTTCTGCCATTCTAAGTGGGGCCAGACGTGGGGGGCTTAGAAGTGAAATGCATAACCAGAGCCCAAGCTGGTGTCCAGTACAGTATCTGATGCAGTGGGGGGCTTCTCATTTCCTTTGTCAACCACATGCAGGTGTTTCTTGGGGAGAAGGAGAGAGAGACTGACCCTAGGTGCAGAACTTGGTCCATCACCAAGATGGGGATCTGCATTGATATAAAAGTTCAATTGGCTCTGAGCTATGCCATCACTGCCTGGCTGCCCAGCTATGCTGTTATTAGTGTCTTGCTGACAAGGTTTAGGAACAAGTGGGTGAGGTTTGCATTGCAGTCATAGACCCTATGTTGGGGGGGAGAGAGTAAAGGAGGAGGATAGAAGGGGGGAGAGAGAGACGGGATAGGGGATGGGAGAAGACAGAGTGGGAAAAAGAGGAAAAAAGGGGGGTGGAGGGAAAAAGGTTCTTCTAGAGACTTGAAAAGGAAGAGTATCATGAAAAACATCCCCCCTCACATTTAAGGTTCAGAGTCCTGATGTTAAGGTAAGCAGCACCTGCCTACTAACAATGAAGTACTTCTCAATAAACAAGTAAATAATATGTGTAAACCAAGAGTCAGAGTGTATGAGTACATTTCTGTTTCTGTTAATTATTGCCATGCCCCCATTGAGGCTATGTTATGTATGCTCAACTACCTAAAAGAAGAAAGTATATGAGGGTTGATGAAGTTCCATCTGAAGGGCAGAACTCTGAGTCCAAGCATTGGTAGAGATGGGCGGCTAACGAAGTTTGTATCAGCCGCTGAGGTGTCCCTGACAATAAGGGGTCAGCACTGAGAGGAAAAAAACAGAAGCAAAGGTAAGAAAGGTCCATACTGTGCAGCAGTTGGTATTAGCACAGTTTTGATTCATCCTGGTCACAGGATGAGAAAGGTCTGACCCACTGCCCCATGCAACCAAGACAGGGCCCTGTCCCCCCTCCCCTCTCAGCCATAGTAGCAGCAAGTCCAGGAAGGATTTTGCAGTGGCAACAAACACTCCAGCTTGGGTGATATTTTGCTGATGGTGAAAGGGTTCAGAGAATGTACATTGCACCAGAATAAGGACAAAGCAGGGGAAAGAAAAGTGGTACAACATTCTTGAGACAGGCGGGTGCACAGGCTTGCATGCGGAGCTGTGAGTTGGTGGGGATGAGCTGGTAGACATAACAATGTAGGTCAAAAGGATACATTGGGGGACAGAGCTGCTGAAGAGTGACAAAGGAGGCATGTACATTAATGAGAAGGTTAAGTAAGCATAGTCCATGTCCTAGTGCCCCAGCAGCAAACATTAGGGCCATCCCTCACCCCTGCTGACCAGATCAGTGGGGGTGGGGCAATGTGGCATGTAAAAGGGGGCTATACATTTTCAGAGACCACAATCAAAGTTTAATAAGCAGAGTGGGCCCTGTGGCACTGAGGGCTGAGGTGTTGTTGAGTGCTTTACCTTGCGTCATGCCGGCCACCCTAGTTTGGAAAAGAGCTTGGGTCACTGGGGGTTGGCAGTGGAGTGGGCCAGGAGTGAATGCAGCAGCCACCAGGCAGCTCTGCTCTCCCAGATTGGGGAGGCTTTCTGACTCAGCTCTTGCAAAGGTCCACACAAAGGTTTGTGAGAGCTAAGGAGGCCAAATGGAAACATAGCCTATTGCTGCTCCCTTCCAGTATCCCTTATTAGGTCATATTACCCTCTTTCATGATATAGTTATCCAACTGGGTTTTAAAATGTTGCTTAGATTTAGAACAGATGAGTGACAGTGGGAGCTTGTTCCAAGGGGCCACCACCCTCTGTGTGAAGAAGGCCCTCTTGGCTACCACCAGGTGGAGGTCTGGCGGCAGCCTTGAATGCCCGAGCAGTGGATGTATCTGCTTCACCAGGGTAGGGAAAGAGCCACAGGTTCCAAGTCGCATGTGTGCTTCCATGAGCATGCACCTCCCATGTTGCCTCAGCTTGATCAAGGGCAGAAAAACAAAAACGGGACCTGAGGGTTAGCTGGTGCCCCACACATCTCTCTGGACCTACACCATCACCTGGGCACCTCAAGGCACAATCTGGATACATTCACGGGGAGGGATGGTCCTCCTCTGCCAGCCCCTCCACAGGGGGAATCCATGGGGAACCTGCACAAGAAGTAAGCCCAGGGGAGGTGGTTTTCAGTCTGGTGGAAGTGGGGTCAGAGCAGTTGTCAACCCAAGGAATAAAAAGCTATATGGTAAGCAAAGGTTTAGCTGGGGTGGGCGGAATTCAGGGCAGGGTGGGTTTTCTTTTTTCTTCTTTTTTTTTCCATATAGCTTTCTACCCTTCTGGGTACCATGCATCTGTCCCCAGCTACCCCTGGCCGGCACCTAACACCCCAGACCTACCTGGAGTGAGACTGCCATAGCTTTTCCCCTGTGGTGGGGTTGGAAAGAGAAGGCCATCTTCCCCCCCCGGTTCATAATCCAGAGTTGTTGCAGGCATCCAGGTGGCAGCTCAGGCCCAGGGAGGTGCTCAGAGCAGTGGTCCACCTTTGATTCTCTTTTTCCATTTTGTCCCATGTGCCCCTGCCATGACATCTCAATGTGCACATGGAGGCGCGAATGCCCTGCAGAACCATGGCCCCTCTCTTTGAGTTGCTCATTGCCTTCACTGCCACAGATCCTCCACCCAGTGGCAGTCAAAGGCCGAGTCAGCTGGCCACCCTTACCCAGGAGATGAGTGCAATCCCTGGGATGCTCAATCCTCTCTCAACCCATCAATCTCAAACAACCCATGCTTGTTCCCAAACACAGGCACCACCATGGCAGGAGGTGAGGCATTCAATGCCTCAGTCCTCCATGCCACCAGGCTGGCTGTGAGGTTGGATTTCTAACAGTTCAAGGAGGCAGTACAGATCTCAGGTCAGCCCTGCATGGCAGAAAGTCCCCCAGTCCAATGGTAAATAGGGAGAAATGGAGGACAAGTCTCAGTGGCTGCCAACATGTCATAGTTAACTACAGGCACAGTATAATTAACACAGAGAAGGTGTATTATGCAGCAAGCAGCCCTTGGGAACACTATAGTAGATAAATCAGGATGGGAGGGAAAGCAGCCACACTCCTACAAGAGGGGCATACAGGTATTCCAGAAAATAGTATAAGCATCCTTCCATACCCTTGCAGTACACAGCCCAACCCTCCACATGAGGGCAGACCCTGTCTAGGACCTTCGTGATCCTTCTGATCTTCACGGTAATGGGGGGGACTGTGACCAGGCCAAGGTGAGACAGGAGTGGTGGAGAGTCCTGGGGTGGGAGGCAAGTTTGTAATAAAATCATACAGTACTTACAGCAAGCCAGGTAATTGTCAGATTCTTTAACTATGTTGTTTCCGAGGGGAGTGCTGGGATTTTGGAGCCTGGGTTGTGGGTAGATTAGAGCTTCAGCTGGGGGGGTCACTGATCTCTCAGCAAGGACCTGCTGTCTAGTGCTGCTGCAGAGGTAGCGTGAGTTGTCCTGGTCATCTCATCAGAGGCAACGGAATGGTCCTTAACACTGGTAACATTATTAGTGGCCTGGCAGAGGAGATCAAACCTGGTGACAGTGGGCAGGGGGGATGCCTCTGGAAGCTGATGGGGGGGCTGAGGCAGTGGACCACTGTTGCTTGTGGCCAGCATTGATATCCCAATTCCCTGCATTTCTCTGGGTTTCACCCTTCTGTCTTTTGTGCCTTCTGCCCTGGAGCTTCTGCACCACCTGGCAGTCATTGTCAGAATCTGGAGCTGTAAGTGTTTATAGGGTAGTACCCTTCAGTGGGGTGGTGTTCATTGTAGTGGGCCTGGAGCGACAATTTTGGGTGCTGAAAGGTGAGGCAGGGAGATTGTAGACTAGTTGAGCCAATGCCCAGCTGTGAACTCCTTAACAGCCGTGGGGGAGTCTAACTGATAGGATTCCCATGAACAGTAATCGACTGTTGGGCAGGATCGCACAGGGAGGTTACTGCTCCAAGCTGGTTTAATTGCCACTTGACTTTGCCATAAGCTCTTCTCCTGACAGACAATTCAGTAGCAAACTCCTGGCAGAAAGAAATCTGATGGCCCTCTGAGGACCAGGGGCCTCTCTTCCTTACAAGGCAAAGAATGTTTTCTTTGATGGGCTACCAGAGCAGCTTCAGTAAAATAGGCCTAGCGTGCTCACCCTGGTGAGGTTGAGGGGCTAGAGACCAGTGAGCCCTTTCAATCTCCAGTGGCAGGCAGTTGGGAGCATTGAACAGAGTTGGAATAAGTTTCTGTAAGAAAGGGATCAAATCATGTCTCTCTGCACCCTCTAGCAGGCCCACTAAACAGAGGTTGTGCCTCCTCACCCAATTTTTCATGTCATCTACCTTTGAAAGCAGGTATCTGATAAACCTGTACTGCACTTGAAGGCAGCAAGCATTATCTTCTTTAACTCCAAAATGGGCAATTTGCTGACCTGTACCCTCCACCTGCTGACCCAGGGCTGCCAGATTCTGGTTCATCTGGGCTGTGGAGAGCTTCAACTCTGCCATCTCCTGGAGACTCTTATGCAGCATGGCTGTGATGGTGGCCAAATTGGCAGGGGCCCCTCAAAGCAGTAGCCATTCCATCTAGAAGTGTTGGTATAACGTGACCTTGCTGTCTGGGTGAAAGTCTCTTAGCAGACATTTTCACTTTCGGTGGCAGGTGAGAAAGTACTGGACAGAAAATAATAAAACAGTTTTTGAGCGGATTGGTTCAGCGGAAGGTTATGCAGGGTATCTCTGGTTTCAGCACGTTGAGGGCTTTTAAATGATGTAGTTTGCAAGTCTGGATGCCTGTCAGAACTGGTGGATGAGGCATGATTACTGTAGATTACTAAAGATCAGGATCTTTCAGTTCATGCTACCAACTTGCCCTCGGCGAGTCATGTCCCCCCTCCCCTTTTTTTTTCTCTGATGTAACAAAAGAACATTTTTTTCTCTATCTTCACAGTCTCTGCTGATTGACATTTCCGTAGGTTTGAATTGTTCCTTAGACTATATATGCAGTAAGACATGCCAGGGTGTGTAATTATAGGTCAGTAATTTCATGCCTCTAGTGTGTTGTAAGGCATGGCACACGCAGACTAAACACACAAGATGAAAGCGTATTGACCATAATTACACCACCCTGCCGTGACTTATTGCAACAAATTATTTATTTATTGATTGAATTTTGTTTACCAGGTAGACCCACTGAGACTAGAAGGTTTTTTTTATGATATTTGTTATAAGAAAGTATTGTTTTCTGTGTGAAGTATGAGCAAAAGACAAAAACATAGTTCCATCTGAGGCATATTAATATCGCATCTGAACCTGGCACACAGATTAAACACCCACATTTTTTCTGCATACATTGGCAGTAATTGTTCTTAAATGCAATATGTCTACATTCATGGATAAACTCTATCTACCTACAGTGTCATGGTACAGCTATGGAGGTGACTTTTGCCCCAAGCTTTGCCAATTTATCTTTGGATAAGTGGGAAATGGATGTTGTAGACAGTGGCACCACAAAACCATATTTTGAAAAGATGGATTTGTGGCACCGCTACATTACTAATCATATGGAAGGGAACAGAAAATGAGCTAGGGAATTTTGTTTGTTTCTTGCAATGCACTAATTCCACTCTGAAATTTAAAGCAAGTATAAGAAAGCACTCCATAACCTTCCTGGATGTCAACTTTTACAAAAAAGGAGGAATCAAATTGGCTCAGACTTCTATAAAAAGGAAACAAACTAAAACAGCTTATTATTAGCGCGTAGCTGTCACCTTAAGCATCAGAGGCCAGATTCACAAAACATTGCCTATGTACAAACCCAGTTTGCCCAGCGCAAACTGGGTTTTGCTCAGGCAAAGCTACAGGGGAAGAAATTTTGCCCACACAGGGGCCTTTTGTGAAGGCCCTTGTGTGGAGAAATTACCACTGACCAAAACATGGCAGTAATCCATGCAACCCTAGTGGTCAGTGGAGGTACTGCAGTACCCCACCCCTTCCCGTTCACCGATCACGTCCCCAAATAAACACAGTTATTCCTGGTATTCAAAGGTCCTTCCCTCCTCCCCGATCACCGACCCCACATAATATAAAGTTTTCCATAGTATAGCAGTCCTTCCCCCTTCCCCGATCACTGACCCTATATGATATAGAATTTTTCATACTGTAGCGGTCCCTCCCTCCCTCCCTCCTTGACTGTGATCACAGTGGGCTGTACTGTATACAGTATGTGCTCCATGAGGGCCCAGTCAGCGGCCAGCGATGCTGGTGAGAGAAGGGTGATGCTGGTCATCAACTGCAGCTTAGGATTGGGGGAGTGGGGTGGTGGGTCACAATGGACAGAATGGGGGGTCCACTAGACTGCCAGGGAGCATCATTGCTTGTATGGGACTGGTGATCAGTGGAGGGGGGGGTAAGGGAAGGGACCCTAGACTACCAGGTAAGAAGTTTTCTTCATTTTGGGATGGTGAGTGGGGAGTGGGGAGGGACCACTACACTACGGAAAAATACTTTTTTTATGGGTCAGCTATTGGGGCAGTGGTGGGCACCACTACACTATGGACAACTTATCTATCATATGGGGTCGGCGATCGGGTCAGGGGAGGGCATTGCTACGCTATGGAAAACTTCAATATCATATGAGGTTGGTGATCGAGGAGGGGGGGAGTGACTGCTACACTACAGAAACTTACATATCATATGGTGTCGGCGATCAGGGAAGGACACTAGACTAACAAGGCATAAAATCATTTATTAATGGTGATAATTTTTCCCCTTTCAGCACACTTCAGTTAGTGCACCATTTCTGTCAGAGATAGGCACACACACACACACATATACACACACTGCCTGTCTCTCCCTTTTTTTTTACATTATAGTGGTAATGACATTCTGGAACGTCGCGGTCAGTCAGCATTGCTGCATAGTGTAAGAGGCACTCGAAGGGTATGAGCAGCAGGATCAACCAGGTTTATTTTTTTCATTTTCAAGGCAGGATCAACTAGACAGATATTTAAAAATATTTAAAATCTTACTTGTCTTAACAGTGTGTGGCAAAGCTTGAGTGCCGGTACTAGTGCTCAGTAATGGAGCCGCTATGTTGGGCAAGATGTTCAGCCCACCCACAATGAAACTACGCACCAGTTAGCTTTCTGTAGTGGCACTTAATTGAAAGGTATTGATTACAACCTCCTGGTTGTAACCACAAATATAAACCGGGAGGCTGCACCTGGAGATAAAAGTGTCTTTATCTGTATGTAAAAAATGATCACCATTAATTAAAGAATATTAAAGAGGAGAGGAACCCATGGATGGCCAGAAAGACTTGGGCACTCTCACCACCCTCCCCACTCGCAGCAGCTGCTCCAGATGGAGCGAAACCCTTGGACTGCCAGAAAGGTAAAGGAGGCCCCCTATTCTTCCAGACGGCCCTTGTGAGGGTGTTGACTCAAAAGAACTGTGTGAACATTAGTGCAACTGGGTCTAGTGACTTTAAGTCACCACAGAACTACTGACAGACCACACAACCATTTACAGGGTCAGTTATTCAGTCTATCTGAAGGGTTTACATGGGGTACTTTAAGCAACTTCCTGGATGGGAGTGTTGTTACATCGTGGGCTTGTGTGCACTAGTGGTGCTGTAATCTGGGTTGGGGAATTGTGTGCTTAGAACTGATAGAGTGCTGTGTAGCCTTCAGTGTGTTTGTAGAAGTTAAGAGAGATAGTGTCTCACTCGCTGTGTTCTGCTGGTGCCATCCTGGTACACATGCAGGTCCACACATGCACAGTTGATGTTGGCTACAGGCTCCAGCCAGACGCTAGTCATCCTTTTGTTCTGTCCCTTTAGGCCTGAGCACTATCACCACCCTCCCCACTCGCAGCAGTGGCTCCAGATGGAGCAGAACTCACAGATGGGCAGAAAGGTAAAGGAGGTCACCTCTTCTTCTAGACAGCCCTTGTGAGGGTGTTTACCCATCGATGCTTTGCGTCCACTCCCCACCCACCCAAGACCGACCCTCCTGTTATTGTCGACGATAGGGTCACATGACCTGGCACTGTTTTGCAAAGTGCTCAGTTTTCCATCTGCAGATCATACTGCACCACCACCAGGGGTCAGTCCTGAGCACCCTCCTCTCCAGCATCTGCCCTTTCCTGTGTCCTCCCATCTGTGTCCCCACAACAACTTAATTTCCCACTTTCTGAGTCCCACCCTACCACTCCCCAGCTACCTTCTGTTACTCTCCCCCTCCTGTTCTCAAACACTGCACCCAGCACTCTAGAGCCCAAGCCACTACTGCTGCACTATCCTAGCCTGCTCACCCTCTATAATGCCTGCATTGACCCAATTGAATCATCAAGCTTTCTGCCATGGCCCTGAGCTGAATCCCCCCTTTTGCCTACATAATGCAACTGCCACACGCGCTAATGAGCACCCTTTGCCTACCTAACCTTACTGCCCCCTACTGGTATGTGCCCACCCTGGCAAATAGCAATGTTCCTACAACAAATGACGTCCACCCGTACATGTTTCATCCTCCCCACTAAGGTCACAGAACCTGCATACACTTGCCTTCATACACCCCCTTGTCAAGACTATTGCTGGCAAGCACTCACCCTCACTGTCCCCACCCACATCTACTCATAGCCCGTCACACCTTGAACCTCCCTATTCCTGTAAAGGCCCGCACAGCTCTCTGCTCCATGCATGGCCATGCCCCAAGAGTGAAGCTACTCAAAGCAGCCCTGACCAGAATTGCCCTTCTCCTCCTCCTCCTCCTGTCAGAGAATATACACCCCAACCCTAGCCCTCTCTCCACTCCCATCTCTATTAGAGGCACTGACAGTTTCAAAATTGCCTCCATGAACATCTGTAGTCTCCAAAAAAATCTGATAACCTCCACGGGTGTGTGGTATAACACCAGCCCGATATACTAGCTATCATTAAGACCTGGCTCTCCCAAAACAAAAAAGACGATGCCGTAAACTTAAACAGATACCAAATATTTAAGGTAGATAGGCTGGTTGTGAGAGGGGGTGGCTGCATCATTTACCTCTGTGACACCCTACAGGGCCAAATCATCCTCTCCAATCCACCCAGCCATGGTGCTCAGGCCCTCACTGTCAAAGTCTGCCTAGGTGCCACCCAAAAGCCACTGTATATCATGGCAGTTTACATCCCACCTAGAAACCAAAAGCTGGCTTTCAACTCAATCACCAACTGCATCTCCCAGCTCCTGGTCAACTCCAGAATCATTGCTATGGGTTACTTTAATATCTACTGGCAGTCCCATAAGGCCACCTCATATAAAGATGCCATTACAGCATTGAACCTTACTCAAATGGTCAATGCCCCCACGCATATGAACACTAACACAGGAATGTACACTCTGATCCATCTCATACTAACTAATAGACCAGATCAACTTTTGAACACCTCTGTACTGCCCAATGCCTTAGAGACCATTCACCCACTATCTGTATCTGGTCACTCAGAGCCATTAAACCACCACCCAAATTCACCTTCCAGCACCACCTAGAAAAGGGTGCATTCGGACACTTCAAGAACTACCTCCACTCCTGTGACTGGTCACCAATTGACTCCTCCCAGTATGTGCATATAGCCCTCTCCCACTTCATTACTCCATTCAATGATGCATGTAACCACTTCGCCCCTATTTCCAAGCAGTTCATCAAAGGCCCAGACACCCCATGGATATCACAAACCCTCCTTGAGCTTATGCGACATAGGGACAACCTATGGCACAAAGCCCATGACTTGAGCAAGCCCGCTGACAGGCAGCTGTACATGACAGCAAGGAATAAGTGCACCTGGGAAGTCCACAAGGCAAAGACTGTCTACTACCAGGAATTGCTATCCTCCTCCTGGGGAAATGGTTGCAAGTTCTGGAACAACATAAAATAACTAAATGGCCAAACTGTGTCCCATCCCCCCATATCAGTTTAAATGGGAGCATCACCCAGGACCCCACACTCATCGCCAAAACCCTCAACTCTATGTTCTTGGACCTTAGTAGTGTCCTCCCACCTCATTTGTTCGACCCCCCCTACCACCTCCTCCCCCATTGTTGGCCCCAAATCATTGACAGTCTCCTCTTTTCGCCTCAAAACAGTCTCATCTAGAGAAGTGAAATCATACCAATACCATACCATACCAATTGTCAGTGTCAGTGGCTCAGTAGGTAGCACACTCGCCTCTGAGGCCGGGAGATCAGAGGGCTGTGGGTTCAGTTCCCACATCTGGCACTTGGGTTAATATCCCAGTACTGACACTGTAGTGCAGCATGAGAGGGGTGCTGCACTTCTGAGGTGCCGTCTTTAGGATGAGACGTTAAACCGAGGTCCCATCTGCCTGGATTGGTGGTAGTTCAGGTGGATGTTAAAGATCCCATTGCACTTATTGAAAAGAGTAGGGGAATTTCCCCGGTGTCCTGGCCAAATTTCCTTCATTCACTAAAAATACCACCAACAGCCTAATCTGGTTCAAGGTCAGTTGGCATTCATCTGTATCCCCCTCCCCCGGGTCGTGCCTGAAAATAGGCAGGATTTGTCTAGTGCACTTACCCGGTCAACAAAAACTAAATAAAATAAAAAAATAAATACCTCACAAAAGCCCTGGGAAAATCCAGACACTCTGAACCTAAAGCTTCTCCTCCTCATTGCCCCTCACAAAAATCATAAACTTCTCCCTCTGCCTGGGCCAATTCTCTTCCCTCTGGAAGCTGGCAGTCATTACCCCTATCCTGAAGGGTGATGATAGTACCTCCCCATCTGACTACTACCCCATCTCCATCCTTCCCCCCATCCAAGGCTCTAGAAAAATTTGTATTGGACCAGTTAACTGACTACCTAACCAAATATAATCTCCTATGCCCTGAGCAGCACAGATTCAGAGCAGGTCATAGTACCACAACTGTGCTGCTCGAATGCTCTAACTTCATCCACCAAGCCCTGGATCATGGCCACTTAGTTGGATCTGTATACATTGATCTGACCAAAGCCTTTGATACCATCAGCCATCCCCTTCTAATTAGTACCCTGCATTCCCTGGGCCTGGCCCCTGACACTGCCTTGTGGTTCCTCAACTATCTCAGCGATCGCTCTCAGAGAGTTAAGGTTGAATACTCACTCTCATCCTGTCTCCCGGTTCACTCAGGGGTCCCACAAGGCTCTATCTTAGGACCTCTACTGTTTAGTATCTTCCTAAACACCCTTCCCAACTCCTGCCCTAGGAAAATAATACTCTATGCTGACGACTTGGTCCTCTTTTGTTCCCACCCTGACCCTGCCTTCCTGCAATCAGAGCTCCAGAAAAACTTCACAGAATCTGAAGCCTGGTTTTCAGAGCACAAGCTGGTGCTAAATTACAAAAAAGCCAAGGTAATGGTCGTTGCACAACGTCAGAATAAGCACACAAACACCCTCTGACTATCCTAAACTCCCTCGGCACTATCCTTGAGCAAGTTTCCTCTTTTAAGTACCTAGGTATCACACTTGATCCCACACTCACTTGTAGTAATCACATTCACACCCTCTGTTCAGCCATTAACACCAGAATTGGCCTTCTGTTTAGACATATGAGGTGCCTCACCCCTGAAGCACTCCACCTGGCGGTCTCCTCCTTGGTGCTCTCCCTTATAGAGTACGGCATTGCCCTCTATGGCACCGCCAACAACACAGCCCTTAGCAGGATCAAGGTCGTCCTTAACAGAGCCTGTCTGGTGACTGGGTGCAACAGAATGACACATACATGTGATTTCTACCAGACCACTGACTGACTAAATTTTGAAGGGAGACTTCAATATCATACCTGCCTTCTTGGAAATAAAATCCGTCTCGGGCTTGCCCCACCTGGCGTTTGTACCCTGCTCCAACCTGCCCCCCCAGGACCACCCGTTTCTCATCCCAAGCCTTATTGGCAGTCCCCTGGTGTATGACCTCACTGGGTCAATGCACTGCTTTGGCTAAATGAGCTACCCTCTGAAACTACAACATTGCTGAAGATTGGCATCTTCAAGTCTTCACTCAGAGAAGTGATCATTCCTCCAGTGACTGTGATTGCATCTGATTGACTACCCTCATCCTCTGATTCTGTAAGTCCATCAAAATTACTCAATGCCTTGATGTCACTGCCTGTTAACTGTACCATTATTTACTACAAATGGTCCTTAGTAACTTCTCCCCTGTAACCACCAATTATTATTTTTTGACTCAGGGCAACTTGCCTATTGCAACTACTCCTCTGTAACCTGCACATTGTGTTTTCACAGTATTCTCTGCTCTGTTACCTGTGCACTACCACTGTTTACTAAGCCCTACCATTGTTAGTATGTTTGTTATACCACTTTGTTTTATTCTAACCTGGACTTGGAGTCTTTGTAAATGAGTCTCTGCTTCAAACGGTTGTAATTCTGATCTCAATAATAAATAAAGTATTTTACTTCTTTTGATGAAGTTAAAAGTATAACAGTTTCTTACTGAAATACTTTGGATGGAATGGGATTTTCCACCATAACAATGCCAGAATTCTATTGGATTATTAGGATGCAGCATAGCGCAGTGGTTAAGGATAGGGATGTAAGTTTGCCATGGATGAGGTTTTAATGACTCATTGTTCATGAAATCATTAGTAAACAGTAGTAAATGTTGTGGCACTGTCATCATTGCTACATTCTGATGACACTAATGAAAGTCTTAGAATTCCTGAATAAAGATCAAACATCATGGAATCAATGACATGTATGACTGCCATGACAAACTTACATCCTTAGTTAAGGGCTCTGAGCTACAAACCTGCAGATCAGGGTTTGAATCCTACAGCCACCACTTGCAGACTGTGTGACTCTCAGCAAGTTACTTAACTTCCTTGTGTTCCCAGGTTGCACCTGGAAACAATCTTCAGCTTAGTGTGCCTTTCCTGGTTAAACAATTTCCCCTTTCCCTTATTTTCACTAACAATTTGAAATGTAAAGGTGGTAACTCACTAGTTTCATTGCACATACAAAACAAATATTATAAATGTAGAAAGTGTTGTAATTACAAAATCCCATTCCATCCAAAATATTTCAGTAAGAAACTGTTATACTTTTAACTTCATCAAAAGAAGTCAAATACTCTTTCAATAATGCATTTCAGATTAAGCATGTTTTAACAATGTTGTCCATCTGTAGTAATTGTGTCCTATTTTTTCTTTTCAAGTCAAATCTGGATAGAAAGAGCATATTTTCAGAATCATAACACACGCTCAGATTGTTTTTACCGTCTTTGTCCAGGAACAGCTTGTTTCTGGGTGTATTGTGGGAGCACAGGGAGGCCATGATGCTAGACCAGTAGGTACGTAGCCACATTTGCATCTTTCAGACCTGAGTTCACACACAAAATTATAAGAGAAAAGGCTGTAGACAGGTAATGGAAAAAGACAAAAGGTGGTACTGTGGCAGCCCCAGAAATCTGTACTGACCTGTTCAGCTGGCAGAACTGTATATCCTAGAGGTTAAAGCAATCCTGAAGATGGATTATTTTTACTCAGTTTGAAATGTAAAGGTGATAACTCACTAGTTTAAATGCACATACAAAACAGTTATTATAGATGTAGAAAGTGTTGTAATAACACCTTAAAACATACTTAATAAAACAGTTGCTTTCCTGTTTAACCTGTTGGATAAAATACAGTCAAAGGAGGACCTAGATCCTTGGTGATATTTCTTGTCAGGAGCCCAAAACATATGGCTGTCACCAGCCCTGTATTACAGATTGATTTACAAATGAATAACTCTGCACTGCAAAGACTCACAGATAAACACAATGGCTAAATTAAATTAGCTTTTTATGGGCTTTCAGACATTAAGAAATCCTGTTGGTGACAGTTCCCCTTTAAGTTTATCCAGGTCACTCATAGGGGGGACTTAACTTGAATGGTGAATTTGATGGGGGATAAATCTTGGGAAAGACTACTGTGGCTCAAGCTTGGTAGGTGCTTGAGAAATTTGTTCAGGAGTTGGGACGAGGCTGGAAGGTTTTGGTACACATGGACATCAGTCAGTACTGGGACTGGGATATTAAGGCACATGGCTAAGTAATGCTGTGGCTAAATGGGCTATAGTGTCACTGTACTTGGTCTGTTGGTGCATGCAGGGCTCATCTTGAGATCTGCACAAACCCTACCTCCAGCAGTAGCACCAATGCAGCCCATCAACTACACCAGATGGAGGACCCAGCTTCCTGGCACTTGCAGCAGCAGCACAAGTACATTAAGAATCTTGCTTGTGAAGTGGGGATGGGGGGGGGGCTTTCTTGCAGCTACAAGTCAGGGTCTTGTTCACTTCTTACCTAATGTGTGTGAGATTTTTACATAGCCCCCTGCCAGATGTAGAATAGAAAATTCCAATTCCAACATTAATACCAATTCCCAGGCCTTAACTGGCATCAGAATGACAGTGGACTTAGAGTCTGAATTTCCAGTAACCTGATGGAGGGTCACTGGATCAGAGTTGGCTGATTCTGAGCATCCCCAGTTCTTGTAAATATTTTAAATACTAAGGTAGAGTTTTTTTTTCTTTATGTAAAATATTGAACAATTCCTCCAGAACAATAATAACAAATTCACTATTGCACATGGAATACTTCTTAATGCTTTTGCATCAATATACAAGTAAGCTATTCTACAAGTAAGCAAAAAGGCATGACAGGGTGTGAGATAAGTGATACCTGCATGCCTAGGTGCACTGTGAGGCACAAGGAGTAGCTGGGTACCATCATCACCTGGAAATTATTTCATAACAACCCACACCCTGGAGAGTCTTGCACTTATCACATGGGTAATGTAGGCAAATTTAGAAAGTCTATTTCATCTTGGGAGAAAAGCATACGAATAAATTAACCATATCTAAAAGCAATGAACATGCTGATAAAGGTGAGGCTTTTCCAATTTTTTTAATTTTAAACGTTACCGTTACATTTGTAAACCAGTTAGCTATAGAGAAATCAAACAGGCCAGACCATCTGCAGCTTATGTTTTTGCAGCTCAAAAAAGTAATGACTGCAGCTTCTGTTATATACTGTAGTTCTATAATTTATCTCTTATCTCCAATGTGCTCTTGATTACTTGGCAGTCAGCTTATCTTCCTTTGCTATTAAAATCAGTAAAATCAGGTGCTACAGTAGGACTGATATAAATAATCACCCCACAAACATATCAGTCTGGGTTCAGCTATCAGGGAAGTTGGTAAATAGCACTGTGTGGAATTTTCAGATTCAGAAAAAGTGGAATTCCATAGAATTTTGGAAAATTCTGCCTAATTCAGTGGCATTCCATTGGTGGCGAAATTCTAAAATTTTGAAAGAGCAATGTTTTTCATGAATCTGCGGTTTACATACACCATGCATTCTTTTTCAGCAGTCCTTGTGTAATCTACAGAAAGACATTTCTTGGTTTACTGAATTCTGTGGAATGGAGAAAGAAATTCCAATAAGCATTCCAGAAGTGAGATTGCCATTTAAAATGAATGCCATTGGGGGAATTTAGCATTCTGTACACCTCTACTGGTAAGCACCAGTCTCCAACCAATACAACACCAGAAACTTGGCCAGGAATGCCCTTAAGCCTCCTTTCTGGCATACTCAGCTGGGAAAGTGGTCATTAGCTGTCAGGGCTGCTAACTGGTTAAACAAATTGCCTGATACACTGCTGAATCTCCCCAAGTTTAATCAGTTTAAAAGATTTTTGCAGTCTGCTTTTGCAGTCCAAAGCAACTGTAACTGTTAAACAGTATTATTTGGTTTCTTCTGTACATAACTAGAGACATTTTATGCAATGATCTGTATAAATTTCTTTTCAAAACTGTATGCAATTGTTCTGCCTTAAGTGCTTCAAGCCTGACTCAACCCCATTTCCTCTGGAACTGCTTATTGTACTTGTAACATTTTTGTGACTATGTATTTGATGTGGAATGTTTGTAAATGAGCACTTTGTATTCAAAGGTAATCTCTAAAGTTTTCAATAAATAAATAGATAAATAAATAAATAAGTGAGCAACCGAAAGCTCATTTATATAAATATAATGACTCCTCTGCAGTCTGGATTCATATCAAAGCATGGTACAATCTTTGTTGTTACTATGGTACAACAGCAGCACAAAGGTGTTTAAGAGATGCGACCCAAAAATGTATATGTATCATCCTTCACTTACTAAGCATAACAATTTCACTACTAAAACTTGAAAGGAAACATTATGGGCATTGAGAAATGCTTATTTGTATTTGTTAGTTTTTATTTTGTTGACCAGGTACGGTACACTGGCACCAAAGGCACCTTTTACAGGTACAACCCAGCGTACAATAGTACAGCATACAACAGTACAGTATACATACAGATAAGTCACTATATGAACATGTAATACAATGCATAGTTAAGACAAAGCTGTGCAACAGAACAGGATTCAGGCATAGACATACTTAGTACATTAACCAAAAAATAAAAATTCTCGGCACATAGAAAAGGAGTAGCAAAAAACAAAATACAGAGCACCAAATGGAACAGTGGTAAATATGCACACATTTTTGTACTTATTTATATTACCAGGAAGGGGCTTCATTAAGCAAGCTGATTTAGAAGGAGGTCCTGACTGGGACAGCATACATAAGTCAGAAAGCAATGATATAAGGAAACATGGTAGTACAATATATAGAGTGACTGCATATAGTGATACAATCAAGGAATAATACTGCACAGTTAGTAGTAACAAATGCACAAGAATTTAAGCAAGTCATGAGATGTACTCATTGTGAATACGTGTTCAAAGGTTTGCCAGTTATCTCCAATTTTGAGAGGCTACTCTCATTTAAACAGCTTTCTTTTTTTCCTGTACCATGATCTAATGTGTCCCTCCTACCTATGAAATAACTATGTGTCCTCTATGGGATCAATGATTCCTGTGTGTGTTACTTAATGTTATGCAATATTTATTGTCAATACAGTATATTATCATATGGGAGTGTGTTACTGCTTGTACTCCACAGCCTTCTCCTTTACTTGTTTCATATTGGTCTGCCTATGTTTCAGGGTGATAAGCTGGAGCGCTTCCTTAGCAGGTTATCTCTACAAACACACACACGCACACACACACCCGCACCCACACATCTATGTGAGATTAGGTATTTCAGGGAAAAACCAAATGCAACAGAGTTGCCAGGGAGGCCTAAGTCCAATGTGGCCCACAGGAGGCAACGTAGTGCAGGACACCAGCTGCAGTAACAGATGCACACCACCACACACACAGACAAACATAGTCATACTGAGTGTCAAGGGAGGAGGAAAGTGGGCTGAAGGATTCTTTCCAACAAGTCACTCACTCCCAGGTCACCTCAAGCTAGCCATGCAGTAGCTGTCAACTATCCCTAGAGACATCATGGATAAACTTTTCAAAAGGATCTGACTGCCACTAAAGGATCTACCTGTCACTATTTGAAAAGAATCTGCCCATCTCTATTTCAAAAGGATCTACCTGCTCTATTTTAAAAAGATCTGTCTATCCCTATCTCAGGAAGAGCTGCCTGCCTCGATTTCTGCCTGCCTCTGTTTCTGACTGCCTCTATTTCAAAAGGATCTGCCTGTCTCTATTTCCAAAGGACCTGCCTGCCTGTATTTCCAGAGGAACTCAGTCTCTGTTTTAAAAAGATCTGCCTGTCACTGTTTCAAAAGGATCTGCATGCCATGATTTAAAAAAGGTCAGCCTGCCACAATTCCATAATGGGTATCCATTCAAACTGTTAAACAGGGTATGGATTTCATGTTGAAAAAAAACACATCTGTAGCGAAACAAAAAAAAAAAGTTGCAGTTCACATTTGCTTGTTTACACTCTGGTGATGGAAAGTAATCTTGTCTGTTTTGAAAGCCAGTATCACTTACAAATTAAGAGGACAGCAATGGAGGAATCATTTGTCTCATTTATGTGAACCTCTGCATGGGCTGGTGAGTAAAGAAAGTGGTTTGGAAGAGGAAGGATGATCATTTTTACCATAGGATTAATCTGTGGTGTCACTTCATAGATGACATCCCGATGGTGTGGCGTGGAAGTGAATAGGAGCTGCTAGATTCTGTGCTCTTTTTATGTTAGCTTGCATGCAGGCATGAAGCAAACATGTTGTGGCCACTCAGGACAGAATGACTGCATAGGTGTGGCAGTGTAGCATCCAATGCAGCTCAAGCAGTGGTTTCATGTGATAATGGCAATCAAGGAAAGGCGATCACCATTAGGGCGAGTGTAAATCGATGAAAATCAGTTTTGGCGATGTACACTCCCAGTGCACAGCAAAAGAGCACCAGGGACTTGGTTTCTTTTGGTTTATGTGGGGGGCTGTGCCCCCTACTAAAAGATTCTCAACTCCAGGGTGGTGCATGTCAGGGGGTACAAAACCAGATAAAAAAAATTTCACGGCAGGTGCAACAAAGCAGATGCACGCCCGGACCCGAACCCGGCACCCTCGCAACCCTAGCCTGCCACCCCACCCTCCATGCCACAGGGCCAGCTTGGCAGCCCACCGCTGCACTATGCCTCACAAACCCTCCCTCCCCTTCCGCCCATTGCTCGGTGTGCTCACTCCCCCCCGTGTTCATGTACATATAGTGACATCCTGTCACTATATTCATGGAATCCCCCCATCCAGTCACCCTCCTTGCCATGTAGCCCTGTGGACAGGTGTCGTAATTGAGTCGCCCTTTTTGATAGCGCTCAATCGCGATCGCCATTGTCATGGACTACCCAAGCAGCAGGAGGCTCACAACAGACAGCCCAACCAGGAGCATGCTGATAGTGATGGTGTTCAGCCTGTTGATGGGTGTAAACTTGGTGTAATTGAAAGAATGGGGCCACACTTATCAGAGTGCAGCTGCATGCATTTATCTATGACACGTCATCCTGCAGCCAGCTGAATTGTGTCACAGTCTTCTTGCTGCTAGATCTCCCATGGCTTCCTCCAGTGTTCCATTTGAAGAAATACAGTTCCACCCTCTGTAGTTAGCCTGCCATCCTCCTGATCACTTCTTGGGTGCTCCCTTAGTAAACCAATAATCACACCCTTTGCAGTTATCCCACCTACCTCACAATCACTTCCCCTGGTGCTCACTTGGTAAACCAACAAGAATCCCACCCTCTGCAATAAGCCTGCCCACCTCCAGATTGCCTCCTCCAGCACTCCCTCAGTAAGACAAGAATCTTACCCTCTGCAGTTAGCCCACCCACCTCCTGATCATTTCCCCCAGTGTTCCCTCAGTAAACCAAGAATCCCACTATCTGCAGTTTGTCCACCCAACTCCTGTTCACTTTCCTCAGTGTCCCATTTCCTGGTGACACCTGAAAAAAAGAAAACAGTCAGCAATGACTTTTGTCCTTCCCACACCACCCGTCCCAGAAGCACAAGGAGGTTTAGTGACTTGCTTAATGCCACACAGTATACAAGTGGAGTATCTCAAAATCAGACTCCTGGGTCTCCAGGTTCACAACTTTGTGCTCTAACTTCAAGGCTATACTGCCTCCTTTTTGGATAAGCCAAAAGTAGGGAAGAGATGAGTTACTTTGATTTAACCGTCAGAAAACATGACCAAGGAAGGGTTCAAATAGATCTGTACTGTAAACTAATGGGTTGAAACACCTTCTGGATGGCAGACAGCTTCCATCTCTGCCATTTCATGGGAGCAATCACAGAAGGTCAATATATCCAGTTAAAATGGAATTATAGTAAGGATGTGACCTATCGAGTAATGGCTTATAATTTATTTGTTATTATTCTTTTGGTAACCAGGTAAGGCCCATTAGACACACTGCCTGTTTTCAGGGGTGACCTGGGAGCATGGGGGAGGTTAAGTGACTTGTTCATAGTCACACAGCATGCAAGTGGAGGTTGCAGGAATCAAACCCAAGCCTGTGGGATGTCCCAAGCTCATTCGCAGCTTGTTACTCTAACCTCCAGGCTGTATTGCAAGATGCACTGAATGTGAGGTTAAGACAAATAAGGTATACATTTGTAGTAAAGAGATCATTCATCAAGCAGGAGCACAGATGGATGGCAGGAGAAGGACAAAGGTTTTGACTAGACCAAGACCACAACAGAACAAGGAAGAAAGGGACAATTTTATTAGCACCCTCTCTCCCAGATCAGTGAACACAGGTCCAAGAAATCATTTAAAAGAACTGGCCTGTCATCAGGACATACCTGGGCCTTAAGTCTCTAGCAATACAGTATGCAGCCTGTCAAGGCAGGCACTATATCTACTTGGTTGCCCCTCCAAAGGGATATTTCCCCCATAGAAAGTGCAAATGCTACCCAGCTGACAATACAAAACCTGTTCTGAACATGGATTCTCCACATATGAATTGGAGGTTTTTTTGGCAATATGTTCCTGAAGCTGCTTCTATGTTTAAGAGACAATGCACCAAATGTACATGTTCTTGGTGAGCGTATGCACTTGATTCAGGATTAGGAACCAGGTAATTCCATTGTAGTACATATTGAGCCCTATTCTAGAAAGACAGTATCAACAGTAACAGCACAGACTACATGCGTGCCTGCAATAATGCCGCCAGTTTTCTTTTTGTGGGGTGTTCTGCCCCCTCACCCCTGTACTAAAAGATCCCAACTCCAGGGGGAGTGGATCATGGAGAAAAAATCATTTGTGGGGCCATGGAATACTCATTCCCATGGCCCCTTGTAAATAAACATAAGTCCCAATTGGTATAAAGTGCAGGAGACCAGGATTAGAACCCTGGCCTCCACTCCCATCAAGCTGGTCCTTGCCTCAGCCCTCCACTCCACAGGAGCAGCTTGACCAACCTCCTGGTTTCTTCCACCCTTGTCCTGTGGCAGCACCATGGACAATGACCTGGAGAGTACTTACTGCAAGCCCTATAAATTCCCTCTTGCTGTCCATGGCAGCACTGTTCATAGTAGTGCTGTGTTTCCTTGCGCTATTCTGGTAGCACTCTTCTAACTGGGTACATTCTAGAAAGGGTTGGATTGCCTATGCATCACACATCTGTGGTGCATAGGCAACCTTATGTGGGAATGCTACACTGCAGGGGTCCAGTGGACCCCCGGTGGCATTCACCACAAGTGCCCTAGCCCCTTGTGCACTGAATCCCTTGGTTCCCCCACACAGGTACATGCCACAGGCAGTGTAGGGGCATGCAGGGGGATCATGCCTGCACTCCATACCATTCACTAAAACATGGAGCGCTGGGCCTTGGGGTGCAAGTTATGCGAGTGGGGGACCCTTCTGTAACTTTATGTGCCCCTCCAATAGACACCTGCTGGCTGCAGTATATGACAAAATCATGCAACAGTAACCATGTAGTAGGGATGAGCGAGAGGGTGCAAAACTGCAAAAGGCAGTATGCATGGTAGTGCACCCTCTCACTCTTCCAGGCAGAGGATAAGACCTCTGCTGGGACAGGGGTTTGCTCAGCAACTGCTGTGGCTTGATGGGATGAGCCCATGACAGCAAGGGAAATAAGCAGTATGTCTGGGACCGGGTTTCGATTCCCAGTCCCAGATGCATTTATTTTTACATTTTTCACACTTTGTGTGATTTTTACTGTTAACCCCCCCCAAGTCAGATATTTTAATTGGGGGTGTTCAGGGGGCACTGCCCCTCATAAGGGAGGGTGCAGGGGATGGAGCCCCCCAAAAAACTCATGCTGCTGACAATATATTGCGCTGTATTGGCAGCATGGTATATTGCTGTGGCATAATGTCTAGTGACATTATAACCTCGTGCCAGTAACCTCAGTGGCTGTTTCCAGTGTTAAGTAGCATTTTCGTACTCTGTGATGTTGTTTATGTTCCTCTTAATAACAAAATTCTGTAGCAGAACATGGATGCATTGTACCAGCAGCAGAAGGGATGAGCAAAGACATCAACTGCATTACACCGTTCTAAAATGACACTAACTAGCATGAACTACAAACACCCACTAGGATAACTAAACAGCCTGTAGAAATGGAACAGTAATGGGGGGAATGATCTGCAGGTTCTACACAGTTCTCCGGTAATGTTTTCCTGTCTTTTGCATTTTTCATACTGTTTACGCATTTTAGTGGGGCATGTCACTGAGTACACCTGAGCATCTGACTAAATAGAAGACTCACCAATATGGGTGCACCTTTGTTGATGCACCTTTCTCTAGGGTGTGAAATATGTCAGGTAACCTGAAGGGGCTCCTGCTCCACTACTGTCTGCATGCTGAAGCATATTTTGCACGATAAATGAATTCAATTTGCTAGCTAAAGCCGTTTTTCCTTTCTTGTTCTATAGTGGCAATGACTGGGTCCCAGCGCTGTCTGTTGTTTTGATCGTCAACATCCACCTCAGCAATCACCAGAACAGTCAATCAATCACTTTATTTAACCAGGCATAAACACCATTGAGCAAGCTCATTTTCAAGGTGGTCCTGGGCATTAATACAATACAGTACACTTCATAAGATTACAATTACGGTGGACAACGCTGCAAAAAAATAAAAGAAAAAACACTGTGAAGGTGCCGGTCAATATGGGCCTATACATACCGGTCAACATAATTAACATGCAAAGGTACATAGTGATAAGCTTTACTGAAATGAGAAGAGACAACAATCCCATATAGTCTCCGCTAAGTAAGGGCTCATACCTAAATGATGAAAGAACAGGCAGACAGGGCATCAGTTTAACACTGTAACTAAAAGACAGCAGCTCCAACAGCATATTATCACACAAACACCATGCTGGAACATCAGTATAATAATTACTTATAACCAAGAGGAGAGTGCCCCCTGCAGGGCTACCAACAGCACTTCTTACAGCACCTAGTGTTCACTGGAGGCCTCCTGTCCTATGACCTGATCAGGCCCGAACTTGCTTTGCTTCTGAGCTCTGACAGGATCAAGTTTCAGTGTACTGTACATTATGTAGTATAGATGAAGTCGCTTCATTGAGAAATGCTAAAGCAGTTCAGTAGTGTGACAGGTACATGTGAGTTGTATAGGAGGCGGCAGCGTTATCATGGGCACGGACTGAAGCTGCTCAGAGAAATCTAAAAGAGCAAAATCAAAGATGAGTTATTTTAAAGTTCTGCTGCACTTTAATCTGAAACTGCCAGTGGTGCTAGATTTGATGCCTTGCCTATGGGGCTGAATGCTAAGACATTTCAATTTTAAAAGTCAAATCAAAGAGGCTCTTTGGCTTTGCTTGCAGAATGCTAAGATGGGAAGAAAACTACTAAGTAGCATAAAAAGAAGCTTAGACATAGTCTGTTTGGTTCTTGCTCTAAAGAAAGTTTTTTTATTTTATTTCTGCAGTTTTCATCATAAAAGAAAAGAAATACACTTAAATGCAATACACAGGCTGAGATCAGAAGTAACTCATACCTTAACTGGTCTATACAGTATGTAAAGTTAAAACAATCACAATTAAACAGCATTCTGCTGAGTTACTGCAGTAGGATACAGTATTCTACATTACCCCAACCCCCTTCAATGTACTGTTGAAGGTGGCAAGGGGTTAAACAAAGGGGGCTTGATTTTCAGAGCCCCGTTAGATCAGCGCACCTTGTGCCAACACTCCAACTGTGGCAAAGCCATGTGCACCAGGGACCCTGCACCTGATTTTGTAAAATTCAGGGTCCCGGCACCAAGCTCCCTCAGCTTCCTGCAAGTCGTTCTGTGTGCCAAAGAACTGCCACAGAGGTGGGAATGCTGCAGACTGTGGGCATTTTGGACAGCATTGGTGGCCATGGAGGGACCCACCGGCTATGCAGTCAGTGGCTTGCAGGGTCTATGAGGGCAGTCCAGGGCAGGTTGGGGGGTGGAGTGGTGACGGACCCCGGCATGGCGCTGGCACAGCTCACTTCCTGGTGGGCAGTGATTGGGGGGGTGGTATTGTGACTTGCAGTGGAGAAGGAGGTCCTAGAATTAACCAGCCATGGCTCCACCATTGCCAAGACACTTGGCTGAGTGCGGAAGGGCAGCAGATGTCTCCTGGCAGTGGCCACAATGAGAGGCGTGGATCACCCCTCACCATGGCAAGGAACTCAGAGAGGTGCACAGGCCATTAGACTAGCTCCTGGCTGGTCTAACTCTGGCGGCCCATGTGCCTGTTGCTGGGGTTTGCAGAATCCCAATTAAGGGGATACTGCAGCATTGCTCTGACATAAGCCCCCCCTCTGCCGTGCTGCACTGGTGTGTCCATCACAAGGACAGTGCAAGCCTGGCAGGCACAGGTGAAGCCCCAGTTGCCACAGGGGGCACCTGAAAATGGGGACTGGTGCAATGTGCAGTGCAGTGAGCCCCTTGTGCAATTTCTTCATGAGACAAGCCTCTTGTGCCAGTCCTGATCCTTTGAAAATTGAGCCCATGGTGTTGCATGTCTCATGATACTGAAAAACTTCTCAAACAATATATATATATTTTATTTTGTATATATATATATATATATATATATATATATATATATATATATACACACACACCAAGCTACTGGCTAAATCCTTTACAATTCCTCCATTAAGGCTATTATTAAGACTGTTTACAAATTCATAATAGGAGAAAACAACCATTCTGACTAATCTACAGAAAGGAAAAAAGAAAGGAGATACATTGTAAAACTAGAGAGATTAAATTCAGTGTAGGAAATTTCCACACAAAAAAAGAAGCCATTAGTAAGGAATTTAAATAGATAATGAGTATCTGCTGAACTGTAGATTGTACACATCCATATTCATTTATTACTCAGTCCAAAAACAATCTTTATTCTTGCTACATTTCTTCTGCTGTTTCTTTTCCAAATTACTTTCAGAGCCTTGCTGTGAAGAGTCATGTGCTATTTCCAGACTAAAGGGACACTGTCAACTGTTTTTGCATCATATTATTTCTAGTTAGACTCTCACATTTTACGAGTGCTTACCATCTCTAAAATTCAGGGGTGTTGCTGGTTCTTATATCTGCCTCCCTGCTTAGCAGAAAATAGATGCATGCTAATGTATAGTTATACCCAACCTTGTCGTGTCTCAAATTCTTGATCTTATTTTATCTATTGGACTTTTGGTAACCAGATAGGCCCACTGGAACCAGCGGTCCCTTTTTCAGGGGAGACCCAGGAATAATTACAGGCAGATATGCATACAAAAGACTGACACAATGTATACAGTGATACAGTTATAAATCATTAGCTTAATTACATCCATGTATATAGACAACAGACAGGCATGATGCATACAATACATTACAAGGTACTGAGTACAATAATAGCACTAATTAGAGATGCTGAGCATATAAGGCAATACAGTTAACTGGAGGCACTACATAACTTAATAAAAGCACACAGAGCAATCCAGAATAAGGCTCAGATGCCCACATGATGAGGGGAGACAGACTGAAGTGAGGATTTGCAACATAATATCTCTAAGAGTAACATGGTACAAGAAAAAGAACAGTGAGATGTAGTCATCTACTCTGCTAGACTGGATGGGCTATGGGGTCCTTTTCTGCTGACAGATTTCTATGTTTCTATGTTTCCTGCATATTAGAAATACCCAAAAACAATGCAGACACTCAAGATGCAGTAGTCTTCTCTACTCCAACCTAGAAACTTGAAACATCGAAACTGGCAGCAGAAGGGGACTGCAAGATACATCTAGTCTGCCCGATATGGGTAATTACCTCCCCCCCACCCATCCTTTCTGTAAAATGATACCTTTGTGCCTGTCCCAGGCATTTTTGAATCCCTTTACCATTTTGACCTCCACCACTTCCTTGGGCAGGTAATTCCATGGGTTGACCACCCTTTCAGTGAAGAAGAACTTCCTAACATTGCTCCTGCATTTCAAGTGGTTAAACTGTGTTAGGGGTGTTCCTAAGTCCAGGAAAGGAGCAGTGGGAATTGATCAAGGAATGTAAACAGACATGTTTTGGTGTGGTAACACCAGTATGGTGGGCAGTCTGTTTTTCATTTTTAAAAAGAAAAAAACAATCAGAATCAAACTACCAGCTACATCAGCAGTCTCGTCAGAATGTAAATAATCATAAAATGTTTTTTTTAAATCAGGGACACTTTGATGCCTGAGGAGGCTGGCAGTGTTCCTTTAAAGAGCTACCCTTGTGCTCTCAGAAATATTGCAAAATTGATTAATGTTAAGAAATAAATGGACAGTGTTCTTAGCATTACGTCTGCATTTGCAGCAGTAGACGAGGATAAATGTCCCTGCTCATCTGTACCTGATCCTCAGCCTTATATACGAGGAACACTCTTTGACTAGCCTGCATGGCCCTAGCCACATCAGGAAAACATTCCTTTCAGAGCCTCAGATGAGAACCCTGAATGAGTTTGGGAGCTGTGTGATGCCTCAGGAGAACACAGTCCACATCTGGCAGGAATCCACAGTTTTCCTCTGGGAATGATGACAGGGAAGGGGAAGATGATATTGTGCCTTGAATGTATCACCCTAGAAGCTGGCAAGATGGCACTCCAGGCAATTGGAGAGATTTCTGTTTGGACAGTCACTATCACTGTGCTCAATGGACATGTAAGTTAGAACTTTCTCTTGTCCTACTGAACTGAGGGCTCACCGAATGTGTTGCTAGTACCCGTAAGTGAACTGAGACTGGTTCGTGACTTTCTGTGGTTGTCATTTTATTGTTTTGTGTCATTCTCCAGGGCACCATCTCTGTTAAAAAAACAAATTCTGGCCAGAGCCAGTAGGGCTGCAGGAGAGGAATCTGGGTTTAAAATATTGAAAATTATTTTTTTTCAATATTTTTATACCAAATTTTCAACACAGCCTTGTGATGAACCTGCCTCTTAAAGAAGGGCAGAGAAAATGTTTAACTCCTGGCCTAATGCTGATGTTGTGCAGTGACTGCAAAATCAGATTTTAGGCTGCAAACACACATATTGGGCAGGAGTTGAAAAATGACAGCTGTCACATTCATGAGTCGCTGTTTCAAAATGGCTATGTAGAAATGTTGTGGTACAAATACTGAATATTCAAGTTCAAGTTCAAGTTTATTGGCAGGAAAAGACTCCGTTGAGCAGGCTTATTTACGAGGAGGTCCTGATTAACAACAGGGACATTACACAAGCATATACAAAGTAATATGCATTAAACACATAAATAACCCATGAGAAGAAAATAGGAAAATAATATTTACATCTTATACAATGGGATGAGAAAAGCCTGTAACCTCATTGGTCAAAACACATCACATGACTGTGAGTATATCCTGCAATAACCCATGACTGAGGAAAGACATTTATACAAAAACAAAATTAAATACATTTTTAATTTATTTTACAAATGGAGTCATTGTATAATTGCAATAAGGCACTCCAGGGTGTGGGTTATTGGGGGAATTAACCACTTCTTGTGTGGTTAAGTCACTCAGCTGTGCCTCGTTACACACCACACAAGGCTCGGGTAAATCCCCCAATAACCCACACCGTGTTGTGCCTTATTGCTTAAATATATACATAGGCACACTAAAGCTAGGAGTTAAATAAATGGTTAGCTCTGGGTAACAAGACAGTACCTCGTGAGGGAAGTAGAATTACAAGGCCAGCAAGGAAAGTAAAGATAGTGGCACAGTTGAGGTGGGATAAGGTCAGAGGGAAGGGGGAGAGAGGATGGTAAGATGGAGGTAGAAGGGATCAGACAACAAGGTGGAGGGGGTGGGAAAAATAAATATAAGAGGGTGGCTATGTTGGCTGTGGCAAGGGCACTATGGAGGTGGTGGGGAGAGGAGGTAGAGATAGAAGATATAGAAAGGACAACTGTAGAAAAGGGCAGGAACTGTTGAGTGATGATAGTGTGGGTTACAGACTTGGGGTAGATCATGTGGTGATGGTAGTGTAACATGGAGAGAGGAAGGGGAGAGGAAGAAGGGGGAATGGAAGTATAATGGAAAGTCACTTAGGGGTGAGGGAGGGGATGGAGAAGAGGATAGAGGGTCACTGCAATAGACCAGGCAGAGAGAAGGCACTTTAACAAGCACCGTCACTATTACAAAGGTTATGAGCCCACATTTGTAAAATTCAACATCGCCTCATAAATTAATAGTTGAACATACTAGAATCATAGAATACAGGACTGCAGAAGGTATACTATCACCCCATATTACATTTATCCAAAGCCATGGAATGCGTTGCTAGTCTTTTTTTGGCATTGGAAAAGTTCAACTTGGTCCATGGGGAGGGACTTTGGAAACAGCTTGACTTAACCAAGTCCTAAATATCATGATATCAGGGCAGAAAGGGGGCCAGGGTGCATTCAGATGAACGAGAGGATGAGGTAAAGAAATGTATTGTGGTGCTGTACTCTATAAAGACCCTGCTGAGAGAATGCAGCATGGAGCTTGGCACAGGTGCTAAATTCTTTGTTGTAGTCTTATAGTGTAGCAAGTTGGTGTCCATATTCTTTTTGAGTGGGGCATTGTGAAAAATGTCAGATAGTTGTCAATTCCAACCCACGTTTTTTCTTCTTTGATGATAAAATCACTGCTTTAAGAAAATGGGCTATGTAGATCATTATGATCCATCATGTTTTCAATAACCTCAACTTTTTACACTGTGGGTCACTGTCCCACATAGGAAAACTGATCTTCTCACTCCCCTCTGAGTGCAAACCAAGCCCCCCTTTTGTGTTGACAAATCCCCTCACCACCACCATTTGCCACTTATTTCGTGGCAGTGAATTTATGTAGCATTTTTTAGTTCTGCATATTTATGCAGTCCCATGCAGTAAAATGCCAACTGACACCCTTTGTAAGCTTCCCTCTATCAGTTTCTTCATATCTCCTCCCGTGTTTACATTTACTGCAGCAGTAAAGAGAATGGACCCAATTCTAGAAGCTTGGCGCAAGTTGCCACCAAAGGCGAGTTGCACCAAACGCCGTTGCGACATGGACCCTGAGCCCTATTCTAGAAGGGGCAGGGTCTCCACGGCTAAGTCCTGTGACTTGCAATATGTGGACGGATACGCCAACCTAAGGGCATACCTTAGGGGCATGTTGCAGGTCGCAGCCCCCCAGCCAGCATAAGTGCCTCCCAAAGCCCTGAAGGGCAGCTGTGCCCCCCCGATCTATTCCCTGACCCAATTTTGTGCTGCAAATGGTTAAAAACTAAACCCCCCAAGATCCCTGGTAGTCTAATCGCCCCACCGTCCACTCAGAAGTGTCAGTACCTTCCACCCATCTCACTCCAATGACTGGCACAGCTCTCTCATTTCACTGCCAGTTACTGACTGAGCTCCTTGATGATGCTTGCTGTAGATGTGCTCAGAAATGAATGAATACTATTCATTTCTGGAGTGCATCTATACAGTAAGCACTCATGTGGAGCTCAGTTGGCGGCTGGCCATGGAGGTGAGAGGTGGCTGTGCCAGTTGCCAGCTGGGGATGGATGGGGAGACTGGCACTGCTGGGTGGGGTGGGTGGGGCCACTTGGCTACTGGGGATCATGGGGGTTTTAATTTTAAACCATTTGCAGCAAAAAATCAGGTTAGGGTTGGATTGGGGGGCTTAGCTGCTTCTCATGGAGCTGATAGCAGTGGGTTTGGGCATGATGTATGGGGCTGCCTTCAGGGCATTTAGGTGTGGGGGTTCTTGGGGTTGGGGTGTGAGATGTCCAGCTGGGCACCTCTGCTATGGGGGATCAGGGACTGGGGGTTTGTGGGCTGCCCTGTGGGGTGCCAACACGGGTGATCTGGTCATGGGGGGGGCACATCCTGGAGTGGGTGCAGCGGGTCTGCAGAACCCCCGGAAGACATATGTACAGTTATGGTGGCTAAATGCTGGTGTAACTTATGTTGATGGTTCTCTTCCAGGGATTCTTGTAGAATCCCAACATTGGGGACTTTGTTGCTGCTCTACATGAATAGGGTGCAACTGCTGCTGTAAACCCCCTAGCGCCATATCGCAGGGGATTTATGGTGCAACTGCTGCCGTAACTGCTCTTTTGTAGAATCCTGCATGTCGCAACTGCTGGTGTAACTTGCTCCTTGCACCATTCTTTTTGGCCCAAGTGCTGTTACACCAGAATCGGGCCCTATGTGTTCAGTAATAAAAAGATAAAGAAATTTGCTGGTGGGCTTTCTGTTTAGATACCTTTGTTAACGGGAAGCTGCATTGTCAAAACAGGAATACCTGGAAGGGTCTAAACAGATAATATCCACATTTATGTTTACTAGTAGTTATTACTGTCCTCTCCATGTGGAACAAAGCAAAAATGGATCTGGAGTGGTGGAACAAGTACTAACATACTAAAATGCCAGCAGAATAGGCCTAATGGTCTTTTGTGTCTGCTCATTTGGTCAGCCCCCACCCTGGGAGCTGACTTTGCTGCCCCCCATGCTCTCTCTGGCTTCTCCCTTCCCAGTCCCAGATATTCTTGCTGCACAGGATTCTGCTTCCAGAACCCTTCCCCTGTACCTGTCCCACTCCCTCTTGAACCTCTCCACTGTCTCTGCCTCCACAAGCCCCCTGGGCAGCAAATTCCATGGCTCCACCACCCTCTCAGTGAAGTAGCACCTCCTCCTTTCTCCCCTGAATCTCCACCCCTCCAGCTTCCACCCATACCCTCTAGTTGCCCCCCTTCCTTTGGAGCACCCTGACTGCTCCTCCCCTATTTACCCCCTTCATGTCCCTGAAGACCTCTATCATGTCCACCCGGTCCCTTCTCTCTTCCAATGTGTACACATTTAGCTCTTCGAGCCTCTCCTCATAGGTCCTGTCCCCCAAGCCCCAGATCATTTTGATTGCCCTCCTCTGGACCCTCTGCAGGAGTTCGATGTCCCTCTTTAAGTGTGGCCTCCAAAATTGCACACAGTACTCGAGGTGCGGCCTCACCAAGCAGTTATACAGAGGGAGTATCACTTCCCTCCTTCTGGAGATGATCCCCCTAGCAATGCATCCCAGCATCCTGTTGGCCTTGGCCGCTGCCCTCCTACAAGTCTCAGAGTTGTTCATCTTGACATTCGCCACCACCTCCAGGTCCCTCTCAGCCATTGAGACTTGTAGCATTCCCTCCCCCCGGGTGTACACTTGGCCCAGGTTTCTGGCTCCCAGGTGCAGTACCTTGCATTTTCCTGCTTTGAACCTCAGATTCCACCTTCTAGACTACCTTTCCAGAGCCTCCAGGTCCCCCTGTAGGGCCACCCTCCCCTCCTCCCCATCCACCACCACCCCAGTTTTGAGTCATCTGCAAAGAGACTCATCTTACTCCTGATACCCTTCGTTACGTCAGAGACATAGGCATTGAACAGGAGGGGCCCAAGGACCGATCCCTGAGGGACCCCACTAATGACCCTCCTTGGGGATGAGACTATCCCACCAACCACGACCCTCCAGGTCTGGTCCTGGAGCCAATTTCTTATCCATCTGATCATCTGATTCCCCACCCCCATTTCTCCCAGTTTATCCAACAGGCCCCTGTGAGGAACAAAGTCAAACGCCTTGTTGAAGTCAAGAAAGAGGACGTCCACTGGTCTACCCAGGTCCAAGGCACTTGTCACCGGTCATAGAACTCCACAAGGTTTGTCTGACATGATCTCCCTGGGATGAATCCATGCTGTCTATTGTCCAGGCACACCGACTTTTCCAGGTCCCCCTCAGCCTTTCCTTGACAATGCCTTCCATCACCTTGCCCACCACCGATGTCAGACTGACAGGCCTGTAGTACCCTGCCACCTCCCTTGATCCCCCCTTGTGGATAGGCACTATATGTGCCACCATCCAGTCCTGGGGCACCCACCCTGTCCTCAGAGAGATGCTGAAAAGCTCCGCCAGGGGTTTTGCCAGGACATTTGCCAGTTCCTTCAGCACTCTGGGATGTAATTTATCCAGCCCTGGTGCTTTCTCTGTCCTAAGAAACCTGAGGGCTTCTCTCACTCTCTCTGCCGTGATTTTCACCTCTGTTCCCTCATCCCCCTGCTTTGCCTTCCCCCCTCCTGTCAGTGATGGCCCCTCTCCCAGACCTGCCGATCAGTAAGAGTCCCCTCCTCAGTTTCATTGTCTCCTCCCATGTATGATGCAGCCCCCATTTTCCTTGGTAAAAACCAAGTTGAAGTACTCATTTAGTACCTCAGCCTGCTCTCCTGTGTCTTGTGCCCATCCCTCCCCTGTTTTAATCCTGCTAACCTGCCCCTTCACCCTTCATTTTTCCCCATTGTATATAAAGAACCCCTTGTTCCCTCTCCTAATTTCCCTGGCCAGGTTTTGCTCCTTCCTTGCCTTAGCCGCCCTCACCACCCTGGTGGTCATTCTGGCCATTAGCTCATAATCCCTTTCACTCCTTGAGCACTTGAAATGCCTATAAGCTGCCTTCTTTTCCCTAACCACCTCCTGAACCTCCCTGGTCCACCAGCAGGGTTTACGGGCCCTACCGCATTTTTGTCTTACTCTGTACAGGTGCTTGTAGCATCCTGCACCCCTCCCTCCTGATGATTTCCCACCTACTGTCAGCATCCATGTCTGGCCCAATCCCATCCAAATGCTTAAGGATCCTTCCCATTTCCTTGAAATCCACCCCCCTGAAGTCAGTTACCTACATCTTTGTGCAGCCTTCTACCCCTCGTAGGTCCAGGCAGAACCAGACTGTGGCATGGTTGGTCCCTGCCAATGGGTCCCTTACCTCCAAGCCCCCAATCTGGTCACTGTCTGCCTGGACCACATCCTGTATCTGTGCCTCCCTGGTTGGTTCCCCACCTGCTGAGTTAGGAATGCATCCTGAAAGACATCCAACAACCTCTGTTCCCTGGCCACCAAGGATGCCATAGTCTCCCAGTCCATTCCTGGCATGTTTAAGTCCCCCAACACCACCACCCTTCCCCTGTCCAAACTGCAGTGTCTCCCCACATCTGCCACCAGACTGTCCTCCAGCTCTTCCACCAGCATGGGTGGTCTATACACCACTCCTATTTTTACTCTCTTGCCCTCCCTTGTTATCAAGGTGACCCAAATTGCCTCCACAGTTCCCTCCGCCTCCTCCACTCCTATGCCAATGCAGCTTTTGACAATTATTGCTACCCCTCCTCCCCTTCCCTCCACCCTGTCCTTCCTGAACATGGTCTAACCCTCCAGGTTCAGGTCCCAGTCATGCCCTGTGGTGGCCCAGGTCTCAGTGACCACTGCCACATCCACCTCTCCCTCAGTTAGCATCACCTGGAGCTCAGGCATTTTATTGCCCTAGCTCCTGGTATTTTGCAGAACAACCTTCCACCCTTTCTGTATACTTCCATTTCCACTGCTCGCATTCCCATGGGGATTCCATCTTCCCCCAGGCAGCACCTTACCAGTCGGCCTTTTTCTGCATTCCTCCAGCTCCCCATGGGGGTGGAGACAGATTCCCTCCTTTATCGGACCCCCCCTCGACATCTTTTTCTCCCATCCCTTCCTCCCCCTTTCACAAGTTTAAACCCCACCAACGAACCCCTCATTTTCAACTTAAGGATTTCCTTCCCTTCCAAAGTGAAATGGAGCCTATCTCTAGCATATAGCCCCTTATCCTCCCAGGTCTCCCCCCAATCCCCCATCAACCCATACCCTCTGGTCCCACACCACTCCCCGAGCCACAGGTTTATCTCCCTAATCTTTCTCTTGTGTTCCCCACTAGCTCTTGGCACCAGCAGGATTTCTGAGATGGAAATTGCATATCCTGTGTCATGGCAGGCCCTGGCAAGTTCCCTGAATCTTGCCTGTATATTCTGGTCTCAGGACAGGACAATCAGGAGCTTGAAGGGCACACAGACAGAAAGTAAGGAGAGAGAGAAAAAAAAACAGAGGAAAGAGTAAGGATTGCAAACAGTTAAGGGGCCAGAAATAAGACATGATTGGAGTGGTGCAGTGCAGTGGCTGTGGAGCAGCAGTCTTCCGGGAGATGTTCTGGAAGATGCGGTGTTGTCCCATCTGCAGGCACCTCTCTGGGCTGAGGAGGAGGTTGCTCATCTCCAGACTGAGTTGGCCAGGATTTGTGGGACCTCCTCTTCCATCCAGGGACCACCAGTGCCACTGCCGCTGCCTCAGAGGTTGCCAAGAAAGAGAGCGGTTGGACCACAGTGGGCTCAGGGAGGGTGAGGGTGGTGGAACAGAGGCATCCTCAGTTGTACCTCTCCACAATTCCTATGCCATTCTGCAAGAGTGTGGTTCCTCTGTGGAGGCACCTACAGTGGAGGCCAAGGAGGATGCTGGAACCTCCACAAAGGAGACCCACAGGAGGGTGGAGCAGGGACCCCGCAGGAAGGAAACAACCCTGGTGGGGACTCCATTGTTAGGAAGTTAGAACTGGGCAAGGAAGGGAGAGAGAGGTAAGGTGCCTGCCTGGCGCCATGGCTTGGAGGGACAGGAACGAATCCTCAGGATTGCTGGAGTAGCTGCACAGGGGAGGGAGCTGGATGTCATTGTCCACCTAGGGACAAATGACCTGGCTAAGAAAGGGATTAGAGAAGTGCAGGAAGAGTTTGTGGAATTGGGGAGAGGCCTTAGTCAAGTAGCACGCACGGTAACCTTCTCGGAGGTGCTACCCATCTATGGCATAGGAGAGGCTAGGGTGTTCCGTACCATGGGATTCAATCAGTGGTTGAAAAACTGGTGTGGAGCTCAGGGATTTGGCTTCATTGGGGACTGGGGGTCCACCTGGAGTGATGTAAGCTCATACTGGCATGATGGGCTGCATCTGTCCGGGAGGGGAACCAGTATCCTAGGTGATATGTTTAAATGCTTCATTGGCAAGCTTTAAACTCAGCCAAGGGGAGGCACTGAAAGGAGCAGGAAAATCCTAGCCCCAAAAAATCACGGTAGTAAGTGTGGCAAACACCAACATGGAGGTGTCGATAGGGAGAAGGGCAGGGTAAATGGAGAAAGTGACAAAGGCAAGAAGGACAGGATGGGAGAAGGGGTAAGACCATCAGGAAATGGAGGGTATGAGTACCAATGCCTCGTAGTCTGGGCAACAAGCTCCTGAACTGGTGGCCTTAATGGAAGAGGATGCCTGATATCGAGAGAAGTCACAGAAACATGGTACACAGAGAACCATGACTGGGATGTTAACATACCAGGTACATAACTTACAGGAGAGACAGGCAGGGGAGAGGGGAGGAGTAGCTCTCTATGTAAAGGAAGGGATAAAAGCAACTGAACAAAAGAGTAAACAGGGAGGAGAGGAGGCACTGTGGGTCACCTTGGAGACTGGAAAGGGCACCAAATCCGCACAGGGTTGTGTACAGACCCCCATGTCAGGGGAAGGAATGGACAAGGATAGATGGAAGGCATTCTTAGAATGGTAGAGAAAGGGGAGATACTGTTGATGGGAGACCTGAATATGCCGGATGTTAACTGGAGCACATTTGCTGCAGCCACATCCAAGAGCAGGGCCATTCTTGATGCCTTACAGGTGGTAGGCATTAGACAGCTAGATTTGGAACCCACTCATGAGGGAGCAATCTTAGACCTCGTACTCTCAAACGGGGGCAGTGAGAGGATCTCA